>OY754975.1:9000134-9675134 GCA_963576475.1 Molanna angustata
TGTGAATGCTTGAGATAAACGATAAATTAAGTTGCTTTATTTCTTAGAACAAATAATATCCGAAAAACAATGTGATGCTTTTTCATGAATGAAAGTCGTATAAAATGTATTCTGTAATATGTGAAAATTAGAGAAAAATAACCAAAAAGCCAAGATTCAATTTGTGAATGCTTGAGATAAACGATAAATTAAGTTGCTTTATTTCTTAGAACAAATAATATCCGAAAAACAATGTGATGCTTTTTCATGAATGAAAGTCGTATAAAATGTATTCTGTAATATGTGAAAATTAGAGAAAAATAACCAAAAAGCCAAGATTCAATTTGTGAATGCTTGAGATAAACGATAAATTAAGTTGCTTTATTTCTTAGAACAAATAATATCCGAAAAACAATGTGATGCTTTTTCATGAATGAAAGTCGTATAAAATGTATTCTGTAATATGTGAAAATTAGAGAAAAATAACCAAAAAGCCAAGATTCAATTTGTGAATGCTTGAGATAAACGATAAATTAAGTTGCTTTATTTCTTAGAACAAATAATATCCGAAAAACAATGTGATGCTTTTTCATGAATGAAAGTCGTATAAAATGTATTCTGTAATATGTGAAAATTAGAGAAAAATAACCAAAAAGCCAAGATTCAATTTGTGAATGCTTGAGATAAACGATAAATTAAGTTGCTTTATTTCTTAGAACAAATAATATCCGAAAAACAATGTGATGCTTTTTCATGAATGAAAGTCATATAAAATGTATTTTGTAATATGTGAAAATTAGAGAAAAATAACCAAAAAGCCAAGATTCAATTTGTGAATGCTTGAGATAAACGATAAATTAAGTTGCTTTAATATGGGAGAAAGAGAACTAGATATATAACAGATAATGGCATGCTTCGGTAGGTATATAGTAAAACAAAGAAAATTTTGCACACGAATGAGGTTAGGTATAGTACCTACCTACTTCAACAAAACAGACGACCGTATACGAATATTAAAATGAATATAAATGACATAAAATAGAGTGAAATGGGCACTAATTCCAGTGATGAGAACTTAGTGATGACTTAAACGTTTAAGGTGAAACATGGATATTAATGAAAGTCTTGAAAATCTTGCTGTCATGGTCTTGCGAGACTTGCAAGATCAAGACCAAGACTGCGTGAGTCGCTGGAAGATCAAGACCTGGCATTACAAGATCAAGAGTCTTGCAAGACTTTACTTAATGAAAGTGTCTTATGGTCTGGCAAAAATTTATAAACTCATTTATTTTTAATTAAAAAACTACATAATATCGATATTACTTTAAAAATTGTTGTTCTTTTTAGTCACATTATTTCATTGTACTTCATTGATCGTGCTAGGATTGACGCATTTGAAATGTGGTGTTGGCTTCGCATGCTGAGGATTCCGTGGACTGCAAGAAGAACGAATGACTCGGTCTCCTTAAAGAGCTCAAAATAAAAGGAAGATTTTCTACAGTATGCAGCCGCCCGGTATTGAGTTTCTTTGGTCACATCGCCAGGAGAGAGCCAGGTAACCTGGAAATAAAATATTATCACAGGAAGTGTATCAGGCAAAAGAAGTAGAAGCAGATCTCCTGCGCTATGGTGTGACCAAATTAACGAGATAACGACCGGGAACGACCTTTATTCGGCGGTGCGAGCTGTGGAGGGCAGAGAGGACTGGAGGCGGCTGGTTCTGTCCATTAGCGGTCCCATAGATCACGACCCTCAGGATTGAGGAAACGAAGAAGAAAAAGATTTCATTGTAATTACTGAATTTTTACAATATTTACAAACGAGTGGGTTGTGGCCAACACTAAACTCTCCACACCACAAATATTGACAGTGAAATATTTTATTCATTCTAAATTTTACTACCAGGAATATAAATTTTCTAACGATAGTATATTTTCATGTTAAGATAGACAAACTATTAATGCCGTATAGTGAAGAATGCTTATGTTGTATGAAATATTATAAAAAAAGCAGATAAATTTTGTTTTAAAGAACGCGAGAGCATTTTCAAAATTTTGACACGTGATATCATATGAAGAAATTTTTTGCTATTTATGGAAAGCTAATCAGTTCTATGTTCAAGCTCTATACATTATAACATGAAATCAAATTACTGAACGTTTCCATACATAGAAATTTATCTAATTACATTTTTATTCATACTAAATGTTACTATCAGGAATATAAATTTTCTTCCGATAGTATATTTTTATGTTAAGATAAACAAACTATTAATGCAGTATAGTGAAGAATGCTTATGTTGTATGTAATATTTTAAAAAAAGCAGATAAATTTTGTTCTAGAGAACGCGAGAGCATTTTCCAAATTTTGACAGGTGATATCATATGAAGATTTTTTTTGTTATTTATGGAAAGCTAATCAGTTCTATGTTCAAGCTTTTTACATTATTACATGAAATCAAATTACTGAACTTTTCCATACATAGAAATTTATCTAATTACATTTTTATTCATACTAAATGTTACTATCAGGTATATAAATTTTCTTCCGATAGTATATTTTTATGTTAAGATAGACAAACTATTAATGCAGTATAGGGAAGAATGCTTATGTTGTATGAAATATTTTAAAAAAAGCAGATAAATTTTGTTCTAAAGAACGCGAGAGCATTTTCCAAATTTTGACAGGTGATATCATATGAAGATTTTTTTTGTTATTTATGGAAAGCTAATCAGTTCTATGTTCAAGCTCTTTACATTATAACATGAAATCAAATTACTGAACTTTTCCATACATAGAAATTTATCTAATTACATTTTTATTCATACTAAATGTTACTATCAGGAATATAAATTTTCTTCCGATAGTATATTTTTATGTTAAGATAAACAAACTATTAATGCAGTATAGTGAAGAATGCTTATGTTGTATGAAATATTTTAAAAAAAGCAGATAAATTTTGTTCTAAAGAACGCGAGAGCATTTTCCAAATTTTAACAGGTGATATCATATGAAGATTTTTTTTGTTATTTATGGAAAGCTAATCAGTTCTATGTTCAAGCTCTTTACATTATAACATGAAATCAAATTACTGAACTTTTCCATACATAGAAATTTATCTAATTACATTTTTATTCATACTAAATGTTACTATCAGGGATATAAATTTTCTTCCGATAGTATATTTTTATGTTAAGATAAACAAACTATTAATGCAGTATAGTGAAGAATGCTTATGTTGTATGAAATATTTTAAAAAAAGGAGATAAATTTTGTTCTAAAGAACGTGAGAGAATTTTCCAAATTTTGACAGGTGATATCATATGAAGAATTTTTTTGTTATTTATGGAAAGCTAATCAGTTCTATTTTCAAGCTCTTTACATTATAACATGAAATCAAATTACTGAACGTTTCCATACATAGAAATTTATCTAATTACATGTTATTCATACTAAATGTTACTATCAGGAATATAAATTTTCTTCCGATAGTATATTTTTATGTTAAGATAGACAAAATATTAATGCAGTATAGGGAAGAATGCTTATGTTGTATGAAATATTTTAAAAAAAGCAGATAATTTTTTTTCTAAAGAACGCGAGAGCATTTTCCAAATTTTGACAGGTGATATCATATGAAGATTTTTTTTGTTATTTATGGAAAGCTAATCAGTTCTATGTTCAAGCTCTTTACATTATAACATGAAATCAAATTACTGAACTTTTCCATACATAGAAATTTATCTAATTACATTTTTATTCATACTAAATGTTACTATCAGGAATATAAATTTTCTTCCGATAGTATATTTTTATGTTAAGATAAACAAACTATTAATGCAGTATAGTGAAGAATGCTTATGTTGTATGAAATATTTTAAAAAAAGCAGATAAATTTTGTTTTAAAGAACGCGAGAGCATTTTCAAAATTTTGACACGTGATATTATATGAAGAATTTTTAGTTATTTATGGAAAGCTAATCAGTTCTATGTTCAAGCTCTTTACATTATAACATGAAATCAAATTACTGAACTTTTCCATACATAGAAATTTATCTAATTACATTTTTATTCATACTAAATGTTACTATCAGGAATATAAATTTTCTTCCGATAGTATATTTTTATGTTAAGATAAACAAACTATTAATGCAGTATAGTGAAGAATGCTTATGTTGTATGAAATATTTTAAAAAAAGCAGATAAATTTTGTTCTAAAGAACGCGAGAGCATTTTCCAAATTTTGACAGGTGATATCATATGAAGATTTTTTTTGTTATTTATGGAAAGCTAATCAGTTCTATGTTCAAGCTTTTTACATTATAAAATGAAATCAAATTACTGAACTTTTCCATACATAGAAATTTATCTAATTACATTTTTATTCATACTAAATGTTACTATCAGGAATATAAATTTTCTTCCGATAGTATATTTTTATGTTAAGATAGACAAACTATTAATGCAGTATAGGGAAGAATGCTTATGTTGTATGAAATATTTTAAAAAAAGCAGATAAATTTTGTTCTAAAGAACGCGAGAGCATTTTCCAAATTTTGACAGGTGATATCATATGAAGATTTTTTTTGTTATTTATGGAAAGTTAATCAGTTCTATGTTCAAGCTCTTTACATTATAACATGAAATCAAATTACTGAACTTTTCCATACATAGAAATTTATCTAATTACATTTTTATTCATACTAAATGTTACTATCAGGAATATAAATTTTCTTCCGATAGTATATTTTTATGTTAAGATAAACAAACTATTAATGCAGTATAGTGAAGAATGCTTATGTTGTATGAAATATTTTAAAAAAAGCAGATAAATTTTGTTCTAAAGAACGCGAGAGCATTTTCCAAATTTTGATAGGTGATATCATATGAAGATTTTTTTTGTTATTTATGGAAAGCTAATCAGTTCTATGTTCAAGCTCTTTACATAATAACATGAAATCAAATTACTGAACGTTTCCATACATAGAAATTTATCTAATTACATTTTTATTCATACTAAATGTTACTATCAGGAATATAAATTTTCTTCCGATAGTATATTTTTATGTTAAGATAGACAAACTATTAATGCAGTATAGTGAAGAATGCTTATGTTGTATGAAATATTTTAAAAAAGCAGATAAATTTTGTTCTAAAGAACGCGAGAGCATTTTACAAATTTTGACAGGTGATATCATATGAAGATTTTTTTTGTTATTTATGGAAAGCTAATCAGTTCTATGTTCAAGATCTTTACATTATAACATGAAATCAAATTACTGAACTTTTCCATACATAGAAATTTATCTAATTACATTTTTATTCATACTAAATGTTACTATCAGGAATATAAATTTTCTTCCGATAGTATATTTTTATGTTAAGATAGACAAAATATTAATGCAGTATAGGGAAGAATGCTTATGTTGTATGAAATATTTTTAAAAAAGCAGATAAATTTTGTTCAAAAGAACGCGAGAGCATTTTCCAAATTTTGACAGGTGATATCATATGAAGATTTTTTTTGTTATTTATGGAAAGCTAATCAGTTCTATGTTCAAGCTCTTTACATTATAACATGAAATCAAATTACTGAACTTTTCCATACATAGAAATTTATCTAATTACATTTTTATTCATACTAAATGTTACTATCAGGAATATAAATTTTCTTCCGATAGTATATTTTTATGTTAAGATAAACAAACTATTAATGCAGTATAGTGAAGAATGCTTATGTTGTATGAAATATTTAAAAAAAAGCAGATAAATTTTGTTTTAAAGAACGCGAGAGCATTTTCAAAATTTTGACACGTGATATTATATGAAGAATTTTTAGTTATTTATGGAAAGCTAATCAGTTCTATGTTCAAGCTCTTTACATTATAACATGAAATCAAATTACTGAACGTTTCCATACATAGAAATTTATCTAATTACATTTTTATTCATACTAAATGTTACTATCAGGAATATAAATTTTCTTCCGATAGTATATTTTTATGTTAAGATAAACAAACTATTAATGCAGTATAGTGAAGAATGCTTATGTTGTATGAAATATTTTAAAAAAAGCAGATAAATTTTGTTCTAAAGAACGCGAGAGCATTTTCCAAATTTTGACAGGTGATATCATATGAAGATTTTTTTTGTTATTTATGGAAAGCTAATCAGTTCTATGTTCAAGCTCTTTACATTATAACATGAAATCAAATTACTGCACTTTTCCATACATAGAAATTTATCTAATTACATTTTTATTCATACTAAATGTTACTATCAGGAATATAAATTTTCTTCCGATAGTATATTTTTATGTTAAGATAAACAAACTATTAATGCAGTATAGTGAAGAATGCTTATGTTGTATGAAATATTTTAAAAAAAGCAGATAAATTTTGTTCTAAAGAACGCGAGAGCATTTTCCAAATTTTGACAGGTGATATCATATGAAGATTTTTTTTGTTATTTATGGAAAGCTAATCAGTTCTATGTTCAAGCTCTTTACATTATAACATGAAATCAAATTACTGCACTTTTCCATACATAGAAATTTATCTAATTACATTTTTATTCATACTAAATGTTACTATCAGGAATATAAATTTTCTTCCGATAGTATATTTTTATGTTAAGATAAACAAACTATTAATGCAGTATAGTGAAGAATGCTTATGTTGTATGAAATATTTTAAAAAAAGCAGATAAATTTTGTTCTAAAGAACGCGAGAGCATTTTCCAAATTTTGACAGGTGATATCATATGAAGATTTTTTTTGTTATTTATGGAAAGCTAATCAGTTCTATGTTCAAGCTCTTTACATTATAACATGAAATCAAATTACTGAACTTTTCCATACATAGAAATTTATCTAATTACATTTTTATTCATACTAAATGTTACTATCAGGAATATAAATTTTCTTCCGATAGTATATTTTTATGTTAAGATAAACAAACTATTAATGCAGTATAGTGAAGAATGCTTATGTTGTATGAAATATTTTAAAAACAGCAGATAAATTTTGTTCTAAAGAACGCGAGAGCATTTTCCAAATTTTGACAGGTGATATCATATGAAGATTTTTTTTGTTATTTATGGAAAGCTAATCAGTTCTATGTTCAAGCTCTTTACATAATAACATGAAATCAAATTACTGAACGTTTCCATACATAGAAATTTATCTAATTACATTTTTATTCATACTAAATGTTACTATCAGGAATATAAATTTTCTTCCGATAGTATATTTTTATGTTAAGATAGACAAACTATTAATGCAGTATAATGAAGAATGCTTATGTTGTATGAAATATTTTAAAAAAAGCAGATAAATTTTGTTCTAAAGAACGCGAGAGCATTTTCCAAATTTTGACAGGTGATATCATATGAAGATTTTTTTTGTTATTTATGGAAAGCTAATCAGTTCTATGTTCAAGCTCTTTACATTATAACATGAAATCAAATTACTGAACTTTTCCATACATAGAAATTTATCTAATTACATTTTTATTCATACTAAATGTTACTATCAGGAATATAAATTTTCTTCCGATAGTATATTTTTATGTTAAGATAAACAAACTATTAATGCAGTATAGGGAAGAATGCTTATGTTGTATGAAATATTTTAAAAAAAGCAGATAAATTTTGTTCTAAAGAACGCGAGAGTATTTTCCAAATTTTGACAGGTGATATCATATGAAGATTTTTTTTGTTATTTATGGAAAGCTAATCAGTTTTATGTTCAAGCTTTTTACATTATAACATGAAATCAAATTACTGAACTTTTCCATACATAGAAATTTATCTAATTACATTTTTATTCATACTAAATGTTACTATCAGGAATATAAATTTTCTTCCGATAGTATATTTTTATGTTAAGATAAACAAACTATTAATGCAGTATAGTGAAGAATGCTTATGTTGTATGAAATATTTTAAAAAAAGCAGATAAATTTTGTTTTAAAGAACGCGAGAGCATTTTCAAAATTTTGACACGTGATATTATATGAAGAATTTTTAGTTATTTATGGAAAGCTAATCAGTTCTATGTTCAAGCTCTTTACATTATAACATGAAATCAAATTACTGAACTTTTCCATACATAGAAATTTATCTAATTACATTTTTATTCAACCTAAATGTTACTATCAGGAATATAAATTTTCTTCCGATAGTATATTTTTATGTTAAGATAAACAAACTATTAATGCAGTATAGTGAAGAATGCTTATGTTGTATGAAATATTTTAAAAAAAGCAGATAAATTTTGTTCTAAAGAACGCGAGAGCATTTTCCAAATTTTAACAGGTGATATCATATGAAGATTTTTTTTGTTATTTATGGAAAGCTAATCAGTTCTATGTTCAAGCTCTTTATATTATAACATGAAATCAAATTACTGAACTTTTCCATACATAGAAATTTATCTTATTACATTTTTATTCATACTAAATGTTACTATCAGGAATATAAATTTTCTTCCGATAGTATATTTTTATGTTAAGATAGACAAACTATTAATGCAGTATAGGGAAGAATGCTTATGTTGTATGAAATATTTTAAAAAAAGCAGATAAATTTTGTTTTAAAGAACGCGAGAGCATTTTCAAAATTTTGACACGTGATATTATATGAAGAATTTTTAGTTATTTATGGAAAGCTAATCAGTTCTATGTTCAAGCTCTTTACATTATAACATGAAATCAAATTACTGAACTTTTCCATACATAGAAATTTATCTAATTACATTTTTATTCAACCTAAATGTTACTATCAGGAATATAAATTTTCTTCAGATAGTATATTTTTATGTTAAGATAAACAAACTATTAATGCAGTATAGTGAAGAATGCTTATGTTGTATGAAATATTTTAAAAAAAGCAGATAAATTTTGTTTTTAAGAACGCGAGAGCATTTTCAAAATTTTGACACGTGATATTATATGAAGAATTTTTAGTTATTTATGGAAAGCTAATCAGTTCTATGTTCAAGCTCTTTACATTATAACATGAAATCAAATTACTGAACTTTTCCATACATAGAAATTTATCTAATTACATTTTTATTCATACTAAATGTTACTATCAGGAATATAAATTTTCTTCCGATAGTATATTTTTATGTTAAGATAAACAAACTATTAATGCAGTATAGTGAAGAATGCTTATGTTGTATGAAATATTTTAAAAAAAGCAGATAAATTTTGTTCTAAAGAACGCGAGAGCATTTTCCAAATTTTGACAGGTGATATCATATGAAGATTTTTTTTGTTATTTATGGAAAGCTAATCAGTTCTATGTTCAAGCTTTTTACATTATAAAATGAAATCAAATTACTGAACTTTTCCATACATAGAAATTTATCTAATTACATTTTTATTCATACTAAATGTTACTATCAGGAATATAAATTTTCTTCCGATAGTATATTTTTATGTTAAGATAGACAAACTATTAATGCAGTATAGGGAAGAATGCTTATGTTGTATGAAATATTTTAAAAAAAGCAGATAAATTTTGTTCTAAAGAACGCGAGAGCATTTTCCAAATTTTGACAGGTGATATCATATGAAGATTTTTTTTGTTATTTATGGAAAGTTAATCAGTTCTATGTTCAAGCTCTTTACATTATAACATGAAATCAAATTACTGAACTTTTCCATACATAGAAATTTATCTAATTACATTTTTATTCATACTAAATGTTACTATCAGGAATATAAATTTTCTTCCGATAGTATATTTTTATGTTAAGATAAACAAACTATTAATGCAGTATAGTGAAGAATGCTTATGTTGTATGAAATATTTTAAAAAAAGCAGATAAATTTTGTTCTAAAGAACGCGAGAGCATTTTCCAAATTTTGATAGGTGATATCATATGAAGATTTTTTTTGTTATTTATGGAAAGCTAATCAGTTCTATGTTCAAGCTCTTTACATAATAACATGAAATCAAATTACTGAACGTTTCCATACATAGAAATTTATCTAATTACATTTTTATTCATACTAAATGTTACTATCAGGAATATAAATTTTCTTCCGATAGTATATTTTTATGTTAAGATAGACAAACTATTAATGCAGTATAGTGAAGAATGCTTATGTTGTATGAAATATTTTAAAAAAGCAGATAAATTTTGTTCTAAAGAACGCGAGAGCATTTTACAAATTTTGACAGGTGATATCATATGAAGATTTTTTTTGTTATTTATGGAAAGCTAATCAGTTCTATGTTCAAGATCTTTACATTATAACATGAAATCAAATTACTGAACTTTTCCATACATAGAAATTTATCTAATTACATTTTTATTCATACTAAATGTTACTATCAGGAATATAAATTTTCTTCCGATAGTATATTTTTATGTTAAGATAGACAAAATATTAATGCAGTATAGGGAAGAATGCTTATGTTGTATGAAATATTTTTAAAAAAGCAGATAAATTTTGTTCAAAAGAACGCGAGAGCATTTTCCAAATTTTGACAGGTGATATCATATGAAGATTTTTTTTGTTATTTATGGAAAGCTAATCAGTTCTATGTTCAAGCTCTTTACATTATAACATGAAATCAAATTACTGAACTTTTCCATACATAGAAATTTATCTAATTACATTTTTATTCATACTAAATGTTACTATCAGGAATATAAATTTTCTTCCGATAGTATATTTTTATGTTAAGATAAACAAACTATTAATGCAGTATAGTGAAGAATGCTTATGTTGTATGAAATATTTAAAAAAAAGCAGATAAATTTTGTTTTAAAGAACGCGAGAGCATTTTCAAAATTTTGACACGTGATATTATATGAAGAATTTTTAGTTATTTATGGAAAGCTAATCAGTTCTATGTTCAAGCTCTTTACATTATAACATGAAATCAAATTACTGAACGTTTCCATACATAGAAATTTATCTAATTACATTTTTATTCATACTAAATGTTACTATCAGGAATATAAATTTTCTTCCGATAGTATATTTTTATGTTAAGATAAACAAACTATTAATGCAGTATAGTGAAGAATGCTTATGTTGTATGAAATATTTTAAAAAAAGCAGATAAATTTTGTTCTAAAGAACGCGAGAGCATTTTCCAAATTTTGACAGGTGATATCATATGAAGATTTTTTTTGTTATTTATGGAAAGCTAATCAGTTCTATGTTCAAGCTCTTTACATTATAACATGAAATCAAATTACTGCACTTTTCCATACATAGAAAT
This sequence comes from Molanna angustata, assembly GCA_963576475.1. Classification (NCBI taxonomy): domain Eukaryota; kingdom Metazoa; phylum Arthropoda; class Insecta; order Trichoptera; family Molannidae; genus Molanna; species Molanna angustata. The sequence goes on from OY754975.1 coordinate 9,011,358, forward strand.
TTATCTAATTACATTTTTATTCATACTAAATGTTACTATCAGGAATATAAATTTTCTTCCGATAGTATATTTTTATGTTAAGATAAACAAACTATTAATGCAGTATAGTGAAGAATGCTTATGTTGTATGAAATATTTTAAAAAAAGCAGATAAATTTTGTTCTAAAGAACGCGAGAGCATTTTCCAAATTTTGACAGGTGATATCATATGAAGATTTTTTTTGTTATTTATGGAAAGCTAATCAGTTCTATGTTCAAGCTCTTTACATTATAACATGAAATCAAATTACTGCACTTTTCCATACATAGAAATTTATCTAATTACATTTTTATTCATACTAAATGTTACTATCAGGAATATAAATTTTCTTCCGATAGTATATTTTTATGTTAAGATAAACAAACTATTAATGCAGTATAGTGAAGAATGCTTATGTTGTATGAAATATTTTAAAAAAAGCAGATAAATTTTGTTCTAAAGAACGCGAGAGCATTTTCCAAATTTTGACAGGTGATATCATATGAAGATTTTTTTTGTTATTTATGGAAAGCTAATCAGTTCTATGTTCAAGCTCTTTACATTATAACATGAAATCAAATTACTGAACTTTTCCATACATAGAAATTTATCTAATTACATTTTTATTCATACTAAATGTTACTATCAGGAATATAAATTTTCTTCCGATAGTATATTTTTATGTTAAGATAAACAAACTATTAATGCAGTATAGTGAAGAATGCTTATGTTGTATGAAATATTTTAAAAACAGCAGATAAATTTTGTTCTAAAGAACGCGAGAGCATTTTCCAAATTTTGACAGGTGATATCATATGAAGATTTTTTTTGTTATTTATGGAAAGCTAATCAGTTCTATGTTCAAGCTCTTTACATAATAACATGAAATCAAATTACTGAACGTTTCCATACATAGAAATTTATCTAATTACATTTTTATTCATACTAAATGTTACTATCAGGAATATAAATTTTCTTCCGATAGTATATTTTTATGTTAAGATAGACAAACTATTAATGCAGTATAATGAAGAATGCTTATGTTGTATGAAATATTTTAAAAAAAGCAGATAAATTTTGTTCTAAAGAACGCGAGAGCATTTTCCAAATTTTGACAGGTGATATCATATGAAGATTTTTTTTGTTATTTATGGAAAGCTAATCAGTTCTATGTTCAAGCTCTTTACATTATAACATGAAATCAAATTACTGAACTTTTCCATACATAGAAATTTATCTAATTACATTTTTATTCATACTAAATGTTACTATCAGGAATATAAATTTTCTTCCGATAGTATATTTTTATGTTAAGATAAACAAACTATTAATGCAGTATAGGGAAGAATGCTTATGTTGTATGAAATATTTTAAAAAAAGCAGATAAATTTTGTTCTAAAGAACGCGAGAGTATTTTCCAAATTTTGACAGGTGATATCATATGAAGATTTTTTTTGTTATTTATGGAAAGCTAATCAGTTTTATGTTCAAGCTTTTTACATTATAACATGAAATCAAATTACTGAACTTTTCCATACATAGAAATTTATCTAATTACATTTTTATTCATACTAAATGTTACTATCAGGAATATAAATTTTCTTCCGATAGTATATTTTTATGTTAAGATAAACAAACTATTAATGCAGTATAGTGAAGAATGCTTATGTTGTATGAAATATTTTAAAAAAAGCAGATAAATTTTGTTTTAAAGAACGCGAGAGCATTTTCAAAATTTTGACACGTGATATTATATGAAGAATTTTTAGTTATTTATGGAAAGCTAATCAGTTCTATGTTCAAGCTCTTTACATTATAACATGAAATCAAATTACTGAACTTTTCCATACATAGAAATTTATCTAATTACATTTTTATTCAACCTAAATGTTACTATCAGGAATATAAATTTTCTTCCGATAGTATATTTTTATGTTAAGATAAACAAACTATTAATGCAGTATAGTGAAGAATGCTTATGTTGTATGAAATATTTTAAAAAAAGCAGATAAATTTTGTTCTAAAGAACGCGAGAGCATTTTCCAAATTTTAACAGGTGATATCATATGAAGATTTTTTTTGTTATTTATGGAAAGCTAATCAGTTCTATGTTCAAGCTCTTTATATTATAACATGAAATCAAATTACTGAACTTTTCCATACATAGAAATTTATCTTATTACATTTTTATTCATACTAAATGTTACTATCAGGAATATAAATTTTCTTCCGATAGTATATTTTTATGTTAAGATAGACAAACTATTAATGCAGTATAGGGAAGAATGCTTATGTTGTATGAAATATTTTAAAAAAAGCAGATAAATTTTGTTTTAAAGAACGCGAGAGCATTTTCAAAATTTTGACACGTGATATTATATGAAGAATTTTTAGTTATTTATGGAAAGCTAATCAGTTCTATGTTCAAGCTCTTTACATTATAACATGAAATCAAATTACTGAACTTTTCCATACATAGAAATTTATCTAATTACATTTTTATTCAACCTAAATGTTACTATCAGGAATATAAATTTTCTTCAGATAGTATATTTTTATGTTAAGATAAACAAACTATTAATGCAGTATAGTGAAGAATGCTTATGTTGTATGAAATATTTTAAAAAAAGCAGATAAATTTTGTTTTTAAGAACGCGAGAGCATTTTCAAAATTTTGACACGTGATATTATATGAAGAATTTTTAGTTATTTATGGAAAGCTAATCAGTTCTATGTTCAAGCTCTTTACATTATAACATGAAATCAAATTACTGAACTTTTCCATACATAGAAATTTATCTAATTACATTTTTATTCATACTAAATGTTACTATCAGGAATATAAATTTTCTTCCGATAGTATATTTTTATGTTAAGATAAACAAACTATTAATGCAGTATAGTGAAGAATGCTTATGTTGTATGAAATATTTTAAAAAAAGCAGATAAATTTTGTTCTAAAGAACGCGAGAGCATTTTCCAAATTTTGACAGGTGATATCATATGAAGATTTTTTTTGTTATTTATGGAAAGCTAATCAGTTCTATGTTCAAGCTTTTTACATTATAAAATGAAATCAAATTACTGAACTTTTCCATACATAGAAATTTATCTAATTACATTTTTATTCATACTAAATGTTACTATCAGGAATATAAATTTTCTTCCGATAGTATATTTTTATGTTAAGATAGACAAACTATTAATGCAGTATAGGGAAGAATGCTTATGTTGTATGAAATATTTTAAAAAAAGCAGATAAATTTTGTTCTAAAGAACGCGAGAGCATTTTCCAAATTTTGACAGGTGATATCATATGAAGATTTTTTTTGTTATTTATGGAAAGTTAATCAGTTCTATGTTCAAGCTCTTTACATTATAACATGAAATCAAATTACTGAACTTTTCCATACATAGAAATTTATCTAATTACATTTTTATTCATACTAAATGTTACTATCAGGAATATAAATTTTCTTCCGATAGTATATTTTTATGTTAAGATAAACAAACTATTAATGCAGTATAGTGAAGAATGCTTATGTTGTATGAAATATTTTAAAAAAAGCAGATAAATTTTGTTCTAAAGAACGCGAGAGCATTTTCCAAATTTTGATAGGTGATATCATATGAAGATTTTTTTTGTTATTTATGGAAAGCTAATCAGTTCTATGTTCAAGCTCTTTACATAATAACATGAAATCAAATTACTGAACGTTTCCATACATAGAAATTTATCTAATTACATTTTTATTCATACTAAATGTTACTATCAGGAATATAAATTTTCTTCCGATAGTATATTTTTATGTTAAGATAGACAAACTATTAATGCAGTATAGTGAAGAATGCTTATGTTGTATGAAATATTTTAAAAAAGCAGATAAATTTTGTTCTAAAGAACGCGAGAGCATTTTACAAATTTTGACAGGTGATATCATATGAAGATTTTTTTTGTTATTTATGGAAAGCTAATCAGTTCTATGTTCAAGATCTTTACATTATAACATGAAATCAAATTACTGAACTTTTCCATACATAGAAATTTATCTAATTACATTTTTATTCATACTAAATGTTACTATCAGGAATATAAATTTTCTTCCGATAGTATATTTTTATGTTAAGATAGACAAAATATTAATGCAGTATAGGGAAGAATGCTTATGTTGTATGAAATATTTTTAAAAAAGCAGATAAATTTTGTTCAAAAGAACGCGAGAGCATTTTCCAAATTTTGACAGGTGATATCATATGAAGATTTTTTTTGTTATTTATGGAAAGCTAATCAGTTCTATGTTCAAGCTCTTTACATTATAACATGAAATCAAATTACTGAACTTTTCCATACATAGAAATTTATCTAATTACATTTTTATTCATACTAAATGTTACTATCAGGAATATAAATTTTCTTCCGATAGTATATTTTTATGTTAAGATAAACAAACTATTAATGCAGTATAGTGAAGAATGCTTATGTTGTATGAAATATTTAAAAAAAAGCAGATAAATTTTGTTTTAAAGAACGCGAGAGCATTTTCAAAATTTTGACACGTGATATTATATGAAGAATTTTTAGTTATTTATGGAAAGCTAATCAGTTCTATGTTCAAGCTCTTTACATTATAACATGAAATCAAATTACTGAACGTTTCCATACATAGAAATTTATCTAATTACATTTTTATTCATACTAAATGTTACTATCAGGAATATAAATTTTCTTCCGATAGTATATTTTTATGTTAAGATAAACAAACTATTAATGCAGTATAGTGAAGAATGCTTATGTTGTATGAAATATTTTAAAAAAAGCAGATAAATTTTGTTCTAAAGAACGCGAGAGCATTTTCCAAATTTTGACAGGTGATATCATATGAAGATTTTTTTTGTTATTTATGGAAAGCTAATCAGTTCTATGTTCAAGCTCTTTACATTATAACATGAAATCAAATTACTGCACTTTTCCATACATAGAAATTTATCTAATTACATTTTTATTCATACTAAATGTTACTATCAGGAATATAAATTTTCTTCCGATAGTATATTTTTATGTTAAGATAAACAAACTATTAATGCAGTATAGTGAAGAATGCTTATGTTGTATGAAATATTTTAAAAAAAGCAGATAAATTTTGTTCTAAAGAACGCGAGAGCATTTTCCAAATTTTGACAGGTGATATCATATGAAGATTTTTTTTGTTATTTATGGAAAGCTAATCAGTTCTATGTTCAAGCTCTTTACATTATAACATGAAATCAAATTACTGAACTTTTCCATACATAGAAATTTATCTAATTACATTTTTATTCATACTAAATGTTACTATCAGGAATATAAATTTTCTTCCGATAGTATATTTTTATGTTAAGATAAACAAACTATTAATGCAGTATAGTGAAGAATGCTTATGTTGTATGAAATATTTTAAAAACAGCAGATAAATTTTGTTCTAAAGAACGCGAGAGCATTTTCCAAATTTTGACAGGTGATATCATATGAAGATTTTTTTTGTTATTTATGGAAAGCTAATCAGTTCTATGTTCAAGCTCTTTACATAATAACATGAAATCAAATTACTGAACGTTTCCATACATAGAAATTTATCTAATTACATTTTTATTCATACTAAATGTTACTATCAGGAATATAAATTTTCTTCCGATAGTATATTTTTATGTTAAGATAGACAAACTATTAATGCAGTATAATGAAGAATGCTTATGTTGTATGAAATATTTTAAAAAAAGCAGATAAATTTTGTTCTAAAGAACGCGAGAGCATTTTCCAAATTTTGACAGGTGATATCATATGAAGATTTTTTTTGTTATTTATGGAAAGCTAATCAGTTCTATGTTCAAGCTCTTTACATTATAACATGAAATCAAATTACTGAACTTTTCCATACATAGAAATTTATCTAATTACATTTTTATTCATACTAAATGTTACTATCAGGAATATAAATTTTCTTCCGATAGTATATTTTTATGTTAAGATAAACAAACTATTAATGCAGTATAGGGAAGAATGCTTATGTTGTATGAAATATTTTAAAAAAAGCAGATAAATTTTGTTCTAAAGAACGCGAGAGTATTTTCCAAATTTTGACAGGTGATATCATATGAAGATTTTTTTTGTTATTTATGGAAAGCTAATCAGTTTTATGTTCAAGCTTTTTACATTATAACATGAAATCAAATTACTGAACTTTTCCATACATAGAAATTTATCTAATTACATTTTTATTCATACTAAATGTTACTATCAGGAATATAAATTTTCTTCCGATAGTATATTTTTATGTTAAGATAAACAAACTATTAATGCAGTATAGTGAAGAATGCTTATGTTGTATGAAATATTTTAAAAAAAGCAGATAAATTTTGTTTTAAAGAACGCGAGAGCATTTTCAAAATTTTGACACGTGATATTATATGAAGAATTTTTAGTTATTTATGGAAAGCTAATCAGTTCTATGTTCAAGCTCTTTACATTATAACATGAAATCAAATTACTGAACTTTTCCATACATAGAAATTTATCTAATTACATTTTTATTCATACTAAATGTTACTATCAGGAATATAAATTTTCTTCCGATAGTATATTTTTATGTTAAGATAAACAAACTATTAATGCAGTATAGTGAAGAATGCTTATGTTGTATGAAATATTTTAAAAAAAGCAGATAAATTTTGTTCTAAAGAACGCGAGAGCATTTTCCAAATTTTGATAGGTGATATCATATGAAGATTTTTTTTGTTATTTATGGAAAGCTAATCAGTTCTATGTTCAAGCTCTTTACATAATAACATGAAATCAAATTACTGAACGTTTCCATACATAGAAATTTATCTAATTACATTTTTATTCATACTAAATGTTACTATCAGGAATATAAATTTTCTTCCGATAGTATATTTTTATGTTAAGATAGACAAACTATTAATGCAGTATAGTGAAGAATGCTTATGTTGTATGAAATATTTTAAAAAAGCAGATAAATTTTGTTCTAAAGAACGCGAGAGCATTTTACAAATTTTGACAGGTGATATCATATGAAGATTTTTTTTGTTATTTATGGAAAGCTAATCAGTTCTATGTTCAAGATCTTTACATTATAACATGAAATCAAATTACTGAACTTTTCCATACATAGAAATTTATCTAATTACATTTTTATTCATACTAAATGTTACTATCAGGAATATAAATTTTCTTCCGATAGTATATTTTTATGTTAAGATAGACAAAATATTAATGCAGTATAGGGAAGAATGCTTATGTTGTATGAAATATTTTTAAAAAAGCAGATAAATTTTGTTCAAAAGAACGCGAGAGCATTTTCCAAATTTTGACAGGTGATATCATATGAAGATTTTTTTTGTTATTTATGGAAAGCTAATCAGTTCTATGTTCAAGCTCTTTACATTATAACATGAAATCAAATTACTGAACTTTTCCATACATAGAAATTTATCTAATTACATTTTTATTCATACTAAATGTTACTATCAGGAATATAAATTTTCTTCCGATAGTATATTTTTATGTTAAGATAAACAAACTATTAATGCAGTATAGTGAAGAATGCTTATGTTGTATGAAATATTTAAAAAAAAGCAGATAAATTTTGTTTTAAAGAACGCGAGAGCATTTTCAAAATTTTGACACGTGATATTATATGAAGAATTTTTAGTTATTTATGGAAAGCTAATCAGTTCTATGTTCAAGCTCTTTACATTATAACATGAAATCAAATTACTGAACGTTTCCATACATAGAAATTTATCTAATTACATTTTTATTCATACTAAATGTTACTATCAGGAATATAAATTTTCTTCCGATAGTATATTTTTATGTTAAGATAAACAAACTATTAATGCAGTATAGTGAAGAATGCTTATGTTGTATGAAATATTTTAAAAAAAGCAGATAAATTTTGTTCTAAAGAACGCGAGAGCATTTTCCAAATTTTGACAGGTGATATCATATGAAGATTTTTTTTGTTATTTATGGAAAGCTAATCAGTTCTATGTTCAAGCTCTTTACATTATAACATGAAATCAAATTACTGCACTTTTCCATACATAGAAATTTATCTAATTACATTTTTATTCATACTAAATGTTACTATCAGGAATATAAATTTTCTTCCGATAGTATATTTTTATGTTAAGATAAACAAACTATTAATGCAGTATAGTGAAGAATGCTTATGTTGTATGAAATATTTTAAAAAAAGCAGATAAATTTTGTTCTAAAGAACGCGAGAGCATTTTCCAAATTTTGACAGGTGATATCATATGAAGATTTTTTTTGTTATTTATGGAAAGCTAATCAGTTCTATGTTCAAGCTCTTTACATTATAACATGAAATCAAATTACTGCACTTTTCCATACATAGAAATTTATCTAATTACATTTTTATTCATACTAAATGTTACTATCAGGAATATAAATTTTCTTCCGATAGTATATTTTTATGTTAAGATAAACAAACTATTAATGCAGTATAGTGAAGAATGCTTATGTTGTATGAAATATTTTAAAAAAAGCAGATAAATTTTGTTCTAAAGAACGCGAGAGCATTTTCCAAATTTTGACAGGTGATATCATATGAAGATTTTTTTTGTTATTTATGGAAAGCTAATCAGTTCTATGTTCAAGCTCTTTACATTATAACATGAAATCAAATTACTGAACTTTTCCATACATAGAAATTTATCTAATTACATTTTTATTCATACTAAATGTTACTATCAGGAATATAAATTTTCTTCCGATAGTATATTTTTATGTTAAGATAAACAAACTATTAATGCAGTATAGTGAAGAATGCTTATGTTGTATGAAATATTTTAAAAACAGCAGATAAATTTTGTTCTAAAGAACGCGAGAGCATTTTCCAAATTTTGACAGGTGATATCATATGAAGATTTTTTTTGTTATTTATGGAAAGCTAATCAGTTCTATGTTCAAGCTCTTTACATAATAACATGAAATCAAATTACTGAACGTTTCCATACATAGAAATTTATCTAATTACATTTTTATTCATACTAAATGTTACTATCAGGAATATAAATTTTCTTCCGATAGTATATTTTTATGTTAAGATAGACAAACTATTAATGCAGTATAATGAAGAATGCTTATGTTGTATGAAATATTTTAAAAAAAGCAGATAAATTTTGTTCTAAAGAACGCGAGAGCATTTTCCAAATTTTGACAGGTGATATCATATGAAGATTTTTTTTGTTATTTATGGAAAGCTAATCAGTTCTATGTTCAAGCTCTTTACATTATAACATGAAATCAAATTACTGAACTTTTCCATACATAGAAATTTATCTAATTACATTTTTATTCATACTAAATGTTACTATCAGGAATATAAATTTTCTTCCGATAGTATATTTTTATGTTAAGATAAACAAACTATTAATGCAGTATAGGGAAGAATGCTTATGTTGTATGAAATATTTTAAAAAAAGCAGATAAATTTTGTTCTAAAGAACGCGAGAGTATTTTCCAAATTTTGACAGGTGATATCATATGAAGATTTTTTTTGTTATTTATGGAAAGCTAATCAGTTTTATGTTCAAGCTTTTTACATTATAACATGAAATCAAATTACTGAACTTTTCCATACATAGAAATTTATCTAATTACATTTTTATTCATACTAAATGTTACTATCAGGAATATAAATTTTCTTCCGATAGTATATTTTTATGTTAAGATAAACAAACTATTAATGCAGTATAGTGAAGAATGCTTATGTTGTATGAAATATTTTAAAAAAAGCAGATAAATTTTGTTTTAAAGAACGCGAGAGCATTTTCAAAATTTTGACACGTGATATTATATGAAGAATTTTTAGTTATTTATGGAAAGCTAATCAGTTCTATGTTCAAGCTCTTTACATTATAACATGAAATCAAATTACTGAACTTTTCCATACATAGAAATTTATCTAATTACATTTTTATTCAACCTAAATGTTACTATCAGGAATATAAATTTTCTTCCGATAGTATATTTTTATGTTAAGATAAACAAACTATTAATGCAGTATAGTGAAGAATGCTTATGTTGTATGAAATATTTTAAAAAAAGCAGATAAATTTTGTTCTAAAGAACGCGAGAGCATTTTCCAAATTTTAACAGGTGATATCATATGAAGATTTTTTTTGTTATTTATGGAAAGCTAATCAGTTCTATGTTCAAGCTCTTTATATTATAACATGAAATCAAATTACTGAACTTTTCCATACATAGAAATTTATCTTATTACATTTTTATTCATACTAAATGTTACTATCAGGAATATAAATTTTCTTCCGATAGTATATTTTTATGTTAAGATAGACAAACTATTAATGCAGTATAGGGAAGAATGCTTATGTTGTATGAAATATTTTAAAAAAAGCAGATAAATTTTGTTTTAAAGAACGCGAGAGCATTTTCAAAATTTTGACACGTGATATTATATGAAGAATTTTTAGTTATTTATGGAAAGCTAATCAGTTCTATGTTCAAGCTCTTTACATTATAACATGAAATCAAATTACTGAACTTTTCCATACATAGAAATTTATCTAATTACATTTTTATTCAACCTAAATGTTACTATCAGGAATATAAATTTTCTTCAGATAGTATATTTTTATGTTAAGATAAACAAACTATTAATGCAGTATAGTGAAGAATGCTTATGTTGTATGAAATATTTTAAAAAAAGCAGATAAATTTTGTTTTTAAGAACGCGAGAGCATTTTCAAAATTTTGACACGTGATATTATATGAAGAATTTTTAGTTATTTATGGAAAGCTAATCAGTTCTATGTTCAAGCTCTTTACATTATAACATGAAATCAAATTACTGAACTTTTCCATACATAGAAATTTATCTAATTACATTTTTATTCATACTAAATGTTACTATCAGGAATATAAATTTTCTTCCGATAGTATATTTTTATGTTAAGATAAACAAACTATTAATGCAGTATAGTGAAGAATGCTTATGTTGTATGAAATATTTTAAAAAAAGCAGATAAATTTTGTTCTAAAGAACGCGAGAGCATTTTCCAAATTTTGACAGGTGATATCATATGAAGATTTTTTTTGTTATTTATGGAAAGCTAATCAGTTCTATGTTCAAGCTTTTTACATTATAAAATGAAATCAAATTACTGAACTTTTCCATACATAGAAATTTATCTAATTACATTTTTATTCATACTAAATGTTACTATCAGGAATATAAATTTTCTTCCGATAGTATATTTTTATGTTAAGATAGACAAACTATTAATGCAGTATAGGGAAGAATGCTTATGTTGTATGAAATATTTTAAAAAAAGCAGATAAATTTTGTTCTAAAGAACGCGAGAGCATTTTCCAAATTTTGACAGGTGATATCATATGAAGATTTTTTTTGTTATTTATGGAAAGTTAATCAGTTCTATGTTCAAGCTCTTTACATTATAACATGAAATCAAATTACTGAACTTTTCCATACATAGAAATTTATCTAATTACATTTTTATTCATACTAAATGTTACTATCAGGAATATAAATTTTCTTCCGATAGTATATTTTTATGTTAAGATAAACAAACTATTAATGCAGTATAGTGAAGAATGCTTATGTTGTATGAAATATTTTAAAAAAAGCAGATAAATTTTGTTCTAAAGAACGCGAGAGCATTTTCCAAATTTTGATAGGTGATATCATATGAAGATTTTTTTTGTTATTTATGGAAAGCTAATCAGTTCTATGTTCAAGCTCTTTACATAATAACATGAAATCAAATTACTGAACGTTTCCATACATAGAAATTTATCTAATTACATTTTTATTCATACTAAATGTTACTATCAGGAATATAAATTTTCTTCCGATAGTATATTTTTATGTTAAGATAGACAAACTATTAATGCAGTATAGTGAAGAATGCTTATGTTGTATGAAATATTTTAAAAAAGCAGATAAATTTTGTTCTAAAGAACGCGAGAGCATTTTACAAATTTTGACAGGTGATATCATATGAAGATTTTTTTTGTTATTTATGGAAAGCTAATCAGTTCTATGTTCAAGATCTTTACATTATAACATGAAATCAAATTACTGAACTTTTCCATACATAGAAATTTATCTAATTACATTTTTATTCATACTAAATGTTACTATCAGGAATATAAATTTTCTTCCGATAGTATATTTTTATGTTAAGATAGACAAAATATTAATGCAGTATAGGGAAGAATGCTTATGTTGTATGAAATATTTTTAAAAAAGCAGATAAATTTTGTTCAAAAGAACGCGAGAGCATTTTCCAAATTTTGACAGGTGATATCATATGAAGATTTTTTTTGTTATTTATGGAAAGCTAATCAGTTCTATGTTCAAGCTCTTTACATTATAACATGAAATCAAATTACTGAACTTTTCCATACATAGAAATTTATCTAATTACATTTTTATTCATACTAAATGTTACTATCAGGAATATAAATTTTCTTCCGATAGTATATTTTTATGTTAAGATAAACAAACTATTAATGCAGTATAGTGAAGAATGCTTATGTTGTATGAAATATTTAAAAAAAAGCAGATAAATTTTGTTTTAAAGAACGCGAGAGCATTTTCAAAATTTTGACACGTGATATTATATGAAGAATTTTTAGTTATTTATGGAAAGCTAATCAGTTCTATGTTCAAGCTCTTTACATTATAACATGAAATCAAATTACTGAACGTTTCCATACATAGAAATTTATCTAATTACATTTTTATTCATACTAAATGTTACTATCAGGAATATAAATTTTCTTCCGATAGTATATTTTTATGTTAAGATAAACAAACTATTAATGCAGTATAGTGAAGAATGCTTATGTTGTATGAAATATTTTAAAAAAAGCAGATAAATTTTGTTCTAAAGAACGCGAGAGCATTTTCCAAATTTTGACAGGTGATATCATATGAAGATTTTTTTTGTTATTTATGGAAAGCTAATCAGTTCTATGTTCAAGCTCTTTACATTATAACATGAAATCAAATTACTGCACTTTTCCATACATAGAAATTTATCTAATTACATTTTTATTCATACTAAATGTTACTATCAGGAATATAAATTTTCTTCCGATAGTATATTTTTATGTTAAGATAAACAAACTATTAATGCAGTATAGTGAAGAATGCTTATGTTGTATGAAATATTTTAAAAAAAGCAGATAAATTTTGTTCTAAAGAACGCGAGAGCATTTTCCAAATTTTGACAGGTGATATCATATGAAGATTTTTTTTGTTATTTATGGAAAGCTAATCAGTTCTATGTTCAAGCTCTTTACATTATAACATGAAATCAAATTACTGCACTTTTCCATACATAGAAATTTATCTAATTACATTTTTATTCATACTAAATGTTACTATCAGGAATATAAATTTTCTTCCGATAGTATATTTTTATGTTAAGATAAACAAACTATTAATGCAGTATAGTGAAGAATGCTTATGTTGTATGAAATATTTTAAAAAAAGCAGATAAATTTTGTTCTAAAGAACGCGAGAGCATTTTCCAAATTTTGACAGGTGATATCATATGAAGATTTTTTTTGTTATTTATGGAAAGCTAATCAGTTCTATGTTCAAGCTCTTTACATTATAACATGAAATCAAATTACTGAACTTTTCCATACATAGAAATTTATCTAATTACATTTTTATTCATACTAAATGTTACTATCAGGAATATAAATTTTCTTCCGATAGTATATTTTTATGTTAAGATAAACAAACTATTAATGCAGTATAGTGAAGAATGCTTATGTTGTATGAAATATTTTAAAAACAGCAGATAAATTTTGTTCTAAAGAACGCGAGAGCATTTTCCAAATTTTGACAGGTGATATCATATGAAGATTTTTTTTGTTATTTATGGAAAGCTAATCAGTTCTATGTTCAAGCTCTTTACATAATAACATGAAATCAAATTACTGAACGTTTCCATACATAGAAATTTATCTAATTACATTTTTATTCATACTAAATGTTACTATCAGGAATATAAATTTTCTTCCGATAGTATATTTTTATGTTAAGATAGACAAACTATTAATGCAGTATAATGAAGAATGCTTATGTTGTATGAAATATTTTAAAAAAAGCAGATAAATTTTGTTCTAAAGAACGCGAGAGCATTTTCCAAATTTTGACAGGTGATATCATATGAAGATTTTTTTTGTTATTTATGGAAAGCTAATCAGTTCTATGTTCAAGCTCTTTACATTATAACATGAAATCAAATTACTGAACTTTTCCATACATAGAAATTTATCTAATTACATTTTTATTCATACTAAATGTTACTATCAGGAATATAAATTTTCTTCCGATAGTATATTTTTATGTTAAGATAAACAAACTATTAATGCAGTATAGGGAAGAATGCTTATGTTGTATGAAATATTTTAAAAAAAGCAGATAAATTTTGTTCTAAAGAACGCGAGAGTATTTTCCAAATTTTGACAGGTGATATCATATGAAGATTTTTTTTGTTATTTATGGAAAGCTAATCAGTTTTATGTTCAAGCTTTTTACATTATAACATGAAATCAAATTACTGAACTTTTCCATACATAGAAATTTATCTAATTACATTTTTATTCATACTAAATGTTACTATCAGGAATATAAATTTTCTTCCGATAGTATATTTTTATGTTAAGATAAACAAACTATTAATGCAGTATAGTGAAGAATGCTTATGTTGTATGAAATATTTTAAAAAAAGCAGATAAATTTTGTTTTAAAGAACGCGAGAGCATTTTCAAAATTTTGACACGTGATATTATATGAAGAATTTTTAGTTATTTATGGAAAGCTAATCAGTTCTATGTTCAAGCTCTTTACATTATAACATGAAATCAAATTACTGAACTTTTCCATACATAGAAATTTATCTAATTACATTTTTATTCAACCTAAATGTTACTATCAGGAATATAAATTTTCTTCCGATAGTATATTTTTATGTTAAGATAAACAAACTATTAATGCAGTATAGTGAAGAATGCTTATGTTGTATGAAATATTTTAAAAAAAGCAGATAAATTTTGTTCTAAAGAACGCGAGAGCATTTTCCAAATTTTAACAGGTGATATCATATGAAGATTTTTTTTGTTATTTATGGAAAGCTAATCAGTTCTATGTTCAAGCTCTTTATATTATAACATGAAATCAAATTACTGAACTTTTCCATACATAGAAATTTATCTTATTACATTTTTATTCATACTAAATGTTACTATCAGGAATATAAATTTTCTTCCGATAGTATATTTTTATGTTAAGATAGACAAACTATTAATGCAGTATAGGGAAGAATGCTTATGTTGTATGAAATATTTTAAAAAAAGCAGATAAATTTTGTTTTAAAGAACGCGAGAGCATTTTCAAAATTTTGACACGTGATATTATATGAAGAATTTTTAGTTATTTATGGAAAGCTAATCAGTTCTATGTTCAAGCTCTTTACATTATAACATGAAATCAAATTACTGAACTTTTCCATACATAGAAATTTATCTAATTACATTTTTATTCAACCTAAATGTTACTATCAGGAATATAAATTTTCTTCAGATAGTATATTTTTATGTTAAGATAAACAAACTATTAATGCAGTATAGTGAAGAATGCTTATGTTGTATGAAATATTTTAAAAAAAGCAGATAAATTTTGTTTTAAAGAACGCGAGAGCATTTTCAAAATTTTGACACGTGATATTATATGAAGAATTTTTAGTTATTTATGGAAAGCTAATCAGTTCTATGTTCAAGCTCTTTACATTATAACATGAAATCAAATTACTGAACTTTTCCATACATAGAAATTTATCTAATTACATTTTTATTCAACCTAAATGTTACTATCAGGAATATAAATTTTCTTCCGATAGTATATTTTTATGTTAAGATAAACAAACTATTAATGCAGTATAGTGAAGAATGCTTATGTTGTATGAAATATTTTAAAAAAAGTAGATAAATATTGTTCTAAAGAACGCGAGAGCATTTTCCAAATTTTGATAGGTGATATCATATGAAGATTTTTTTTGTTATTTATGGAAAGCTAATCAGTTCTATGTTCAAGCTCTTTACATAATAACATGAAATCAAATTACTGAACGTTTCCATACATAGAAATTTATCTAATTACATTTTTATTCATACTAAATGTTACTATCAGGAATATAAATTTTCTTCCGATAGTATATTTTTATGTTAAGATAGACAAACTATTAATGCAGTATAGTGAAGAATGCTTATGTTGTATGAAATATTTTAAAAAAAGCAGATAAATTTTGTTTTAAAGAACGCGAGAGCATTTTCAAAATTTTGACACGTGATATTATATGAAGAATTTTTAGTTATTTATGGAAAGCTAATCAGTTCTATGTTCAAGCTCTTTACATTATAACATGAAATCAAATTACTGAACTTTTCCATACATAGAAATTTATCTAATTACATTTTTATTCAACCTAAATGTTACTATCAGGAATATAAATTTTCTTCCGATAGTATATTTTTATGTTAAGATAAACAAACTATTAATGCAGTATAGTGAAGAATGCTTATGTTGTATGAAATATTTTAAAAAAAGTAGATAAATATTGTTCTAAAGAACGCGAGAGCATTTTCCAAATTTTGATAGGTGATATCATATGAAGATTTTTTTTGTTATTTATGGAAAGCTAATCAGTTCTATGTTCAAGCTCTTTACATAATAACATGAAATCAAATTACTGAACGTTTCCATACATAGAAATTTATCTAATTACATTTTTATTCATACTAAATGTTACTATCAGGAATATAAATTTTCTTCCGATAGTATATTTTTATGTTAAGATAGACAAACTATTAATGCAGTATAGTGAAGAATGCTTATGTTGTATGAAATATTTTAAAAAAAGCAGATAAATTTTGTTCTAAAGAACGCGAGAGCATTTTCCAAATTTTAACAGGTGATATCATATGAAGATTTTTTTTGTTATTTATGGAAAGCTAATCAGTTCTATGTTCAAGCTCTTTACATTATAACATGAAATCAAATTACTGAACTTTTCCATACATAGAAATTTATCTAATTACATTTTTATTCATACTAAATGTTACTATCAGGAATATAAATTTTCTTCCGATAGTATATTTTTATGTTAAGATAAACAAACTATTAATGCAGTATAGTGAAGAATGCTTATGTTGTATGAAATATTTTAAAAAAAGCAGATAAATTTTGTTTTAAAGAACGCGAGAGCATTTTCAAAATTTTGACACGTGATATTATATGAAGAATTTTTAGTTATTTATGGAAAGCTAATCAGTTCTATGTTCAAGCTCTTTACATTATAACATGAAATCAAATTACTGAACTTTTCCATACATAGAAATTTATCTAATTACATTTTTATTCAACCTAAATGTTACTATCAGGAATGTTCTTCCCCCACCACCACCCGTTCTGCTTATGGGGACTAATAACGGCCCCTTGCAAAACTCTGAAAGAACACATAAAGAACATACGAAGAGTCCGGAGAACTCTAAAACCTTGCAGACACTGCACTTAATGTGCCAAAGAGAGCTAATCATGTTGAAACAACTGGCTCACTGCTCAGTGATAGTGAAGATAATAGTGCGCCGAATTTAAGACAGAAAGTCTTGAAAGCCCTAAAGTTGCTCTTCGTGGCTACAAGGTCCGCATGTCCAATGGGTCCAAAGAAATTACCTCGGACATCGTCGTAGAGTTCTCGTCGGAAAGTTGACACGGAGAAGTTAGTGCATTCCCATAGGATATGCTCAGAAGTCTGTTCAGGGTTATCACAAAGCTGACATGAGGACGAATCGGATAAGTGAAAACGAAAGAGATAACTTTTGAAACTGCCGTGTCCAGTAAGAAATTGCGTGGTCCAATAATCGGGAACAATCCACGAGGAAAAAATTCGAGTCCTCACATCAGGAAGAAATAAAAATGTCAGTCTGCCCACGGAAGAAGAAGACCAGCGACGTTGCCAAGCATCTAAAAGAGAACTCCGGGCCAAGTTCTCAATCTCTCCACGAATTGTGGGTAAATTTACAGGTGGGAGAGAAACACCACCCAAAATTGATCTTCGACCTCTATACAGGTTGTGAATTGAAGCTCGTCGCTGTGTTTCCAGATCAAGGGGAGCCATACCTGTGAGAATAGAAAGTGTGTCGGTAGCGCAGGTTCTGTAAGCCTTTGCTAAAGCTATAAGAGCGAAGCGCTGTCCAGAAAGCAGCAGACGTCTAATGTATTGGGTTTCACAACGATGAGCCCAACAAGGAGCGGCATAACACATAATACTCAGAAAGGTAGCGTTGTAAAACAGTCTTGCTACTGGAAATTTAAGGCCCCAACTAGCTCGAGCAAGACGTGAAATCTTTTGGAAGGCTATTTTTGCACTATCGGATACAGCACGAACATGGTATTGGAAAGTTAGGCCTCTATCTAGTGTAACACCCAAAACTTTGACCCTATCCTTAAATATTACACGCGTATTGATAAATTTGATGGAGGGAGGACTTTTCATTATGCCTTTTAACACTAACCCATACGTCTTCTTAGGTGCGAAATTGAGTCTATGACTTATACCCCAATCTGCAACAGAAGAAAGTAACTGAGTAGCTGCGCGCTCAATAAGTGCTCGGGTGTTACCTTGAATAAGGATTGTAGCATCATCGGCATATGCCAAAATACTGCAGCCCGTAGGCGTTGAAAGTGATAGAAGGTCGTCGAACAAGATGTTCCATAACAGTGGACCCAGAACAGAACCCTGAGGGCACCCGATGTTAATTGGTCGCCAGTGCAAATCTTGTCCCCCGGGCATGGCCACATGTCTATTAGTAAAATAGCTCTTCACTAATTTATATATGTTGCTAGGAACCATACGGTCTCGAAGTTTTTTTAAAATTAGAGGCCACCAGGCATTGTCAAATGCTCCCGCAATATCAAGAGATATAGAGATAACATATTTACTATCAGAGCTTCTAACAATATCAGATATAGCCAAGATAGCATCAACCGTTGATTTCCCAGCGCGAAAACCGAACTGACGATCGGACAGTGGGTGGGTACTGGAAAGATGATCTTCTAAGCGTCGACATATAAGCTTTACTATCAGGAATATAAATTTTCTTCCGATAGTATATTTTTATGTTAAGATAAACAAACTATTAATGCAGTATAGTGAAGAATGCTTATGTTGTATGAAATATTTTAAAAAAAGCAGATAAATTTTGTTCTAAAGAACGCGAGAGCATTTTCCAAATTTTAACAGGTGATATCATATGAAGATTTTTTTTGTTATTTATGGAAAGCTAATCAGTTCTATGTTCAAGCTCTTTATATTATAACATGAAATCAAATTACTGAACTTTTCCATACATAGAAATTTATCTTATTACATTTTTATTCATACTAAATGTTACTATCAGGAATATAAATTTTCTTCCGATAGTATATTTTTATGTTAAGATAGACAAACTATTAATGCAGTATAGGGAAGAATGCTTATGTTGTATGAAATATTTTAAAAAAAGCAGATAAATTTTGTTTTAAAGAACGCGAGAGCATTTTCAAAATTTTGACACGTGATATTATATGAAGAATTTTTAGTTATTTATGGAAAGCTAATCAGTTCTATGTTCAAGCTCTTTACATTATAACATGAAATCAAATTACTGAACTTTTCCATACATAGAAATTTATCTAATTACATTTTTATTCAACCTAAATGTTACTATCAGGAATATAAATTTTCTTCAGATAGTATATTTTTATGTTAAGATAAACAAACTATTAATGCAGTATAGTGAAGAATGCTTATGTTGTATGAAATATTTTAAAAAAAGCAGACAAATTTTGTTTTAAAGAACGCGAGAGCATTTTCAAAATTTTGACACGTGATATTATATGAAGAATTTTAAGTTATTTATGGAAAGCTAATCAGTTCTATGTTCAAGCTCTTTACATTATAACATGAAATCAAATTACTGAACTTTTCCATACATAGAAATTTATCTAATTACATTTTTATTCAACCTAAATGTTACTATCAGGAATATAAATTTTCTTCCGATAGTATATTTTTATGTTAAGATAAACAAACTATTAATGCAGTATAGTGAAGAATGCTTATGTTGTATGAAATATTTTAAAAAAAGTAGATAAATATTGTTCTAAAGAACGCGAGAGCATTTTCCAAATTTTGATAGGTGATATCATATGAAGATTTTTTTTGTTATTTATGGAAAGCTAATCAGTTCTATGTTCAAGCTCTTTACATAATAACATGAAATCAAATTACTGAACGTTTCCATACATAGAAATTTATCTAATTACATTTTTATTCATACTAAATGTTACTATCAGGAATATAAATTTTCTTCCGATAGTATATTTTTATGTTAAGATAGACAAACTATTAATGCAGTATAGTGAAGAATGCTTATGTTGTATGAAATATTTTAAAAAAAGCAGATAAATTTTGTTCTAAAGAACGCGAGAGCATTTTCCAAATTTTAACAGGTGATATCATATGAAGATTTTTTTTGTTATTTATGGAAAGCTAATCAGTTCTATGTTCAAGCTCTTTACATTATAACATGAAATCAAATTACTGAACTTTTCCATACATAGAAATTTATCTAATTACATTTTTATTCATACTAAATGTTACTATCAGGAATATAAATTTTCTTCCGATAGTATATTTTTATGTTAAGATAAACAAACTATTAATGCAGTATAGTGAAGAATGCTTATGTTGTATGAAATATTTTAAAAAAAGCAGATAAATTTTGTTCTAAAGAACGTGAGAGAATTTTCCAAATTTTGACAGGTGATATCATATGAAGAATTTTTTGGTTATTTATGGAAAGCTAATCAGTTCTATTTTCAAGCTCTTTACATTATAACATGAAATCAAATTACTGAACGTTTCCATACATAGAAATTTATCTAATTACATGTTATTCATACTAAATGTTACTATCAGGAATATAAATTTTCTTCCGATAGTATATTTTTATGTTAAGATAGACAAAATATTAATGCAGTATAGGGAAGAATGCTTATGTTTTATGAAATATTTTAAAAAAAGCAGATAAATTTTGTTCTAAAGAACGCGAGAGCATTTTCCAAATTTTGACAGGTGATATCATATGAAGATTTTTTTTGTTATTTATGGAAAGCTAATCAGTTCTATGTTCAAGCTCTTTACATTATAACATGAAATCAAATAACTGAACTTTTCCATACATAGAAATTTATCTAATTACATTTTTATTCATACTAAATGTTACTATCAGGAATATAAATTTTCTTCCGATAGTATATTTTTATGTTAAGATAAACAAACTATTAATGCAGTATAGTGAAGAATGCTTATGTTGTATGAAATATTTTAAAAAAAGCAGATAAATTTTGTTTTAAAGAACGCGAGAGCATTTTCAAAATTTTGACACGTGATATTATATGAAGAATTTTTAGTAATTTATGGAAAGCTAATCAGTTCTATGTTCAAGCTCTTTACATTATAACATGAAATCAAATTACTGAACTTTTCCATACATAGAAATTTATCTAATTACATTTTTATTCAACCTAAATGTTACTATCAGGAATATAAATTTTCTTCAGATAGTATATTTTTATGTTAAGATAAACAAACTATTAATGCAGTATAGTGAAGAATGCTTATGTTGTATGAAATATTTTAAAAAAAGCAGACAAATTTTGTTTTAAAGAACGCGAGAGCATTTTCAAAATTTTGACACGTGATATTATATGAAGAATTTTAAGTTATTTATGGAAAGCTAATCAGTTCTATGTTCAAGCTCTTTACATTATAACATGAAATCAAATTACTGAACTTTTCCATACATAGAAATTTATCTAATTACATTTTTATTCATACTAAATGTTACTATCAGGAATATAAATTTTCTTCCGATAGTATATTTTTATGTTAAGATAGACAAACTATTAATGCAGTATAGGGAAGAATGCTTATGTTGTATGAAATATTTTAAAAAAAGCAGATAAATTTTGTTCTAAAGAACGCGAGAGCATTTTCCAAATTTTGATAGGTGATATCATATGAAGATTTTTTTTGTTATTTATGGAAAGCTAATCAGTTCTATGTTCAAGCTCTTTACATAATAACATGAAATCAAATTACTGAACGTTTCCATACATAGAAATTTATCTAATTACATTTTTATTCATACTAAATGTTACTATCAGGAATATAAATTTTCTTCCGATAGTATATTTTTATGTTAAGATAGACAAACTATTAATGCAGTATAGTGAAGAATGCTTATGTTGTATGAAATATTTTAAAAAAAGCAGATAAATTTTGTTCTAAAGAACGCGAGAGCATTTTCCAAATTTTGACAGGTGATATCATATGAAGATTTTTTTTGTTATTTATGGAAAGCTAATCAGTTCTATGTTCAAGCTCTTTACATTATAACATGAAATCAAATTACTGAACTTTTCCATACATAGAAATTTATCTAATTACATTTTTATTCATACTAAATGTTACTATCAGGAATATAAATTTTCTTCCGATAGTATATTTTTATGTTAAGATAAACAAACTATTAATGCAGTATAGTGAAGAATGCTTATGTTGTATGAAATATTTTAAAAAAAGCAGATAAATTTTGTTCTAAAGAACGCGAGAGCATTTTCCAAATTTTGATAGGTGATATCATATGAAGATTTTTTTTGTTATTTATGGAAAGCTAATCAGTTCTATGTTCAAGCTCTTTACATAATAACATGAAATCAAATTACTGAACGTTTCCATACATAGAAATTTATCTAATTACATTTTTATTCATACTAAATGTTACTATCAGGAATATAAATTTTCTTCCGATAGTATATTTTTATGTTAAGATAGACAAACTATTAATGCAGTATAGGGAAGAATGCTTATGTTGTATGAAATATTTTAAAAAAAGTAGATAAATATTGTTCTAAAGAACGCGAGAGCATTTTCCAAATTTTGATAGGTGATATCATATGAAGATTTTTTTTGTTATTTATAGAAAGCTAATCAGTTCTATGTTCAAGCTCTTTACATAATAACATGAAATCAAATTACTGAACGTTTCCATACATAGAAATTTATCTAATTACATTTTTATTCATACTAAATGTTACTATCAGGAATATAAATTTTCTTCCGATAGTATATTTTTATGTTAAGATAGACAAACTATTAATGCATTATAGTGAAGACTGCTTATGTTGTATGAAATATTTTAAAAAAAGCAGATAAATTTTGTTTCAAAGAGCGTTAGAGCATTTTGACAATGTTGACACGTGATATAATATGAAGAAATTTTATGATATCTATGAAAAGCTAATCAGTTCTAAGTTCAAGCTATTAATATTCTTATATCAATATGAAATCAATGAACTGAACATTGCCAAATATAAAAAAATTCTCTTGTTACATATAAGTTTCATACAAATATCCATTAAATAAAATATAATTTTTGAAACCGTTGAATATTTTTCTTTTAACATTGACCAACTTTGAATACAATTTTATGAAGATTCTTGGTGTTGTATAAATAGTTGAAACCAAATTAAAATATCTCTAATTTCCAGGTCGTGAGAGCATTTTTTCAGTTTTAATAGATGAAATCATAAAGAAACATTGGGAAAAAATGAACCGTTGTCTATGGAAAACTAATCAGCTCTAAGTTTATGGACTTAACACATGTGATATCAATATGAAGTCAATCGGACTTATAGTTTGGGCTGCAGAGAGGACACAAAAAAAAAACAACGTAAATGATGAATTCATAGAGAAGAAATCAAAAGTTGTCTATGGAAAACTAATCAGCTCTAGGTCTTTGCACTTTACACATATGATGTTAATATGAAGTCGATCAGACTTATAGTTTGGGCTGTAGAGAGGACACAAAAAAGATAAATGCTACGGCGTACGGCGTACGGCGTACGGCGTATACGCCATACACACAAACACATCACGACGAGAAACTCATAGTGTGCATTCTCTACATGATACCCATTGAGAAATTGATGTAAAAAAAATACGCTTAAATTTTGCGAAATCATGACTCTCCCCTATTCCATAGTGTGGAGAGTAAAAAGAGTTCCATAAGACGATAGGACGAAGTGGAAGAGCGCAGTAAGGAGAGCTGATCAAACCATGGGATAAAAGGGAAGGAGAGAAATATATATTTATCATGGATATAATAACTATATTATGGAGTTTTGTAATATCTTAAGATTATAGAGATCCATAAAATATATCCATAATATAGGTAAACATAGGTGGTGGACTTGCCCCCCAGAGGAGATTTTTTTACCCATAGCTTTCGACCACATACTTTATTTTGCTCCAAGTATACTAGTGCATTTTTTATATGATGTTTTTTTCATTTTCATTGTTATATGTAGATAATATTGTCACTTTTTATATAGGTACGATTGATGTTGGCATCAACTAATACAGTGTCACTGTCTCGAGATGCATTGACCCTGGCACAGTTTTTATTTCCCAGTGGGGTATTGCATTTTCAATACTTATTGTAATGTCTATCAGCGTATGTATAAATAAATGTTTGAAAACAACAGATGTAAATGTAATCAAGGAATAAGGTATTACGACAACGTGCGCCAGGATCTAACAGTGAGAAGAATCTGTACGTGAGCAAATGGCTAAATAGCTACCTACGTGCATTTACATACCATACATAAGAAGGAAATTAGCCGAACAAAAAAAGCACATCATTTCGTACATGAATTCATTCGACGAAGAGAATCGTGACACTTTTATAAATAACACGAATATTCTCGTTGCAGAGTAAAATTTACAGAAAAACTTACATTCATGAGACGAAACAGTTTGAATATCAAATTAAATATGAATCAATACTATACCCACATTAAATTAATAGGATGTTCGGAAAGTTATTTCGGTTTTTAACAAGTATGAACTTTACGCACTTTTCAATCTTTCGATTGTGACGGCTTCTAATTTGTAGAATTCCATTATGACAATGATTAATATGAACACATATATAATTCCACAATTTATTTTATTTTTCTCCCGACGACCGTTTCGGCTTATAAGGCCATAATCAACTGGTGTTGAATACACAGTTCACATTTCTTTTATACAAAAAATGTGAACTGTGTATTCAACACCAGTTGATTATGGCCTTATAAGCCGAAACGGTCGTCGGGAGAAAAATAAAATAAATTGTGGAATTATATATGTGTTCATATTAATCATTGTCAAGTATGAACTTTATTGTATTTTTTCGCAGCCGACTTCATACTACTGCATTACATATTTTGACGGTTAATATAGCACTGAATAATATTTCTTTATGATCACACAAATAAATAGAAGTTTTTTTTTTGTCACAGACAAATTCACGCTTAAACCACATTGTTTTGATTTGACATGTTTCGACGGCTGATATGTAAAGTAGTACTGATTACTGTTTTTTTTTATAATCATCTCCATTTGGCACTTTCAAATGCAGGTTTTTAGAATTTTCCGTACTCCTTTTATGTTCTTTCAGAGTTCAGCAAAAGGTCGTTATTAATCCCCATAATCAGAGCGGATGGTGGAAAGAAAAATGCTGATATAGCAAAGCTTGTTTGTAAAAAAGTTTGTTTGATTCTGTGCAATAGTTTTTTTAGAAAGCCGATATCGCTGAGAGAGATTTACCGTATTCGACCGTTCGTGATAATGCGAAATAACTTGGTTTAATTTTCGTCTTTCATTTTCACAAAAAAAAAGTAATAACTTTCCGAAAAACCCAGCGATACTCATTACAGTAGGTATATTAATATTATTCTTACAAACGTGTGGGAGTTGAATTCTCTGTTACATTTATAAGCAATATGGCGTCTGAGAATAATTTTATAATATGGAATTAATTACTTTGTAAGGTAATAAGTAATTTATGTTAGTGACGTATGCTTCAGTGGGTTTCATTACACGAAATAATTTGAATAATTAAGTCAATAATATGGAATACACCCGAACTAATCTCTTTTAGATTGCGTAGCCTTAACGCAACTTCAAATTTTTTTTTATCTGCTTGAAGGATGAATAATTTGGATTGAATTAATACTTTATTATTGTCATATCATGTCTGAGATATCAAAGATTCATTTTACTGTTTTGTTTTGAGTATTCGTCTATTAATATTAGTTTGCTTAAAAACCCTTTTTAATTCGTACATGATTTATCGTCAGAATTTACTTTGTGAAATTGGCATATAATTCCTTAAAATTTGTGAAGAGGAACAACTTGTTTTTTAGCACACGATCTTTCTTCATCGTATCTAGTGAAATTAATATCGCTATAGATAATATTTACTTATGCCACTTCATTTTTTAATGTCTAGTAAACAATTTTCAAATTATTATAATAATGTAAGCATAAAAAAATTTAGCTGATGTTTACTGAAACAAAATAGATAAACAAATATCGAAGATTATACTTTTTCATCTCAAACAGAAAAGCATTTTAATGTTCATTTTTAATTTGTTTATTTATTTATTAGGATCATAATATTATAAAGAAGGTATATTTATTTTTTATTTTTTTATTTTTTCAAATTGAAGCTAACAATGTACAAAGAATAGCATATATGTATAAAAATATCAAATATAACAATTATCATCTCCATACATCAATTATTAGCTTACAATACTATCATAATTTATTTCGAAATACAGTCATATATTCAAGATACAAAATCATATGTGTGTGTGTGAGGGTGTGTATATGTGAAGGTGTGTGTGTGTGTGTGTAAGTGTATATTAAGAATATAAGAAGGTATATTAAGAAGAAGAAGATAAGAAGATAACTTTTCACTTTCACTAGACAGAGTATGTTCCGAAGCAACTGCCTGTATAGTTTGCATAGTTATCACATAATATTATTATAAACTAGTTGCATGTAACACATGAGATCCAACTGTCGATAGTGATAGTATGTACAGTTGAAGAATAAGTACCAAACTATAAACCCATAAATACAAATTATTTAATATTTTAAGATATTTGGTTTTCTATACAACACATGTACCTAGGTATGTATGTCAAGATAGGATAGTATGGAGGTCAGTCCTTAGATCCTACCCAGAATATGAAAATAGCATGATGGTATGTATGTATGTTTGGAGATAAGTATCAAACTATTAAGTCTTCTTAGATTATTGTGTGTAGCTATTGCCATACAAATTGTATGAAGTAATGTCGTCACTAAATTCAATTTTTTATAAAAATTGTTAAAAAAATGTTGAGATGTGCTAATACAATGTTTGTATTTTTTATATAAAATTAAATTATCTAGTTGGGGTGTTTCAGCTTTGTTCGATATTTTAAAAAAAAATGGAAATATAGGCAGTTGAACTCATAAATTTATCATAAAAAAAATATTTTTCTTAATAAAAAACGTTTGAGAAACCCTGGAATTTAAAAAAAAAACAATTTGAGATTTTGTATTTGTCTATGTTTATACCAATTTTCAGCGTTCTAGCTTTTATGGTTTCTGAGATATATGGAAAAATAAAGTAAAAATTCAAAAGTTGATAACCCCTGACTAAAACTAAAATTCACAATTCTGAGTATAAAAGTTTTATAGGCCTATAACTGTTTATATATTCTGAAAATTTGGGCTCTGTAAATTGAGCGGATCAAAAGTTATAAGGGGGGGCCGGACACACAGACAGACACACACACACAAAACTCACATAAAATGTTCTACTCCGAATTCTGAGTAAATCCATGTATGGGAACATATATGCTGCGAGGCCTCTAGTTGGTGTTATTAGCATGCAAAAAGTCCACTACACCATACAAAATGTTCCTTCGTACACACATCTTGGCTTAATAATGTCGATTCATTAAGAGAATAGAATTCTCATGAACGAATTGACAGTTGGAATATATACAAAATATTACACATATATTATTATGTTTCATATCAAAATATTTTTACCATTCATAAAATGAGTAGAAAAATATTTTTGAGTACCACGTTGAATAAAAATGCACTAAAACTGAGAAATATTTTTTCCAATTATTTTTTTTTGTTTCCAGTTAAATAATATACAATGTTTTACCCAAAACTTTAAAAAATGAGTTAAATTTATAATTTGTTATAAAAAGTCTTGGGGGAGGGTAGTGGACGACTCGGAAAACTGGTTCAACCCTAAGTGCTCAATGTGCTTAAAAAATATTTATACAAAGGCATGTGCATGAATTTTTTAAAGTGTGTCAGAGTTTATGCAAGGTATGAAGTTTTTTTTTTATTTTTAAAATTACTGTCTATTACTTTGAGACAAAAGTAACTCTGATAAAGGCGTGAAGCGCCCAAAAATATTTACATACCTAAATATAATATGTTCTTTAGCCGTAAAAGCTTTTACGTGTATATTTTTTTATTTTTTTCAATTTTCATATTAACAAACTATCACAAATTTTGATTTAGGCACAACCAACAATGGATCAGTGAATACACTTTATTTTTATTTAATACCGGAAACATGACAGGAATATACATTTTGGTAAGAAAACAGTAAAAATACCCATATTTTAAACAAACTTTCGTTATCAGTAATTCAAAATTAGTTACTATAACTGAACGGTTTGGTTGTGTACGCAAAACATTTGTCTAGAGTAACCGAATGTTTAGTAGCCACTATAGTTTGGTTACTTTAAACATAAAATTTTGTTAGTATTAACAAAAGAAAATCAGTGTAAAAAGATAAATCAGAGAAAAAGAATAAACCAAGTTTATAGACGATAGCCACTTATGTCATTAGGTACTGTATTTCAATTATTTATTTATGATTAAATAAACATTTCAAATAACTACGTAATTATCTTAAAATACAGCATATCGCATAAAAAATCGCAATAAGGGAAAAGTAACTGGATCTTTGTACTAAATGAAAACTTTATGAATCTCACACACGTTTCTCAGGTGATATATATTTTTGTACGGAGAGGTAGAAAAACGTAGCAAATCTTAATAAGACCATTTGGAATATTATTACAACCTATAAAGACCCACTTCTCGTCTAAATAATTCATGAACTACGCAGGGCTTATAAAGGTACGTACGTTTACGGTTTCGTATATATCTACGTAAGGTTTATTAATTTTTAAAGTGACTTCCACGTCAATTACATGAGTCAATCTTTTAAAGGAACATGTTTCGAGAAAACTCAGTAAAATAATAATAATATATCTTATTAACTAAAATAAAATTCTAACAAAACATCATGTACAAAATAAAACATAATAATAGCCAAAAGGCGGACTTGTTAATAATGATCTGACATGATTTATATGATCTTTTTGAAACAACAACTTTACACTATTATAGAAAAAAATATGTAATATTAAAAGTATAAAAACAACATAAGATATTATATTCATTTATCTATTCAGCTCATCATCATTAAAGAGTCGATTTTTTACTAATCGAAAACTGTCACTGATTGTAAAGGAAGCGTTAGCAAAAATAGTAAAAAATAAATATAAATACCCTCATGCATACATATAAACATACAAACATATTACGAGATAAAATATAATGGTGGGGATTACTTGATAATCATAATAATAATCAGGACAATTTATAAAGCGCCGTTTAGTGACAACCGTGATCACCTCAAGGGCGCTTTCATTTTGCGAAAAAAATAAACTAAAATTAGTCCTATAGCTAACACATTGGATGTAGTGAAAGACAAAACTTAAAAAAATACGTAAAAATCACAAATCAATCTTGTTATACATATTACATAATCCAGATGAAATTATAATAAAAAATAGTCGATTCAAAGTAAACAAGCATAATATTAAGTAAAGGAATATTATACGGATGAAGGACAATCTGGATACGATTTGCGGAAAAGATGAGTTTTTAATTTATTTTTGAATTTATTGATATTTTCGGCACATCTTATATCCATTGGAAAGTATAACATGACTTTGGTCCAGAAACGCCAAAAGATCGATTTAGGTATTTTGGCTTATTTGTGAAATTGGTTTCTACTAGTTTTTTTATTGGATTGGGTCATTGATCTTAGTGTACTTTGTTTATTGTTAGGTGAAAATGGAACACAAAGTTCCGATATATATTCCGGGGCCATGCTATTGAGTGCTTTAAAGACAAGGAGACATGTTTTGAATTCTATACGTTCTGGGCTCTTCAGCCAATGAAGTTTGTGAAGTGTTGGTGAGATATGTGAGAAACGATCAATCTAGTAAATGTAACGGGCTGCTGCATTGAGGATGAGTTGTATTCTATGAATTTGGTATAGTAGGTGTGCTAATATGGCGTTAAAATAATTTACACGGGAATTAAAGAATTTATAAGGACCTTAGCAGCATTTGTCGAGAGACATCTTCGAATAGGTCTAAGTTGTCTGAGAAAGTAACAACTTTGTCTGACTATGAAAGAAATGTGTTTATCCTTAGAAAGTGCACTGTCAATATGTACGTATACCAAGAAATTTTACGCAGTTTCGACATTTTGAATAACAAGTGAATAACAATATTTATGTATTGTTGCCTACGAGACGAGGCAAGGCTAAGGAACTCGGTTTTTGTTGGGTTCAGTTTTAGCTTGTTCTTACACATCCATGCGGATTGCGGATATCTGATTTATGCATGTGTTTGTTAAATTATATTTAAACCCTTTTTGTTAAATTATATTTAAACCTCGTTTGTTAAATTATATTTAAATTCAGGTGAACAGGACTTGAAGAGTATGCGGTCATCTGCATAGGCATGAGTGTTGAAACCTAGATTTTGAACAAGATTTTCCAACTGATTGGTATTTAAACTAAAGAGAATTGGTCCAAGTACAGATCCTTGTGGGACCCCGCACAAGGAGGTAATATTATTTGTGGTACTATCTTTGAATACAACTTTGTATTTACGGTCTATTAAGTAGGAAGACAGCCATGTAATGCAGTCATTACCCAATCCAAATTCATTTCTAAGTTTAGAAAAGAGAATATGATGGTCGACAGTATCGAACGCAGCGCTCATCTCTTAAAATTAAATTAGGGTAATCTTACAAAATTCTTACTGTGGTCGTTTCCGTTGAATGGAAATTTCTATAGGCAGATTGATTTCTGGCCAGAAACTTATCAGAATCCAAGAAGTTGGTCAGTTGAGAGGATATAACTTTTTTCTAAAATTTTAGACAAAAACGGTATATTCGAGATCGGACGATAGTTTTCCGTGGAATTCGGATCCAGATTATCCTATTTCAGAATCGGTGTGATGATCGATTGTTTTAACAAACTAGGAACTACTCTTAACTCTATTGATTGATTAATAATAAATAAAATGTAGTTTAAAAGTTCATTCACACAGCTTTTTAATAAACAAGTTGGTAACGGATCTAAAAGACATTGTTTATTTGGTTGAGAGTTTACTCCATATGGTTGATTGGATAATTTGTTTAATATAAATTAATATTTGATTATATTGTGTACAAAAGTGAACTAAATAAACAAATATTATAATGTAATAGTGTGGGTACGACTATCATTATTAATAATCAATTTTTATTTGTACTAAATATATTACATTTAGCATCACATCAAAAAGTCAACCTTCAATTGAACACAATTAAAAAATCAGAAGTTCTACAAATGGAATGACCATATTATTTTGATTGTACCGGAAAAAGCTAGAGTTAGAGACTCAGGCATAGAGACAACAGGAACAATTTTCAGAAAGTCGAGTCAGATACTTGCATATGACATAACGGCTAGAACGTTGTCTTCCATGAAGGATAACTTCTCGAGACTTGAGTCTGCAGCCGATAACATGGGTCTAAAGATCAACGCTTCAAAGACAAAATACATGGCAACAAGACAAGCATCATTGAATAGTATAATCGTAAGAAACGAATCAATATCAGTGGAAACCTATCTGCTAGAGACGGTTGAATCACATCGGACAACAACACCAGTGCGCAAATAAGGGCAAGACTTGCCGCGGCAAATATATGCTATTATGGACTGCTAAAGCACCTAAGGTCAAGCTCGGACACGTTTGTAGAATGGAGGATAGCCGGGTCCCAAAGAAAGTATTGGACACCTGCCCTGAAGAAAGAAGAAGCAGAGGGAGATCTAGGATAAGATGGCTGGACGACATCGAGGGCGATATAAGAGCGATCTGACAGACAAATTGGAGGTGTCTTGCAGTCGACAGGACGGGAAAGAGGCAATTTCTTGGTGAGGCCAAGGCCCACACCGGGCTGTAGCGGCATTGCTGATTGATATTATTATGATGGCAAATAAAATAAGAAGATTGTCTTATATTTTCAAAGAGCTTTGACACATACTTGCTAAAGAGACAATCAATCCCGTGTATTACGCTACTTTGCAATCCTTGCTTCCTTGCAATGTTGTATGTTGGGGATCCTGCCTCAAAACTAATATGGAGCCATTAAAAAAATGCTCAAAAATTGATTTAAAAAATTGCATTTAAAAAAAGTTTCCGATACCGTCACATTTATTGTTTAAGGAGTGTAATGTTATGACTGTTAAACAATTATACATGATGCAAGATTTATGCAAATTTTATAATATTATTGAAACTACAGACAGAACTCAACATGATCGTAAGACCAGAATGGCTATAACCTTAAATAATAAAACTGTAAGTGCAAAAAACCATTTGGTCAAAGTAACTTTTTTTATCAAGATCCTTTTAATGTTCAATGTTCTCCCCGAAATCCTAAAAACAATTTCTTCATTCGTGTCATTTCTTCATTGTCATTCTAAATTAAAAACTTCATTCTTCTAGAAGCAAAACTTGAGAATCCGAATAACTCATTTTAAAGTTAATACTTACCGATATAATATTTTTACACATTTATGAACTGTGTGGTCACCTTAATGTTTTATCTTTTTGTACTATGTATATATCCCAATAATTGTACTATTAACTTGGGTAGGTTCTACACTAGATGGGTGCCTTGCATTTGTGCGGTGACAATATTATTGTTGCTGAATAGGTGTGAGGTCAAGATTAAAAAAATAAATAAACTAAAAATAAATTTAAACTTTTTAAGAAAAATAAAAATTATAGGTGATTTATCAAGATTAAAAAACGGTAATAGTTAATACACGTAAAATCGTTAAAGATTTTTTAAACGTTCTATTCGGGAATCGGTAGGGTTGCACACTCAAAAAAATAATTGTGACCACCGAACTGGCTACCTGCGTTTTTAGCCAAACCTTTGTTATTAGTAATAAAAGTTTATCTGTTTATGACTGTACTGTTTGGTTAAACACACAAAATATTTAGTAGCACTAAACAAATTGTTTTGTAGTCACGATAGTTCGGTTAATTTTACCATAACTTTTTTTCCAGCAAGACCTCCTCAGAGCCTAATCCTTTGATATGTTAAGTATCTGGATGGGTGAACTATTCCCAATTGAAAGCTTGATGATGCGTTTGTTGCATTTTATTTTGTTATATTAATTTACAATTTACTCATTAACCTGCTTACTCTTTTGAGGAAGTGTATAATGATAATAATACTAATTGAGTGTTATTAATTGTAGTGCTTAATTATTATTAATATCATAGTAAATCGGCCAGCGCCGTAAAAGTATGTACATATAATATATTAATACCATGTTTCAAAAAAGTTTTACAATGCTATTTTTTAAAGAACCAAACAATAGACGAAAACTATATCACACGATGGAATTTGTTTGAGAAATTCAGCTAACAAAACGGAAAAGATTGAATTAAATGACCCACGCAAACTTCAAATACACTTTCACCGCCCGAAATTTCCTTAAAATATTCAAAAAGTCTGGCAAAACCACAGTCTGCAATACCACAAGCGAAGTCAGGTGAGGCGGAATAATTAAGAATCCACCTAAAGTTTAGGAGGTTTTTATTGTTATTTGAGTATTTAGTTAGCGAACTTTTCTCCGGCCACATAATTTCAAACTAAACTCGACTTGGAGAAAGTAAAAGTCTCCGCAGAAATAACAAACGGGAGATTTACTTACTTTAACCAATCTCTTTTTTATATCCGCAAAATAAATTTAAGATCGAAGCTTTCAATGGAAATGGTTGTACAACAATTTGTTAAAGTTTTCTTGGGGACAAATCACATTAAAAAGACGTATTTTTCCGCTGATATTGTTAAAACAAGCCGACGAATTCAGTATACAGAAATGATTTGGAGTTAAAGACATAAATTTACAAAAGAAAATATAAAAACATGCATCTATGCAATGCAAATCGCCTTTATAAGAAAGTACCTACTTTCAAGAACTGTCAAAAGAACGTGCTATCTAAAAGACATCTCGACATCGCTTAGCTAAAACAAAGAGCTCCAATTCACTAAGGCCTACTGTCCACGTAAACCGCACGTCATGCGCACGCTTTCGTCAATAATTGACGAATGCTTGCATCTTGCATGGGAAACAATCAAAACTGTGTCCACACTGCTGCACGCACCGCATGACGAATATATGACGTGCGGCTGACGCGACGTTGCCGCTCCGTGGACACAGTTTTGATTGTTTCTATGCAAGATGTAAGCATTCGTTTTGCATTCATCAATTGACGAAAGCGTGCGCATGACGTGCAGTTTACGTGGACAGTAGGCCTAAGTGAATTGAATTTAGTCAATAAAAAGGCATACTAATAACTGACATTCCAAGTAAATTAGACGACTATATAGGTGTATGACTAATATACTTACGTGGAGTGCAGTTTCGCAAATCCAAAAATCAATCGAGAGCGTCCTTAGAATGATCTTGTATCAAAGAAAGGCGCTATATACATTCGTGTTCGTATTCGTGTTATGGCCAACCCACTCTCAATCTATATTTTTACTCTCAATTTATATTAGACTCTTCACTACCAAGTAACTACAAAGTATTCAAATTATACAAGGTAATTTATCAGCATATTCATGAAATCAGTTTTTTAAATTATTTTCGATTTAAATACTTTATTATGAAAAGTTGACAATTCTTAAATGCCATTTTATGAAAGTGATGTAGCTTTTAAAAATATCAAATATTTGAACTTGGGGTCACTTTGAAATATTTGAAATAAAAAAAAATGAGAGGCCCTAATCAGATATCCTTCAAAATCTTATTTTATTTTTCATTTTTATGGGGTCTAAGCGAGTATTAGATTGTGGCAAACCACATCTCGAAATTTCTTTCGAGCGCGCGCCTAGCGACGGCAAGTATATTTGTTTGTCGTTAGGCCGAGTTCATCGCCCGAGACGTCAAACAAGTGACAATACTCCTCAACTGGGTATGACAGTTCAATGAAATAAGTCTAGAAAGTTCGAGGACATTGAACTTGCTACCCCCAGCGCATCACTATTTAAGGGAGTCTACACCTGTATATACACATCGTCATTTCATTTCCGTCACTTCTTTCGTCACTTCACGCCTCCGTTACGACCACGCGACCACTGGTCGCTTCTCGACCACGCCGTCTCGCCGACACTTCATTTCTCGACTCCGCGAGCACGATGGTACTTCACCATGCGAATATTCGGACACTTCGACACACTCGGTATCTCGCTCATTATATCTACTTATCGTGAGAGAGTTCCTTTGTAAGTTATTTTATCAATTGTAAATTTACCTTTAAGCAAACTATTAATTGTGATCAATATACTCATTGTAAATTTGGACATATTCTTTCTTTTCTCTAAACCACTGTCCTTGTGTTCTTATTTCAAATCATATCCACTTAATTGGGATATAGAAACTCTCTTCATTGGTAACCCCTCTGGTTACCAACTATATTTATTAGTAACCCCTCTGGTTACTAACTACGCTTGATTGGTAACTCCTCTGGTTACTAATCAACTAAAAGATATACAAATTTGCAAAAATGAAAATAATCGTATAATTAGTACCTACTTTAGTTTATAATCGATAAAATAGAATATACCCGTCGTGCATATCATACATCACACACACATAGATACATCGTGATGAAAGTTTCAGAATACAATCTCAGCATGATTCTAGTTGATAATCTGCAATAAAAAAATAATCTTTAAATTGCGAAATAATAACTCCGCAATACTTCGGGTAGTGAGGAGTAAAAATATAATCTCATAGATATAAGTACAAAACTACAGACTTACATAGTATACACAAATGAAGAGCGATCTTCCAGATACAATGGAATAAAAATAAATATTGAAAGAAGTGTTATAGGTGCACTAACAAAACAAAATAGATCGTTCAATATTCCACTACATAAACTCATGTCATATTTTCTTTATTCAACCACATAGGAATGTATCCCATTCAATTCGACAGTTGAGAGAAAAAACACACAGAGAGTAAAGTCTGTAGATAACACACAGAGGACGCCGAATAACATTTTGGGTAAACACACCCCGAACACACTCCTGTTGTTAATAATATGGCAAAGAAAGAGAATAAATAAAAATTACAAAGAGATGAATTTGAAAAAAAACGGCGTAGTCTGTAATAAATATGAAATATTTTCATAAGGCGAGCGAGCAATGTTTGTTTATATAACAAGCAAACAATTACTGAACATCCATTACGTAATATCTGATGTTCCGCAATAATTATTCAAAGAATTTTTAAATAATTTATGAGAATTCTTTATCATCTCAACAGACGAAGTCGGAATATTACAGGGTAATCCGGAAATCATGGCAATATTACACTATCGCCATCTATGAAGAGACGGAAAAACTTTTTGTAACGCCATCTATTGAGAAATTGGTTTATAAACAATGAAAGCAACAGTTCTAATACACGAGGTGACAATTCGTTCGCACAGTTGGCACCCCTGAACCGCGCCAGAAGATTTTTTAAATAGTTATACAATACTTTGTAGCCTAGAAGAATCATCGATTGAATATATTAACCAAGTGATTTTTTTTCTAAATTCTAGAAAAAATAATGGCATACTTATAATGTATCGAGAGATTTTCTTTCTCGATTTTAGTCATGTAAATAAGGAACTGTATTTCTTCTCAAAAGTTGTACCATTTCTGTTTGTCTGTATATACTTGCCTATCCTAACATGTGATTCTCAATAATTTCTAATAAGTTTCCGTTTTTTGCTGATGTGTATCGATATTGTATTTTTGTTATTTATTTATATTTTGTTTATCTCTGTTTTGTATTACTTTGATATATTTTAAATCAGGCTGCATAACCACTATATTTTTTTAATCATTTAAAAGGCATAGAGCCGCATACTTAAATAAATAAAATAATAATATTTTGGGACCACGAGTGAGTTTCAAAAAAAGTGGACTGCTGCCAACGTACCTATTTTTTCAATTTGAAATTGCATAATTACTACAGAACGAATAATTTTGAAAAAAATAAGCAAGTTAGTTTGGATATTAATAAAGAAAAATATACCTTAACTTTTTGATAATGTTCTGTAAATATTCTCGAGGAAAATAATATCATACCCCGATTTTGGATAAATATCTTAAATTTCTAAAAAACTATAAGGTATAGATAAATATATTTTTTTATAAATTGAAAATAACAACATATCTGGAAAAATATGATGTGACGTTGCATTAATGCATCAGGTTAAGTAAATAAACCAAAAAAACTTTTATTTCGCAATGGCGCTAAATGGAAAATAAATGTTTTTAGGTTTATTTACTAAACCTGAAGAATTAATGCAACGTCACATCATATTTTTCTAGATATTTTTGTCTTCTTTCAATTAAAATAAATATATTGAACTACGCCGTATTGTTTATTGAAAATATAAGGTAAACGTTGAAAATCGGGGTATGCCATTATTTTTCTACAAGAATTTATACAGAATATTATCAAAAAGTTAAGGTATATTTTTCTTTATTAATACCCAAACTATCTAAATTATTTTTTTCAAAACGATTTAATTAGAAATAATGATGGTATATCAAATTGAAAAATAGGTACGTCGGCAGCAGTCCCCCCCTTAA
The DNA here is from genome assembly GCA_963576475.1 of Molanna angustata. Lineage (NCBI taxonomy): Eukaryota > Metazoa > Arthropoda > Insecta > Trichoptera > Molannidae > Molanna > Molanna angustata. Next base: position 9,049,522 of record OY754975.1, read on the forward strand.
TATCGGGTTTTACTCAGTTGTCATCCGACCTAAGGAAAAATTAATTGCAATTTAGAAATCATTGGTGGTTTCAAACACTCAATTATTATACATTATAAAAAAGAATAATATTGGAGGGTTATGATATTAAAATATTTAAACGTAATCATTTCTTCAATCATTTACAAAGTACATACTATAAGTTTCGTCGTGATATTTTGCTGTGCATGGCATACGACGAATGGCGTTTTATGAAATTAAGTATCACATTTAATAGTCAATTGTACAGTACAGTTCCATTGATTTCACGTACGTTTATTTATTTTTATTACAAAACGAATGGGTTATAGAAACTCTGAACTTTCCATATTATGATAGTGAACGCTTTTTCTTGAAAGGTTGACAATCTCTAAATGTACTTATTATTGAATGCACATATATGAAGATGTAGAAAGCAGTGTCGGCACTGTGCTTTAATAGCCACCAAATTAGGCAAAGCCTGTGTCATGATATCATGTATCAATTTAGAGGTGAATATTTTTAAGCATTCTAGAATAAAGATTTTTTCGACGAAACCTCGTGCTAATGAATTCTAAATACAACAACTTACACCGTCAGTTTTTTCTTTCCGTTTGAAATACAATAAAATAATACCTGTATATGTCTTGTGAAAACTTTCGATTCGATTTTTCCGCAAATTTTAAAGTAGAAACTAAAAATTGCAACATAAAATGTCGCATTCAACAAGCACAATTGGAGATATTTATGTAACGAAATCCATCGTTCACTTTGTATACGAAAATCAAATTTATACCTACACAAAGCGTTGTCGGCAGTAAAAATTCCCAATGCGAAAAGTTTACGAATGAAAATGCTTGTGTCGTGTAGACATTTAAGAACGGTGACATAAAAAGATGACAGAAGACAAGTTGTTTCAAGTTGCAGACGCCATTATTTTTCAAATAGACATAAAAACTTAATGCCATTAATAATTCATCGATTCTGTCGATATTTTGTGTCAAAGTAACTTTTATACACATTGTGCCACTTTATTACCAAATGATAGTTTCTTCTTACTATCCGTTGTATTTGATCTGAAAGCAATAATAATCGCAAAAGGTACAAAAATGAGTTATTTATGTATTTATTACAAAATCCAGAGCAATTAAAACATTAATAAGAAAATAGAAAATATAAAAAAGACAAAATATTATGATCAATCAAATGTAGATGTTTCCACTCCTCCAGCCCCAAGGCATGTTCTGGGGGCTGAAGTATACGAATTTTTTTCTTCTGTATTATTTTTTTATGTATGAACTTTCTTTTTTTTTGGTTTAGCAGTTATTTCTGGATACGACAATCTACTAGGCCAATGCCATTATAACTTATAGTTGTTTAATGTTTAATTCTTATCAGTTTGAATAAAGTGATTTTAATATATTTCTTCTAGAAGGTAATATAATAGTAAAAGATAGCATGTTATGTTGAAAAAATGGTCATAAACAGCATTGAATCCTGACAGGGAAAAATGAAATATTTGCGTATATGCAGCTTTTAAATATTCGATATATTTACTTAAACCATATACATTAATCTCTACTCTATCAACTTCTGTATCAACTTATTCTAAGAAGTTTGATGGCGTGATGGTCTTTACAGCCATATTAAGGGTAGGGTGAAAAACAATACGCAGTAAATGTCATCAGGTATTATTATTTATTGAATCTCCGCCGTCAAGTTACAAAGTCGCCATTAATTTCTGGCAATTCCTCTAATCCCGACGTTTATCTTGAGAGCACAAAGCCTAAACAGAACCCAATTAACAATTACCTCACCTCACGAAACTCGGCCATTGTAGATGTTAGGTAATCCCATTTTGTTTATTTAGTTTTAAACATTCATAACTTATAATTCTTATTCCTTTTGGATAAGCTGAAGGACTAAATTTTGAATAAACTTCTGTAAATTTCTAGCAGTTGTTTGTTAGGATTGTCTAAATTTCAAATTATACAATCTGTTCAAATTCTTTGGTTGGATTATCATGAAAATATTCGTTACAATTTCTCTGTTTTTAAATCTCTAATATTTTTCAAAAGATTAAGGGTCGATGTCACACGATGTAGAGTGAACCTTGTAAAATGGTGGTACCTATCTGAAGTTGACATCCGATGTAACTGTGGCGCAACCCAAGAAGAAAGTCACCTACTGATATGTCCACTGATGGGGGAAGGATGCACCCCAGAGGACCTGATTGTGGTGAATGGCAGGGCGATGGTGGTCGCCACATATTGGAGTGGTAGGGTTTAAACCACCCGGACACGTAAAGTAACTTATCCATAATTGATTGGTTCTGAGATATATAATATAAAATCACTAAGTGCTATGAAAAATAAACTATCTTCTTGGATTCTCAACAAAGGTAGAATGAACATTGAAGATATATTTTTTAAAATTATGAAATGATTATAAAACCGTGATGTTATAGCTTATATTATAATTTGTATTTTTGATTTTTTTTGATATGTTATAATTATATGTTAGACATAAATGGGTTACATAAGTAAAGACTGTGTCAGTTAAAATGAATGTAAAGCTATTCCGACACAAGCACTGCTTAGTGGAATAGTTCTTATCCACTGGATGTTGGTACTGATAGATTGTATTCATTTTGTCAGTGCCAACATGTTATACTAAATTGTCAATTTTTCAATTTTTTTTTTGTTCTATGTTTCACTGTCGTATTGTAATTTTTTTGTATGGTTATTGTGGATTTAAATAAATAAATAAATAAATAAAAAATAAATAATTATATATTTTTTGACTTTTTTTTTCAATACAAACGATCTCAACGAACGGTTAAGTAACGATGTTAAACCAAATGTTTTATAGGTACACTTCATTTTTTTCTACATACATATTGTTGGTTGTTAGAAATTATACTTTTTTTTACACTATTATTTAACTTCACCTGTCTGTCCGTACTGGAATTTTTCAATTGATTTTTAAGTAAATTCTGAAAGTCTGAAACATTCAGAATTGATATTTTGATAAAATTGAACAATTTTACAACCAATCACAATCTTGGAGTGTAATTATATAAGTACCATTTATATCGTTTTACAATATATTATGTATGTTCTGTATTTGAATTTGTTTTCTGTCTAAATCAACTGCGTTTTACATAAATTTGTAATCTAGAAAATAGACGAACAATTATAGACATGATGTATATACCTTCACAAAATTATTCACAACCGTGTAGACTCGCCTTACTTACATTCTAAATTAAACATTAAATTTACCACCCTCCACGCAATTTCAGATCTGTTTTTGTTCTATGTCGACCTATGTTACACAAACTACTCACAAAACAAATACATTACATACACCATAATCACATTTATCCATAATCTATCTCGCATACAAACATACAATATAACACATATCTATATAAAACACATATAGGTACACTTACAAGATATTTAGTGTTAAATTAGTCATTTGTATGTGAAATTTGTGGTTGTTCTTGTGTGAAAACATATTATTTATGTATTTTTATTCTTAACACTTGTTTTTTTTATTTTTTATGTGCGACTGACACCCGCTTCACTGGGAACATACCCGTGTCGGAGCGAATATCAAAATGACATTTATTAATTAGATTGTCACATCACAATTTTACCTTAAAAATAACTCATAAAATTCCCAATAAATTTCAATTTGCAGGTTATCATCAGCAATAATACAAAAATACAACAATATTGTCACTATGTCACTAGCATGTCCATAGATAAAGGCGACAAGTGGCGAGAACATGATAATATAACAAAAAAATAAGTATACTGGTTAGCATCACTTATGATAGGGTAACGTTCAGCATTACAGCTACAATGGGATACAATGAACTAATGATATATTTTTTATATTATATTCTTCACTGATAACATTTTAACATGTTTGTTTTCCAAATAAATAAATAAATAAAAAATAATGTACGAATGCAAACAAACTACGGACTGACGTGAAATATTTTTTTATAATTCATTTCAACCCGAAAAAACTTTTAAAGTGTGTTCAATTTTTTTTTATTTAAAATCATTTAATAATTCGGTGGATATTTTGTGGTAGTAAAAATCAAAAAATCAACCATATTTGAATTATATAACTAGCTGTAAACCTCAATTTTTAAGAGTCACTTCGCGACATGTTTCGCAAGCTCTGTCCTTCCATTGACCGGCGCGGCGTGTCGATACTAACGCGAGTTGAGGGAGGTGGCGGTTGAGGGCTGGTTAGGTTGGTGAGGAGAGGGTTTTTGTTTTTAATGGGGAATATATTAAGTAGTGAAAAAGTATTATGAAAGGTATGGTTGTTTATGAGTTTTATACCGGAAATTATGTGCTTATGGTCCACTATGGATATTGGGTGATGTCTTCATTGGAAAATACGACACAGAGTTTGACATGGAAAATAAACGTGTGCGTTTTGTTATTGCTGTTTAATTTTAGTAAAAATACCTTGTAGTTTAGAAATAATCAGTTTAAGTAATTATATACTTACTTTACTTTTTGTATGGCTACGGCTTTTCCTGCGCCTTTGGCTGCGTCATTGAGTAGTTCCCTTCTACACTCTTGGCTCCCGTTCGGCCAGCCACTTCACAGCTTCTGGAGTCGCCCTATGGATGTCCATCCAGTCTCCTTCATACCTCCGTATCGGGCACTTCTCTACTAGATGCTGGATAGTTTGGCTTCTTGCTCCACAGTCACATTCTGGAGAATCCCTTTTTCCCCATTTCCACATTTGGTAGTTACATCGTCCTTGACCTGTACGAATTCTGTTTTGCTGAATCCAAACTTTTCGGGGAAGGTTATAACCTGGGACCCTTTCGTTAGGGTCTAGAATAATATGTTTGTTTAATACCAGGTCTGAATCATTCCACCTCTCTTTCCATGCTCTAGGCAAGTTGAATTCGCCGAGTAGCTTCGACCAAACAGGCTTTCTTGACTTCAGTCGTTGTCTTGGTGGACAGAATATATCTTGAAATGCGGGAATTGCGGGATTCTTTTCAATCTTGGCAAGTTCTCTAGCTGTAGCCTGGCTCCTGCGCAAATCAGGAGGAGCAATGTTCGAAAGCACAGGGAGCCACGGGAGTGCAGTTGGCCTTACGCATCCGGTGATTGTCCTCATTGTTTTATTTAATTCGGCATCAAAGGTTTTGCAATGGACGCTTCTTTCCCACACTGGTGCGCAGTACTCCGCCGCACTATAAACGAGAGCAACCGCTGATGTACGCAGCACTTCAGCAGTGCTGCCCCAAGTTGTTCCGGTGAGCTTCATAATAATGTCTTAGATGGTTACTCAGATGGTTACTCCGGTGAGCTTCATAATTATGTCTTAGATGGTTACTTAGATGGTTACTCTTATATCTTAGATGGTTACTCAGATGGTTATGTATTTCGAGCGTTACGTAATTGTAAAGTCGGTCGGCCGGACGGCCGGCCGGTCGATGGAAGGACAGCGCTACTGAAACATGTCGCGAAGTGACTCATAAAAATAGAGGTTTACAGATAGTTATAAAATTCAAATTTGAAATTTCATAAACTAATATTAAATATATATATATTGACTGCGACATTCATATCTTTGTAGGTGCTTGCCAAGTATTGTTGCTGTCGACTACGGTTATAATATTTGGAAGAACCGCTCGCTGTCGGTCTGATGTTTTATATTTACCTACCTATTGATTTATCCAACTGTCGATTCGTTCATGAGAATTCAATTCTCTTAATGAATCGACATTATTAAGCCAAGATGCGTGTACGAAGGAAAATTTTGTATGGTGTAGTGGACTTTTTGCATGCTAATAACAACAACTAGAGGCCTCACAGCATATATGTTCCGATACATGGATTTACACAGAATTCGGAGTAGAACATTTTATGTGAGTTTTGTGTGTGTGTGTGTGTGTGTGTGTGTGTGTGTGTGTGTGTGTGTGTGTGTGTGTGTGTGTGTGTGTGTGTGTGTGTGTGTGTGTGTGTGTGTGTGGTGTGTGTGTGGTGTGTGTGTGTGTGTGGTGTGTGTGGGTGTGTCCCCCCCCCCTTATAACTTTTGATCCGCTTAATTTACTGAGCCCAAATTTTCAGGATATATAAATAGTTATAGGCCTACAAAACTTTTATACTCAGAATTGTGAATTTTTGTTTCAGTCAGGGGTTATTAACTTTTGAAATTTTGGTTTATTTTTCCATATATCTCAGAAACCATAAAAGCTAGAACGCGGAAAATTGGTATAAATATAGACAAATACAAAATCTCAAATTAATTTTTTTTTTTAATTCCAGGGTTTTTCAAACATTATTTATTAAGAAAAATATTTTTTTTATGATAAATTTATGAGTTTAACTGCGTATATTTCCAAACTTTTTAAAAATATCGAAAAAAGCCGAAACACCCCAAGTAGATAATTTAATTTTCTATAAAAAATATTAACATTGTATTTGTACATCTCAAATTTTTTTTAACAATTTTTATAAAAATTGAATTTAGTGACGACATCGCTTCATACAATTTGTATGGTAGCCGCCTATACACAATATGTAAGAAGTCTTAATAGTTTGATACTTAAATCTCCAAACATACATACATACCATCATGCTGTTTTCATATTCTGAGTAGAAAAAAGGACTGACCTCCATTCTGTCCTATCTTGACATACATACCTACATGTGTTGTATAGAAAATAAAATATCCTAAAATTTTCAATAATTTGGATTTATGGGTTTATAGTTTGATTTTTATTCTTCAACTATACATACTATTGCTATCGACAGTTGGATCTCATGTGTTACATGCAACTAGTGTGTATATTTTTTATTTATGTGTATACATATATGTCTTTCACTTTCTTTTTTTTTCATTTTATATCATTATCTAATGTTAATATCTATATTCTAATAGGTATACCCACAGACAGGCTATGCCATGTGGGATTTTTGTGTGTACGGTTTCTTTGTCTTGATATTATGTAAATGTGTATTGTATATTAACCGTGTACCAAATCTTAAATAAATAAATAAAAATTAATAAATACATGAACATGCTTTTTTAACACTTGTTTTAAAAATTGTACGTCTAATGCTGCTGAGATGTGAATTAATATCCTACCTCGATCAAAGAAAACACCGGAAGATTTAAATAATTTTTCCCCTTAAGGAAGAAACATGATAATATATCGGAGAGAAATAATACGCTTTAGGAACAAACTCCTTAACAAAAAAATAACTCGGGTTTGTTGATTTACATTATTTTTCTTAATGCGTGACCCAACCGAATCAACTTAATTGTATACCCTACTCAGAACGATGCGAGTAAGAAAGGAAAAAAACCTTCTAATTTCCGGATACCTCACATTAACAGTTGAAGTGAACTAATGGCCCTGGAAGAAAGTAGTTAATCCGTCTGTAACGAAAACTCAACTCTTAATTTACAGAACCGGATCTACAATGTAAAATTTCACTATGTAAAGTTTTACAGTGTAAAACAATTGTAATTTTTGGGAGGTATTCAGGAAAGCAAATGTCGAGCGCGATCTAGTTGACACAATTAAGCGACGAAAAGTATCATATATTTGGGTCACGTTCTACGAGGCAAAAAGTACAGGCTGCTCCAAGTGAGAGCACAATTGTTAAACAACAGACTTAAATATATCCTTCAAACAAGTACATATACTTTATACAAAAAATACATTTTCATATATTCTCTTAAAAATGCTAAACAAAAATTCTTGTACGATAGTAGAACGTAATCGCTCGAGGTACGATTTGAACTTGCGACCACTGGATTACTAAACAAGTGCAGCGTTAACCGCTATGCTACCGATCCTCAAATATCATAATAATAAGCAATTTCTCAGATATCATAATAGAACACTTCCTTGCACCCGGTGGTGATTTAAGTGGCGAGCCTATTTCCAACTAGCCAGTGTTTCCAACCCAGAGGAGCAAAAAATTTGTGGTAAATATTTTTCAAAAAAGTTAATCGTCTCACAAAAATCCAGATTGAAAAAACCGTGAAAATCTTTGTCTTTATCAGGAATAAAACAGGGTTTTAAATGTCAGATATCAAACTACAAAACTGAGCTACAAATAAGTTTATCAAGAGAATTTTATATTCTTAACATATCGACAAAGTATCAACCCAAGATACGCGAGATTTCTGTGCGGGGTCTATATTTTTCACGTTTTCCAACTTCTTCTTCTTCTTCGTGTCAACAGCATTCAAACAGTTCTCGACGAATAGTTGGCAACGTCAGATGCTGCGCCACTACAGCGCAGTAGGTCCTCGAGTGAGCAGGTAGCAGGGCAGGCAGGGCAATCTCGTAGATGGTCAGTGGTCAGCGGCAGGCCGCATTCACACGAGAGGCAGTCGTCGTCTGATATGATTCCCCATCTCCTTAGGTTATCTTTCGATCTGCCGACGCCCGTTCTTAATCTATTTAGTGATTTCCAGGTGCGCCAGTCCAGACTGTGACCCGGGGGGAGATGCTCCTGAGGTTCAATGAACTCTTTTGGAGATTTTTCTCGCCACAAAGTGATCCTGGCTTCTTCTGGAGATGTTTTGAGCGGCTCAGTGTATCTTAGGAAGCCCTTGCGGGATTTCAGCCTGGGTCGGGCAGTCTCACAGTTGTAAAGGCACTGCGAGGGTTGGTGTTGAGCTTTGTTCAGTTCTACGCTACATTGCACCTCGCGCCTGATGCAAGGGGGTGCTATTCCTGCAAGGGGATACAGCTTGTCCAGTGGAGTGGGTTTAAGGCAGCCAGTGATCACGCGGTAGGTGAAGTCAAAAAACACCAACTTAGAGGCTACGCAGCATATATGTTGGATAATATTTTGATTTACTCAGAATTCAGATAAGAACATTTAGCGAGTCTGTGTCGTCGTCGTCGTCCCCCCCCTTATAACTTTTGATCCGCTCAATTAACAGAGTTCAAAATTTCAGAATATATAAATAGTTATAGGCCTACAAAACTTTTATACTCAGAATTTTGAATTTTTATTTCAGTCAGGGGTTAGTTATAAATGCTAAATTTGAGTGACTGATAACAAAAGTTTGGTAAAAGTGTGGTTACGGTAGCTGAACAGTTAAACTTTAAAAAAAAGTATTTTATATTGTACGCTTATTCATTAATTCATTCAAACAGTCTCGGCATAGGTACCCCACAATGTAAGTTTATCAGCGATAGGTGTGCGGGTGTACGTTACCTTATAAAAGAAACCTCGAAACGTGCGTGCATCCGCACACACGAGTCTAAAAAGGCGACATTCAGAATGGGTGACGAACCTCATTACCGAACTATGTGAGATGAAGGTACGCATAATATGTTTAAATAAATAAAAGGAAGAATATCAATAATTATAAGTTAACATACAAAGAACCAGCAAAATAAGAGTGAGGAAAATAATAATAACATCTAATTTTTTAATTTTGTCAATACTGACGGTGTTGAATATGTAGAATTCCATAATGGGTATTTTAAATCAAACAAATGATTTGGTCTACATATATATTTTTTCCTGAATCCAGGACGACCGTTTCAGCTTATTAGGCCCTTATCAACTGGTAAACATAGAAACTCTGCCTTTTCTTATATACTAAAATTCGGTACGGCATATACTAAAATTGAACAATTCATAATTGCAAAAATGTACCGAATTTTAGTATATAAGAAAAAGCATAGTTCCTATGTTTACCAGTTGATAAGGGCCTAATAAGCTGAAACGGTCGTCCTGGATTCAGGAAAAAATATATATGTAGACCAAATCATTTGTTTGATTTAAAATACCCATTAATAACATCTAAGTCCGTCTGCTCTTACAACATAAGAAAATTACATCTCTGAATCATCCCTTTAAAACCGTAAGAAGTTCATACCTACCTATACACACAAACACATTCAAAAGGGCGGTACGCGAACTGCCGACGCCAAATAGTAATAAAACCCTTCAAGTATGAACGTATGGTCGGGACGTGAAACATAAACTAGATTGTCATCTTCGAAAAAAATGACATGTTGAATACATTAAACTTACAAGACTCTTGTGTGAAAACTCGCGAACGCGAACAGAGTAATACTTGAAGTAGAAGCAAAGCAAAGATTGGCCTGCCAGAGAACCAATCTGAAATCTTCATCGCAAGAAAATGAAAACGAATTTATATACAACAAATAATATCCACACGAAAACAAAATAAACGAATAATAGATAATAGAAATGGCTGTCTTGTTTTTATACATAGAAGAACCACGTATTCCATAAAATATTTGTATTTATCTTAGACAGTTCGGGCATATGGACTTGTCTCTATGACATAATTGGGCACATTTTGAATACAGTATTTTCCATACAAATATCAAAGCTAAACAGAGTGTTAACAGCTCTACATTTCATCAGGAACATGTCATGATATTTTAATTAATAACAATTTCATGTTAATAACCGACAATAAACAATATACCTAATATACTTTGATAATACTTTTTTTGTTGATTTACATGTATAATTCTGTCACTCTTTAATCTGGTTAGTTGGAAGAAATTGCCTAATGGCAATAAGCCCGCCAGTTTGCATTATATTTGTTTATATTATGTACAAAAAGTTAAATAAATAAATAATTATATCAATCAGTTCAATGCTGAAGTGGATGGTTCATTCCAGCATTTCGTCTTTCGTCATCCGAAGGAAAATGTGGAGAAGGAATATTTAATTAACTATAGATTATTTATTAACTTAGTAGAATTCAATTATAAATACATGTAAGCACAATGTTATAGATTCTACAATATTTTCATATAATTGTTACGCCGATACGTCTTATTGGAATAAACAATTGCTCCAAGATCCAACAAAGAAACGGCTTGCATGAAAGTGATACCCAGAATCGCAGCCGGAGGACGAGAAGAACCAACCCCAATGGCCAATATAGGCACTAATTTGGGACATTGCCAAGAAAAATATATATATATATATATATATATATATATATATATATATATATATATATATATATATATATATATATATATATATATATATATATATATATATATATATATATATATATATATATATATATATATATATATATATATATATATATATATATATATATATATATATATATATATATATATATATATATATATATATATATATATATATATATATATATATATATATATATATATATATATATATATATATATATATATATATATATATATATATATATATATATATATATATATATATATATATATATATATATATATATATATATATATATATATATATATATATATATATATATATATATATATATATATATTATAATATTTTTATCTCGGTTTTCCCGTGTCAGTAGGTCTTGACTAAGACCATTTGTCTTCCGACGTTTCGCCTGAATATCACCAGGCATTTTCAAGGACTTAACGAAAAGCACGCGCGCGACACACGTCTACTCACACTGAAAGCTCACCGTCAAGTGACTCGTAGCGTACAAGATGGCCGCTTATGTCAAATATTGTTAGCGCGACGTGATTGGCTCCTTGTGACACGCCCACCTGCTGTCGTGTTCGTTGGTAATAATATTTTATCATTATTTTTGTGTTGTCATTAATACTGCCGAAACAATTAGACAAGAAACATGCTCGATTTTAAGAAAAAATACACCACCAAAATGCAATTTATCAAAACTAGAAATAATAGCCCTCAAAGAATTACGCAACAACAAAGATTTGATAATCCTTCCAGCTGATAAAGGCAATGCCACAGTAGTGATGAACAGTGAAGATTATAAATCGAAAATGACCGATATCCTTGAAGACCCAGCATACAAAATACATGCAAGCAACCCAATCACGTATCTTGAGAAAACCACGAAAACTAAAATAATGGAAACAAAACTTAGTGATGATATCAAAAAGTCACTTATTCCACGAGAGAAGTCGTCACGCTTTCCAAAATTATATGGTCTTCCAAAAATTCATAAGAAAGACATTCCTCTCAGACCAATTGTTAGTTCCATTGGTTCGCCGTTACAAATGCTTTCTAAATTCCTCGCGAATATGTTGCAGCCCTATGTAGAATCCGCAGACTCCTATGTCAAAAACTCAGAACATTTCATATCACTCATCACTGACTTAGAACTGGAAAGTACAGATATTCTTGTGAGTTTTGACGTTGTTTCTTTATTTACAAATATTCCAATTAACGAGACACTAGACATAATCAAAGAAACACTCAATACCACAGACGATATTTTAAATTTATTTTATCACTGTTTAAATAACACATTTTTTTATTACAACAATAAGACATACAAACAAATAAAAGGAGCACCTATGGGTTTGTCATTGTCACCAGCAGTCGCCAACTTATTTATGACGAGGTTTGAAGAAGAAGTCTTAAAGAAAGTAATACTCAAACCAAAGAAATGGCTAAGATATGTGGATGACACATTCGTAGTATGGTCTCACGGAGAAGAAGAATTAAATAATTTTTTGAACACTATTAACAGCATTCATAAAGATATAAAGTTTACAATGGAGAAGGAAAATAACAGACAAATACCTTTCTTAGACGTTTTAGTGTTAAAAAAAGCAAACGGTAAACTGGGGCACACAGTATATAGAAAGCCCACACACACCGATAGATACCTACACGCAACGTCCAATCATCACCCCGCACAAATATGCTCAGTCGCAAAAACACTAATAACAAGATCAAAAAGAATTGCAGACCACGAGCATAAAAAACAAGAATTAGAATACACGAAAAATGCTCTACGTTGTAATGGTTTCTCAGACTATATAATAAACAAAGCATTAAAGAGTCCAAAAACAGTGAAAGAAAAATCCAATGAAACACCATTATCAACAGCCCGACTACCATATATCAAAGGCGTCACCGATAAAATCAGCCGTCTATTAAACAAAAATAACATACGTACCGTTTTCAGCACAACAAATAAAATATCAACCTTTCTAAGAAACCCGAAAGACATCATTCCACTTGAAGCTCATGGAGTATATGAAATACCGTGCGGATCGTGCAATAAGACTTATGTAGGAAGAACCAATCGAAAAGTTGAAGCACGAATAGCGGAGCACAGAGTCGACATGAGAAACAAAAAACTTACATCCTCACTTGTACAACACTCGCTCACAGAAGGACATACAATAGATTTTGACCATTCAAAAATAATAGCAAGTTTAAACAGTGAACCTCTCAGAATTTACAGGGAAGCTATAGAAATATATAAGAGAAGGGATATAATGAACAATCGGGACGACGGAGTTCGTTTGCCTAGTACCTGGAAGAACATTTTATATGACAAACAATACAATAATAATATTAATAATACCATAGCGAAAATAACCCCAAAACACAACAATAATAATATTAATGTCACAACTAAAATTAACAATAAATCACAACACAAAAATAATGATAAAATATTATTACCAACGAACACGACAGCAGGTGGGCGTGTCACAAGGAGCCAATCACGTCGCGCTAACAATATTTGACATAAGCGGCCATCTTGTACGCTACGAGTCACTTGACGGTGAGCTTTCAGTGTGAGTAGACGTGTGTCGCGCGCGTGCTTTTCGTTAAGTCCTTGAAAATGCCTGGTGATAAGACAAATGGTCTTAGTCAAGACCTACTGACACGGGAAAACCGAGATAAAAATATTATAACATATTTCACCCGTGAAAACATCAAATATAACATATAATATATATATATATATATATACTATATATATATATATATAATATATATATATATAATATATATATATATATATATATATATATATATATATATATATATATATATATATATATATATATATATATATATATAATATATATATATATATATATATATATATATATATATATATTATATATATATATATATATATATATATATATATATATATATATATATATATATTATATATATATTATATATATATATATATATATATATATTATATATATTAAGGCGAACAAAAGCGGGGAAAACCCATCTACCCCAACAGTTTAAACTTTAACTTTCCAATCTTCACTTGGTGCTAGGTTCTCGGCTCGAACGGACGTGCTTGCACTGACACACGAAGCGAGAATCTATCAACAAGGCCCTGAAGATGCCTGGTGTGATCCAGGCGAAACGTCGGTTGACGAAAGATCCTTCCAAGGATCTGATTTTGACGCGGGATAACCCCAAAGATAATAATAATTTCATATATATATATATATATATATATGATGTATCCGTTTCTCGGGTACTCCGCGTCGTGTTCGTTTGGTTTCTGGTGAAACCTTGTCTTCGGCGTTTCAGCCGTACAGCCGTACGTATATATATATATATATATATATATATTATATATATATATAATATATATATATATATATAATATATATATATATATATATTATATATATATATATATATATATATATATATATATATATATATATATATATATATATATATATATATATATATATATATATATATATATATATATATATATATATATACATTAGGGTTTCTATTTTATACTATATTTGTTTGACACATCAATAACAAATTTTATGAGCATATATATAAAATGAATTTAAGAAGACGCATATAAATTATTTAAGTACATGATAAGAAACAGTATCATTACATTTAACACATTTTATGAACATATTTAAAAAAGACACATTTAAATGACATATATGTATAAGATAAAAAACTGATATTTGTTTGACATATCAATAACAAATTTTATGAGCAATAATAATAATAATAATAAAACACACAACACATACATGCATCACACAAAAAACACAAGCCTCGGACAAACACCGCTACCTGGGGAGCGCCAGGGCCAGCGTCCGGAGTTAGCGCTGGGCGTAGCAGCATGAGAGCCGCTAATGACATGCTGTCGAACAGGCGGACACATGCCGGGACACCCGAAGAAACAACAGCCGAAACCCAACACACCCGACCTGCTGAAAGTGCTTTGCCGGCAAGTCAACCGACAACCACAAAGCGGGAAACCACGACAACGCATGAAATGGACAGATGACATGAACATAAACCTCATGCGTTGCTACTACACTATCACACAAGGAGACACACAAATAATTGGATACAGACAGGAGCTACATACACAATTCACCACAATTTATCCAGAACTCTCACACATCACAGAACAGCGACTGGCGGACCAGAAAAGAGTTATAATAAACAACAAAAGAATACAACTATCAATACTTGATCAAATAAAACAAGACGCAATCAGAATGAGTAATCAAAATAGAATAAGTACATTAACACAAGACATAACAAATACACAAATAAACCACAACAATCCACAGGAAATATCAATAATACCACAGCAAAATAACACTGAACAACCAAATATAAACATAACTAACGAATCCACCAATATGAACAATAATACAACAATAAGCCCTAACAACAATGACGAGACCAACGGAAGAACAGAACAAAACCCAGACACAAAAACACAAATCACAAACACACTAGAACACACAATCGAAATATATAAAGATAGCGACCCCACAACAAGACCACACCTACCAAAGCTCAAAATCAACAAACAAACCATTAACATGATCAATATTATCAACACAATTCTACATAACATGATTAACACTGAAACAACACTCGAAAAATTACATCTATTAGTTTACTGCAGTGCATACACCATTATTACACTAAACAAACAAAATATAAATAATAAAACAGAAAACTCCCATAGAACACACAGAAGCACTATACCAGCATGGCAACACAGAATACAAATCAAAATCAACTCATTAAGAAATGAAATAGGCAAAGTAACACAAAAAATTAAAGATAATCTAAAAAATCCAAGAAAACTACGGGAAATTGAAACGATTAAAGACAAATACAATGAACACAACCTAACTATACTCCTTGATACGCTAACACAAAAGTTATCAGCACAATCACATATATTAAAACGCTACAAAAAATGCTATGACAGGAAAACACACAATCTCAATTTTCAAACAAGCCAAAAAAGCTTCTACAACAACCTAAAAAACAACAATATAGAAATTACAGACGCACCTAAATTAAATGAAATAGAATCATACTGGGAGAACATTTGGTCTGAAAACAAAAAACACAACGAAAATGCCACATGGATAACAGAGGAAGAAAATGACAATAACCAATTTCAAAACATGGCCACAATACAAATAAATATAACTGACTTCAAAACTGCTGTAAAGAAGACACACAACTGGAAGACACCAGGCATAGATAATATCCAAAATTACTGGTACAAATATCTCCCTGTAACACATGAAAAATTCTCCGAACTATTACACAAATGCGTAACGGAAAACCAAAACCTCCCATCTTTTTTCACTAAAGGTATCACATATCTCAAACCTAAATCAACAGACACAAAAAATCCATCTAAATATCGTCCAATCACATGTCTACCCACAATATACAAAATTCTTACCTCAATTATAACTACAAAAATAGATCTTTTCCTAACACAAAATAACATATTAACAGAAGAACAAAAAGGATGCAGAAAGCAAAGCAGAGGATGCAAAGAACAAATCATCATCGACCGGACAATAACAAATCAGGCGATAAAGAAGAAAAGGAACATGTACTGTGCATACATAGATTACCAAAAAGCCTTTGATAGTGTCCCCCACTCATGGTTAGTAAAAGTTCTAGAAATATACAAAATTGACATAAAACTTGTAGAATTTTTAAAACAAATAATGAACACCTGGAACACGACAATATACCTAAAACTAAACAACAAAATGATAAAATCAAAACAAATAAACATTAAAACCGGAATCTTTCAAGGTGACTCCCTAAGCGCACTATGGTTCTGTATCTCCCTCAACCCACTCTCCAAGATGCTTAACAAAAGCAAACTTGGCTACAAAATCACAACACACAACTTAAATACCAATCCTATAAAAATCAACCACCTTTTATACATGGACGATTTAAAACTATATGGCAAAAATAATGACGAACTAAAACAACTAATTTATAAAACTGAACGCTTTAGTAATGACATAAAAATGAAATTCGGTATTGATAAATGCAACACATGCTCAATAGTAAGAGGTAAACCCAAGGAACACACGGGAAGCACCTTGAAGGATACGAATGAAATAATACGCGCAATGGACGAAGATGAATTTTATAAATACTTGGGAATTCTCCAGAACCCAAGCATAAAAGATAAAAAGATAAAAGAAACCACCAAAAACGAATACCTTAAAAGACTAAATATCCTCCTCAAAACACAACTAAATGGAAAAAATATGACTAAAGCAATAAACACATACGCAATACCAGTACTAACATATACATTTGGAATAATTAAATGGACCAATACGGAACTTGACGATCTCAACATTAAACTCAGAACAACATCATCAAAACATAGAATTCACCACGAACATTCAGCAATAGAAAGATTCACACTGCCAAGAGAGGAAGGAGGAAGAGGACTCATAGACATTAAAAATCTACACCATACACAAATAAATAACTTAAGGCAATACTTCTACACAAAACGAAATAGCCCAATACATAATGAAATCATAAACATAGATCACACATACTCACCACTTACACTTAACGACAACGAACGCAATCTAGAAATAACAACACATGACGCAAAAATTGAAACATGGAAAAATAAAACATTACATGGAATACACCCAAGTCATCTACAACAACAACATATTGATAAAGCCCTTAGTAATAATTGGCTCAAACACTCAGACCTCTACGCAGAAACAGAAGGATTTATCATAGCTATTCAGGACAAAATAATAAAAACAAAAAACTACACGAAACATATTATAAAAGACAATACAATAACAAACGACACATGCAGAAAGTGCAAATTACAAAAAGAAACAATAGAACACATAACAGGTGGCTGCTCAACTCTTGCACCGACGGAATATACAATAAGACACGATAACATCTGCAAACACATATATTTGGAACTAGCCCACAAACATAAACTTATCGAAACACACCCCAAGTGGTATCAATACACACCCCCAGCTGTAACAGAAAATGATAACTACAAACTATACTGGAATAGAGACATAATCACAGACAGAACAAACCTACATAACCGACCAGACATTACATTAATCGACAAAATACATAAACACACATATCTAATAGAAATATCGATACCAAATACAGCAAATCTACAAAAGAAACATTTAGAAAAAATAGATAAATTTAGCAGAACAGATAAAATCACAGTGGAAACAAGAAAAAGTTACAATAGTCCCAATAATATTATCGTCTACAGGCATCATACCAAAAACTCTCCAAAAAAATATAGACATACTAAAGTTACCCCCATACGTAATCACCAACATACAAAAAACTACAATTATCAACACATGCACAATAGTCAGAAAATTTCTACAGGTACCACTTTAAACAACTACACACAACCACACAGACACACAAACACATAGCCTCACAACTTGAGTACGCTCCGTTGTGAAGGAAATTACCGGATCATAACCGAGATCAATCTACATATAATAATAATAATAAAATACTTTTATTGTTTTACACAACGTGGCGGACTTATTGCCCGCAGGCAATCTCTACCAGTCAACCACCATGGTAAATACAGCCAGTAACAGGGATAGAAGAATACAAATAGAGAAATAGAAAAAAAAATAATAATAATAAATGAATAAAAAAAAAAAAAAAAATAATTAAATAAATCAATCATAACTTAAAAATACAAAGTCAAATATAAGAAACAAAAAAATAATATATGTATAAATAAGAACAAAAATAAGAATAATAAAAAATACATCAGATAGATACACTATGTTTATTGGATGGAGGATAGGAGAGGAGAAAGGAAGAGGGATAAAGGGTAAAAGACGTGAATTTGTGTTTATGTGGATAGAAAGTGTGACTTCAGACGCTTTTTGAATGCTATTAAATTAGTGGCATCTCTGATACTCTCCGGCAATATATTCCACATCCGAGCTGCATGAACTGTGAACGAGTAAGTATAAGTAGAGGTGTGGTGTATTGGTATTGTAAGTGTGCTATTATGTTGGGACCGTAAGTTAAGGCCATGTGAGAATGACACATTTAAATTATTTGAGTACATGATAAGAAACACTATCATTACATTTTACACATTTTATGAACATATTTAAAAAAGACACATTAAATGACATATGTGTATAAGATAAAAAACTTATATTTGTTTGACATATCAATAACAAATTTTATGAGCATATATATAATGAATTTAAGAGTGACACATTTAAATTATTTAAGTACATGATAAGAACAGTATCATTACATTTAACACATTTTATGAACATATTTAAAAAAGGGGGGGGGGGGGGGACACATTTAAATGACATATAAGATAAAAATATTGTTACATTTAGGTACTGTTATGTAGGATTTCGTGTCTACATGTAATATGTGTATAGGGTTACATAAGATATGTCACGCGGGTCAGTGATAACTTACAAGTGTTTAATAATAATATATATATAAATGGTTTTCATTAAGTTAATAGGAAATAATTGGTCGCTGGTGTATGTACACATATTCAATATAAAGAATGGTTGAATGGGGGGATGAAAATGTTATTGCGTGTTTTAATTATTTTTAAATATATCCAGAAGCGGCGAATTATATATATTAATTTGTTCATTGATTAGATTGTATTTAAGGTTTTTATTTATGTGTAACTGTTCCATGAGGTTGAGTTTAAGGCCTTTATTGTTGTAGTGAAGAGGGATAGGTTCGTTATTTTCTGAAATAGAGTGATTATTGTCTATTAGGTGTTTGGCGAACTGGGATGCTTCCGGATGTCCATGGATGAAAGCCCTCTTGTGTTCGTTAAATCGTCTGTTAAAGGGTCTCCCAGTCTGTCCTATGTAGATTGCGTCACAATCGTCGCATTTAATCTTGTACACACCAGATTTCTTTAACTTCTCTATTTTTTCTTTACAGTTTTTTATGTTGGATCCTAAATTGTTGTTAATATTGTACGCCGTGTTTATGTTGCTTTTTTTGAAAATTTTTCCTATTTTTTCTGTTAAGTTACCGAAGTATTCTAGAGTAATGTAAATGGATTCTGAATTAAGGTTTTCATTATTTATGTTAGGGTAGATTTGGTTTTGGTTACATCTGCGTGTCATTTTATCAACAATTTTATTCACAATTTCTGAAGAGAAACCATTATTCGATGCAATTTGATGAATTGTATTTAATTCTTCCTTGTAAGACACTTCATTTAGAGGGACACTGAGGAGTCTATGAACCATTGAGTTATATGCCGCGAGTTTATGGCTCCATGGGTGCATGCTCGTTGCGTGTATCGTGACATCAGTGTATGTTGGTTTCCTGTAGATACTAAACATGTGATGGTTTTCAGCTTTTGTAATCGTTATGTCTAAGAAATTTAGTTTTCCTTCTTTTTCAATTTCAACTGTGAAGCTTATTTTTGTATGAAGGGAATTGACGAAAGTCACGAACTTATCGAGTATTCTGTCTGTACCCGTCCAACAGATTAAAATATCATCTATATATCTGTAGTAATATAGGATATATTTAGAAAAATGAGAATTGACTATTTGGTGTTCTAGGGTGTCCATGAATAATTCAGCCATTAGGCAACTGAGTGGGCTACCCATTGGTAGACCGTCTTTTTGTTGGAAGAATTGTCCATCAAAAACAAAATAATTACTTTCCAGACATACTTTGATAAGTGATTGTAGCTCGTTTGCTATCACGGGGTTGATATTTTTAGTATATAACATTTTTTCAATGATTTCCAGGCAATCTTTAATAGGTACATTTGTAAAGAGGCTTGTTAC
This sequence comes from Molanna angustata, assembly GCA_963576475.1. Lineage (NCBI taxonomy): Eukaryota > Metazoa > Arthropoda > Insecta > Trichoptera > Molannidae > Molanna > Molanna angustata. The sequence continues at coordinate 9,070,490 of OY754975.1, forward strand.
GTCTAATGATATGAATTTAGAACTATGCGGGATGTTTATATTTTTAATCTTGTTGACTAGATCCACTGAATTTTTAACACTATAACAGACGATATATGGGAGACCCTTTAACAGACGATTTAACGAACACAAGAGGGCTTTCATCCATGGACATCCGGAAGCATCCCAGTTCGCCAAACACCTAATAGACAATAATCACTCTATTTCAGAAAATAACGAACCTATCCCTCTTCACTACAACAATAAAGGCCTTAAACTCAACCTCATGGAACAGTTACACATAAATAAAAACCTTAAATACAATCTAATCAATGAACAAATTAATATATATAATTCGCCGCTTCTGGATATATTTAAAAATAATTAAAACACGCAATAACATTTTCATCCCCCCATTCAACCATTCTTTATATTGAATATGTGTACATACACCAGCGACCAATTATTTCCTATTAACTTAATGAAAACCATTTATATATATATTATTATTAAACACTTGTAAGTTATCACTGACCCGCGTGACATATCTTATGTAACCCTATACACATATTACATGTAGACACGAAATCCTACATAACAGTACCTAAATGTAACAATATTTTTATCTTATATGTCATTTAAATGTGTCCCCCCCCCCTTTTTTAAATATGTTCATAAAATGTGTTAAATGTAATGATACTGTTCTTATCATGTACTTAAATAATTTAAATGTGTCACTCTTAAATTCATTATATATATGCTCATAAAATTTGTTATTGATATGTCAAACAAATATAAGTTTTTTATCTTATACACATATGTCATTTAATGTGTCTTTTTTAAATATGTTCATAAAATGTGTAAAATGTAATGATAGTGTTTCTTATCATGTACTCAAATAATTTAAATGTGTCATTCTTAAATTCATTATTGCTCATAAAATTTGTTATTGATATGTCAAACAAATATCAGTTTTTTATCTTATACATATATGTCATTTAAATGTGTCTTTTTTAAATATGTTCATAAAATGTGTTAAATGTAATGATACTGTTTCTTATCATGTACTTAAATAATTTATATGCGTCTTTCTTAAATTCATTTTATATATATGCTCATAAAATTTGTTATTGATGTGTCAAACAAATATAGTATAAAATAGAAACCCTAATGTATAAATATTTATGTGTAACATAATAATTTTTTGTCATTATAATATATTATTTTAGTTATTTACATATAAGAACTATATAAATTGCCACCCATAATTATTAAGAAATTGACATACTGAAATAGTAATAATGGGCTTTACCAAAAAATCCAATTCCTATACACATGGCTTATTTTAATTTTAATTGTATATCTTCCTTCTCTCTCCCTCTCACACAAATACCCATTTGTCTGTCCCTTTTCCAGTACCTCATTATGTGTCAGGTTTTCCCATCATTAATAGCATTATATACATACATTTATCTATTTACCTGTTATAACCTTTGTTTAATTTTGTATAAAAGAAATGTGAACTGTGTATTCAATACCAGTTGATTATGGCCTTATAAGCCGAAACGGTCGTCGGGAGAAAAATAAAATAAATTGTGGAATTATATATGTGTTCATATTAATCATTGTCATAATGGAATTCTACAAATTAGATGCCGTCACAATCGAAAGATTGAAAAGTGCGTATATTATAATAGCTATTTTACCGAAACAAATTTATTACGTATTTACTATGGAATTCTATCGAAAATTGTCCGTAGAGCAATTATTCTTATTATATTATTGTAAGAAAGAGTATCTATAGAATAAAGACAAACTCTTGAATTAATCCAATATTCCGAGTATTGGAGTATTCGAGGAAAAATTACAAACACAATAATAATAAGGATAAGTTTTCCTTATAATAAATACAAGTACAATATATTATATTGATGTTTATTGAATATTGCCATTACAAACGATTATATTGATAAAGTTAACGCATCGTTTGGTTCATAAAAGTATATCAATAATATTATTTATTAAGGTACCTATATTTTGTTCGTAATACAATGAAAATATATTGTTTATGTTTTATATTCAGAAGTACGTGAAGTGTATCAATTCAAAAACTAATTGATAACAACTAATTGATGACAACAACGTATTAAAATTAATTGACAAAATTAATTAAAATCAAAATTAAAATTAATCATTAATTAATCAAAATTAAAATTAATTGACAAAAACTAATTGATGACAACAACGGGTGTGCATATTATGGTAGAAATAATATTAGAACAATAACATATCAAAATTTACTGTATCAGTTTATACTTTGTGTTTAAGATATTGGTAACTATGTAATATTGTAATTTACTGTGTTGTGATGTCTGGTGTCCGCTCTATGTAACTATGTATAACCAAAATGTCAAATATTTGGCTTGGTAAAATTGTAAACTGCTAGCCCTAGAACAGAGTTACCTAGTTGGGCAGCAGTAATCTTCATAATAGTCTTTGTGATAAAGGTGTGAAAAATAAATAAATAAATAAAAATAAATATAAATATAGACATTATGTTTTAAGAGACATGATACCAATATAAAACCGCCTAGTATATTACGTTATAATGTTCGTAAGGGTAACTATCGCGTTAATAGTTTATACGTGATTTAAATTATCGGAAACCAAATTTGTTGATTTTTTGCATTTTTAGAATAAAACTGACTTGAATTGAAAAAAATATCACGAACATTCACTTTTATATCAAACACTCTTTAAGCACTTCTGATCGAACCCAAAACAAACACACTTTAATCACATTTAAGATTTATTTCTCCGCGATACATAGTTATGGAGTATTTTTTTAAAAATGCTATAGAAACAATATTTTAAATAAGCGGAATTTTACTGAATTTTTAAATTGTGTGACGAACGTTCACAAGATAAATGTTGAAAATACTAATGGTATTTTTTTTAAACATTTTTTTAATATTTTTAAAAATGCTGTAAAAAAGAATATTTTTAATATTTTTTTAAAAGAATTTATGCTGAATTTTTAAATTGTGTTTGATCTCATCTGTAAAAGAAATGAGGACTGGTAAACGTAACCACTCCCAGACCCCCCTAGATAACGTGTAATTTAGCTCAAGAAAAGAAACAAGATAACTCAATGCATGGAAGTGGAATGAATGGAAGTGACAGTTGTCACGTGACCAGCAACTGTCACCTCCATACATTGAGTTTTCTTTTCTTGAGCTAAATAACGCATTGTCTATACTTTTACATGACGTCGCCATCTCTTCTACTATAAGTCAAATTAAAATGTATTGAAATATTTTATCTGCTTGAAGCTTTAGTAAAAACAAAACCGGTATTCCTGTAGATCCAGTAACGAATATTTGGGTCAGAATATTCCGTCAGTCGCATATTTAAAACTTGAATACAAAACGCAGGATGTTCCTACATAAATAAATTGGCGAAATCAATCATTTCCAGCGCAAAAAACTCGTTACTTTTTTCCCCGAAAGAGAGAGAAAATAATACTTCTACACTGGTAGAAATAACATCTTGGGCATTATTATAATTATTATTATTACACCCGTCTTAATTCAACAAATCGAATCGTTTTGTATTCTGGAGCACGTCCCGTAGGAAAAACAAAATCAAAAAAAGAGAAAAAAAGGCCAATGAAAAAAATAATTATAATGAAAGTAGGTAACGAATTTATTTCACAAATTTTTATAACAAAGGACGCAAAAAACCCTCTATTGTTACGATCGCTGACAATGAAATCAAAGAAACGTGTAAACAAAAAATGTGGACCCTAATTCAATGCCGCTATCAAATTAAGGACCATTCTCGAATATTGCTATAAAAACATTAATTATATTTTCTGGGGAGCTGGAAGCAGTGGTATGCGATGACATTAGCTCAAAGACAAGTATGAATGTTCCTTTTTTTTAAACGCTTGAAGTAATTTCAATAGTCAAATCAATTAAGATACTTTATAAATGATACTTAAAGCAACACACTTACGTAAGTAAGTAGTGGCTCAATGGATCAAAATGTGAAGAGGCATCGAAGTCCACTTACCTGTAAAATAAAAACAAAAATTATATAAATATGAAAAAAGAAAATTAACGTACCTACATATTATCAAAAAAAAATATACCGATAGAAATGTTGGTATTCATCTTTAAGGCTGTGTTTCTCGAATAAAGATTAAAGTAAAAGTATAGTTAAAATACTTTGATTTCATAAAATTGATCAAAACTTTTGGTTGTTTCATTGAAATGTGATGCCTTCAAACGACGCAATTTTGAACAATTTTATGAATTCAAGTATTTTAACTATACCATTACTGATACTTTTGTTGAAACAACCTCTAGCCTAAGTGTAAGACCCCACGACATACGTTATGTATAGTGGCCCATACAAAATTTATACTTAAGTAAACCTAAGTCATAGTAAAAAAGGCTGTTGTTTTTTTGTAAAAAGATACCACAGCAGGTAACGACGATTGGGAATGAAGGTCGGTACCTATAGTGGGGCGTTATGAAGACTTCTGTGTTCGGTTACATGATGATGTTCATATATATGACAGACCCGCGAGAATGTTTAATGAGAACTGACTCATGTCATGATTGGTGAGGGTATATATATAGGCTACCTCGTATCCCCCACAATACAAACCCTGAGAAGTCCTTTTGGGGATTTTTTTTTAACATGTCTACGTAGGGGACGCCAGCTATTAGGATTTGGGTCCATTTTACTCTTCCGAAGAAGCGCACTACGTAGCGTTGGGAGGGGTTTGCAATCTAGAAAAGAGTTTATTAATTCGGATTTTAAAAAGACCCGGGTTGTACGAAGATGGAAACACAGAATTCGGAAGATCGTTCCACAGTCGGGCTGCTGTAGTAATAAAGGAGTTCGAGAAGCGACTTGTTCGTATATGTTGAAGGTCCACTGTGAATGGGTGCTGCGATTGAGTGAAGCGAGTGACTCTGTTGCGAGTGGGTGGAGGAGGGACCAAAGATGCAAGTTCTTCTGAGCAATTCCCGTGGTAGTATCTATAGAATAAACTTAAAATATGGATTGAAAATTGTTAAAAATTGGTATTTTAACACGTCAGTTTAAAGTATGAATCGCTATAGTATAAAGCGTGTTTTTTTATATTTACTACCGAAGACTGTTAGAAATCACTCCATCCATTTACAGACACTTTGGTTGACAGAAACCAACCCCCGACAGACACCTTTAAAGAGACGTAAAACTTTATTAACCTTTAAAGGTGTTTGTCGCGGGGTTAATTGAAAAACCAACAGGTAAAATAGCATCTTACATAGTTCAGTAATGAGGTTCACCGCCCATGAATGTGGTGCTTTTTTAAGTGAGACGAGACTGACGCGTTAGCCATAAACGCATGTGTCGTGTCTCCTTTTATAGGGTAATTAATGAACACTCTCACACATGTCACTAATTACCCCACAATGTGAGGTATGCTGTGGTTGTATGAATGAATGCGATGTATATGTTTTTGAAAAATGCGACATGACTCCACAGTTATTATAAAGCAAAAGAGTAGTAACCCTTTGTTAAAAAGCTATAGATTTTGACCTCAAACTAAGCATCACGCAGCCGTTATTACGAACGATATTTCTTTGAAAAGGTGTCAAATTTGACATAACGCACATCTAATGATGATCGTAAAGCATGCACGCAAATCTCAACTTTACGGTTCAAGGTCGCCTGCTAATTTTCCGAGAATACATTTTTTTGTTGGCTGTGAGCTGTGGGTAAATGAAGGCCACATCAGTGCTTTTCAAACTTTCGACTCAACTATTTTATTTTTCCTTTTATTTATTCGGAAAATGTGCAAACAGAAATTAAGATTTTATAATATAAAAAATTTAATATAATTTTATTGTAAAAAGTATAGTACACAGTATATAAATACAATTATTGAGAAAAAACAAAAACTGAAATACATTTTTTTAACATCTCAATAGAGACGAAGTTGAAATATTTTAGGAGATTTTGGAATATTATTTCAAATAGGTCAAAACTGTTTTGTGGACTATTCCCAGTTCTTCAACTATGTCGTAACTACTGATATGCCGATCTTGCTCCACTTTTTTTCAAAAAAACGTCCATTTTATACGTAACAGGGCGACTAGAGCGCGGTGAAGCTTTGACATCAAAATTCCCAGATTGAAAACGCTTAAACGAACTTTGTGCAAGTGCCTTTTCACACGACCCGGTTGTCTGGTAGCCGGTGCCGGGTAAGCGCCGGGTAATTGTATGGGTATGCATGCCGGTGCGTGTGAAAGCTACCATGCGTGCCCATACACTTCGCTGACAGTTACCAAACAACCGGGTCGTTTGAAAAGGCACTAAGTGCCTTTTCACAAAATCCGGTAGCCGGATAGACGGCAGCGAAGTGTATGGGCATGCATGCCGGTGCGTGTGAAAGCTACCATGCGTGCCCATACACTTCGCTGCCAGTGACCCGGCGCCGGCTACCCGGCAAACCGGATCGTGTGAAAAGGCACTTACTGACAATGCATTAGGTCCTTGCGTTTCTTTCCTAATTGCGTATCTTTTCCTTTTTTATAATAAAATTTTAAAATGTATCGAATTTCTTCATTAGATTCACTCATTTTGACAGAAAGAAAAACAAATGAAAAATAGCTGGAAACAACATTTTACTAATTTGGTTCTTTTTTTGAAATATAGCTATTTTAATGTCTTCAAAACCAGCCAGATACAAATGGTACAACCAAAGATATTTCAATACAAGTTTATACATACTATATGCGAAAAGACTTTCTATCCGACCTACATATTATATCCCCTTGGGTTAGTGAGAAGTAAAAATATATTACGTACATACATAATATAGTGCCTTTTTAGGTGAGAAGAGACTGGTGTGTGGGTATACACTGATGTGTTGTGCTCCCTTTTATAAGGCAATGCACACCCGCACACCTTTCGCTGGTTACCCCACATTGTGGGATATGCCGTGATGGTATGAATGAATGAATACATACTAAATACACAAATTAAAAAATACCCGAAAATTGTGAATTTTATTTAATAGGTATATCTAGTTGACTTTCTTAATTTCACGAATTGACCAATGAATGCTGTAAAAAAATACAATGGTCAGTTTGAGGAGCAATGTATGGCGTGTCAACAGCAATAATAGTGAAATATCCAAGTTTACTTGGTGAACTAACATCACTCACACTCATGAATCCAATCAACATAACAACATCACATAACGTTTGTTACGCTATTTCATTTTATTATATCTAATAACATTTGTAATAACCAAATACTTTTGTAATAAATTTATTATTACGATAAACATTAAATTATTATTCACTCGTGTATTCATAATAATATTTTGTTTACCAAACATACCATTCATCAAATGAATACAAAAAGGGGATGATAAATGAGGAACGAAAATATCACTGTAAAATGGGGTTGATATTATGTTAATAAACAATTATTCTATTGCAAAAAGTCTATTCAATCATATTGCAATTATTATAGACTCCGTGTAAGTGTCACAAGGTGTTTAAAGAAATTTTTATTGACAAACTTTTAATACCTCAATAGAGACGAAGTTGGGATATAATAGAATAACCAGAAACTCAAGGCACCTACAGGGCTTACGACCTGTCATAGGCTGGTTTACGTGATCACTTTATGCGCTTGCGCAACGTTCACCAAAAAAAAGCACGACAAACGCGTTATATTTCTATGATTTGTTGTAAAAATCACTGTGTCATTCTTTTGAAATGTCACAAGAGTCTAAAATAGTATAAAATTTAGGAAAATCAGTGTTGACTTTAATAAATAAACGCTCTAAGCCAAAGAAATGATGATTAAAAATTTACTGCAGCAATGATACTCCCACGAATATGTTTCTCAAAGATCTGAACTAATTTTGCTGACTTTGGTAATCCCACGACTTTGTTTTTCAAAGATTTGTACTAAATTTTCTGCATTTGTCACACTCATGAATATGTCACTCATATATATCGATAGAAATATAAAACTGAAAGATACCGACAACTTGTTAACTTTTAAAAGAATGTTTTGTACCATGTGAATGTTTTAGTTTTGTGTATGTATGTGTGTGTGTGTGTGTGTCTTTATATGTATTGTAGCTTTATTTCCTTTTCGGAGGATTTAAAGAGAATTGGCTTTGCAAACTGGAGAGTGCAGGCGATGGACCGGTCTAAATGGCGAAAAATTCTCGAGGAGGTCAAGGCTCACAACGGGCTGTAGAGCCAATGATTATAATGATTATTTATTTTTTTATTTTATTTAATTTTAAATAATCAACTTTTATATATTATTTTTTTGATACTTTCATATAAATAAATTTACTTAATTAATTAATTTACTTTTTATCTATTGCTGCATATGTCACTCCCACGAATATGTTTCTCAAAGATCTGTACCTACTAATGTTCAGTGAGTCTAATAAAATGGCAAACCTCCGTACACGAGTGACATCGAATTTAGGCAAATAAATATTCAAACATCCCTACGGTTACTGGGCTCATTATAATTTCGTATTATAACGGTTAGTACATATATAGGTATATACATTAATAATATATCTAATCTGATGCCGAGATAGCGCGCATCCGGTATCCTGTTGTCAGGAAAGATATTCTACTGGATCAGAAACGGATGCGATCAGCACAACCTTGTACCCTTTCTTGTAACGCGAGTTGTACCGCAAAATATCAAGTTCACTTACAAAAAATAAGTTTAGATTTGTTAACAGAATTATGCTTTGTGATTATACTTTTTCTAAGAAAATGATTTGTAAATACTTCGTAGTTTATTTTCAGTCAATTTGATATGTGTACTTGATTTATTGTTATAATGCTATTAAGTTTCTGATTTATTTCCTTCCCCTACGATTATTATAAAGATAAGACCGTTTTTTTTCTAATTGTAGATTAGATCATTTTCGCGGCGTGTGAAGTTTTTCCGCTCACAAGTCTTTCTCCTTTGTTTTGCAGACAGCGTGAAGAGTGAAAATGAATTGTTTTAGCCTAAAATGGAAAAGGGCTTAAACCAAAATATAATGTTGTAGCCCAAAATAAGGCGTTATTAAAGGTCTACCGCATAAAATTGATGGATTTATTTTCGCATACGAAAAATAAGTGAAAAAATATATTTGAGATGAGAGAGGGGGAGTTGATAAAGGAATGGTTAGTTAAGGGAAGTCTGACGTAATATATTTTGATACTTCTATTTAACCCTTGCCGTCATTATTGTATCTATTTTATGAATATATTTACTCTGATTCCCTCGATCGGAGTGGATTTAATTTGAAATTAATTACCTTTTCATTTTGTGTATTTTTTGTTCACAGAATCTTGAATCGGATATTTTTGCATAGATAGGTAAAGCATTATTTTTAATAACACTTACAATTGTTATTATTATGTTTTCTAAATGAAAATAAATAAATACAAAAAGGTTCCTTCGTTACTTCATAGGTGGCGATGGTGTTTCTCATTATAAAAATATATAGAACTATCAAAAATGGCATTGATAAGGGAACTCAATAAGAAGGCATTATTGGTGAACGTTGCGCAAGCGCTCATAAAGTGATCACGTAAAACTGCCGATGACAGGTCGTAAGCCACGTAGGTGTCTCGTGTTCCTGGTTCTCTTATTCAAAACGGACAAATTCATATTTTCTCCCTTAAAAGCTTACATATTATTTATCGAGTATCGTACAAGAAAAAGTTTTCTTAATTTATATTTTAATATACTATATTTTGTACAAATATATTTTCGCAATACTTACTTACTTAACGAGTCCGGACATACAATTAAGGCCTATCTACTCCAAGTACGTTGCAGCATCAATTGCCACTCATTTGCCACAACCAAGTCTTCCTCGTTACATCCCTGTACCATGTTTCGGCAGACAAGAAGATGCTTATCATCCTCTCGCAAGATACATCCTCTCTTCGACTTTCGACCTTTACTCCACCTACACAAGTTCTTTATACACGAATATTTTTAATTGCATATACGCAAACATTGGATTTTGTTCCCTATCGGGAGTCAAATGATATTTTTACTGACAAAATTTTAATATCTTAATAGTGACGAAGTTGGGATATTAAAGAAGAACCAGGAACTCACACAGTGATTTTTACAACAAATCATAGAAATATAACGCGTTTGTCGTGCTTTTTTTATAAAGTAACGCACACCCGCACACTGGTTGCCATCCCATATTGTAGAACATACTGTGATGGTATGAACATTCTGAGTAAATATTAAAATATAATTGTTTGATAAAGACACGATTATATAACTTATTTGTTTATTTATTTTATCTCAGAAAACGACAGCTTTGTTATTATTCAAAACAAAATTATTCCAGGGCAAAATTCAAACTGAAACGTCTGATTGTTTCCAAATGACCACAAAAAAGTAAAAAATAATACCTACGAAATTGGAGAAAATCAGTGCTTAAAATAAACATACAATACTTCATAAATATACTTTCATTGCATATTTCAAATATCCGTACTAATTTTAAAAAAATGATGCACAAACTTTGTATTGAATTAAAAAAAAATACAAAGTTTGTGTTTAATTTTTAAAAATGAAGTTCTAGAAAGTTCCTCATGCCAAGTTCGAAGAACTAATTTTTAATTGAATCTAATAATATAGCAAGCCTATGTAGGTATGTATATGACGCTAGTGTAGTAAAATATGTTATTTGCGTATAAGTGCGCCATGAAATAATAATAATATGTCAGACTCGTATAAGTATGGGACAACGTGTCTTCTTCCTCTGTATCCTGAGATTTAAATGGGATTCCCAGAGAAAATTACATCTCTCGTTACACAAGAATAATAATTCGACGACACAGCGAGACGCCATCTGTGTTCGTTCTTCGTGTTGTACCTACCATTTCGAGCATAATATTAAAACAGCGCACAGAACGAAAAATCTCACAGTGCATTTTAAAGAAAAATTATTTTTGTTTTACAAATTTTTTTTGTGGAACATTTTGTACGATCTCTTTATTCACATTGCAACAAACCACAATTGAGCTATTTTATACTATATGTTTCGAAGCGGCTGCTTCTTCCTAAGTCCATCCTGACGAAGGAGCGGTCGTATAAAATAGCTCATTTGTAATTTAAGGAAAAATAACTATAACAAAAAAATAGACTTAATTTTCGATCGAAAGTTCTTGAATGGAATTCCATTAAAATTTCTTAAATTTTTTAATAAACATTAATAATAAAAAAACGTTTAAAACTTAATTCTACTATTTATTTAGAGTCAACCTACAACAGGTTTCATACTAAGCATATTTTCAAGTAGTATAATACTTGAATATGTTAGCACGAAACCGGTTGTAGTCTAAATAAACGGTGAAATTAAAATATAAACGTTTTTTATTTTAAATGTTTATTAAAAATATTAAAAACAAAAATAATTGCTATCAAAGAACTAAAAGAACACCTTCTACCAGTCATCAATAATAAAATTAACAATACCGTAACTTCATGAACACTGAAAAAAACAAATGAAGATATGTATGTATATTAAATTTAGTTTATACACAGTATATATATACTACAATATGCATTCACAAAGAGGTTAATTTATTTATTTATTTATTTAGGTTAAATTTAGACAAAAACAGCTTTAAGACATAGTACAATACAATAGTAACATCAAGTATTAAGGCCTATTACATTTTGTCGTTGTGATTAATATAAAATAATACAATAAGTTTGCAAAAAATCATAAAATATGATCATAGGATGGTATGTAGGTAAGAGCAACATTTCAAGTTTACAATAATTCAAAATAAAATATTCAACTAAAAGGAAAAAAAAGAAAAAAAGAGAATTTTACACCATCAAGGTTACCTATAATAAGCTGTTATTGATCTTCTTTTTTATTAAGTATTCAAATGTTGTGGAACTGAGGTGGAATATGTCAAACTCTTGAAATCTGTTATTGTATGTATCGCACATTCTATGAATTGCCATGTTTTGTGCATAATTGGTGCGATGAATTGGAAGGTGGAATAAATATGTATGTCTAGTTATGCGAGTAGGAATATTAAATATAAAAATATCATTCAACAATTTCCAATGAAAGGTTAGAGATCATTATTAACACCACTGCCTAATTGTTGTCTTTCGATGAAAATATAACCTGAAAAAAGACATGTATGATAAATGAAATTTTATATTTAAAACGCCCGATGGCGTTCAGATTGAAACGCTGCTCAAAAAAATTGGTGTGAATAAAGCCATAATCTGCAACTTCGGGTACATTCGACGCCCGACGTCAAGCGTTGAATCTGAACACAGCCCCGGATAAACAATTGCTCCAAGATCTTATAAAGAAACGGCTTGCATGAAAGTGATACCCAGAACCACAGAGTATTCAGCCTGAGGACGAGAAGACTCGATCCGAATGGCCAAATATAGGCAGTAAGTTGGGACACAGTGCCACGAAGAAGAAGAAGTTTTCTTCTCTTACTTAATTAATATTGTTTTTTTATGTCAATAAAAAAAACAATATTCATATGTGTGTTCATGTATGAAAATTTTTCAATTATACTCAATGTTTTTGTGTAGATACCGTGCTTTCGCAGCGAATAGTGTACAGTTCTTTCTTTAAAATATCTCAATGATTCATATTAGAAAAGCATTTATTCTGCTTTCATGTTTTTTCTCCTATTCCCAAGATTGATTCGTATATTTTAAATTAGATTTAAAAATAATACATTTATTTTCACCAATAATTTCCTAAACCAAGTAATTCTCATTTTTCACAAATTCAAATCGAACAATGCAAGTACCTGTGTCAGTTCATAAGCCGCTTCGCTATTTGCCCAAAAGATCTTCAGATGGTTTCAATTGAAACGTATGAAACAGTAGACAAGATATAGCAATGAGATTTTTTTCCAGTTGGAAAAATGTAAAAGAACAATGTCGAGCTTTCTACAAATAAATCGTATCCAATCCGATTGACAGATGTGCTCTATCATGTGGAAAAGAAACCATTATTCTTCGGCTCTACGAGACGAAAGACTCGACACTTTGAAATATATAATTCTATTAAACAATTTTCATTTTACCACTCGACCAAAAGAAAAGTTAACAAATCATGCCACAAATACAAACGTATACACTAATGACAAACTTAACTTTTTCTTACTTAAAGTATAAGTTATAATTTTTATTAACTACTGTATAAAGTTATATTGTACTTATTGTTATTATTATACTTGTAAAAAGGATTTTAATAAATAAATAAATAAATATATTTGAAAATAAACCGACATTTGTATTTCGTAGGAAAGAATGTATCAAAAATGACGGTTAAAATATTGAGGAATTAAGGTTGAATAAAATACTGAAAAGTACCTATTATAAGGGCAAATTGGAAATATCTGAAGTAGGTAACGAATGTATATCCCAAAAGGTCCAGCCAAGCAGAAGGCTATAGATAGGGGGTACTCGAATATGTTACGCGATTTTGTGCAAATTTCAATTTATGATTTTTTTATTTTTTTGTCATACCTTGACTAGCAAGACATAATTGGCTACAATGATTTTGAATCGTAATCGAATGGGAAAATAAAAATATTAGTAGGACAAAATTATTTTGAGTCTGCGAGACATACTCTTCACCTATTTCGAAAAAAAATCTAGAATGTATCTCAATAATTCATGTCTATGTGGCCAATTGTGTCTTTTGAGTACCCTGTGTATGATAAAGCTTTCAGCTTATTCTCAAGTGAAAGAATTTTGATGAATAACATATGCTCGATGCTCAATTGTATAGATTAAATCTTGTGAATTCTTTTTTTAACGAGTGTGGCTTAGATCTAGAAGATCTGGACCATGTATTCTTTGGATGCCCGATTAGAGATCGATTTAATTTATACCGATCTTTTTGTGGAAAGATTAACGAAGTGCAGTTTCCACTAAAGATTCGACGCCTTCTTGCAATTACTTCCCCTATAATATACAAAGAAATTTTGAAATTCATGTGAAAAACATGGTAGTTTTGTAGGCGTTGTTTGTTTTTTTAAACTGTTTTTTGTTTTTATTTATATAAAATTCTCATGTCATTGAATGGCACAAATCGACCTTAAATGATCGTATTGCCCATACTAAAATAATTACAATAACATATACCTATAGAACGTTCAAAAATTCGATTGATGGAACTCAACAAGAAGGCATAATAGGTAAACATAGCAAGTGATCACGTAAACCAGCCGATAATTGGTCATAAGCCTTGTAGGTGCCTTGAGTTCCTGGTTCTCCTATAACATTCCAACTTCGTGTCTATTGAGATGTTAAAAAATTGTTATAAAATATAATTGACTCCCGACAGGTAAAACAAATGAAATGTTTACGTATATGCAACTTTAAAAATACTTGAACCCAACAAACACTTTGGTATGAACACTGGAATGCTAGAGAAAATCGATATAGAAAATATTGTTACATTAAAAATAACGACACGTAATTATGTTTTATAACGGGGCAATGTGTTGTTATAATATTTATAAACCACACATTAAAAGAGTGAAAATAACATAATCACTAAACAATGTATTACAATGTTGTTTCAAACAAGAAAAACACGATATTAAATTTATTATCAGCTACTATAAATTCGACCAAACTAAACACATTATATTAATAAAGATTAATTTTGAGTACAAATGTTTTGATTTCATAAGATTGTATCGTTAGACAAAGTAGTATTTTATAACGACAATTTTGAGACACTTATGTAATTTTTTTTATCAATAGACTTATTATTTCTAATAATAGTCGGCCTTCGTTGCTCAGTTGGTGAGGTATCTGACTGCTGATCCAACGGTCTCAGGTTCCATTCCCGTTTTTAATTGTGTGTTCACTCTGGATCTGTGAAACGATTAATATATCCAGAAAAAAGGTAACTCGTTATTGGGTGCGTGTTAAATTAATATTTGTTATAGTACTTGTTAATTGCCCGAGAAGTGACATAAAATTAAATAAAACTTAACCAAATTCAATTTTTGTTCCACTATAACAGTAAACGTCTGACGCAAATGGCGTTTGAAATGCGTACGAACTTTTTCAATTATTATATGAAGTGGAGAAAAAACTTGAATGTATTCTCAAGGATTCAATATCCGAAATAAAATTACATTTGAAAAACTTCTTGAAGAACGTAGGTACACTACACGTTGTGTAGTGTTATTGCGGTGTTTGTCATTTGGATATGAGTTTGGTTTAGGAATAGAGAGATCGTAACATAAAGGTAAATAGCATTTTATGGGTGCAAATATATACCAATTTTAACACCGAAGTGTTGTGACTAAATATAAAATAAACACAATAAAAATAAACTGCAGAGTAGATTGTATTTTTTGTTATAAAACATAAACATTAGAAATGGGATATTCAATCCATAATTATATTAAATCATTTGTTTTTGAATTGCTACAACCACTATTTGAACGTTTTTTTTTAAAATTGCTATTACTTCTTGAGTTGTTCGCTACTAATTTCGAGATAAACTTTACTCCCATCAATTTCAAGATTTCAACGCCAGTTTGAAATAAATGGACTTTGTAAAAATGCTTACAGGGAAAGATGTAAGGAATTAATAAATGGTACTTGCGCACACATAAGTAGACAGATTAAGTCGGCTGTAACCGAATTATTTCAATGTCATGAAAAAGGAGATGACTGCTCAAATAACATAAATTAATATTCATTTATTTAATTAAAGTACAAGTCGCTGGTTACCTCATATTGCGGTATATGCCGTGATGTACAGATGTATGATAGAAAGGTAAATTTGTTGACATAATGCAATTCCATAATTTATTCGAACCAATATTAGCAACTTGAAGATAATTGCATTAATTTTTACCTCTTCCATATACCTTGTTCAAGAGGTGAGTTTATTGCAATATGGCAATTGATTTATGTATGATAGAAAAAGAAATGAGAATATTAGACGAGAGTGTATGATGAAAGAAATAGCGTAAGATGAAAATAAATGCCTTAAGGTGGTTCGGCCTCATAGAAAGAATGAGTGATGACCGTCTGACAAAAAAGTATACAAGGCTGATAAAAGAGGAACGAAAAGTAGAGGTCGGCCAAGAAAAAGTTGGCAAGATCACATAAATGGGATTTTGAAAGATGGAGACGTTAGAAGTAAGAATAATAGAAGAGCGTGTATGAGACGATGTATGGACGTGAATGAAGCGAGGAGTGTATGTCAAGAGAGTCTGGCGTTCGGTTCTCTCTGCCTACCCCAAATAGGGAAATGGCGTGATGGTATAGTATGGTATGGCAATTGATTTATTGTTTTTTTTTCAATCCCAAGAAACAAAATTCACGTATGAAATGAATTTCAGTTCATTTCCACTCTCCTGCAATGGAACCCATGACGCCAGCACAGAACTTCGACATGTTCTTGAAAAGACAAGCTTAAACTTTCGTAAAGGTTTTGAGTATAGAATATACAAGAAACGATGTATGACACAATAAGGAACGAGGATACAAGAGTTGAGCATGACTCGAAGAAGGATATTGTTAACAGAATGAAGATAAACATACTTCGATGGTTTGGTCACATGGAATGAATGAATTTAAAACGACTGACAAATAAAATTTGTACGGTTTAAAGAGAAGGTAAGGAGCCGGCCAAGAAAATATTGGCACGACCATGTTAACATTATTCTGAAAGAAGGTAAAGTTATAATATTTTTATTGACAAACATTTTTTCAACATCTCAATAGAGACGAAGTAGGGATATTGTAGAAGAACCAGGAACTCGAGGTACCTACAGGGCTTACGACCTGTCATCGGCTGGTTTACGTGATCACATGCGCTTGCTCAACGTTCACCAATTATGCCTTCTAATTGAGTTCCCTTATCGATGTTATTTTTTGAAAGTTCTATATATTTGAATAGTGTGTAACATTTTACCTGAAAATAATGCATTATTACTATCGCCATGTATAGTGTAACGGAGAAACCTTTTTTTTGTAACGCCATCTATTGAGAAATTGAGAAATTAATTTTTATTTGTAAACAATGAAAGCAACAGTCCTTATAAATGAGATGACGGTGTCACACACAGATGTCACCCCTGAACTGCGCCAGAAATATTATTTCATTTTTGGCTTGTTTACCTACTTGTACTAATGTGTATGTAAAATCGAATATTCAAAATTTTTTTTTTTAAACTTTTTGGAGTAACGGAGAAACCTTTTTGTAACGCCATCTATTGAGACATTGAGAAATTAATTTATAAGTGTAAATAACAGACGAACGTGTATAAAAAGATGCAGGTATGAATGTGAGTCAGACAATATATTTATGTAAAGGCATATACTCAGTTCTCTCTGCCGACCCTCTAACAGGGGCATGGCGAGACGTATGCATGAATTTATTTAAATTGAGAAAAAATATTTTCCTTTTGTAGATACAACATTAAGAAGTATATTAAATGAACGAAATTTAAAAATTATCAATTTTTCCTTAATTCAGTTTTATTTTTCCTTAGTTCAGAGTTTTCTTGCATATGGCCAGATCGTGTGGGGTGGGGCCGCAAAAACATTATTGTATCCTTTGGTCAAATCGCAAAAATGTATATTGAGAACCATATGTAAGAAACCGTATAGGTACCCGACGGAAGAATTATTTAAACAATTCAATGTACTTGATGTCAGACAACTTTACATACGAACAATAGTTTCACACTTCAAAAAAGATACAAGTACATGTAATCCTACTGCGCGGCAAAACGTATTTAACACAAGACATTTACATAATTTTCTAACACCTTGGACACGTCCCTCGTACGTACAAAGAAATCACAGATATCTTGCTCTAAAAATATTTAATATTATCAATAACGATACACTACCCTCTTCCACGCACAACAATTTCAAGCATCAGGTAACACTTTGGCTTATGAATAAGGGCAGACAGGGATCGGAAACAGCATTAACAAACATTTTAAGTTAAATTTGCAAACATGTATATTGAACATCTAAATTATAATACAAATCCATTATAAATAATTTTTCTTAATTATGTATTCTAAATAATATACCCTAAATATTTAACCTTTGTCTAAATATTCTTAATAATATACCCTAAATATTTAACCTTTGTCTAAATATTCTTAATAATATACCCTAAATATTTAACCTTTGTCTAAATATTCTTAATAATATACCCTAAATATTTAACCTTTGTCTAAATATTCTTAATAATATACCCTAAATATTTAACCTTTGTCTAAATATTCTTAATAATATACCCTAAATATTTAACCTTTGTCTAAATATTCTTAATAATATACCCTAAATATTTAAACTTTGTCTAAATATTCTTAATAATATACCCTAAATATTTAACCTTTGTCTAAATATTCTTAATAATATACCCTAAATATTTAACCTTTGTCTAAATGCTTAAGAGAACTACCTCAGAACAGGCGTTCAGCCTAGTGAGATATATTGAAAGCAATCTTATAAAATATTACAATTCATACCATACCTTTGATAAAATATTTTTTCAACTATCCATATGCTATACAGCATCCGTGTCGGGAGTATATTTGGGAGGATACTTTTAACAGGAAATGTACACACTTATCAATTTGACACAGCTCCATACATAACGCAAAGCCAGGGTACACAATTTTCCACACCAATGTGATATCCTGGCACGAGTGTGGATGGGAGAAGGGCAAAAAGAAGTAGGAAAGAATGATGACACTTCACTTGATGGATGAGAAATCTCTTCAATATCTCCGTAAACTAATTTGATAGATGGTTGGGAAAAAAATTAAATACTGGGGAAATTATTTTTAATCTCTGTCAAGTTGACGTATTAAGAAGATTCCATACTTATTTTTTATAAATACAGGGCTGTTCGAGTTTTTTTTTTGTTTTATTCTATTCGTGTATATTTATCAACAACAAGAAACCAACTAAAATGAATTAAGTTTCATTGGTATAAATGATTTTTGATGGTTTTTTGATACATTTTCATATGCTATAACGATTGCATTAATCAAGGCGTACACTAATTTGATAGGTAGGTACTAAATTTTATTTTTACTCTTCCTCAACTGAAACAAGATCTCCAAAAACTAAAGACTACTGCAAATGACATGGGACTCAAGATAAATGCATCCAAAACCAAATACATGCTGGCAAGCAAGTCACAGGCAAACCACACACATCCACCATTAGAAATAGGGTCACACCACATAGAAAGAGTCAACTCCGTTCCTTGGTTCACTCCTATTCAAACATCGTGCTCGTTATCAGGGCATATCCTACAATTTGGGGTCACCAGCGACAGGTGTTCGGGTGGGCGTATGAGATTTTCCCCACACATCAGTCTCATCTCATCAAAAAACGCAGTATATTCAGAATGGGTGATGATCCTCATTGCTGAACTATGTGTGATGTTATTTTACCTCATGCAGGAGACCCGAAACAGGATGATAATAGACACATCGTACTCGACAGCTACTAAACCTTCCTACGTATTTTGATATCTTATATTTACAATAAAATATGAACAGCAAAAGAGGATAATAAGCTTATATATTCGATAAAGAAAAAAAAAACAAATAAATATCGATAAGTATTCAAAGATATTTGCACAAGCTGTTGTAAAAATATATCTGAGCCAACTGAGATCAGCTGTGGTACCATGTAAGCCCATTCTTCTGTGATCCCCATGCATATAAGACTTAGAGAAGATAATAAATAAGAACCATCTGTTGTTCGTAGGACGTGCTTTACGGATAATACTTCCTTTGAAACATAGATAGGAAAATACAGAATAGTAACAATACTCCAACAGAGGCGGGAGAGGACATATTTGATCCTGACCAAGCGTTCAACGTTATTGTTGCAAAAAAAATCATATTCAATTTAATTCAGCTACTTAGGCACCAACCTAGAGCTTATTTGATGGAGTATAGCATTTTTATGAAATTAGTCAACGATAATTATTATTGGTGACCTCCATTTTTGATTGGGATTCACAATTGTACGAAAAATATCATGGCCAATATTTATCATACTAAAACATACGAGGCGAAGAATGTTAGCAAATTCAAAAGTGCGTAGCGCTGACGGAAGTAAAAAAAAAAATTTGAAGACGATTTAAAGTGTATACCAAATTGTAAAGTGGAGTGTGACATAATAATTAATTTAATTTGATTGTATTAATAAGAAAAAATATTATATTAGCCTTACTAAACCAGTAATCCTATACGGTTCCATGACCCGGAGCATGACACTCGAAAACAGGGTATTGCGAAAAGTTTTTAGGCCCAAGGTCGGGAATTGCGGCAGGCACCAGCAGACCAAGAAGCAATGAGGATATTCTAGCATCGACAGGGCAACCCTAAATCACTAGAGAGATATGTCTAGAAGATTATCCTGGATCGGACATTCGGTCAGTTTGGGGTAAAAAAGAGCCACAAAACGCATCCTACAAAATAACCCTGTGGGCAAGAGACCTCTGGGAAGACCAATGCAGAGATTGCTATCCGAGATCTAAAAGTTCTGAATGTTTGTGATGACTGGGAGTCCGTTGCTGCTGACAGGAAGGCTTGGAAATCCATTGTTCAGTATTAGAGCTCTACCGGAGTTGTAAGGCCATAGGAACAAGTAAATTTTACAATTTCATATTTTCCCCTTAGCGCTTTTCTTCCGTTTCTATCGGGGTACGCTTTGACCATGATCCTGGAATTGGCGAGTCTAGTTATTACATTGAAGCGACTGCCATCTGACCTTCGTAACCCTTAGAAAGGGGAACCAGATAAATTGGATCATGGCTACATATAGCTAGTGATATAAATCCGCAAATAGATTTTTTAAAAATCCAGAGGTGCGTGCCCCGCCCGGATTCGAACCGTCGACCTCAAGTATGTGAGGCGACGACGTTACCGCTGGGCTATCACCGCTCCTGCTAAATTTTACAATTTCATATATTAAAATTAAATTTTACAATTTCATATATTGAAAAATAAAAGCTCTAGTTGCATTCGGTTTATTCGGGACAAATCCTTTTAACCACAAGTTAAAACTTTGAGTTTACTAACAACGCACTTTCGTCAAACATTTGCTCTCAGAATAAAAAGAAGTCTAAGTAAGACATTTGATAGCCGTAGATTTCAATTGATTCTATCGAAAATGTTTATCAGTCATTTCAGCCAAACTGCACCCGCAAATAATATTGCGGAGGAAAATATCGGTAGATGTTTTCCGATTCCATTTTCCGGTCCATCAAATGACGAAAGGATATAAGGTAATAGATTATTTAGGAGGAAAACAGAAGAAGCAAAATATATATTTTTTCTCTTCTAGAAGATCGTCAATGTGAAATATCGAAATTGATAAAACATCGGATAGGTGAGTGGGTATTTCAATCGAGAAAATGACGGTTAGTGATTTGAATAGAGCTATTCCTGATCCTTTTCAATTCATTACGCGAAGAACATAAAATGTGATACATTTTTCAGCGTGAAATGACATTGAACTCTTTTTTGTACATCCAGCCGTTTTGCCTTCACTGGGCGTTAAATAAAAAGATCAAAAGATATGCTGACTAGAAAAACAAAATCAGAAATTGTTAATAAAAGCAATTTCAATTGTTATTTTGAATCATAATTTCAACTGTTTACATTGGTTTCCCAGATACGTGGCGATTATTCGAACCCCATACATGATATAATATTTCACGATGAGTTTATACAATGGCCAGAAGTTAAGTCCGTACAGCACTCGAATGTGGTTTGTTGCATTGACTTTTTCTTATTGACTCATCCAATAATGAAATTATCGTCTTAACACTATATGAAGACAGTGATAAATTAATTATTGCATTGTTCACAGCTTGATAGATTGAAAAACTCTGTCGATAAAAAATAATGTCGAGAGTATCCGAGGGAATCCCGCCAATTTCATGGTTGCTCTGGAAATACGCATTCTTTAATTACACACTATACGTATAATATACATATTCTTTAATCAATACGTATTCTTTAATTACACACACTATCGCCATTGACAGTTTGATCTTCTACATTGGCCCAAGATACGACAACGACGTAATATACATATCTTGTCATTACTATACAATGTCCTTTTTGATCCAAATTTACCTCAGTATCTCAAAGATAAATTAACTTATCTTTCAAGCCACGGGCGTCCACTTTGATCTGCTGAACGTGCTTTACTATCTATCCATATTCATAGTTCTGAAATTTTGAGCTCTTCATTTGAAGTACTTTCAGCTATTAGACTATGGAATCGCCGAAGTCCTGATATTACGTCGTCTATCTCACTAAACATCTTCAAGAAAAGGCTAAAGCAAAAAATTTATCTGACAACACCTGATTACATCTTCCTCTCCTCTTCTTTTCCTTATCCCTTAGTCTTCCTGTCATTGCTATGATTTGTTCT
Source organism: Molanna angustata (assembly GCA_963576475.1). Taxonomy (NCBI): domain Eukaryota; kingdom Metazoa; phylum Arthropoda; class Insecta; order Trichoptera; family Molannidae; genus Molanna; species Molanna angustata. The sequence goes on from OY754975.1 coordinate 9,093,005, forward strand.
TATATGCTATCTTCTTTGTTTTTTTTTGTTTTTTTATTACTTTTCTTCTGCTATCTTTATTGATTTTGTAATGTGATTAACTTATTGCCATAGTACACATTGTTTTGTATATTTAACATTTACTCTGGTTGGTTGGCAGAAATTGCCATTAGGCAATAAGCCCGCCAGTGTACTAATTATATGTACAAGAAGATTAAAATACATAAAATAAATAAATAAATAAATGCAACTTGTTTATGCTAAAATAACGATTTCACTAAAAAAGTGCGAAGAAAGTAGTTGCCTACCTAAACAAAAATCTACATGCGTAAGTTATCCATAAAATTAATACTGTATAAATTATTTTTGTTCTTTTTCTCACGACGCTATCGGAGTATCAATATTTGCAAGGCATAAAAGCCAACAGTGGCAAACTGGGACTGGAACATATCTCCAAGTATCTCGTGGAGAGATTTCTCCGAGACAATGGAGGCACTTCCTTTGGAACACAATATAATCTTGATTGGACCCAACTGAACAAACAAACTAACACTTTGGCAGCCACGTCAGGGTCGGGGATGGTGAACAGACAGTAGGGGCAGATGACAACAGAGGTCGAGGGTATTGTCAACAACAGATTAATCTCCCAGATAAATGCCGCAGGAGCCGCTCACTGAAACTTTGGCTTACCGAGGCGATGTTTAAAGATTGAGCGGTGATTAACATCGCGAATAGTTGAACGGCGATATTAATTTATATATTAATTAGAAACCCAACACTTTTTTTTATTTTTACAAAAAAACAGGTAATATTAACAAGGAAACTAATAACATGATTTCAATTAAAAGGTGTTGAGAGAGGGACTAGGGGTTTGAGGAAATAATTAAGTGGAGAGATGGCTCATTTGACATCAAAAATGCTCACCTGAATAAATATTATTTATTTATTTTTCTTTTTGTATATAATACAAACAATTATCATGCATTTTTTAACAGATTTTTAATTATCTCAATAGAGACGAAGTTGGAATATTAACTGTAGGAGAACCGGGAAATCAAGGCACCTACAGGGCTTACGACCTGTCATCGGCTGGTTTACGTGATCACTTTATGCGCTTGCGCAACGTTCACCAATTATGCCTTTTTAATGAGATCCCTATCAATTCAATTTTGGAAGTTCTACATATTGTTATACTGAAATTCTTTTCGCTTGAAAATAAGGAATTTTTACTACAGTCATCTATGTGTGAAATTATGAACAACATTCTTATTATTTTTTATTTATTTTTGATGTAACGCCATCTATTGAGAGAATTGTTTTTTTTGTAAATAATGAGAGCAACAATTCTTATACCTGAGGTGACAAATGCATTTTTCGCATAGAAGTCACCCCTGAATTGCGCCAGACTTATAAGGTCATTTTTGTCTTATTTACCTACTTGTACCAATGTGTAAGTAATCGAATATTTTTATCATTGCTGACTCCCGACAGGGAAAAAAATCCAATGTTTGCGCATATGCAATAATAAAAATATTCAATTATCATGCACACTGACGGGCTTATTGCCATTAGGCAATTTCTTCCAAACAAGCAGATTACACAGTATGACAAAATTATATATTTACATCAACAACAGAATGTAAGCGAAAATAAAAACAAAGAACTAAGATGAATATAATATTTAAAAAAACATCGTGGCAAAAAAAGGATTAGGAAAGAACAAGGAGAGGAAAACGGGATCAGGTGTTTAGGAATAAATATTCCTTCTTTAGTTTTTTCTTGAAAATACAAAGCGATATAGGCGACGCAATATTCAGACTTAGACTATTACATTTACATATAATATCCTTACATTTATGTTTGAAAAAGGAAATGATCTCCTGTCCAAATGATCTGGGAATACGCAAAGAAGAAAAGGTTCTAATATAAATTTATATTACTATTTTATCAACTAAAGGCACTCATTTAATTATGTACTTAAATATTCTTGATCATAATATTTTCATCAAATAGTTGTAGTCATTATTGCAAATAGTAGGTACACATTGTATTGTATACTAGCTTTTATGTCCCGCCGTTGGCCAAGAATGTAAAATTGTGAAGAAATAAGCAATCGTTTTTTATAATATTGTCACCCAATTATTTTGCAATATCGGACTATGAAAAGTGGTTTGAAATTTGATTGAGTTTAAGCATTGTAAAATGTTCAAGTGATGGCCACAACCCATTCTTTTTTATATATTGCTATAAATTGTGAATGAAGTATAATATACAATTTCTGCACGCATGGACTATGCGAAATGGTTTTAAATATATGACTATTTATCAACGTTGTAAAGAGATTGGTTTGGCCACAACCCCCATTTTTAAATATTATCATCGAAAACAAATTGTAATATGTACCTATTGAAAATTTAGTAATTTTGGATGTTGGAATGTGGTTAAAATTTGATTAAATCATGTACCGAAAAGATCTAGCGTTGGTCACATCCCATTCGTTTTTATATTTTTTCATCAAGTGTGCATTATATTTTTGCACAATTAGGGTGATAGACTTAAAATTGACACAAAAGTCTACATTAACGAAGAAGAAGAAGACTTAAACTATAGTAAATAGTTTTTAATTTGAATATAAACGTTGTGAAGAGTTCAGTAATGGCCACAACCCCCATTCTTTAAATATCGTCAACGAAATCAAATATGAAGGTGTTGAAAATTATTCAAAATAGGATGATATAAATGGCTTAAATTTGATTAAACAAAAGTATTGAAAAGATTCTAGTGCAGGTTACATCGTGACATCCCACATCCCATTCGTTTTTACATATGTATTTTCATCAAGTGTGCATATCTCATATAGATATGCACACTTGATATCATATATAGATATATTTTTCCATTCTTATAATCAATTCCGGGAGAGGGTTAGGTGCGAGTGCGGACGTATATCATAATGACGAAAGGTGTTGTGACATACCATAGTTTCTCTACCTCTCACATTCCTCCACTTTTCTTTTTCTATTCCTACAGTTCCTCCCCCATCTCCGTCATTATCCTTGTTGCTTTTGTTATGTATATATTTTTTTTTAGTTTTTTTTATATTTTTTTTTAGTTTTTAATAGGTATAAAATATTAATATTTTTTCAGAATCAACTGTAAATATGTACTTTGTGGACAGTTTTTTGGCCTTGATTTAATATTCATTGTTTTATATTCATATTACTTAATGATGCTGTTATTGTCCCAAATAAATAAATAAATAAATATCGTTAATAATATTTCTGCACAATAGACTATTAGACTTAAAACTAACCCAAAAGTCTAAATAAAAAAGAGAAGAATAAGTATAAGACTATAAGAAATAGTTTGTATAAAAAACTATCCCAATGGTCTACATAAAATAAGAAAACATACACAAAATAGAAGAATTAGACTATTAGAAATAGATTGTATAAAAACTGACTAAAAGGTCTTCATAAAAAAAAGAAGATTAATCTATAGGAAATAGTTTTGTATAAAATTCAACAAAGAAAACGAAGAAAAAGACTAAAGGAAATAGTTTGTGTAAAAACTGTAAAGTCTACATAAAATTAAGAAGAAAAAGAATTAGACTCCATGAACCGTCGCTTCAGACCCTTCAGTACCTCCCGTCCCTTCAATCCATCATTACGTCCCTTTCAATCAGGCCCTTCAGTACCTCCCGTCCCTTCAGGCCCTTTTATACTTCCCATCCCTTCAGGCCCTTTAGTGCATCCCATACCTTCATTGCATCCCGTCCCTTCAGTCGCTTAAGAAATGTTTAAATCCAGAAACCATCCTGGAAGAACCGCGAAGAGATGAAAGGACCTTCTTTTCCCAGGATACTCCACCTTCAAAGGTAAAATGACTAAATACACGAAGAAGAAGAAGAAAAAAGTTTAAATCCAGATACCTGCGAAGATATGGAAGGAAAATTGGACCTTCTTCTCCCAGGATAGTCCTCCTTCATAGGTAAAATGACCAAATGCATGATTAAGAAGAAGAAGAAGAAAAAAGTTTAAATCCAGAAATCTGCGAAGAGATGGAAGGACAGTCGGACCTTCTTTTCCCAGGATATTCCCCCTTCATAGGTAAAATGACAAAATACACGAAGAAGAAGAAGAATAAGAAAAAAGTTTAAATCCAGAAACCATCCCGGGCATACGCTCGACAATTCACCAAAGTTTCATTTTAATCGGACAAACGGTTTAGGAGTACATCGCATACATGCATAAATAAACAAATAAAATAATTTTCCGATAGAAAATCAGTATATTGTTGATTTGTAAGTAAATAGTAATAGGTAGGTACCTACCTACAACAATGTTCTAAATAAATTCGATTCATAACTAATTTTATTTGAATATCAGAATCTTTCCGTTACCATAGTAACCATTCCAATACGTTAAAAATATCAAATGGTTTGAGACTTTTTTGAATATGTAGGTACCTACATTGGTTTGTTCGATGCCATAAAAATGAAAATTGTCAGATAAATCAAATATTATATACAAATTATGCAATTTTATTATGCCTATATCTTTACTAATACTAAACACATTTTTACAATATATGTCTTAAAACTTGCTGTAATGTCTTGTGTTTCATTTTATTATTTCATAATTACATTTATTTCAAAGGTTTATTATTTTCAATAACATATTCATTCGGTAGGAAAATGAAATATTGTATGAAAAGATATTAAAATGGCGGCGTTTATGTACAAAACGCTTACTTTAAAAATAAGTTAAACATTATAATTATACAAAATATTCACCATGTTTTTCACTTAAACGCTAAGTTATACTTGAAAATATATTTTCTTCGTGTAAGTACGTACTTCTAACTTTTAAACTAACAGATATTTGCGTGCAAAATGTACACTTTTTTGACAGATACGACTTGGAAAATTTTGTATGAAAAAAATAATTATTGAAATATTTTTAAAATTCAGCATTTTTATCGCATTATTTTTAGCGTGACACTGCATCAGGTATACAGGTACACGTTCGCACATAAATTAGATTTTTAGATGCTCTTGGTTTTTCAGAAGGCGTGAGACAAACACACACACACACATACACACACACACACACACACAAACAGTAACATTTTGATTGCTTTATTACTTTAGATTAAACATAAACTCATGATTGATTGGAAGAACTTGTCGTCTGTTAATAAACCCGCCAGTGTACAAATTATATGTACAGGGATTTACAAAATAAATATACAAGAAATAAAAATATTGAAGTTATATATTATTATATCGAATATAGTTGCATATACGCAAATATTATTTTTTCCCCTGTTGGGAGTCAATAGTACTCAATGACAAATTTTTAAGAATGCTAATTGGTAAACGTTGCGCAAGCGCATTAAGTAATTACGTAAACCATCCGATGACAGCCCTATAGGTGACTTGAGTTCCTGGTTCTCATATAATATTCCAATTTCGTCTCTATTGAGGTGTAAAAAAATGTCAAAAAAAATATACTTTATAGTTTTTGAACCACAAAAGAACAATTTAGTAATCAATGGAGTTTGTATGTTTGGGTTTATTTATCCAGACTCAAAAGATTAAATGAATTATTTTTTTAAATTAAATCTATTCAATTTTTATTTATGGATCATACATCAAAACGAGCCGCTTAACTATCGTCATCTACGATGATGGTTAACCATCGAAAGCATCCAGGCTTTAATTATTTATTTTATATTACTTCCCGGACAAATAAACTTTATATTACTGTGGCATTCTTACTGAATACATGTCGGCCTTCGTAGCTCAGTTGTTTGGGTGTTTAACTGCTGATCAAAACGTCCCGGATTCGATTCCCGTTGAAGACACAGTTTTTAATTGTGTTTTTTTTAAGATATTTATTTTTTAATAAAAAGTAATACATTTTTATTTTCCCGCCCAACTGCAAAGCAGTTTTTTGGCAGAGCAGATTCTCTCTTTCACATAATATTATAAATTTCACATATAATTATTTCAATTAACTTATCTCAAATATTAAAGATACAGAGACTAAACAAAAATTTGAAAGAAAAAAAAAATTTAAAATCGAAAGGAAAAAACAAGTCAAATAAATCATACATATAATATACATTAGATATTATTTTTTTTTAAAAGTCTGGATTTGTGAGACGATTAATATCTCCAGGATGTGGCAACTTGTTATTGGGTGCGTTTTGAATAAATATTGGACATAGTACCTGTTAGTTGCCCGAGAAGCAATATTAAAATAAATAAATAAAATAAACTAACAGATACTATGTCAAATATGAAATTAACATGCACCCAATAACAAGTTGCCACATTCTGAAGGCTAACGATATTAATCGTCCCACAGATCCAAACTGAGAACACAATTAAAAACTATGTTTTCACCGGGAATCGAACTAATAATCGAATCGAATTAATGTTCAATTATAATATACCTAAAGACGACATCTTTAGACATCTTTAGAAACCAAAACAAATCACTTTCATGGTACTTTCTTAAATTATTTTTTTACCTGGATTATATCACCTGGGATTGCACATAAAAATCTACTATAACCTGTTTTAATACTGCAAATTAAAAATATGAATTTCGCGTTTAATTACGAACAGCAGTCATAGGTAATAATTTCAAAGTTAACGGAGAGAATATATAAGCCCTTGTCAGAATATACAGTTATACCTTTAAAGTAAATTCCGAGCACCTTCTTTCGGGATTAACGACTCAACAAGAGCGCGGCTCAGCGTATTAAGATAACCATAATTCTCCGAAACTTAACGATCGCCATACAAAAGCTCTTCCAGTCAGACCAATAAAACAGCCAAATAGGTGCCTACAACAAACACATATAGGGACTATTCCAAAAATTATATTTTTTAAGCACAAAATTGTGCCACGGAAGAACAGTAGAGATATTGAAGTCTATATTACCTGAATAAAGTGTGAAGATGAGCACAGACCTTTCAGAGTTTCGCTCTGTAAATAAATGGTGTAATGAAATTTTAAATTCACGGCTTTTTTTTCTTTCTGTAACACCTCTTTATTCGACTGGATAAATTGAAGCCAATGTCGAGGCAAAATTGTATTTATCTTCGATACATAAAATGGAATAGTGGAGAGTAATAGTTTTAATTCTACTTTACAAGGACGATGTTTTCAACGGGTTTCAGGTTTTCGACGGGATTTTCAACGCGATGGGCAAAAAAATAGAACGTGTTCTATTTTCAACGCGATTTTCATATCTTTTGGTAAAATAGAAATCTGTAAAAGTATTCGCTGTCGTCATTACAAGTTTACTTCTATATTATCTGTGGTCGTTACCGACGTGTCAACATGGCTGCCGCTTTCGTTGACTTATACGTGTAACATACGCTCGCGATGTATTTTGTTTATGTGGAAAGTGTCGAAACTTTTGATATACATTATATTATAGTATACATTTACATTATAACTTTTCGATATACATACATTTATAATATAATTTGCACATATAATCGTGTAAAGTACTGTAAAGCGATGTATGGAGTAACCTGTATTTTGGGTGCTTTTTTAGCGTTGCGTTTAAAGCGATATATGGAGTAACCTCTATTTTGGATGCTGTTTTAAGCGTTGGAAACCGGGCCGCGTTAAAAACTGCGTCCGTGTATAGTGCACTTTAGACTTGTTAAGCATATTTTCATTTATATGTATCATGTGGATTGTGTATATATTATGACGTATAAATTACGTAATATAAGGCAAGGTATAGTTTCGTCAAACTTCTTGAGCCATTTCGCCGTGCAGGGGGGCGATTTGCAAATATACATACCAAGCAAAATGACATACATTTGCGCGCTGCACACCCGGTCTGCAGTCTGCAGGGTTGATTAAAATTAGTTTAAGATCAGCTTCAGACCAAAGCAATCTTTGAGGTTAAAATTAATTAAATAATAATATTAATTTATACAAAAATTAATGGCAATTTCGTACAAACCTTTGTTTTAATTTTTTTTTTTATATTTTTATTGACAAACATTAATTCAACATCTCAATAGAGACGAAGTTGGGATATTGTAGAAGAACCAGGAACTCGAGGCACCTACAGGGCTTACGACCTGTCATCGGCTGGTTTACGTGATCACTTTATGCGCTTGCGCAACGTTCACCAATTATGCCTTCTTATTGAGTTCCCTTATCGATGTTATTTTTTGAAAGTTCTATATATTTGAATAGTGTGTAACATTTTACCTGAAAATAATGCATTATTACTATCGCCATGTATAGTGTAACGGAGAAACCTTTTTTTTGTAACGCCATCTATTGAGAAATTGAGAAATTAATTTTTATTTGTAAACAATGAAAGCAACAGTCCTTATAAATGAGATGACGGTGTCACACACAGATGTCACCCCTGAACTGCGCCAGAAATATTATTTCATTTTTGGCTTGTTTACCTACTTGTACTAATGTGTATGTAAAATCGAATATTCAAAATTTTTTTTTTTAAACTTTTTATTATAGATATAACTTATAATGGAATTCTACAAAATAAAATCTTCGTCGACCAGATGGGTCGGGTCTGTGGCAGAACTGTTAGCGCATTGGGTTAGTAATCCAGTGGTTGCGAGTTCGAATCCTGCCTCGACCGATTTAGTTCGCCTATAGCACAAGCATATATGCTTATTTTAGGGAACGTAGGAAGATGTATATGTACTTGTATAACAAGGACATATTTATTTATTTTTATCAAAAAAAGAAAAAAGAGAAAATCATTAAGAGTTGTCTTATATTTATGAGAATCTTTATGTTAAATAAAAAATTGCTGAAAATCTGCAAAATTTCTGATAGATTGAATACGCTGCTAGATTACAATTTACAATCCCTAGTTTGGGCTGAGCAGAGTAAACCAGATATTACAGTACCTAAGTTATTTACAGTAAAACATAAAAACATATAAACTAGGGAGCATTTGTAATATTTTGACAGATATCATTGAAAATAAATGAACTTGAATGTCTATTATAACAAATCAGCTCCTTGTCAATGCATTTTACACATTCGATTTGATTATGGGCTTATCTTAAAGGCAATATTCAAATCGTGTGAGCATCTTACTTATGATTATCGTAAAACAACTTGAACCAGGGGGCTACTCATGACACGTTCTTAAGACGTTCGTATCTTGGCTTAATCTTAAAAATGTATAAATCAGTCCTCGATTGTTGATTGTGAACCCCCCAACGTTGGCTATCACTTGGGAAAATGCTACTTATTTTTAGGCGGTATGGAGCATACTGCTCCATTTTCAACCTGAAGAAGGAAAAAGTACGAAGAGTTACATATTAGCTACATCCCAACATCAATTTATAAAAACAAATAAAATAAATAAATTTATCAAAAAAACTTTTAATAGAGTTATTTACTTGGAATGACAAATATACTTTGATAGATATTATGCCGTTTCGATAATTTAACGAACATTGAATAATATTCGATACAACAATTATTCAGAAAACTTTTCATAAGTTGAGAATGACGAGTTGTTGTTGTTCGTATAAAAATAATAATATCAAACTAAATTGCTTAGAGAGGAAAGTAATTAATTTCCTGCAAAATAAAATATCAATTCATTTGAAATACAGCAAGACCGACTCAAAATATAATATATTTTAACAGTCTGTGGTTTAAAACAATTTCATTCAAAGTACAAATGACTTTTGAAAGTTAATAATCAATAACTTATTTATTGGATTTTATAAATATTTGCTCAAACAGAGTCTATCAAAGGAATGCTGTGAAAATTATTTTTAAAACTGTATTTAAAAACCTCTTTCAGATATATAAAAATAATGAACTATGAACGTCTGACAAAGCACGTACAACGTCGAAAAGAGTGGAATGATATGTAGGGGTCGACCAAAAAAATAGCTCGATCGTACAAATGAGATTAGGAGAGCATGTATGACGGGATGTATGGATGTAAATGAGGCAAAACATACATGTCTAGATAGATGGCGTTTGGTTCTCTTTGACTATCCCAAATAAGGAAACGCCTTGTTAATATTCCTTGGTTACAAGAACATAAACATCCTTATACATTATCTAAACTAACCAAATGCTAATGCTAAGGATGAAAAAAATATGAACTCATCGACAACACAACCATTTGGTATGGTGAGGAGTCGTTTTGTTTGAGTTCCAACGTCCTAGGTTCGATTCCCATCAAAGATAAATATATTTCTATATTTGTTGGTTTAAAACAAGATCTACAGAAATTCGCCACTTTGCCAAGGTGCAAGGATTGAAAAAAGGTTTTTTTTATAAAACAAATCCATAGACTAATTGTGATAGTTGCATAAAAGTTAAAATTACTACTTAAACATTCGTAACATTTCCTGCAACGCATTTACTGTCGTCAGAGTAATAATTCCTTCTATTTGAGGCCCAATTTTTAGGTTAGGTACAATTTTTAAATGTCAAATATTTAAACGTTGACATTTTTTTAAAAAAAGGTGTTGTTTATTATGCCAGTAATATTCCAACATTTGGACAAATGTAACACTTCATCTGTGACATTTCCAGCGAGCACTGCACGTTTGGACTGTACCCAAATTTAAATGTCAAACAGCACAAAAACAAGAACTTATATGTAAAATCAAATAAAATTGACAGGGAGTTGAGGTAATAGCAGCTTACCAAATTTTTATTTTTTTTATTTATAATAAACATGACATTTTACATAAAGAGGTTCGACAACAATAAAAAAATATATATCGAGGTCTAGCGATTGTGTACAGCCTACCAGAGGGGTCGACCCCAGATAAACTGGATCGTGTTTCATACATTAGAAGGTAAAGGCCCCCATTCACGATCGTGCCATCCTTCCAAATGGCTTGCCATCACTCCAAAATGCGCTCGTGAATGTCAAATCCCGCGCAGCCCAATAAGCCTGACACACCAAAATGGAATTCCAAACGATCGAAACTCTGTAGTACCGCGAAAACGACGCGGCGTATCCTGTCGGTACGGCATGGCATGCTGGTGAGTGTGAAAACCAGCGGTACATTGCGCCATCTCATTGCGCCGAGCTGTTTGACATTCTCGTGAATGCGAAAATACAACATTTTCTCTTTGTTTTTTTATTTTTATATACAAACAAACCGCTAAATAGCAGTTGTATAAAACTCATCATCAGAATTATAACTCATTTTTACTTGAAAATTCAAAAATAAAATAGAACTTATTAATGCGAACGCTACTAATTTTGATGGCTCGATGGCGCGCCCGTGAGTATGATGAAAATTTTACAATGCTCCAAATGGAGCCGGTCCATATGGAACGACGCAGAATGGCACGATCGTGAATGGGCTACTTAATTTAGTGTGCATTTTTGCGTACATCCGTATATACAGGGTATACAGGGCCTTAACAAACGAATTGAAATTTTGAAAAGCAAATATTTTTACTGCTTTATAAATGTGTCATGAATATTCGATTTATATTGATTTTATTATTTTGTACAAATTTATGTATAACTTCTCTGTTCATTTTCTCGTGTTTAATTAATTATTATTTAATTCTCATATTTCATTTATTTATTCTTTGAGTCAACAACTCTAAACTTGTTTTGTTTTTTATTTATTTCTATCCAAAAACATAGAGTATATATAAGGTACAAAATAATTGAAGGTACTAGCTGTGAGGCACCGGCTTAGAATAGTGATTCTATTCTTTTTAATCATTGTTTTCGAGGGTCCCGTAAGAGCCAGGTAATTGAAAATACAACAGGCAACAATAACATCTCACATAGTTCAGCAATGAGGTTCACCACCCATTCTGAATGTAGTGCCTTTTTTGGTGAAACGAAACTGGTGTGTGGGTATACATAGATGTGTTGCTCTCCCTTTTAAAAGGCAATGCACACCCGCACACCGTTCGCTGGTTACCCCACATTGTGGGATATGCCGTTATGGTATGAATGAATAATTGAAGGTAATACAAACATATACCTACATACATAGTCGACATACAAAGTAAATATAAGTTATTTCATTTCTAATAAATATCATTGTATTATTTCACTCTAGTGCTTACATAGTTTAAGCTATCTCTTTTTGTTTGTATCTTTTGTTACTAGCCCCCTCACTAGGCATAGCCTGTGCTAAGGTGAGCTAGTGAGCATGCTATTTTCTATTACGTTGTTTATTTATACATACTTCTTCTTCTTCGTCAGCTAGGACTATGTCCTGTAGTTCTTGGCACTTGCTCCTGGGAGGAGGACGTCCAGCTGTCCCTCCATCGTTTGGGTGGTCTTCCTGGAGGTCTCTTTCCTGTAGGATGTTCATCTGATATCCTCACTACTCGGTCTGAGCTTGCTCTCCCCACGTGGCCTCTCCAGAAACGTCTTCTTGTTCTACCCCATCGTACCACGTCCTCAACATCACAAATTTTCCTTATTTCGGAGCTCCTCATTTGATCACGGAGGGTTACTCCTGCGATGGGCCGTATAGTCTTCATCTCCGTGGTTCTAAGGAGACTTTTTGTACGGGTGGTGTCGGCTCTTGTCTCTATGGCGTATGTCATGATTGGTCTTATGCAAGTCTTGTAGATCCTGACTTTACTCTCCCTCAGCATATCCCTATTTCTCCACACAGCACTTCTCAGACATCCAGCCGCTACAGCAGCCTTGGTTGCTTGTTCATGTACTTCGTTATAGAGATCATTGCTGCTGGATATTTCTATGCCCAAGTACTTAAATCTCATCACTTGTTCTATAGTTGTATTGTCTATAGCAAGTTTGCAACGTACTGGATATCTTGAGGTTACCATGCTTTTTGTTTTCTCTATTGAGATTTGCATATTTAGTCTTTGGGAAGATAAGTGGAATTTATACAGTAGTTTCTGAAGATCATCCTCGGAATTTACAACTAAGACGGCATCATCTGCATAACATATTATATCTATATTTTTGCTTCCCATTTTGTAACCTATTCCTAATGCTTTAACATCTTCGATAATCTTGTCCATAATGATGTTAAAAAGAAAAGGGCTCAAACTATCTCCTTGTCGAATACCTACTGCAGCTGGAATTTCCTTTGAGAGGTCATCTCCCACCTTTATGCGCATTTTGTTGTTGCTGTTTAAACTTTTAATAGCTTTTATAATAGGATGCGGTATGTTCTTTTCTATTAGGATATCCAGTACATCTTCCAGGAGCACTCTGTCAAAAGCTTTGGTTAGGTCGACAAAACACATGTAAGCCGGTACATTATATTCTAAGGATTTCTCTTTAAGTTGTCTCACAACAAATATTGCGTCAGTGGTGGAACGATTTCTTCTAAATCCTTGTTGTTCGTCCCTATTTTGTATAATTTCTTCCAGTTTCACACGCAATAGGCTGGTAAATAATTTTTGTGTTGCACTTAAAAGAGATATTCCCCTGTAATTCGCTGGGTTTGTTTTAACACCTTTTTTAAAAATTGGAATTGTTATACTTAATTTCCATTCATAGGGTATTGTAGATTCTTCTAGTATTTTGTTAAATAGTTTTGTTAGCTCAAGAGCCACCTTTGTACCTCCATATTTTATCAATTCATTGGGAATCTCGTCAATACCTGGGGATTTTCTATTTTTTAGTTTTTTTATAGCTAAAATAATCTCGCCATTACTAAGGGTCACAGAGGATCCTGCGTCTTCGTTCAGTGGTACAATTCTTGTTGGCAAATTATTACTAAATAAGTTTTCAAAATAGTTTTCCCACTCTTCTATAGAGATCTTGTGCGTTTGTTTATATTCATCTATAGGTTTCTTTTGCTTTCTTAGCATATTCCAGACTTTTTTTTGCGCTCCGTAAAGATCTCTTTCCATGTCCTTGGTGAACTTGAGCCAGTATTCAGTATTATTTTAATTTTGTCTATCTCGCTATTAACCCTGTTTCGCGTTATTTTGTAGTTTCTATATTCCTCCGGTGTAAGGTTGCTTCTGTAGAAAAGATAGCTGTCTCTCTTTTCCTTTGCTAGGATTTTGACATCCTCGCTATACCATGGTTTCGTATTGGTTCTAGCATTTAAATTTATATTTCTTTGTCCTAGTGCTTCGTTCGCTGCATTGTTTATATTACGTTAATTTATATATACATTTACATATAATATAAGTACATGTACATACATACGCATTCAAACGTGTGCATCTTTCTTTCTCTCTTTCGAAACCCAATACTTTATTTTAATCTCTTTTTGTTTGTATATTTTGTTACTAGCCCCCTCACTAGGCACAGCCTGTGCTAAGGTGAGCTAGTGAGCATGATATCGTCTATTACGTTGTTTATTTATACATAAATTTACATATAATATAAGTACATGTACATACATACGCATTCAAACGTATGCATCTTTCTTTCTCACTTTCTAAACACAATATTTCATTTTAAGTCATGCACACAACGAAAATTGTAAAAATAAATTATTTAGACAATGAGGAGGAAAAGTTGAAGCTCTCCAGTAGTGGAGAGATGGCTGAGTAGAAGAAAAAGAAGGTATGTTAAAAGTTCATTATGTATGGGAACTAAAACATTCAAAACCTATTTTCTCAAAGTAATGTCAAGTGGACATCTGTGCACTTAACCATCGATTAGCGAATACAGCATCGCTAGACCAGATATAAAGAGATAGATCAAACCAGATGATTATTATTCTTCATATACATAACGGGAATCGGGGATTTTTTCAATGGTCCAATATTTCCTTTTGTCTTTCAACAGTAGTGGTGGCGATGGCGGTTGCCGATCTATGAATAGAAGAAGTAACGAGCCGGAACTAAATTTTGTTATACGCCGATAGCCGTTAGCGCCGTTAACTCCCGTCTGCCGCCACAAGTTGTAGTTAAAAATAACAGATAACCTTACCGGACTAATTTCTCCGGAGAATAATAAATAATAGAATTATTATTTTAACAGGAGGCGGTATAAAATCACGGCGCTCAGGATTGATGGGGATCGGGTAAAGATCGTAGCAAGAACAATATATTATCATTAGAGAACCGAATATTTTTGTAAAGGAAAAAAAATGATTTGTGGCTAGCAATTATCTAGCAAAAAACAGCATTTCTAATTATACAAAATACTTTTACATTTGTAGAATTGTATCATTGTTCATTTAAAAAGTTTTCGTATTGCGTTCATTCTCACCTGCGGTTATTTGTGCAAATCTCCCAAAATTCTCAGGAATATAGGTACGTGAATTTTCTTCAATCGTTTGTGAAAATGTATATTATATATTTTGGTATTGCCATGATCAAATCCTCATGGAACAGAATATTTTTTATTAAAATATAAAATTTGGTCATCTCGTTTTCCCGCCCCCTACCGTACAGTTTTTGATAATTTCCCACCAAAATGTCAGTTTAAATGTGTACGCTCAAATTGTGATTAAAATTACAAGAAAGGTTCATTTAATTTTCTTTTAAACGTAGATTGTTTATAAAATCGGTACAGGCAAAGCTTAGTGAGGTGGATATATAATAATATGTACAAAATGATATTGTTAATTTTTATTAATAAATAAATAAACATTAAATTTCAATATTCTTTTTTTACAACTGTCTTGTTTCTTGCGAATTTCGGGAAATTCAAGTAATAAGACCGCAGAAATGTAATCCGACTTAAAATATTATTTTAACGACAAAAGTTTTAATTTGATAAAAAAATTAAGGACGATTTTCTCCGACACCCTCTCTTGTTCATTCATACCATCACGGCATATCCCACAATGTGGGGTAACCAGCGAAAGGTGTGCGGGTGTGCATTGCCTTATAAAAGGGAGCACAACACATATGTGTATACCCACACACCAGTCTCGTCTCACCTAAAAAGGCACTACATTCAGAATGGGTGGTGAACCTCATTGCTGAACTATGTCAGATGTTTTTTTAATTTTGTCAATGCTGACGGTGTTGAATATGTAGAATTCCATAATGGGTATTTTAAATCAAACAAATGATTTGGTCTACATATATATTTTTTCCTGAGTCCAGGACGACCGTTTCAGCTTATTAGGCCCTTATCAACTGGTCAGTTGATAAGGGCCTAATAAGCTGAAAAGGTCGTCCTGGACTCAGGAAAAAATATATATGTAGACCAAATCATTTGTTTGATTTAAAATACCCATTATGTCAGATGTTATTGTTGCCTGTTGTATTTTCGATTACCCGGCTCTTACGGGACACTCGAAAACAGTAATAGAAAAGAGTGGAAGCACTATTCTAAGCCGGTGCCTCACAGCTACCCTTTCTTGTGCTTTTCTTAAATAAATAAATAATATGCATATCGAAGAAAATTATTTTCTTTGTTCTTGATTCTTTCCTATCTTTTCAGTTCATTCAACATTTAAGGACACTGCTTGAATAGGTGTTTTTATGTTTATCTATACTTTCCACGTAATAAAATTTCCATCTTATTTTGTTTATTTTCATGTGCTTAGAATGCTGTAGTGTATTCATTTACAAAACAGCATCCCTATCATGAGAAATCATGCGTAAAATAAATGATCTTAAAGATAGAAAAGAAATGTTTCAATGAGATTAATGGATTAGACATTTTAACTCGATAAAAGACCACGATAAAAGGATTACATGAAAATTCTTCGAAACACAATTGTTCGAATGCGCAATTGTACGAATAACAATTTTTCGAAAATCAGTTATCAGAATGACAATTGTCCGAAAGCAAATTATTCGAACAAACATTTGTTAGAAAACCAAATTGACGGAATTTAATATATTTTTGTCATTATGTTGCCTCTTTTTAAAATATTTGTTGCCAGTAAAATATATTTCATGCAGACTATTATAATATAGATGTAGTACTTCGTGCAAAAAGTGAGTCATGGAATATCGCGCGTTTGACGTTTTGTTTGGCAACATTTCAGTTTTCCATGCATTTAAACACATACTAGATAACTGTTCTCGAAACCGTACTAGTTAAATTTAGACAAATTTCCGAAAACAATTCACATTACTTGTTATTCTCTATAGAAAAACGATGTGGTCTGCCAACTAAAACGTCGAAAATCCCCGGAAAAATGCCTCACTTCGATTCATACAAAATTTTCTAATTACGACATCTAGTATATTATAATAAAAATCTATGGATTATCCCTCTCACAATGCTACCAACATGACGTCATAAAAATTCGAACAAATGTAATTTCTGATAATTGTGTGTTCGTAATATTGTTTTTCGAAAAAATGTGATTCGAATAATTGCCATTCGTAAAATTGATTTTCGTAAAGTTGAGCATTCGAATAATTGTTTTTCGAATAATTTTCCTGTCACCGATAAAAGTAGGTTATAACGCACCTATCGATGGAAGAAGTATGCTTCCAAAAATAGTCTTGCTAAGTTTACTCAATAAGAGCAAAGTATTTGAACCATTGTTACTACGAGATGTTTCAAATTTATGTTATTATCTATCATTTATTTTGAATACGTGATTAATTTTCTTTCAATATGTTGTAGGTTTATTATGTATAGATTTTATTAATTTATATTTGTATTTAATTATTGAATCATAACACTGTACATTTTACAAGTATAAGCCAGCTGCTTCACTAGAATAGATCTGTTCTGAAGCAGCTATTTGTTCATTTGTGAAGTTATTATATTTTATAAATTTCTATCAACAAAATAAAAAAACACATAAAAAAAGACTTGGTACACCAATTTTATAGATAACACAGATAACACATATTCGTAACAGTTACATAAATAATATTATTTCTAGAAATTATTACTGTGATATCGATTTCATTTTGTGTTCTGCCTACATCAAGTAACCACTTGGTAGTTGGTACCAAGCACTAATGTTGATGCACTTTTGTGGAATATAATGAGCCAATAAATAGGATGTATTCAAGTTATGTTTCAGTTATCACCATAATATCATAGCATTGGTACCCAACTGTATGTGACTGTAACAAAGTATTTATGATAGTGTATTCACTTCAACATAAAACATTTATTATTTTATTTAATCATATCAAACTCTATTATACACAATTTTTATGTGATTTTGTCGACCTCGATACATGGCAGCGACGCCGACGGTGAGATCGATAGTTAAATATTATTAGAAAATAAAATAAAAATTATTTTCGTTTGTCATTTATTTATTTCCACAGGGGCGAGTATAAATTAATAATAATAGAAACCCAAACGCCTTCGCTAGACACACCCAGAATCCTCTAGTAGTTTTTGTATCTGATGAACAGTCAAACTTTAGAAAAAATACAAAATATAAAACAGCAATAATTCCTTGTTAGATAGACAAAGATTAATTGGAGGAACTAAAACGTGGTAGGTACCTACTTCGCCACAACTTTAAATTATAAGTTCCTGTATGTATTTTACAACGGAGAAATAAATGAAATAAAAAAGTACAACTATATAACACAAAAAAACATGATTTTTCGTATTTCAATTATAAAAAAATCATGTTGAGTCTCATAACGTCCGATTCTATAACTCTTTAAGAACGATCCGGCAAAAATAGGTGCGTTCCTATTCCACTTAGTCCAAGATGATATTCTATAACGTTGAAATAAGAACGTTCCTTTTTAACGTTCTTACTCCAAGCAAGTCACAATTAGTTCAATTCCCTATTCTGTAACCACATTTTAGTCGAATCAATTGTCAAAATGCTTCTAATTTTAGTTCACATCTAATTGGTAACGAATTTGTTATTTTCACAGCAGTCCGGGATACTTAAGTTGAATACATCAGTTGTGTATGAAAAAAAATTGACACGTGTTGCGTTATGTTGAAAACAAAAACCAAATAATATCGTGCAGATCAATTGAAATGATAGGTTAGGCGACATCATATCAATATGACATAAATAAACATGGCCGAATAGTGCGCAGTACGCATGCGTAGTCTGCACCATAGACAATTTGAGTTCAAATTATTATCTACGGTGCACATATTTTGTAGATTTTAGTTTTAATAACTACGTCAGTTACAAAACACGAATTTAAATTCAAATGACCTATATTCTAAAATTTTAGAACGTTCTTATTTTAATTGAATTGGACTTACATAATTACTTATACGTCTATATTCTCGATATATTCACGTATATTTTCTCGGTTAACACATATATGAGAAACTATACAACGTGCTTAGCTGGACACAAGTAATAATATTAAATAAAGTATTTGAAATACAAACCACAGGTAACCTAAATACTAAGGATTAAAAGGTCTTCTGACAACTGTGGTTCGTACAGAAAAGAAAAATAAGAAACTCAGATTACACAAAAAGGAAATAGATTAATGAGACAAGCCACTTACGTCCCTAAAGGCAAGAAAACAGATGTGGAAGCATTGTTTAGCTTAGAAGGAAATTTCCTAAGAAAAATATATACGTTTGAACAGTTAAAAACCGAAAAATAAATACTTTTTTGAACATGTATATAATGGAAATCTCAAAACTGTGCCTACAGAATGTACTACATATGTAATCTCACATTGAAATGGTCTGAATCACAGTGTTCTTCAACTCTTCGAAAGGAGATGGATATTGTCAATAAATGGCTTGCGTCATATGAATAAAATAAACAATATTAAAGAATTAGTACTACCTAAAAACTACCTATTTATTTATAAATATATCGTTAAAAAGACGTAACAATTAAAGCAAATGCTGAATGATTTTGAATAACTAATTTATGATTAAATTTGGAATAAAGACATTGAAAAACGTGTCTAACTAAGAAGAACAAGATTGTTTTCAAAATAAATTTCAAAGCCTCAAATGCCCTTGTTTGGTACGAATGAAAACTTCATTTTTTACATGTCGAAATGAATCATTACTTTAAAAATTGCACATTTAACGACTGAACAATAAAAACAAAATTCTGTTGTCCTTCAAGATATGTATGCCGATAATTCACCCAACGTAACATAAAACGGTGTTTAAAATAAACTACAAAAAATGCAATTCTATCTAAAATTACATAGTTATTGTAATTAAGAGGTGCACATGACGCTAATTCGAAAGCATTACTTAACATAGACGAGAATATAATATTATTCATTGCAATTTGTCAAGGTTTGAAACACACTAATGAATATTGGCATTGTAATATGAAAACGAACGATGAGAGTTGGATGTAGAGTAAAATGAAATAAAAATGTTCAACGTATCTGAAACACAAAGAAGATAGAAGACAATGATATTGTTTACTAAAAGACAAATTACCCGTGAAATCAGAAAATCAGCGTTCTCCCGATACGATATGGGATAGTAGGTATATTATACATTATATTATGCTTAAAGAGAGGAATAAAAAATAGAAATGAAAACACACACACACACAAAAGAAAATGGATAATAATGAAAAGAAATCGATACTTGTTCAAATTTAGGTATAACAAGAAATCGCAACGGGAGTATTGAAAGATATTTTCAGCGTGTTTTCATAGAAAATCGGAAAAAAAGATGGGGAAATTATCTCTATCGGCTAAAAATACTGTTCAAAAATTGAATACTCGTAGGTATGTATAATGTGTATACGCCAAAGATTGGCTCATACCGATAAATTAAAAATATACATAATATTATAATTGTGTGTTATACATCATAATGGGATACATAAGTATGGACTGCGTCAGTTAAAATTAATAGAAAGTTATTCCGACACAAGTACTGACACTGCTTAGTGGAATAGTTCATATCCACTG
Organism: Molanna angustata; assembly: GCA_963576475.1. Taxonomy (NCBI): domain Eukaryota; kingdom Metazoa; phylum Arthropoda; class Insecta; order Trichoptera; family Molannidae; genus Molanna; species Molanna angustata. Next base: position 9,113,725 of record OY754975.1, read on the forward strand.
GATGTTGGTACAGATAAATTGAATTCTTTTTGTCAGTGCCAACATATACTAAATCGTCTATTTTACATATTTTTGTTGTACTATGTTTCACTATTGAATTGTTGTATTTTTTTTTGTATGGTTATTGTGGATTTTGAATAAATAAATACCTAAATAAAAAATAAACAAACGATTAAAATTATTCAAAGCACAAATAAAATCATATTTATTTACAAACAAGTTAATAATAATAATAATGAACACTTCCTTGCACCTTACGCAAGTGGCGAGTTTATTGCCGTCTGGCAATTTCTTCCAACTAACCAGTGTTTCCAGTCCAGAGAAGCAATATTTGCGTGAAAAATAAATTTAAGTAAATTTCTCCTCTGCTGGGAATCGAACCCAGGATTACCGCACAGAAACCAAACGGCTTGCCAACTGTGCCACGGCGGTCGGCGGACAAAGACGGATTTCTTTTCCACCCAACCCGAGAAACATTAAGGTTCAAATAATTACATTATCGAATATTTTTTTTTTTTTGTTTTTAAAATAAAAAATGAATATGTCCTTGTTAAACAAGTACATATACATCTTCCTACGTTCCCTAAAATAAGCAAGTAAATGCTTGTGCTTAGGTGAACGAAATCGGTCGAGGCAGGATTCGAACTCGCGACCACTGGATTACTAGCCCAGCGCGCTAACCGCTCTGCCACCGACCCATCTATATTATAGTTGCATATGTGTAAACATTGAGTCAGTTAAAATCTTAATAGAAACGAAGTTGGAATCTTCTTCTTCTTCGCCCTCGCCTAAGTCCCATTTACTTGGGGTCGGCTCTCCTTATTCTATTTCGCCAAACTCACCTGTCCTGTGCCAGATCAGGATTCATCTCCCTATCTCTAGCAGATGCTTCTTGATGCTCAACAGCCATGTTGAATATTACATGTTACATGTTGAACGAAGTTGTAATATTACAGGAGAATCGAAAAAATCAATGCATCTAGATGGCTTATGACCTGTCATAGGCTGGTTTACGTAATCGCTTTATGCGCTTGTGCAAAGTTTATTGAGTTCCCTATCAATACTATTTTTGAAAGTTGTATAAGTACATGTTTTTTATCAAAATCCTTTCGCTTGAAAATAAGCTGTAAAACACTATCACCATCTATGAAATGACGACGATTTTTTTTGTAACGCCATCTATTGAGAAATTGGTTTGTAAACAATGAAATCAACAGTCCTTATACGTGAGGTGACAATGCTTTCGCATGTATGTCTCAATAAAAAAGCATAATTGATTAACGTTGCGCAAGCGCATAAAGTGATCGCGTAAACCAGCCCATGACAGGTAGGTTGACGTGATATCTGTAGGTACCATGATTTCGTCGCCGTTGTCCTGTGAAGTCTGCATCCAGGACGCGCCAGCATATCGTTGTACGTATCGTCGAGATTAATCATATATGTATATTATTTATGATCAGGGGGGCAAGTCTGGTCCAACCGGCGAAATCAAAACCCTCGTGATTACCCATATCATGGATATAATTATCATATGGAGTTCTATCTTCTTCTTCTTCGTGTCAGCAGCATTCAAACAGTTCTCGACCAATAGTTGACAACGTCAGATGCTGCGCCACAACAGCGCAGTAGGTCCTCGAGTGAGCAGGTAGCAGGGCAGGCAGGGCAATCTCGTAGGTGGTCAGTGGTCTGCGGCAGGCCGCATTCACACGAAAGGCAGTCGTCTTCTGATATGATTCCCCATTTCCTTAGGTTATCTTTCGATCTGCCGACGCCCGTTTATTAATGAGATGGAGTTCTATGACATCTAAAGATGTTATAAAAATCCATATGATAATTATATCCGTGATATGGGTAATCCTGAGGGTTTTGATTTCACCGGTTGGACCAGACTTACCCCCCAGACGAAACAAATACTTCAACTTATACACTATACACGCACATATTAGACACGTGTAAATAACTAGCCCCGAGTAATTTGGAAAGTTGTTATGTTCGTTTAATCTGTCGTTTATTAGGTAAGTGGGTATTTTTAATAGCTGATGTAACCATTCAAATGAAAATCATCTTCGTTTTGTTTCTAGTTTCTTCACACACACATAAAAAGACGTGCTGGTGGCGGTAAATACAAGAGATTGGACAATATTTACAAGAGTTACACAAACCATCGACAATACCTATAGGCAAGAGAAAGAAAGTCATGTTATTAATTAGTGTCGTACAAGACACTCAAACCGATGTCAAAACCTTAAAGTTTCATACAAAGTTCTCCCATATTACTACATACCTAATATTAAATTTCGACTAACTAATTCAGCCGGCAGACATTAATTAGCATCCATGGCATAACAGATATTACTAAACTTGTATGCGACACTGAAATTGTTACCATGTTAGATAGAACGTGTTTAATCATTTATTAAACTTTGTAACACATAATGATCACATGGATAAATCAATACTGAATGTAAGTGGAAGATTGAAGGACTGCAACAGGAGACAGGTGGAGACGGAAACGAGGATCGATGGGAGCCAAGACTCGATAGAGCCATCGGAAGCAGGAGAAGAAAAAAATATAAATAATGCTAGGGCTCTCCTGCATGGAGAAATCACATTAAAGGAAGTTCTCGTAAAAATCAAACGCAAAAGGTAATTAATTGCAAGACCTCAGGAAGACGTGCCAGATAGATTGGGCACATAATGCGATAAATGGGTCTCCTAAATTATTATAGAAGGGACCAAGATAATCTCGAGAATCACGTCATAAAGGGATGCGAAAAGGGTAGAATAATGGGCCCCATACACGGTACGATCCGTCGTTTCAGACCGATCGAAACGATGGATCGACAATGTATGTCAATATCGTTAACGATTTACTTGGTCGAAGACGATATCAGATATCGCAACAAAAACCCATGCAATCATGCAAATCGTAACGATAAATCGACAGTGTATGGCTCTTTGCGATCGATCGTCACGATTTTTGTGTTTTTGTCTCAGTCTGACTACGTACTTCATACGCGCTGCACGTGCGTGTCTTTGACTAGCGCCTCTCTCAGACCAACGCCCGCCGTGTTAGAAATGACTACATGGAGCAACGATCATTTGATCGAATTTATTGAATTATTAAAAGAGCAATAATTGTGCCATTCTCATATAGTTGTGCCAATCTTTTGGATGAAACCTTAATTTTTTATGAAGTTTATTGTATAATCTAGGAGCAATGACTACAAAATGTCTATGTCCAAACGAAGTTTTCATTATAGGCACAGAGAAATTAAGAGCATTTGCTTGCTTAGTGAAACGCGTTTGTTGGCGTCTTCTATACAGAGTTATATTATTTTGGTAATGTTCGTATTTTGCTTCAAAAGATTAATAACCAAAAATTGTTTAGATTTCTTAGAACCGGCAGTATAGAAACAACATGCACTCAGCTGAACAAATATTGTAGTTAGGTATTCAAATTTTGAAGTTCCCAGAAGTGTTGTTTGAACATTCAATAATTCTGATTAATCATTAATCATTTGGAGTAAGGAAAATTTATATCAAATATCAGGTATGTTGGTGATTGACTAACATAAAAATAATTCTTTATCTTTCATACACACGAGGGAAAATCATTGCGCGATTGTGTTGCTTTTACATCTCGAATAAAATTTTATGTTTTATTTATTCCCGCGAAAATCGTTCGTTTATTTTAGCTACGTCATCATTAAATCATTTTCAGCGTCTCTTCAACATCATATCTTCATCATCAATCTTGCGAGAAAACATTATTATAAACATATTAACGATATACTCACTAAACGGAAATAATATGAATAATGAATACTTTATATACAGTTGAATTTCTGTATTCGTTAGATTTGGTGTTATAATTATAATGCGAGAGTGTTATAGTTTCTGCCCTCCCAAACAGCGCAGAAAGCAAGCCTCAGCCAGAGAACTCGTAAAGATCAGCAGAAACCCCGAAATCCCTGCTTTCTAGGATGTCTTCCAGCAATTTTAATTCCAATATTTAAATCATGTAGCTTGAAGTGGACTTTATTAAAATTGTGATAAAATTGTCTGTCTTAAAACAGGAATTACTGCTTACACAGACGAAGACATATTGGAGGAACTAAAAAACTTCCCAACAGCTATTTTATTTTGTTTTATTTTATTTTATTTATTTTATAGGTACACAGTAAAACATAAATTACATGTTCAAAAAACTTTAAGTTCCTGTATGTATTTTGTTATGGAAAAATTAATATTGTTATTATTATTATTAGCCTCCAAGACAGCGTCTGCGGTCCAGAAAACCCATCTGGTCAGAAGACCGGACAAACTTCGATCTGCCTAGTTCATGGAGAGAGAAGTGGACAGACGGAGATCCAATGAAAAATAAGGACATCATTCAGGATCCGACCTTGAAGGTCTCGGGCTTCAACATTTCCCGTAAAGTCTGGGTCCAGCAAAACAGAATCCGCACAGGACAGGGGCGCTGCAATCACCTCATGTGGAAATGGGGCAAAATGGATTCTCCGGAGTGTGACTGTGGAGCAATTAACCAGACTGTCCAACACCTGGTAGAGGAATGCCTAACGAGGAGATTTCTTGGGGGGGGGGGTGAATGGGTATTCATGACGCAACCCCGGATGCCGTACACTGGCTGACTGGATGGGAACCGGGGCTTTGAATAGCCGATGGCGGAGAGAAGCATATGGCAATGCCAAACAAATATGAGTTATAATGATTATGCGTCTAAAGTGCGCAATTTAATTCTGAACCCGAATTGAGTTACAATAGTTTATCTTGGCGATTTTATGATGCATATAAAAGTTCCGCTGTGCTCGGATCTCACGATTTGTATACAAAACTTGCACGCTACGCTACTATTTTAATTTGTTGATATCCAAGCAAGAGATTGATTCAAAAATCCATGTGAATCGTTTCATTTATACAAACAATAAACAATAGTAAATCACGAAGAAATAATAACAGTAATTAATAACGGAAATAGTCTTCATATAATATTTCTGTTATACTTTTAATTTTGTTTACACTGACAGCGTTTACTATGTAGAATTCCATTTTTAAAATAAATTAAACACTTGTTTTTCTTTCTACATTTATTTTTACTCTCCAGAACGACCGTTTCGCCTGGTGAAGGCCTTTTCAACTGGTGAAGTACATGGTGTGGTTTTTTCTTATATACTATTACATTAGATGGAATTTATACAAAGCAAAAAAGGTGGGTGGTTGTTACAGTTTAAGAATTATATCCATTTCTAATCTCTTATTCTTACCTGAGAATTTTTACCTAATTGCAGCTGTGGGGAATTGTCATCTTTGGGATATGTATTTTTTCTCATATTAAGTAAGTAGATACCTAGGCAATAAATGTGGGTATATCCCAAAGATGACAATTCCCCACAGCTGCAATTAGGTAAAAATTCTCAGGTAAGAATAAGAGATTAGAAATGGATATAATTCTTAAACTGTAACAACCACCCACCTTTTTTGCTTTGTATAAATTCCATCTAATGTAATAGTATATAAGAAAAAACCACACCATGTACTTCACCAGTTGAAAAGGCCTTCACCAGGCGAAACGGTCGTTCTGGAGAGTAAAAATAAATGTAGAAAGAAAAACAAGTGTTTAATTTATTTTAAAAATTTCTGTTATATTTTATTTTAATTTTTTGGTAAATTAAATACTAGTTGCATGTAACACATGAGATCCAACTGTCGATAGCGATTGTATGTACAGTTGAAGAATATGTACCAAACTATAATCCCATACATACAAATTATTTAATATTTTAAGATATTTGATTTTCTATACAACACATGTACCTACATATGTATGTATGTCAAGATAGGATAGTATGGAGGAAGATCCTTTTTCCTACCCAGAATATGCAAATAGCATGATGGTATGTATGTATGTTTGGAGATGAAGTATCAAACTATTAAGTCTTCTTACATATTGTGTATAGGCGACTGCCATACAAAATGTATGAAGCGATGTCGTCACTAAATTCAATTTTTAAAAAAATTGTTAAAAAAAAATTGAGATCTTCTACTACAATGTTAATATTTTTTATAGAAAATTAAATTATCTAGTTGGGGTGTTTCGGCTTTTTTCGATATTTAAAAAAAAATGGAAATATAGGCAGTTAAACTCATAAATTTATCATAAAAAAAAATACTTTTCTTAATAAAAAATGTTTGAGAAACCCTGGAACTTTTTTGAAAAAACTAATTTGAGATTTTGTATTTGTCTATGTTTGTACCAATTTTCAGCGTTCTAGCGTTTATGGTTTCTGAGATATATGGAAAAATAAAATAAAAATTCAAAAGTTGATAACCCTGAACAAAATAAGTTCTCCTGAACAAATCGACAGTTGGATTAACTGATTCAGAAATAAATGCTTATGTTCACGTCGAAATCTATGCATCAAATAAGTTATGCTCAAAACTACTAACATACCCTTTTTATACAGTAACACAAATAATATACTAATCCATTTTTCTACTCAATCTACGAGATGAATATGGTCAGTAAGATTACATGTTTTTGATATCAAAGTCACAATATGCAATCAGCTATACAAGACTGAACCAGATTTAAAATTTAAAACAAGCGCAAGTTGTTTACATTTTTATTACATTTACGATTCAAACATACTTACATACCACCTAATTCTCCATTATAAAGAATCGGAATAGAATATAGTATATATTATTTATTTAACATTTTACCTGTTTTAACAACATCACAACATTTACAGGAAATCAACAGGAAATGCCATATTAATCATATTTTTTTAAGGATTGCCTAGTAAAAATGATAAAAATAAAACAAATATTAAGATAAAATAGCAGACATGTTATACATAAACAAAAATCAAATAAAACACTATACAATAAGTTAAACATTAAAAAAAAATAAAAAAAGGCAATTTTAACATTTTCTATTATTATATCAAAGTTATTGCTAAACATCTAGAAAAATCACAAAAATCGTTTGTTTTTAGCATAAACCGGACGAAAAATTTCAAGATATTATTCGATAACTATATCACGAGAGAGGCCGCTGGTCTTTCTATTAAATATCAAAGGAGTTTAAAAAGCAATATTAAATTGTTAATCAATTTACAACATTAAACAAAACAATCAAGAAATTAATTTCGGTAACAATAATTAATTTCTCTCTCTCTCTCTCTCTCGGTAGTTTCCATAGACGATTCCAGCAAACCACCTCGGAGTATGGCGAGAAACGAGATAGATGACGGTAAGACACGAGATATCTCGTTGAAGATGAGGCGGCTCGAATCACAGACTGTGAAGTAATCAGAAACTTGAACAACACAATGAGTAATTCGACTGATTACCGGTGAATTATCTCTGAGCAGAGGAGGGGATTCAGGAATGAGGGACACGGAGAGAGTGTGGGGAGATGGGGTTTGAAACTCCAGTCCCAATCCAACTGAGAATTCAAATTGGCTTTCCCAAACTGTAATTTATCAGTTTTCCAATAACACAAAGGCAGTGACTGACCCGAGACAATATTTTGCTCGAATTGATAATACTGAAACAATTAAGTAGTGATGGGTTTACATTTATATAAAGGTGGATGAGTAATGAGATTTAAAATCCAGTTTAAAAATACTAAGGATAGATACAGGTCTTTTGCTTTTTGTTTAGATCCGATGGCCTATTGCATATTGGACATAGGGGATGTAGCCCTTGGACCACTGGATACCCAGCGCGCTAACCGCTTTACCACCACCCATCTAAACAAATACATATTTGAAAACACCCATGCATTAGAATAAATATGTATTAATAAACTGTTTAATTTTATCTATAATTAAAAGTAAACCACTTTTAATTCCACATGAATTTTATTATGTGCGATAGGCCTATTTCGCCTTGTTAGGGCATTTACTAGCTTATGACTATTTTGAAAATTTTTACTTATATTTTTAGATAAATTGTGTAGGAGGAGCTTACAGGTTCTTGTGTTTGGTCATTTAAAATTTGTCAAAATAGTCATAAGCTAGTAAATGCCCTAACAAGGCGAAATAGGCCTATCGCACATAATAAAATTCATGCGGAATCAAAATGTGGTTTACTTTTAATTATAGATATAACTTATAATGGAATTCTTCGTCGATCATTAAAACTGTTGAATGTTTCAAAGACGTTTCTTTTTTTTATTAGTTAGGCAATTCATACAATATTGTATGATTTGTACCATAATTGTATTCATAGAACACCCAAACTTAAATATAAACAAGACATACACTATGAACAGTAGCAAATAAAAGAAAGTCACTTAACATTAAAAACAAACATAAGATATTAAAAAGTACATTACAGAAGGATATTATTTTTAACAATAAATTTCATTAGCTTACGATACACGTTAATTTTTTTGAGAGCTAGGAGGTGAGCAACATTAAAAGGTCTAGAGATTTCACTAAATTCGTTGTAAAGATTACCAGAAGACTGGATTGGGCACGAAAAGAACAGATGATCCAACGTTTCTATGTCGGTATTGCATTCACATACATCACTATCGACTATGAATATTCATCACTATCGTATGAGAATTGGTCACTGTCTAATTGCAAGTCATTTAAATAAAATTAAAATAGTCGATAGTGACGTATCTTTTGAGGGTTCTGCCCCCCTAGACAACATGCCATTTAAACTAAGCGTTATATCGCTAAGCGATAGTAAATGTATGGAATTGGTGGCTATGACATCACGTGACAGCCACCAATTTCATACATTTCTATCGCTTAGCGATATAACGCTTAGCTTTAATGACATGTTGTCTAGGGGGGCTGGAACAAATATTTTTTTTTTATAATTTACATATACCTAGCTAATCCTTGAGGAAAGATCCAACAGTTCGATTTTTTTAGGCTGAATTTGTTAACATCCGAATATATTTACTTTTTCTTCTTAAGTCATCCAAGAAATGGATGGCACGATCATGTAAACGACATCCTGAAATAGGGAAATGTAAGACGCTTGAACAACAAACGAACATGTATGAGACAATACATGAATATTGATGAGGCGATGAATGCACGGAAGTATATATTTTTTCTGTATTGCTACATGGTTTATACATCAAGACTTAAAAATCTTTTTGTTGTAGCTGACACATTTCAAACATCACCTTCTTTTTACACGGGTTGTGATTATACGCAATCACCGCTTTCTGACAGTAATATTGTAGTTTATTTTAAAGATTTTGGAGACAACGCAACACGAAGAAGATGAATCCCAAAAGACTCCCCAAAACTACAATTTGTGGAATTTCATAATGTCGTCGGGCTCCGGGAAGATCACAATAGAAATGGAGGGAGAGTTGCACTTAGCCCATGATCTTTACTTAATTCCTGTCAAAGAGATCAACAATCTATTGAAAGAAGGAGATTTTTCTGTATGTTTTATGTATGCGGTATTTTTTCAAGGACACAAAGATCGTTCCACACAATGTAAGTATGATTTTTTTTTATTTTAAGAAATATTTATAGCCATTTGCATTCCATGTTGTGAAAATTTGCAATACAAGTCTTGGGATTGTCGGAATTCTTTTAACCACTTCTCAAAACAAGTTTAAATAGAGATCCTAAGAATAAATTGTTAGTATTATATCATGTCCATTTATAGACTCAGTCATCATAGTTTAAACGTGTTATCGGATCAAAGGCCACAGCCATTAAAGAAGAACAACTTTAATTTATTTGATGAAGTTCATGAAATTAATACAAGAGTGGAAACAAATGAAGAATACATTGTTTAATATGGTGCACAATAATTAGGTAGGTACACTGTTTCAATTTGAACACGAAAAATGATATTGTACACAGTCAAAATAAGGAATATTTTACCGACAAATATTCTAAGGTAGAAGCGTTTACATTGTGGAAATTCATTTTAAAAATATTACAATAACAATGTAACTTTGTTCTCTTCAGCGTTACCTTTTTCAGGTGGGTTTAAACTTTTAGATTAAACCCACCTGAAGAACGGAAAGAACGGTGTTCTTGAAACTAGTAGTGGAATAAAAATAAATAAATGGAAATAAACAATGTTACATTGTTATTTTAATATTTTTATTATTTTACCGTATCAAAATGATTTTATTAAATATTCTTAAGTTAAGATGGTGATCATATTTCTATTTTATTTTTTGATATTTACTCTATCAAAATAAAGCTATTGGTTATAATGTATAAAAAACAAGCAGGATTCCTAATTTTCGATATTATAACTGTAAAAACGTAATGGCAGTCAGAATTATACAAGACAATGTATGACATGGATGTTATTGAAACGAAATGGGTATGTTCGAATAGTTTGGCGTTCGATTCTCTTTGCTTACCACAAATAGGGACACGCCGAGGTAGTGTGTATGTATCTGTAAAAAGTTTTTCTTTCATATATTCGTTTTCATCGGCGTGTATTTAATGTTTTATATATTTACAGCTCACTATTATTATATGTAGGAACACGTACCTCCTTCTTTCAAATTATTACCATTAATGATTTTGACCCATTTACTAAGTGTCGTGCATAAGGATGCCGCGCTCTGCATACACCGAGTGCAGTTCACCAGGGAAATATTGTGTCAATGGTGAAAATTTTGTAATACTTAATACGTGAACGTGGAGCAACCAAGCAAAATAAAGTTTTACGAGTCTAGACAGAATTTGCAACAGCTTTCAAAGTACTCGAGGAAAGTATAAACAGACTAGGCAAAGCTAAAAATAATGAAGGTGCTGCGTTAACCTAAATTTTACATTATGTAGTTCAAAATGAATATCATCCGCGTGCATAACTGAGGTAAATGTCTGAATTCTGGGTTACAAGTTCCGATTCTATTCTAGATGAAATTAATATATTTGAAGCTCAAGATTTGAGATTATTTAATTTCTATCGTATATATTAAAAAGATACAGGAAATAAACGAAAGAGACGAAAATAAATTAATAATATATGTATGATAATATAAATATTATTGCCCCATACACAATTTCAGTGTCTTTTAAGTGTCTACACTTTCAAAAGAGCAATAATATTGAATTGTTTTTTTTTGTGCTCATATTTTTTTATTTATTTATTAACTGGTTGATAGTGAGTAATAAAGTCCACACAATTTATAAAAAAGACAATGTGCAATGTGCTAGTGGACCAGTGAAAACTCCAGGCATTATCCAATAGGATAGTTAATATTGATAACAAAAATTAATTTTATTTTTTATTTTTATTTGTTTTGAAACTTAACAGCTATACATTTTTAATGCTTAATTGTAAATAAGTATGCAAAAGAAATAGCCAATTATGAAGTTTCACATATTTAAATTATTATATATTATTGATGTTGGGTAGTTATTGTATGATGGTGAGTGTATGTTGGGGAAAGGGAAGGGTAATGGATATAGGAAAGCGTTGATAAGGAAGGGATGAAGGTTTAAGGAAAGTAGGTTTAATTTTTAACCAGTAATATTACCAATAACCGCGCGTAATTGGCGTTTCATCGATGTCTGTGTGGAGTTAAATATATCCGGTTGGGGGTCAAGACTGTTGAAATAGTTTAGACATATGTTAAAATAATTATTCTGTGCGTAATTTGTTCTGCAGTAAGGAGTATAGAAAAGGTGATTTTGGCGTGTTGTTTTCATGGGGCAGTTGAAAGAAATTTTTTGAAGTAGGTAAGAGCTGTCTACAAGTTGATTAAGTATTTTATAAAGCAGAAAGACATCGAATATCTTTCTTATTTTCTCAAGTGATATTAACCCATGACATTTTAAAGATTGATCATAATTATGGCGGTAAGTTTTTTTTCTAAAATTGAGCGATAGTTAATTTACGAATACATAAAAAAACACTAAAATAAGTCAGCTGATTAAATCATACACCTAGGAAAGATAGGAGACAGCTATCCTAAACGCACTGAGAGAGCTCGCAGAGATGTCGAGCGTACATTGTACACGTGCAAGCGCACTTTATTATTTATTATTAATATTGCTTCTCGGGCAACTAACAGGTACTATGTCAAATATTAATTTAACACGCACCCAATAACAAGTTGCCACATGCTGGAGACTTACGATATTAATCGTCTCACAGATCCAGACTGAAAACACAATTAAAAACTGTGTCTCCACCGGGAATCGAACACGGTACCCTTGGCTCAGCAGTCAGATATCTAACCAACTGAGTCATGAAGGCCGACAATAAATGCTTCATTAAAAATAGGTTACTGCTCCCCAACTAGGTGTACCTGTTCTAGGGCTAGCAATGTACATATCATTATAATATTTCACAGGAGACATAGGTATAGGTTGTATAGACGTATTTTAAATGTACATATGCATATTTGTAAAAAAATTGTTGGGTTTTTGGCAGAGTGAGCATCGCACTGGATTAGTTATCCAGTGATGGGGAATTCGAACCACACCATAGCTGTCTCGACCAATTTAGTTCACCATCAAGCAAATATGCCTAATTTGAGGAATATGTGAAAATGTATAGTATATTATTATGTACGTTTTACACGGACATATTTATTCATACAAAAAAAAACTTAATGGCATGCATATTCATGAACAATTTAATTAAAAATCACCATTTAACCGAGAGTTTTTAATTTGTACAACCACTTTCAAAAATAATATTTTTATTGAATTCAAACTTATAATAGTTTTCCTAGACATTGCGTAAACATGGACTTTTCCTAGACATTATGTAAACATGTACTTTTCCTAGACATTACGTAAACATGTATTTAACTTCATCTATTTTCAAATACATTTAACAATCGTCATTTTATTATTTTTAAAAAACATTGAAACATTTTTTTACGCTAATAGTATATACGCTTGATAAATCAAAACTCTGAAACACACTCGAAATCCCATATTCCAAATCTCCTACTAAGAAAAGTTACTTTTATATTATTATGCTGCCTATCGTGTCTGGACCATTAGTCATGCCATATGCTTCAATGTGATGGAGACAAAGGGAATACTTTTTGTCATTTTCTTCCAAAAGGTCTCCTTCGCACAGTACCAAATATCATATACCTACTTAACATTTGGAAAAATTCCTGGACGATTTGAAGTGTGAGAATTCTTGCTCTTTTTTTCCTGACGTGGTGGTTCTATTTTAAACCAAACTTTGGGACTATTATTATAGGACATGGTTATTTAAACTGCTTCATCGTTCAAGCAATACATTTTAATAATTACACATTTAAACATTTAGTTAAAGAAACTCTTCAAAACCAGATAAAATACCTCAAGGTTCATGATTCAAAACAAATTAAGTCGTATATATTTTTTTTGTTTTATTACAACTCTGCAGCAATTTCATACATTACTAAAAACTTTACACACATTAGAGCCAATTACAGAGATGTCAAATTATTTTAAAAATTAACGCTGAAAATAGTTTTGTAAATTTGGTAGGTAGATATTCAATATGCAAATAAATAGTATTTAATTGTGTCATATGGCCGCTACACTGCTGCTCTGGAGTAGGTTTACCTAGTATGGTTATGTTTTATTTGTTCTTTGATCACTGTACTTTTAATGCACGGTGGTCTATCTATTTAGCAAATTGGTGAAAATGAACCACATTTATTTATTTTAAACATTTTGCACACATTGCGTGCACAATGGCGGGCTTTTTGCCATATGGCAATATTTAAACCAACCACATTCATTTTGAGAGGTAAATTGTGTGTATGACAAAAGTGCTTGTTTGAGTGGACCAGACAGTATTGAAATATAATGGATAAAATGTCGAAAAATGCGGGCAGTTAAATATCGCAGAAGAGAGAAGTCCTCTTTTTGTATGAAACTAGTGCTTGTTTGTGTGGACCAGACAGTATTGAAATATAATGGATAAAATGCGTGCAGTTAAATTTCGCAGAAGAGAGAAGTTCTCTCTATGTATGACACTAGTGCTTGTTTATGTGGACCAGACAGTATTGAAATATAATGGATAAAATGCGTGCAGTTAAATTTCGCAGAAGAGAGAAGTTCTCTCTATGTATGACACTAGTGCTTGTTTGTGTGGACCAGACAGTATTGAAATATAATGGATAAAATGTCGAAAAATGCGTGCAGTTAAATTTCGCAGAAGAGAGAAGTTCTCTCTATGTATGACACTAGTGCTTGTTTGTGTGGACCAGACAGTATTGAAATATAATGGATAAAATGTCGAAAAATGCGTGCAGTTAAATTTCGCAGAAGAGAGAAGTTCTCTCTATGTATGACACTAGTGCTTGTTTGTGTGGACCAGACAGTATTGAAATATAATGGATAAAATTTCGAAAAATGCGTGCAGTTAAATTTCGCAGAAAAGAGAAGTTCTCTCATAATTGATTCCAGGCATCGATGAAAACACAAATAGTATTTATATTGGTATGTTTAAACCATAAATTAAATGTCCAATTTACGATTTAATACCTGTTTCTTTTTTAATACCCATATAGATTTCCTGTAAAAGTAAGAAAGTAAGAAGAAACAGTAAAAGTTCTTTCAAATATCCTCGTTATCTTTAAACGAAGGTTACATTCAGATGGGTCGATGGCAGAGCGGTTAACGCGCTGGACTAGTAACCCAGTGGTCGCGAGTTCGAATCCTGCCTCGACCGATTTCGTTCACCTATAGCACAAGCATTTATGCTTATTTTAGGGAACGCATAAAGATGTATATGTACTTGTTTAACAAGGACATATTCATTTAAAAAGATGTATATGTACTTGTTTAACAAGGACATATTCATTTAAAAAGATGTATATGTACTTGTTTAACAAGGACATATTCATTTAAAAAGATGTATATGTACTTGTTTAACAAGGACATATTCATTTAAAAAGATGTATATGTACTTGTTTAACAATGACATATTCATTTAAAAAAAAAAAAAAACATACATACATACCATCAAACCGTGTCCCTCACGGGGTAGGCATAGAGAACCGAACGTCACATTCTTCTATCTTGATACACATTCATCGCTTCGTCAACATTCATAAATCGTCTAATACATTTTCACAGTTCATCTGTTGTTCACGCTTCTTGCATTTCGGTCTTTTAAAATATCGTCCACGTGGTCAAGCCATCCTTTTCTTGGACGCCCCAACTTCTCATTCCATTCCTTTCCGCACTGCATATTTTCTTTATCGTTCCTCATTCATTCTCGCCATGTGGCCGAACCATCTCAATGTGTTCACTTTCATTGTATTAATGACACCATTCTTTCCTTATGTCCTCATTTCTTACCCTGGCATACATCGTTCTATTACAGATTATTTTTAACTTCAATGTTGTCAACATTGACAAAATAAAAAAAATGATTTTAAAAGATTTTTCGAGACATTTTAAGACAAGAGATAGAGCGCTTGCCCCCAGGTTTGGGCATGTGAATGAAGTGACGTATTTCAATGCGCAGACAAATGTGATATAATACGATCATTGGAGTACGTTAATGTGTATATACACGAGCATATAGGTGGATGACAATTGTTATGCACAGTATGTATCATGTTATGACCTCGTTTAGCATCAAATGTGACAGCTAGTTCCACAAGCGGCGACACAAATCATCGTTATGACAGCCGCTAACTATGACACTAACTCATTGGTCATTATACTAGGTCAACGAGATTCAATAAGTACATTCTGAATAAAAAAAACAATACAAACAGTAAGCCATCTTCCTTTCTTCTTCGATCAACCATATCTCTACCTCCGAATGTAGGCCTCTTCTAGATATTTCCACTTGTCTCTTCTTTTTTTTTTTTTTAATCTGGCTATTCACCCCGATCGGGTGTTATTTGCCAAAAAAGGTATAAATGATTTAGTTAACTGTTTTGTGTGTGAAGTTTATGAAAACTGTTTACTTTAGATCTTAAGTAGGTTATTTTTAATAAATCTGACAGTCAAGATGTATGTGTTTTTGAAATTGGAAGCCAAAAGCGACCTCATATACACTGGCATTGGCGTTTTTATTCTTATTAAATCTGTATAAAAATTTGGGTACGCGTTTCATAATGGACATTTGTCTCTTCTTTATTGGGCTTTTCGCACCCATCCACTTCCAGCGACAAGCCAAAAGTACAAAAGCAACATTGTCTCAATAAATATATACAGATTTTCATTGAATATTTCTTAGCAATGCTAACGACAGTAAAGTCAGAAAAGAATATTTAAGAGAACTATGTATAAAAATAATTTATTTTTATTTGTATTTTTACGACTATATGTGTGTCGATTCGACTTCATATTTGGATATTTCGCATAATGTGTACCGAACCTAGAGATGATTAGATGTCCACCGACAATGGTCACACGTTTTTTTGTAAAATAGAGTTATAAAATATTCGTCTAAAGAATGATTACAATCAAAATCGACTTAACAATGCATACAGAGCTTGATTAAGTTGGAAGAAAAGAACTAGGTTAAAGTAACAAGCACAGGTGTACTATAACTAAATAATGGTGTTATTATAGCTAAACACGTAAATATAATCTGGTGACGCACGGGAAGAGTGCTCTCCCAAAACGACAAGTCTACCTGGTTTTATATTGATTCACTATAAATGTGCTATTGAGCACAGTATTTGCAACTTTTTAATTAAAAATCATAGACACTAGCACCAAACTGCCAAATTCATAATCTTATGAATTAAATAAATATGATAAATATATTATAGCATAGAATTTTCTGCGTTGCGATCTAAGAAAACCACATAGATAAAAATGACGCAAAACAATGTATAGGACGAGAGATAAACAAATAATATAATCTTACGCTTCATTCAGACAACACAAAGCTTTGTGGATTATTTTCATTTTATCAATGCATTTATTAATGACGCGCATTTTATGCTGATGCATTTTACTACATAAGGATCATTAATATTTATTGATTTGTATTCCATTAACACAATAACAATATAACACGCATTTGCTAATGGAGACCGTACTAAATTAACTGATTATCTGTAATCGCAGTTAACGTATTTATGTGGTCGCTGTTTATTATGGATGCAACGTAATATTTGTTTTTTTTTATGTGGATTAACTCTATTATCACGACTTTGTCTATTTGAGGTAGGCAGTAAGAGAACTTTTGAAAACCTTGGCCATGTTTTGAAATATCTATCTACCTGTGCTTATAATATGAGTTTCATACCTTGCTCTTAAAAAGCGCCAAAAGGCTGGGTGATTTATTTCTTATTTGCAAGCCCGTGTACATTGAAAAGACCATAATGATCTGCTTTATTGATTTCCCAAAAGCTGTTAGTGTACTCTGTGACTCAGACGACCTCAATGTAAAAAAAATGTCATTGTTATTCTCAATTTAAGATATCAATGAAAGTGTATTCATGCTACATATTCTTCAAATACATAAGAGTTTAGTCGTTCTGGACACTTCGAAGTGCTGATTTTGTTGTGGTTGTTGATTTTGTTGAGATATTCTTCATAATAAAATCCAAATACCTCTCGAATGTCAACGTTACTTTCACAGGTATACAACAGGGACCCAAAAAACGGATTCCTTATGTAAAAACTTTATTTATCAACTGTTTTACGAAATTCCTTTGGTAACCTTCTAAGTACTCTCTTGAAGCATCTTTGGAACACATCAACTTTGATATCATCCAGTGCCCTTTGCGAAGTTGTTTTTACACTCTCCACATCATCAAAACGCTTCCCTTTTAGATGTTTTTTTTTTCATTCTCGGACTCTTAACACCTCTAATGACTCTGGTCAAAAATTTTGGATTACTTTCAATATCTTTTTATATGATCCGGTGAGGAACAAATTTAGCGAAAACACGTCTAATAATTTTCAAATCCTTGGTCAAAATCTGCTGGCACGAGCTCCATATGACGCCTGTCTCCTCTGAAATTTGGTCCATCATGAAACGACGGTCGTCGTTGATTTTTTGGTGGATGTTTTCATTTTTTTGAGATGTTGAAGGACGTGTATAACGAGCATGGTCTTCAAGACTCACTTCTCCTCATTTTAAGCGCCCAAACCACTTTAAATCTTATGTGCGGCCAATAGCATCCTCCTTAAAAGCCTGTTGAAGCACCTGGTAAGCTTCCGTTGCCAATTATTCAAGCAGGAAACTAAATTTCAAACTCACTCTTTGTTCTTTTTATATTTTCCTTAACTACTTCGCAGGCGGAACAAAATAACAGTGAGAAAAACATACGCTCACCTACAAATTGACGCCGCCTACATACTTATAACGTGAAAGACTACTAACTCAATCTTTCATGAGAATTCTTTACAACTTCTACGAATGGCAACGCGTTTCTAGTTGCTTTTTTCGGTCTATTTTTTTCTAATTTGCTAATTACTATTCAATATCATTATTTTTATATGAATTGAACTTTGAATTTGTAATATCCAAAAATTAATGACGATAGAAATACGATAAACATTTTGACGTCAACCAACAATTTGATTAATATTCAAAAATTTATCTTTAAAATAATATTCAAATAAGCATTTAGAGTTGAGTGTATATTTAACCAATGTCAACATTTACAAGTCGTCAGCATATCGAGAATCGAGAATCCTTTAAGCACTTGATAAAGAGTCTAGATTAGTAATGATTTGTTTAAGGAAATTGCATATTTGTTTTCGATTTCAAAGATAAACCTTAAACTCGAGTTTTAAGCCTCTCAAACCCGACCAGAGTATCACTTCTCATAGACTCCCACATAACATCCTAATTTTAACTTCTCTTCAGGATCATCATCGAAAATAAATTAAGTAGTTACATTAATTCCAATCAGAACAGAAGAGAGACAAGTAAATATACGAGGAAAGGATTTAATTGAGACTTCGGGTGAAATTCTATACAGTAATGGAGTTACACAACTTCCACAAGTCAACTCTTGCAATGGGAAACATTCTTGCAAGAAGCAAAAGATGAACGAACAATAATGAACATTAAAAAACAAGATTATTTTATGAAGTTAATACAAAACGAGTAGGTTATGGCCGACACTATACTCCTCAGTATCAAGGCACTCCACAAAGTATTAAAATTTTCAGCATTTTCATAAAATGAGTTTGTAAAATTATTTTTAATTGAAATATTTTATTACTCTTTACACATAGGTATATTATGATATGAAGTCACTTAAACTGGTAGTTTCAGATGTAAAGGATAAAATTAAATTTTATCCTTTTTCATACAATTTCATACAATTTATCACAAAAACATCACAACGTAGTTCAAATTATACACTATTTAGTGATACCTACCTACCCGTAGATAAAAAATACAATTAAAATTTATGAAATCATAGGTCTACCAAATACATCATAGTAGAGAATAAATTGGATAACAGCAAGATCTGCTGAAATGCTGGACACATTTGAGAGGAGAGTTTTAAGTAAAATACTGAGACCCGTAAATGATGGAGAAGCCTGGAGAACAAGATGTAATGATGAAATATATAACATCCATAAGGCTCCTAAGCTCTCTGCACACGCTAGACTAATCAGGTTAAGATGTACTGGGCATATACAGAGAATGGCGTCATCACGGGTACCAAAGAGGATCCTTGGGGGACATGCGGGTGGAAGAAGAAAGTAGACCCAGTAGACCCAGACTGCGATGGCAGGATGAGGTAAAAAAAGGATGCAGTTTAATAACTGCGAGTGGTAGATTGGAGGTCGGAGACAGGAGAAGTTAGAGGCGAGGATTCATATGGGCTTACAGAGCCATCGGAAAAAAAAGAAAGTGAAATGAAAGATAATAAATAAATGAAAAATGCATAGGTTTTAAAAAATCATTCATCAATTCAATCGATAGATATGCTGTTTTATTATGCTGTCATCATAGTTGATTTTATGCCGTAGCAGATATGAAATTCTCAGATTTGCTACAATTCGCTCGATAAGGACGATATTGATACAATAATGGTTTGACTGAAGGGGGTTAAATGGAAGAAATGACAAGGGTACATAGATATTTCAACAGTCAAATGTGCTGAGTAATATATCGTTTTATGTTTTGCCTGCCGTTAAAATAAATTTAGAACAAACATTTTACGAGTAACGTACCTCGTATGAAGGTATTTACCTTAATATGAAATAATTTAATGTGTACAGAGTTGCCTTGAAAAAAGTAAATATTTTACGACTTTGTTGCGATCTATAGTAAGGCTTCGGAGTAATTCGGCAAATTCCGGAATCACTCAAAGCCGAGCAACTAAGAAGACTTCGTCCCACACGAAGATGGTAGGTATCTCTGTCGCCCCGGACTACAAAGGATATAATATGTGAGTGAACTGAAAGAAGATGCTGAGAGTTTGAATTGCTTCCATTTATTTTAAGTGTAAGGAAAAGAAATTCGCTGTGTTCGTTCGTACAAAAAAAATATAAAATGGAAAAAAAACAAAATAAAAATACGAACTGCTATAAAATCGACCGGCACGAGATTGAAAAATTAGCGGGCAATTAGTTCGGGCGAATAGGATTTTAAATTTGATAGATAATTCAAAAGGCACCGAATTTATTGAATAAATAATATTGCTTTGTCTGAAACTTTCAGCGAACAGGGAATAAATTATCCTTGTGAGCTTCGTTACAGGTCCAACACAATATTGAGGTTAGGTTTTTCAATAGCCAACCGTTCATGACTAAACGAGACACTCAAAAACCTAACAACCTGAATATTTTAATTAATTAAGCGTATAAAAATTAAAGTGCTTTGAATTTATCCACTAAGGATGAAATGAGAGTGATAATTATTTCCGTGGAAAATTATCGTCTATTTGGAATGTGGTGGATTCTTGGAAAGCAAAAAAAAAAGGCTCCGGAAAGAAACGCAGCACACCGAAGGATTTAATTAAAAATCTCATTTCGCGTTGTAATTTCCAGCAAAGGTACTAACTACAACAACTGAGCAAAATTATGATTCAATATTAATAACCTGCACGAGGGAAGCGGATAATTTCGCCACGTAAATCTAGCTTCGGGAATTTAGGAAATGTGCCTTAGTGTGGTAGAATTCGGAACCGACATTCATATTCAGGAGTCGAAAAATTCTTATAATATAGAGTTTCGTCCACCGTCGGTCATAAAGAAAAAACTTTAACAATTCTACGCCTGCAAATTGATAATCGGCAGTCAACAGAAATCTAGATTCGTGTCTGAAAGACAGATTCACCGTTTATCATAACAGAAAAATAACGTTATTTATGCCACCTGAACAGTGTAAAGACGCAACCAGATGCGGAGAAATGGCCTAGGCGACCATATTCAGGACACGAGAATATACAGCCTAAGGACGAGGACAGCAGACTCCCAAAAATCTACACAGAATGAGTTTGGATTAGATTTCTGGTCTATTCATAAAAAAACAACTCTTTTAAAAGTGCATATTTTCGTATGAAGTCATATAAATTTATCAAAAGAGATAGTAGTATATAATCTTTAGAGTAGGTATATGGTAGGCAAAATAGTGAATTTTGATTTTTTTTACCCAGAACCCTCAAAATATACTTCTTTGAAATAAAAACACAGTTTTTTTTAAACAGTTAGTTTTTAGAACTATATTCTATGGAGTAGGTTTTTCAACATTTGAATCGGTGTAAAATTCCATGTAAAAATTAGTTTCCACAAAACTTCTTTTCGTATATTTTATTGTAAATAACAAAAAAAAGTCCAGAACTAGAGACCGTCCACAGGCCACCTGGTGAACAATTATTGAGAGGGGGCTGAGGGAGGCGCAACTAAACCAGAGATATGACGCAAGATAGAAAGATCTGGCGGTTGAGTACCAGAAGGAAATAGACAAGGAAGAAGAAAAAGATTGTGAATAAATAAAAAAAAAACTTACTTTAACTTAAAGAGAATATGAAAACCTATTGAGTAAGTTTTTTGCTGTTTAGTTTTGAATTATTTTTCTTGCTATTAAAAAACCTCTTTATTTTTTCTATATCACAGATTTGATGATATACAATATTTGTGTACATCCCGTATGCAGACGTTAAATAAGGGTGTTAGTTTAAAAATTAAATAATAAAAACAAATACAAAATAAATGTCTCCAAAAATAAAGAACTGTTTCTGATAATGTTATTTTATATATAAAATTGATTATTCAAATCCAAAGCATCGTCCAATTATAGCGATATGCTACACTGTTTTTTTTTTGTAAATAGTAACCATATTTTATGTTTAAATTAACCGAACTATATTGACTACAAAACATTTGGTTTTGTGCAAACAAATGTTTTGTGCACAAAGCCAAACAATACAGTCATAAAAAGATAAACCTTTATAACTGATAACAAAGGTTTGGCTAAAAGGCAGGTAGCCAGTTCGGTTGTCATAATATTTTTTCAATGTAATAATATTTGAACATTAACAATTTACCAGTGTTAATGATCTTAGAGTTTGTCAAAATTCATAGAAACGAAAATGATAACAGATACGCAAAATGTCTGGCTAATTTGAAACAAAGAGGAAGGCGAGTCCGATGTATTGCGAAGTTTTCAATGGATGAAGTGAATAATTTATCGAGGAGCCAAAATAAACGGAAGGCCAAACCTCAAAGGACGTTGATTAAGTAATTCTTTTGAATTTTACAAATTTTCCCCCAAAGAGACGAGAAGCCATTGAATTGAAATGGTGGTGGAAATTAACGAAGACTACAGTGGTGGAAATAATCGCCGACGTCTAACAAAGAAAGAGGACAAAATATTCGCTACCTTAAGTTTTAGAAAACAGAAGCACTATCATGTATTGTTTGGAAAAATATAAAAGAATAATGAGAAAGAAAAAAACACGGAGAAAATTTTAATAAACCTTCCGTGGAGCACAGAGGAGAGAACGCGGAAGAAACCGACAAATTAAAAGAACTTACAGAATCCTGATATGAAGCAAAAGTAAAAATCTTTAAAAACCACTTGCGAACTGTATGATTATAAAGAAATTTCAGTGATGGTATCTACTCTAGATTAATGTGAATTTAAATCTGCTAAGGAAAATGTATCAAAAACATACCATATCGCAATTGAACAATCAAGGATGACAAAGATAACCAGTCGCCTAATTATTTTATCTCGAATAACATCAACCGCTTTATTTACATTTATGCAACGTAAACACTGTTTTCAATTTCACAGATGGGTGGTGGCAGAGCGGTAAGCGCTGGGTTTGTAATCCAGTGATCGCGAGTTCGAATCCTGCCGCGACAGATTTCGTTCACCTATAGGGTATAGCACAAGCATTTATGCTTAATTAATGGAATGTATAATGATTTATATGTACTTGTTACAAGGACATATTCGTTCTTAAAAAAAAATAGAAAAAAAAATAATCAAAATAAAAAAATAATAAACCGAGCTTAACCTGAAACCCATAATTCGGGACAACGGTCATAAATAATTTATTTATTTTCAATAAAATATATTTAACAATACTTTCAATGACTGCACACTTTTTTTTTCATTTCATAGTGAGGATTCAATTACACAAAATACATAAAATCAACTACCTATATTATAATAGTCATAAAAAAACATCAAAATAACTCAATTAGGTGGGTGGTGTCCGAGCGGTTAGCGCGCTGGGCTAGTAATCCAGTGGTCGCGAGTTTGAATCCTGCCTCGACCGATTTCGTTTACCCATAGCACAAGCATTAATGCATAATTATGGGAATGTGTGAGGATGTATATGTACTTTTGAAAAGGACATATTCATTATTTAAATAAAAAAGATTATAATTCATGATTCAATAAATTAACACATTTTCTCTTGTTTCTATTGTTTTTTCATTGTGAGCTATTCATAATTTGACTCTCTTATATCCGTTGGTAGTTCATTGAAAAAAAAAAATTCCTTCTATTGAGGAAATTATCTCCTAATTAGGAGGCTTCACGTTGTTTGAGTTGGTTGAAAGAAAACCTTGCGGGGAGACTTGCTCCAAGATGACAATAAGAATCTTCTTGTCTGCCGAAACATGGTACAGGAATGTAACGAGGAAGACTTGGATGTGGCAAATGACGTGGCAATTGCTACTGCAACGAATTGGAGTGGAAAGACCCAATATGTATGTCCGGACACGTTTAGTAAATAAGTAATAAACCCACTTTTGTGCATTTTACATAAACTAAATAAATAAACTCCATTTTGTGAAAATTACAAGAGTATTTATAAATCAAAAGATATGTTTTTCGTTGCTACAAACGTTTAATCTAATATGGTATTTCGTTATCAATATTATTACATAACATCATTTTTCACTCAATAAAACACCAATCTGAGGCAATCTGCTGAGAGGCGATATAGTAATTGACCATTAAAACCAAAATATCCTCCCAGAACCCGAAGATTGGTTAAATTCAATATAAGCAAGAGATAGACTAGTCAAATTCTTCTCAAAATTCGTGAAATCTCGAGCGAGGATAAAATATAAAACATTACGCTTTAAACGAATCTTATTTATCTGAGGCTATGAAACACAAAATTTACACCAGAAGATACATTTGTCATGATAATATCCTACATACATAAATAAACACTGCACTATCCGGTCCTCAAATTAGATTTATTCTTTTCTAATTTAAAAAGATTATTTCTATTATAACATAAGCAAATAAAAATAATAAAAAAACACACTCTTCAAAATTCTTCTATGTTTTTATATGTAAATTTGTCGGGAAGAAGAAGCGATGAGCCACGAAAACGTTCGACCTGAAATACTCAAACTCGTGGTTAATACAAATTTATTGTACATATTTTATTTATTTCAAATTTGTAAAAATGAGCCACATAGTATAATTTTCGCAAAACATCTTGAACGAGCTTCCGGTTGCGCAGAGCGCAAATTTGTGTCTTCTTGCTTCGTTGGTTTACGTGCAAATCGCCCCCCCTTCTCGGTTAAAAGTTAAAGTTATTTGCGGACAAATATAATACCAAAATCGTATAAAAATAGAAAATAATCAGCTGAAAGTTTTCATTTTACAAAAATAAAATATAAATTTATTGATATTTATGTAATTAATAATTTCTAATTTATATTAAATTAAGTTTTTTTTACATTTCATATAACCTCAAGTTATTTTTTTTTCTTCTCATTTTCTTTATGTTTATAATCTATATTCTGTAAAATATTTTTCTCCCTCTGTAACATTTAATGTATATTTTGTGTGTAGCATTGCACCCCCTGCTCACAGACTGGAATAAAAGTTTTTTTTTTTTTTTTTTTTTTTTTTTTTTTTTTTTTTTTTTTTTTTTTTTTTTTTTTTTTTTTTTTTTTTTTTTTTTTTTTTTTAACATGTCTACGTAGGGGACGCCAGCTATTAGGATTTGGGTCCATTTTACTCTTCCGAAGAAGCGCACTACGTAGCGTTGGGAGGGGTTTGCAATCTAGAAAAGAGTTTATTAATTCGGATTTTAAAAAGACCCGGGTTGTACGAAGATGGAAACACAGAATTCGGAAGATCGTTCCACAGTCGGGCTGCTGTATTAATAAAGGAGTTCGAGAAGCGACTTGTTCGTATATGTTGAAGGTCCACTGTGAATGGATGCTGCGATTGAGTGAAGCGAGTGACTCTGTTGCGAGTGGGTGGAGGAGGGACCAAAGATGCAAGTTCTTCTGAGCAATTCCTGTGGTAGTATCTATAGAATAAACTTAAAATACCGACTCTGCGTCTGTGTTCTAGTGATTGCAATCCATCAGTCAGTGATGGATCATCAATCAGACGTATTCAGTAGGTATTGGTTGGGGGGCGCCACTCCAGAGATGACTGCCATATTCAATAATTGGACGTATTTGCGCTTTGTAGAGTATTATTATTATTATGTAAAGAAAATTATGTGAAAAGAAGTTAAATAGGTAGTGTAAATAAAAAAAACTGTAACAATAATATTTTTAATGCACAACATTCAAATTGATAATATTTTAATATTAATCAGACTTTGGTTTGGAAAAAAACGCCTTGCACACCACTTGAAGTCATTTGTAGTATAGCGTAAAAGACACGATACATGAACGTGACCGAAGCAATATAAGGGTCAAAATAGGAATTTGTAGCGATCGGTTTTCTATGTCTACCCAAAATGGTAAACGATATGATGGAAAGCGTGTTTATAAATGTACATCTGAAACTTGATATGAGTTTCAATGAATTTTTGCAAAATAACCAATATAATCAACAACATGGAAATTTGTTTTGCAAAACACACATAAATCACTTTTTGTAGTTTATATTACTATGAAATATAGTATAAATATTTAAGATACAATATGTACATTGTGTGTTTTAATGCGGAGATAACAAGAATTCCTACTTTAGAATACCAAGCAAATTAGTAATGTTAAGTAGGTACTGGAACCACATAATACCTGGGCCTCTACCCAAGATATAAAAACTGACGTTTCTTTCAAGAGTAGTACCTACTTACTTACTTACTTCCGGTGGCCATACAACTCTTGCAGAGTTTTAACCTCCATGATGATGCTTCGCCACTTCTTTCGGTCTTGGGTCTTTTGGTGCCAATATTCCCTTTTCCCTACTCTCTCTAGGTCGGCCAAGACGTTGTCCACATATCGCTGGGTCAATGGCCTTCTACCAATTGGTTACGTACGTGTCCAAACCATGCCAATCGACCCGCACGAATGGTGCTAGTCAGGAAGGGCTGCCTTGTAAGTAGTACACTACATTATAATTCAGGGGATACAGAGGGTGAAAGGACCAGGACGTCGAAGGATTGTTTGGCTCAGTTACCCGAAGGTGGAAAGAGCCCCAAAGGTCGTCAACCTCCTCAGAGAAGACGGCACTTGAAGAAAAAGAAGAAGAATACTAGTGTTATACCAAAATATTAATATAAGCAGTACTAGATCGAATGAATTATTTGCTATTCCTATGTGTAAGACTAATTATGCGCAGAACTCTTTTGTCAGATGCAGTTGTAAATTGTATAATTCTGTCCTTAAGTCCGATATAGATATTCTAAATAACGATTTTGCAGCTTTTAAAAGAAAACTTTTTAATGTTGTGTGAAAAGAATACTTTTTAACTTACATAATATAATATGTGGGTACGTGTTTACTGTTTTCTTTTTTTTTCATTTCTTGACTGGTTAACTGGTTATTTATTTTATTACTATTATTTTTTATTATGTTATGTTTTATTTCAATCTTGTTTATTCTTCCTCTTGCTATAACTAATGTTTTTTCCTTCATAAAGTATCTTATTGTAAACCATTTATGGAAACTTTGCTGGTTTATTTGATAATTATTTTGTACCATTACAATTTATTTATAAAACTGTATGTTTCCTTGACAAATAAATAAAAAAATAAAATAAGTAATAACCGAATATTATATTAATAAAAATGCATATACATAAAGTGATCACGTAAACCAGCCGATAACAAGTCGCAAACCCTGTAGGTGCCTTGAGTTCCTGGTTCTCCTAAAATTTTCTATATTCGTCTCTATTGAGATGTTAAAAATTTGTAAAAAATAAAAAATAACGTTTTCAAGATAATCTGTCATTCTTATTTTTACTCCTCACTACCCCAAGGGGATACAGTGGGCGGTTATGAATTCGTATTTTTTGAGGTTTTACGTACTGGAGTCATGATATGACCCCAAGCTTAGGAAAAACTTAAAATTTGATATTTTTATTTTCAAATTGCTTATACGCAGAGCACTTTCATAAAATGGCATTGGCATTAAAAACAATTATCAAGTTTTCATAATAAAATATTTAAATTAATAATAATTTAGCAAATTCATTTTATGACAATGCTGAAAATTTTCCATACATAATTTGAATACTTTGTGGAGTGACTTGGTAGTGAGGAGTATAGCGTTGGTCACAACCCGCTCGTTTACATCAAAATATTTAATGAAAATAACACAAACACTGATCGTAATATCGTAATTTTTTTTCAGTGTGAGTAGCCCCGAAAAATAAATAAGATGAATTGTTTTTTTTTAAATAAAACACAGGTAAAATGACAGGACTGGGTTGTTTCAACATAAGTATCGGTAATAGTATAGTTAAAATACTTGAATTTCATAAAATTGTTCAAAATTGAGTTGTTTGGCGGCATTTCGTTTGAATGAAACAATTAAAAGAATTGAACAACAATATGAAATCAAAGTATTTATTTATTTTTATTTATTTATTGCAAAATAATATATTGGTACAAAGGTTTATAATATTTCTTATAATTAATACATTTATAATATACGTATTACTCCACTGAAAGAGTAAATCTCGTGTTCAGCGGAGGAAGAACCTAGCATTTATTTCAAGTCCATAATTTATTTATTAATAGGTACATAAAAGATATTACATTAGATACATAATTGCTTCACAGGAACGAGAGAGATGGAGTTCATTGGAGGAGGCCTACATACAGCTGTGGAGAGATGGCTGACGAAGAAGAAGAAGAAGAAGACATAATTGCTTAACAGTGATTTGAGAATATAAAATTATTGTATACTTTTTTAAATTTTACAAAGGGTTTAATTTTTCTTATATCTAAAGAAAGTTTATTATAACAGTTTATTCCTAGGTAAGAATAGTGATGCTGCATGGTTGATGTATTGTATTTTGGAACCTTAATTTGTCCCTCTAAGCGAGGACGGGAGCTTATTATATCTATATTATCATTGTTATCAATAAAATTTTTGTAAGTTTGAAATACTGCACTTCTTTTAAATATGATATCCAGTTTTAAAACTCCAAATTCTTTATATAGTTGATGTGATGGGTAGTCTCTTTTATGATTAAATTTTGAGCAGTTATAACAGATTTAATGTTTGGTTTTAAATGCTGCACCCCATGTATTTTAACTATTCTTTTACTTTAATCTTTGCTCGAGAAACACAGCCTCGGTCAGAGATTGCAGACACAAATGAAGTTGTATAGACTGTATTTGAATAATAATAACAATCGACTACACAATGGCACGGTCAACTAGAAGGAAATATTCACACACAGCTGGTCGTGTTTTGGTTCTCGGTAGTCAATGTCAAGTAATACCAAAGTCACTTACTTACACATGAATGTGTATGTGAATGTATAATATATTATGTGTGTCTGTATCTATTGCCCAAACACAAAACATATCCAACCTTGAAATATAAATAGGTATATCCTAAGTGATTCAGACGTAATACCTACGGACATAATATCATATAACGATTAATGATATAACATTGTATAATAATAAAACAAGATGGGATTAATAAAACGAATTATTCGTTAGTTACATTGTGTAAATAATAATTTAAATATGAAACAGAATTCATAAAGACAAATTTACCTAAACGTCAAATCATTGCGAAATAGGTATTTACTAATTTTTAGCACATAACCAGAATAGCATAAAGGAGTGCCTATTTGTTAATTATTAATTAAACCAGGGGGCAAGTCTGGTCCGACTCGTAAGGTTCCTCGCTATCAACCTTACTTTTTGACAATTCGCAAATGTCAGTTTACGCCGATGCGCTAAGTATTAAGATATGTCTCTGCAATGCAATTCTCATAGAAAAACGTCGTAGCATCCTCCAGTTAGGAAGCCACGTGATCTCCTAACTTAAGTGAGCACTGTGCAATGAAAACGTGGTTAGTATTTAGAATTTAGTATTAAGGTAGGACTCTGCATTCGGACCTTAGACATCTAAAGATATTATAGAACTCCATATAATAATTATATCCATGATATGGGTAATCGTGAGGGTTTTCCCCGGTTAGATTAGACTTGCCCCCCAGGGCTTGATTAATTTTGTTGAAACTGAAAATTAGCAATTTAGGTATATAATTATTATATAATTTCGTTAACATATTATGTTCATTATATTGGAATTTAATGTATTTTTGTTAACATAATATGTTCATAATTATGGATTTTTTAATGTTTTTTTGTTAACATAATTTGTTCATAATTATGGAATTCAATATATTTTCGTTAACATGTCATGTAATTATGGAATTTAATGTATTTTAATTAATATAATACGTTCATAAATAAGATTTTTTTTCGTTTACACAATATGTTCACAATTATGGAATTTAATGTATGTTCGTTAACATAATATGTTCATAATTATGGAGTTTAATTTATTTTGCCTAAAAATATAAATATTCTGAACGTAGTGACTTTTTAGGTGAAGCGATACTGGTGTTTTGGGATACACGCTCCTGTCGTGTTACTTTTATGAGGTTATGCACACCCGCACACCTTTAGCTGGGTACCCCACATTGTGGAATAAGATAAAAATCAAATAAATGTGATGCCTGAACGTTTAATATTTCTTCGGGTCTCCTATATGTTATATACTAGTTTATGTAACAAAACTACGTTTTTTTAAAATTATTTTGTCCTGTATTTTTTTAGGTAAACATATTATTATTTTTTTTAAGTTAAGTTTTTATTTAAATTGAATTCTACATTTAAACTTAATTAAATAGGAAGGAAATTTAAATAACATATGTAGTTTTCATAGTTAGATTAACCAAATAATAATTTAATTTAAATAAAATTTATTTCCTCTTGAAATCTCTTACCCAACATAAATAAAAACTTGAGACGAAAAATCTCTGAATCGTAGATTAAAACGTGACAGAAAGTTCTCGAAGTACCCCTCGATATTGTGAAAGAACTGTACATATGAGAATCTCTTTAGACTATTGAAAACTTAGGTGGACACTTGAGACTAAAGGATTTGTATCGAGTTTAGGTAAACCAGCAAGTATAGCACTTGACATAAATACAAATTTCCTAGAATTCTCTTAGTAAGATATTTAAAACCATTAAATGTTTCGATACCTATATATAAAATATTTTTTTAGTTCCAATACATTCATTCGTCAGAAGTACAGTATGCATTAGTAAAAAAGATTTATGAATGTTTAGTATGTATAGCAAAAATGAAATTAATATTTCTTCTTCTTCTTTAGTTTAGGTACACGGCACACCAATTTGAATTTGTTTTTAAATAATTTTGAAAATTTAAGTTATTAGATTAAAAGTTAAAACCATTAAGGCGAAGAAATTTTGATATGTGGAAATATATAGTATGTAGGGAATTTAAGGGGCCATATAAACACCCCAATTTCAAATCAAATTCCTCAAATATGTTAAAAAGTGTGTTTCTAGAAAAAATTGCAAAAGTGTTTTCAACATTTACATAGTGAATGTTCGTCACACAATTTTAAAATTCAGGCTAAATTCACCTAAAAAGATATTAAAAATATCCTCTTTTACAGCATTTTTTTTTAAATTACTCCAAAACTATGTGTCATAGAGAAATAAATCTTGTATATATATGCTAAAA
Organism: Molanna angustata; assembly: GCA_963576475.1. Lineage (NCBI taxonomy): Eukaryota > Metazoa > Arthropoda > Insecta > Trichoptera > Molannidae > Molanna > Molanna angustata. Next base: position 9,145,089 of record OY754975.1, read on the forward strand.
GAGTACATAAAATCAAAGTGAATGACCGATAAAGTTTTTTCATTTCTAGTAAGGTTTGTTCTTAAAATGCAAAAAAAACAACAAATTTTGGGTTTCCGATAATTTAAATCACGTATAAACCTTTTTTAACGCACGCATTAGTTACCCTTTTTTTTATTTATTAAAGTTTTATTTATTTGCATTTTTTTAAACAATGAGTATTCTTGCACTAAACTGCAAAAGCAGTTTAACAGTGCTAGCTCTCTCGTACACTTATATAAATTTGATAATGTAACAAAAAATAATTATAAACAAACAAAAATTAAAAACTAGCAATACAATATAACAATAATTAAAACCATTAACACAATATAACAAAGAAAACATACAAACTTATATAGGTATAAAATTCTTTTAACATTTTTTTTATTTTTTATTTTGTTTTTAATTTGAATATTTGAATATTTTGGCAGTTTGTTAAATAGTTTCGGAATTATCGTTGCTTTTGTCCTGTCGCCGTAAACGTTATTTGTTTTAGGTATTGTCAGTCTTTAATTTAAATCGTTCGTTATAAAGTTCTTCTATGGTCAGTAAAAGATTCACCTTTTTTTCTATAGGTAAAATATTGCATCTTTTGAACCTTACTAACTTTATAGTGCATAAGGCGGTTTTAATATATCATGTTTTTAGTGTCTAGATTTAGCGTTATATGTCCTCTTAATGACAGAAGATGTGACGTATTGATAGGAAGTGGGGTGTATTAAGTGAAAATACAAATCATTTTCGGTATAGATTAGGCAACCATCAAATTAATTAATGTTTAATGGCACAAAAATCTACTAAAATGAAAAAATAATAATTTAAAACAAAGATTCCTAGATGAGATTTGTTCTGGAAACATCTTTTGGAGATTACGACCTTCAGTCACAAGTCAATGATGCTATAAGAAAAAGACAGAAAATTTATTTAAAAACTGGATTCCCAATTAAAAAATTGATAAAAAAAATAAAGGAATTCTAAAACCGATGTATTTTCTCAGCAAAAATGATAAAAAAACGAGTGGGTTGTGGCCAACGCTAAACTCTTCACTAACAAGTCATTCTATAAAGTATTCAAATTTTGTATGGAAAATATTCAGCATTTTCATGAAATGATTTTGTTAAATTATTTTTTTATTTAAATATTTTATTATGAAAACTTGATAACTCTTCAATGCCATTTTATAAAAGTGATGTGCCTTTTTACCAATTTGAAAATAAAAATTTCAAATTTTAAGTTTCCTGAGCTTGGAGTCACTTTGAAATATTTGTCAATTAAAAAAATTGAGAAGCACTACCCATATATCGTTCAAAATCCAATGGGGTCTAAGAGAGTATTTGAAAAACATATTTGCAAAATTTGAAAAGAATCGAATGAGTACTTTAGTCTATAATTGATAAAGTAAAATAAACACGCCGTACATAGCACACACACAGATACATATATTGTAATGAAACTTTCAGAATATAATCTCAGCAAGATACTAGTTGATAATCTGCAATAAAAAATATACCCTTAAAAATTGCGAAATCATAACTCCCACTATATCCCCTTGGGTTAGTGAGGAGAAAAAAACTATTCACAATATCTCGCAATATTATTTTGTACAATTTTTGATTATGGTAACATTATGTATAACTCGAATTGTTTTGTATTTTTTCACCTTAAATAAAAATTCATACAAATATTCCTCGTTATTATTTTCAGATCATCAGTATGGCAATTTCAAAGACTATTCACGAGCGCTGAATAAATTACGAAACATTTAGGATGACAGGATTAAATTGACATTCATATTTCTGGTAAATTGCTACTGAAAGAGCGGTTGTTAAATTTACATTTTGTGACAACTGTCGAAATCTGATCGAAGAATGGGCCCCAGAGAAAAGAAATTTCGGTCAGATATTTTACATAATATTTTAAAGATACTACCACGTTTTCACGCGGCGATTCCACACAGCGAAATTTACATAAAACACAAGGTTATATCCGATATTCCACAAAAAAAGAACACTAATCCCGACAAAGCCCCAAAATAAAAAAGAACATTAAAATGAAAAACCTCGTAATGGGCGTGTTTGCGAAATAAAAAAAAATCTAGCTGTATAATCTGAACATATCCATATATGTTTTTTTATAAAACAGAATTATAATAAAAAATATTGATTTTCGATGTAAGGATACTGATCGAATTATTTTGTAATAAGTTTTATAAAAGATTTGTAATTTGGGAGAAGTTTTGGAATAGGAAAAATGAAAAAAAAACAACTTATAAAAATAAATCATCTTGAATGAATATGAACACAAAGACTGCTTTAAATGTTATCTAACAATTTTTTTGTGTTCAAAAAGATGAAATATAATTTTTTTTATTGATAACAATGATAATATAGATATAATAAGCTCCCGTCCTCGTTCAGAGGAACAAATTAAGGTTCCAAAATACAATACATCAACCATGCAGCATCACTATTCTTACCTAGGAATAAACTGTTATAATAAACTTTCTTTAGATATACGAAAAATTAAATCTTTTGTAAAATTTTAAAAAGTATACAATATTATGGACTTGAAATAATTGCTACGCTCTTCCTCCGCTGATCACAAGATTTACTCTTTCAGTGGAGTAATACGTACGTATAATATAAATGTATTAATTATAAGAAATATTAAATATTATACAGACTCGATACTCTCGAATGTAGAAGAGTCTTACACGACCAGTCGCTGCTGCATACAATTCTGAACGGTGCTATCGACTCGCCTGAGCTTGTTAACCTAGTAGGTATCCATGTTCCAGGTAGAACAGTTCGCCGACCTGAACTTTTGCATGTACCGGTGTGCAGAACTAATGTCAGAAAGAATGCCACTATTCCACGCATATGTGATTCTCACAACACGTTGTTCTCAGCTGGGGTGGACATCTTCAGTGCAAAATATGAAAGGTTTCGTGAAGAAATACTGAAGGTGATGCGCTCTTAATTCCCCCCCCCCCCTCCCATCCCTCCTTATCTCTTATCAGTCCCATAGGTACCTAATTTTAATTTTCTTAATTATTATTTTTTTCTCTTAGTTGATTTCTTTGTATGAACTATCTGTTGTTATTGTTGTAAATTTATTATTGATGGAATGCTTTTATTGGTTCTGACTATGTCATTTAAATTGTATAATCAAAACTGTAAATGAGCTGTTAGCTTCCCAAATATATAAAATAAATAATAATAATAATAAGGACAATTTATAAAGCGCCGTTTAGTGACAACCGTGGTCACCTCAAGGGCGCTTTAGATAAAATAAAATAAAATTATATACCTTTGTACCAACATATTATTTTGCAATAAAAAAACTGTTTTTTTTTTAATTTTATTTATTTATTTTATTGAGCATAATATGTAGACACTGGCATGAATACCCTAATACTTATATGTATAATAGTTATCGATTTGATCAAGAGAATTTATCTCTCTGAACATATCGACATATATTCAAGTCAAGATCCGCAAGTTTTTGTATGGTCAGGTCTATATTTTTCATGTTTTTTTTTCTATTTTTTTTTATTTGTTCAAGAGAAATGAATTCTCCGATTGTCTTGCGAGCGTAAATAACTCAGTGAGTTAAGAGCAATAGATTTAAAATTAAACACAATAATTAATTTATATTAAGAAATAATTTGATATTGAGATTAGATGAACAATTAGATGAAAATAATTTAGATGTTTCCAAAACACATCAATTGGGATAACCTGTCCTGGGACCTGTCAGTGATTATTATATTAAGTAAAATGTTCATAATTATAAATTATGGTATGAATTGCTAGTCAATATTTTTATTAAATTTTATTTATACATTTCAATGCAATAAAACTTAAAAATATTGACCACTGACGCATTTCGCTCAAAGAGCATCTACTGAATGGATCCACTGAGCAAAACGCGTCAGTGGTCAATATGTTTAAATTAGTGGAAAAAAGTTAAAAATTTGTGTCGTTACTTATTTTTTTTGTAATTTTATATAATTGATAATGGTATTCCATCACGAATTAGCAGTCGAAAAAATAGAAACAAATAAAACTTAAATTTAAATATTTACAAATATAAAGGAATCTTACTATCTCACTAGACAGAGTGCCAGTTCTGAAGAAGTACCCACTTATATTCTAAAGTTTTTTTAATTGCTACTGATTATATAATATATTTTGTAGCAATTTTCAAAAAAAAAATAGTTGTTTCATCATTATCAAAAATAATAAATACCTGCGTGTAAATCTGACTTGTTACGCAAATGTTTAAATTTAAGTTGTTTATTATTTTTTTCGTTTTAGCTGACAAAATGCATGTTTTTTACCATTTAAATAATACTAAATTGTTCATACGAAATGCTCTGTGATTATCAACAGCAAACAAGAATAGAAACAGCTTCCCTTTCATTGCAATGAATGTATATTTACTAGATTATTACATGATATATAATTCTATGTACATATATTTAGCTAAAATAAATTGTTGTTGTGATAAATTAATAAGCGTGGTCGCAGTTGGATTGGTCTATTAAATTTTGCGCCGGCATTATAATTAAAGTGACGAAAGGGCACGTTCAGTAAGTTTTATACGAAGACTTCATAATATTCAGTAATATATTATATTTATTTATAAAATGTACGGATAAACAAGGACGGTATTCTTGCCGTAAGGCGATTTCTTCCAGTATATGTTCCTTTTCGAAACAACAGCGAGACAAAAAACAATCGAAATACTAGGTATATATCATTACATATCACTGGTATACATATATCGAATCACAAGCGGATTTCAAAACATACATATTACAACAATTGGATAAATAGTACATACCACAAACACATTCATCCATAATCTATCTCGTATACATACATACAATATAACACATACATAGGGTAATATTACGGGAATTCGTATATATTTTTTAATTACATACATATACGCAAACATTGGATTTTATTCACTGTCGGGAGTTTATAAGGACTGTTGCTTTCATTGTTTACAAATAAACTAATTAATAATATATAATTAATATAATAATTTCTCAATAGATGGCGTTATAAAAAAGGTGTCTTCGCTACCTCGTATAATTTCGTATAGTATAATTTAGTATAATTTCGCATTATTCAGGTGAAGTGTTTACACATTATTCAAATATATAGAACTTAATTACATTGATAACTCAAAAATTACACTGATAAGGGAACTCATTAAAGGCACAATTGGTGAACGTTGCGCAAGCGCATAAAGTGATCATAAAAACCAGCCTATGACAGGTCGTAAGCCCTGTAGGTGCCTGAGATCCTGGTTCTTCTATAATATCCCAACTTTATCTCTATTGAGATGTATAAAAGTTTGTCAGTAAAATATCGTAAGTAGGGTTTGATTTGGAAACGAATGGATTTTTTTTACATTTCTAGAGCTCTGGATGTGTGTTCATCATTAATGGTAATCTAATTTTTTCAAATTGTCTAAAAATATATTACAAAAAAAATGATCTTTCACAATCAGAAAGAATTCGAAGAGCAAAGAAGAGCCCACCAAAATGGCACAATCAGCGGATTCGGCGTGTTGAATTTGATAAAGTTAGCGCCTACGTAACTTTACCAAATTTCATTTAAACTTTGTCGTTAAATAAAATTGAAAGTTGTTAAGAATGAGTGACATCTAGCGATTCTTTTTTCAATCAGTCGAGACGACTTAATATGTTAAACTTCTTATCGCTAGATGGCACTCAACATTTACCTATGGCAAATTACTATTATCAACACGCGTGTCTCGGCGACATCTCTCGGTGCGATTAATCAAACTTTGCTGACATTGACTTTTTTAATAAAAAAACGTTTTAGCCTCCTTGCTGTGCTTTATTTTGTGTTTCAATTTTTTAAGCGTTTAAGAAATCTGCAAATTTTGAGTACCTATTTACAAATAATAAGCCATCACACTGTGTCCTTTATAGAGAAGGCAAAAAAAACAAAAACACATCAGACATTACTGCTGCCCAACTAGGAAATCCTGTTCTAGGACTAGCAGTTGTGGCAGTCGGCCGTTTTGGGCCACGACCATCCCTACGATGAGCCGGTGACGCGGCGAGCGGTATATAAACGCGCACGCGCGAGGCGCGTGTACCACTCTGCGCCCGATCGTCACGTCTCCGGTCTCATACCGTTAATATAATTTTAGCTCCGCAATTTCATTACAACATTGTTATTTAGTTAATTAATTGTAAATTTGTATTTGAGTGTTTCTATTAATTTTTGTTTGTGCTACAATAAACGTAAGTACCAAGACTTGGCGTATTTAATTTCATGACTATATTCAATTCCTTAATTATACTATTTATATTTGTGTGTTTGCTCTCAGCAGCACATAAGTAAAAGGGAGAGGTTTGGCCATCCAGGACACACGAATACTCTCTCGAACAACGGGTTCGATCCCCGGTGTCCGAGAGTTATATTCAAGATCCTGACACTTTCGTGTAGTTTTCATGGGCATTACCTCAACCCCCTCACAGTTTACAATTTTTATTGACAATTATATGCAATTATGAACCAGGTGATTGTTCCCGTTCCACACTAAATATGTACCTACACAATCTCAACTTTCTGCACTCACAATCATTACCTCAACAAACATATGGGTTCACACAAAAAATACGTGATATATACTAACGGAAACGCAGAATAATGTTATATATTTTTATTTATTCATTTTTTTAATAAAAAATAATAGCAATTACATTTTCCCGCCAAACTGCAAAGCAGTTTTTGGATACGAAAAAAGAAATGATATACATATTATAACAAAGATTTTACAATTTCTTATTATCAATATCAGAACAGGCTTTGCCTAGTGAGGTAATAAATTCCATTTATTTATTTCATGATCAATATTTTATATTTTATTTTATATTGAATTATGGAAATTAATAAATAATAATAATAATAAAATAATAATATAGTATTAATTTGTTTGTTTTTTTTCAATTACGGCAAGAAAAGGCCGTAAATGACTCCCGCGGGCCTGCAAAGGCGACGAGAAAGACGAGAGGGGTTGATGGAAGGGGAGGATAAAAGTAAGAGAGAGAGAGAGAGAGAGAGAATGAGAGAGAGAGAGAGAGAGAATACGGGGAGTATTATTTGATTGCGCAACTTCCCTAATGAGATATTTTGAAAAGTATTAAAGTGTTTTTACAGGAAAACGAATGGGTCTATATATTTTCTCTCGACCAGCTCGTGAGTTTTTGTTCAAATTAGTTTTATCAGCGTGTAAAAAGTTTCACAGCATTTCGTAAGCGGCGCAACGTACGCACAACCAATTCATAATATTTTAGTATTTAAAACGATGTCTTCTTCTTCTGGGTCACAATCCTAGGATTGGTCTGCACCAGACATTCGATCTTTCCACTTAACTCTATCGTCCGCCAGTCTCTTCATCTCTTTGTAACTGCTACAGCGCATGTCTCCGATTATCTGGTCTATATAGTTGTTTCTGGGGCGGCCTCTACAGTTAACCCCATCAATCATTCCTTCGAAGATGGTAAAAAGCAGGCCTGAGTACCGGATGTTGTGGCCTATCCAAGTTGTTCTCTGTTGGGCAATTATTTTTATAATTTGCCTTGTCTCTCCAGCCCTACTTAGTACCTCGTCGTTGAAAATCATGTAGGTATGCATATATTTATGTAATATTTATTTATACATGTGTATGTGGGTATTTTTTTGATCAAACATCAATAAAAATGAGAATATTTTGAACGGTAAATACTTTGTACATTGCTTCCTTCACAAGTTCACAAAATCTGTTTTTTTAGATTTTACTGTGTAATCGTCCAAGTCATTTAAACAAATGAAATGTAAAAAAACGTACTATTTCGTGAGCATTTTTTTAAAATTAAAAGTCAGAAGTACGTATTTACCCGAATAAATAAATTGTCATGTACATATAACTTACAGTTATAGTGAAATACATGGTGATAATTTAAGAGTTTTATGATATTGCTGCAAACAATCCATCTATCGGGAAAATATTTTTTTGATCCTTATTATTTGACATTTACCTTCACAAGCAACGCCCGCCGGGGGTAAAATTTAGTACATAATAATCGTGCTTTATTTGTTTAGTACCGTAATTTAAAACGGGTTAGGTCCAAGACAAAACTTACATCTGAGTAGTACTTAAAATATACAATTTAATATACAAAATACAAAACCTTTTATTATACTGAAATATCAATTCATCAGACTTTATAAAAAAACCAATATTACTTACACAAAAACACTCTGATTTCTTTTCAGTTAATAAAAACACGATAAATTTAAGATCGTGAGGGCATATTTAATACTTCAACAGATAAAATCATTGAGAAACGATTGGGTTGTGGCCAACACTAAACTCTCCACACCATAGTAAGCGTTCATTTTTTATTATTGAAATCATTTAAGTGATCATTAAAAAACCTTTCCATTTCCCGACCTTTCAACTATTTAAAGACTTTAACGTACTAACTACAGCACAATTCTATATTAAAAAAAATCTTATTCACTTTAAAAATGATAAGATTTTATTGATTACGGTGAAGTGTGTTATCTGGATGCCAATCAAGAATTATTAAATAAACTGGAACGATTACAGAATATCTGTATACGGTTCATTTACAATCTTAAAAAATATGATCATGTTTCGACTTGTAGAAATATACTTCGTTGGCCAAAGATACGAGATCGTCGTAAGATTCACATTCTGTCATTACTTTATAAGACTATTTATGATCCCTATTCACCACAATATTTAAAAAATAACGTCGTTTTCTTGTCAAGTCACGGCCTATCCCTTCGATCTGCTGAACGTACTACACTAGCTATCCCCATTCACAATACAGAAGTTTTCAGCTCCTCTTTTCAAGTACAATCAGCTAGACTATGGAATGGCCTAAGTGATGAAGTAACGTCATCTCAATCCATTCAAATTTTTAAAGGTAATCTAAAAAAACTTTATTTGTCAAATAATTCCTAAATTCCTTCTATATCCTTCCGTAACCTCCTTTTCCTCATTGCTATGATCAGTGTTATTTTTATTATTCTTTTATTTTTAAACTCTCTTTTCATTTTTTTTTTATATATTTCTTACCCTTTTATGTTATTTTTTATCAATTTATTTCTCACTTAATTAGTACTGTACCAATTTAACTAAGAGACTTCACGTTGCTCGGGTTGGTTGGAAGAAATTGCCTTATGGCAATAAACCTGCCTTTGTACACATGTACATAAATTATATAAATAAATAAATAAATAAGAAAAACCATATCACTGCTCAACATTCTCACGATACAAGACACAGACATCAACTAATCACTCCGAAGACAAACACTACATACGGACAAAGACATTATCAAAACTTGGCTCCAAAGATCCTAAATATAGTTGCAAAAGATATAAAGAACATACATTTAAAAGAAAATACAAGACTTAAACATACATACAATACAAACATGATTATATAACAAAGGGATCAACTATTGTCAGCAAATTCTCAATTCATAACAACATACATGACAAAACTACTAACATAGGACTCAATAAGTGGACCATGGGCTACACAATCATTCTATATAACAGCTTACAATGACTTAGTAATTAATATTATGTAACTAGTCTGGTTTCTGTGCGGGCGTCCAGGGTTCGATTCCCAGCAGAGGAGAAATTTATTTGAATTCATTTCTCACGCTCTGGGCTGGAAACACTGGTTAGTTGGAAGAAATTGCCATGCGGCAATAAACTCGCCACTTGCGCATGGTGCAAGTAAGTTATCATTATTATTATTATTACCACCTCGGAACAGGCCTAGTCTAGTGAGGTAGTCTAAACCAACCCAATTAATTTGTTATGTTACTTAATAATGTAATTTCTAGCATATGTATCTAATAAAAAAAATGTTGACAATCTCCAAATGCATTTTTATTAAGTACATTTCTATTATATTCTTAAACAAATATAAGATTCCCAGAGGAACAAAGTTTTCACAATATACCATACACACAAAAACATTGTCACGAAACTCAAAGTATGCATTTTCTACATGATACCTGTTGAGAAATTATAAGTAAAATTGCATTACTAGCAAGATGAGCATGTATGAGACAGTGTATCAATGTTGATGAGGCGATGTATGTGTCAAGATAGAAGAATGCGGTGTTCGATTCTCACTTCCTACCCCTTGAGGAAGATAGAAGTGGAGAGTAAAAAATACACTTGTCTATAGAGACATATACAATATCACTATGAAGTTGATCACTAAATTTTCCCTTAGAGAAGCTGTTTTACTTCTATTATATACATTTTTCATACAAATATGAAATTTATTTCACACTGATATTAATAACTTATTGCGTACGCAGATTCAACTAAATATTATGTGACAGAATTAAGTCAAAGACATGAAACGAATAAAGATAGGCATCTTTGCAAATCCTTTTATGTACCTGATACAAAATATCCGAAAGCTTGTCATTCAAAAAATTAACGTAAATATTGACTGTCACAAACTTCCCGAGACCACAAAAAGAATGAAAGATGAAAGTACAATGGAAACTTCAAAAAAAATCACAAACACACGAAGCCAAGACACAAAGAAATTCCAAGGAGAGAAAGAAAAATATTTTCTTCGAGAATATTCCCCAAAAGGACAGAGATGCGTCACCTGAAAGTGACAAAGACATCTGACAGGTTAATACAACACTGCACCGGTGAGTTTGAAAACTCAGCGTCATCTCATAACTAATACTAAAAATGGTGTCACGAACGAAAATACCTCGACAAAGCAGTGGTAGTTGTACTTCAAAAAAAATATAAGAATGTTCTTTCGAGGAAAAATGTTTCGAGGATTAAGTACCAAACTATTGAGAGTCCCCGTATATTATATTGTGTATTCTGCCATACAAATTGTATGAAACTATGTCGTCACTAAATTCAATTTTTACAAAAATTGTTAAAAAAAAATTGAAATATACTATTATAATGTATTTTCGCAATGAATGATCGCAACATATCAAAAGCTGCAAAAGTTGCCATTCATAACGCTATCTTAGTGCCAACGTTAACGTATGCAAGTGAAACCTGGACATGGCAGAAGTCGCACGAAAGCAGAATAAGTGCTGTTGAAATGAGATCGCTAAGAAGAATCTGCAATAGAACGATGTATGACAGGGTAAGAAATGAGAACATAAGGAAAGAATGTAAAAAGAAGAAAGATATCATTAATAGAATGAAAGTGAACACACTGATATGGTTTGGCCACATGGGTAGAATGAATGAGGAACGACTGACGAAGAAAATATACAATGCGGATAGGATTGGATTGAGAGGCCGGGGCCGCCCAAGAAAGGGATGGCACGACCATCGACCATGTGAACGATATTCTGAAAGACGGAAATGTTAGAAGCGTGTACAATAGACGAACATGTATGAGACGATGCATGAATGTTGACGAGGCGAAGAATGTGTGCCAGGATAGAAAGATATGGCGTTCGGTTCTCTCTGCCTACCCCGTAAGGGACATGGCGTGATGGTATGTATGTATGTATTTTCTTTATATAGAAAATTAAATTATCTAGTTAGTTAAATTTGGAAATATAGGCAGTTAAACACATAAATTTGCTATAAAAAATGTTTTTTTAAATAAAAAAAGTTTGATAAACCCTGGAAATTTAAAAAAAAACATGTTTAAGATACTGTATTTGTCTATATTAATACAAATTTTCAGCGTTCTATCTTTTTTGTAATATATGGAAAATTGAAATAAAAATGTTGATAACCCCTGACTGGATCAAAATTCTAAATTACGAGTATAAAAGTTTTGTAGGCCTATAACTTTCTATATTTTCTGAAATTTTGGGCTCTGTGCATTAAGCGGATCAAAAGTAATAAGGGGGACACAGAAACACCAACCCCGACTTCTGAGTTAATCCATACCTATATATATATATATATATATATATATATATATATATATATATATATATATATATATATATATATATATATATATATATATATATATATATATATATATATATATATATATATATATATATATATATATATATATATATATATATATATATATATATATATATATATATATATATATATATATATATATATATATATATATATATATATATATACTGCGAAGCCGGCAACATATATGCTGCGAAGCCGGCCATACAAAATACGCGGATTTTGGCTTTTAACTTTGTCAACCTGTTTAAAGAAATAAATTATCGTGAACAAATCGACAGTTGAACAATCGACATTTCTTGCATATCCCTGTTTTTTCCTGGAACCAAATACAAAAAAATCGTTTTTTTTTACCTCAACAAATAATAAAAAATCCAAACAAACAGGGAATCCAATTAGAACGGAACTTGATTACTCGCTTATTGACTGTTAATTGGTATCCTGAGATACCAAAAACAATAAGGCGGCCATCTTGATTAGATTTACAAGAAAAAGTTTGGCAAAACCAACGACGACGAGGAACTTTAATCATATACTTTTTAATGAACACTTTTCATGTTTTTATTTCTTTGTGGCAGGAAACAGAGTGAACGGAGCACTTAGACCAGTTATGAATGATCGCAACATATCAATAGATGCCAATGTTGCCGTCCATAACGCAATCATAGTACCAACCGCATGGGAAGAATAAATGAAGTTTGGCCGCATGGGAAAAATAAATGAAGAACGCCTGACGAAGAAAATATACAAAGATGACAGGAATGGAATAAGAGGTCGGGGAAGGCCAATAAAAGGATGACTCGACCGTGTGAACGATATTCTAAAAGACAGAAATGTTAGAAGCCTGAACAACAAACGAATATGTAAGAGACGATTAATGAATGCTGACGAAGCGATTCTCTTCTTCTTCTTCTTCGTCAGCCATCTCTCCACTGCTGGATGTAGGCCTCCTCCAATGAAATCCATCTCTCTCGGTCTTGTGCTTTCCCCAGCAAACCTCTTCCCACAACCGGAATGATATCGTCCACCCATCTTTTTTGTGGTCGCCCTACCGGTCTTTTATTTTCCCACGGTCTCCATTTTAGTATTCTGGGTGTCCACCTCTCGGTACCCTGTCTTGCAACATGCCCTGCCCACTGCCATTTCAACTTTGCAACACGGTCTGCTATGTCAACGACTTTTGTTTGGCGTCTTATTTCTTCATTTCTTATTCTATCCCGGAGGCTCACTCCTAACATTTGCCGTTCCATAGCTCGTTGCGTACATTTTAGTTTGTATATTGTGTTGGCAGTTAGTGTCATTGTTTCCAATCCATATGTTAGCACTTTCTTTTCAAATTCATCGGAATGTCTTTGTTTTTCAGGATGTGACCGAGTTTACCGAAGGCCGCCCAACCTAGTCCAATTCGTCTGGGTATCTCTGCTAATTGATTTTTTTTCCCAGTTTTATTTTGTGCCCCAGGTATATGTAGTATTCAACGGCTTCAACTGTGTTGTTCAAATTTATGTTGGATGGGCTCAGGATTTTAGTTTTCGAAATGTTCATCTCTAGCCCTACCTCCAAGGAAGCATTATGGAGTTCTTTTATCATACCTTTCAATTCTTCTAGGTCGTCGGTGATAAGCACAATGTCATCTGCGAATCGAAGGTGGTTCAGATATACACCGTCAATTTTTAATCCTTTATATTCCCAATTTAGTTTTTTGAATATGTTTTCCAAGGCTAGGGTAAATATTTTCGGTGATATTGTATCACCTTGTCTAACACCCTTTTTTATTTTGATTTTTCCCGTTTTGATATCTTCATTTTACGAAGCGATTAATGTGTGTCAATATATAAAAACGTGGCGTTCGTTTCTCTCTACCTACCCACCCGTGATCAAATGGAAAGATAAATACGTTACATTATTAAATGTAAAATCACAGCAACAATTAAAGGAGGTAGATAGAGGTTGTGGGATGTGAGAGGATATGGGAACGAGTGTCAATTAAGGGTTATTAGACAGATATAACAGCTTTAGTCTTTATTTTTTAATTGAATCTATTGAGACGTCATAATATCATCACTTATGGTATTCCATAGTCTTGCCGAGTGTACTTAAAACTCATAAGAGGAACTGAGAAATTCAGTAGAATGAATGGGAATAGCTAGTGTGGTACGATCAGCAGATCGAAAAGACAGACCGTGATTTGACAATAAAATAGCATTTTTCTTAAGATATTAAGTATTACACATTTTCCATATTTATTTTTATTTATGAGAGTAAACACTCCGCCCCTGATCACCACGGATTAGTTCCACCAACCCCAACACACAAACATTGAGAGTTACTTGTCATAGATCCTAACGAGGAATCGGTTCGCATCGAAATCGGTAAAAAAAAGACTCAATTCGTGGTCGTATCAAAGTTATTTGTTTTTTTTAAAGGCGTACCACAAAATTTATAAGTTTTGAAAATATTAATAATATTGCATCCAGTGTTTGCGTATATGCAACAATATAACTATTCGATTTATATACACATCAGTACAAGCAAGTAAACAAGCCCAAAATGCACTTATAATTCTGGTTAACAAACATTCATTGTTAACAAACCAATTTCTCAATAGATGGCGTTACAAAAAAGTTTCTTCGTCACTTCATAGATGGTGTTTCAGCTATTTTTCAAACGAAAAGATTTTCATGATTAACCAAAGAATTTTTTTATATGTACTACGTGCATATAAATCAATGTGATCAACATAATATATAGAACTTTCAAAAATTGGATTGATAGGGAACACAATAAGGCATAGCTGGTAAATGATGCGCAAGCGCATAAAATGGTCACGTAAACCAGCTCATGACAGATCACATGCTCTGTAGGTGCCTTAAGTTTCTGGTTCTCCTATAATATTTCAATTTCATCTCTATTGAGATATTTATTTATTTATTAATTTTCTTTGGGAAGCAACAGCTAATTTACAGTTTAATGATACAATATTATTTTTACAGTGTTAGAGCCAAAAAAAAGCATTCCATCAACATAATATAAAAAGAAATAACAGTTTACAAGCCAAAAACATCCATGCACAAACCTTCATACACACACACACACACACACACACACACACTCATATACACCCTCACACACATACACGCACACACATACATACATACACGCACACACATACATACATACATACACACATATAAAACAACTAAGGAAGGGAAGATAAAGGAGGGAAGACAGACTATGAGGACAGGACAGAGGGATATTCATTGCGCATCACCTTCAGAACATCATGTCTAAATCTATAATATTTCGCGTTGAATATGTCTATCTCAGCTGAGAATGTATCGTTATATTGGCTGCATATGCGTGTAGTTGTGGCATTTTTCCTGATATTTGTTCTACTTGTTGTAACATGAAGTAATTGAGGTCTGCAAACCATTCTACCTGGAACATGGATACCTACTAGGTTGACAAGTTCAGGCAAGTCTATGGCATTGTTCAAAATTCTATGCAACAGCGATCGGTGATATTGATTATTTGTCAAAAAATTAATTATATATTTTTAAAATCGAATACTTTTATAGTTGCATATACGTAAACATTGGATTACGTATATGCAACTATAGATTAAACACCCATGAAACTAAATCATCACTGTTAACAATAAGAATCTCGAAATAGTGGATGAATACATATATCTTGGACACAAGATAAAACTGGGCAAAGAAAACCAAACAGCGGAACTGTCAAGAAGAATAGGAATGAGTTGGGCAGCTTTTAACAAACTTAGACACATTCTAGAAGATAAAGAGATTCCGATCTGTCTGAAAAGAAAAACATATGTATCATGTATACTTCCAATGACTACATATGCATTGGAGACCATGGCCCTTACAAAAAGAAATGTAGAAAAGCTCAAATTCACACAGCGATCCATGGAAAGATCCATGCTTGGTATAAGCCTAAGAGACAGAATAAGAAATGAGGAAATTAGGAAAAGGACCAGAGTAGCGGACGTCATGGATCGCGTAGCTACATTGAAATGGTTATGGGCGGAACATATTGCTAGACAGGAGCCCGCAAGATGGACCCCTAAAATATTGAGATGGAGACCTAGGAAAAGTAAGAGAGGCGTCGGAATCCCTCAAAAAAGATGGTCTGACGACATAGCCGCTGTAGGGGGTAGAAATTGGCGGCAAACAGCAACCGATAGAAGGAAGTGGAAGAATATGGAAGAGGCCTATATCCAGCAGTGGAGGACAGAGGGCTGAAGAAGAAGAAGAAACATTGGATTCTTTCCCCGATGACAGGTCGTATGCCCTGTAGGCTCATTTAATTCCTGGTTGTCCTATAATAATCCAAATTGTCATCAAATAATATCTATTATTATCTGAAATTTAATTTTTTTGATGATTCAGGTTCAACTTTAGTCACAAGTATGAGCAACTCTACCTTGCTCGCAATTCTAACTCTTGTATTGTACTCTGAAATAAACGCTCATACATTATTTCATTTCCATCACAATACCAAGGCAATGATTAATACAAGACAAAGGCATCTTCACATTTATTATGTATACAAAAACGACATTGTATGTATAGGCGTTAATATTTCATTCAATTATCAATATGAAGTCTCTGTGTTGCCAGTTATATCGGACTCGCTATTCTAATAGAAGGTCGATGATGCAACAGGCGAAGAATGACTCGTCTTAAAAATTCACTTTGAAACGAGGAAAAACACGAGAAAACCTCATAACTAGTTAATTATGAAGGAGGAAAAATTATATGTATTGTTTTGAGAGTTATTTGCGACTGCGCTAACAATGTGCTGTCACATTAATTTGTCGAGTCGCTGTAAAATAACCAATTTTAGTATTTTTGAATAAAAAACGCTATTTTTGACCGTGGAGGTGACCTGTTTCGAGCCGCTGGAAATAGAGATATTTAACATTGAAGAAACTTATAAGACAAAGAAGAAACACTATTTTTAACCCCGCTATTTTTTTTATTTCGTTGGCCAATAAGCCAATTATGAAGTTTCACTTAATTACATTATAATACATTATTGATTTTGGGGAGATGAGATATTGTATGATGGTGAATGTATGCGGGGGAAAGGGAAGGGTAATGGATGTAGGAAAGCGTTAATAAGGAAGGGATGAAGGTTTAAGAATGATAAGTTTGATTTTTAACCAGTAATATTACCAATAACTGTGCATAATTGACCTTTCATCGATGTCTGCGTAGAGTTAAATATATCCAGTTGGGGGTCAAGACAGTGGTAATAGTTTAAAAATCTGTTTATATGATCGAAAATTGATTATGATCATCACAGGAACGAGGAATAAAAGAATACAAGCAGGAATACAGTGTTGGGGCATACATATCATCACGGCATGATCCCACAATGTGGGGTAACCAGCGACAGGTACGATACCTTATACGAGGAAGAACGACACATTCGTGCAAACCCACACATCAGCCTCGTCACACCTAAAAAGACAAAATCCAGAATAGGTGGTGCGCCTCATTGCTGAATTATGTAAGATGGTATTTTGCCTCCTGCTTTTTCGATTAGACACCCGAAACCAGTTGTTATATTAAATAGTGGATGCACCATTCAAAGTTGGTGTCTAAGTGTCGAAAGACTATTCTTATAGATTTTTAAGTAAATTTAAACTACGTGGAATTAAAAGTTAACGACGATACACTTAATCTGTACAAAAATCTTACTAATTGTTCTTTATAAATAACGAAACGGGTTGAAGTAATACCTTAAAAAAACGCTAAAGACCACAAAATGATCTAAAGACCACATCTGGGCATACCTCATAATGAATACAACGATATAAACTCAAAGGTACTAAACAGTAGTACGGCAGATGGACCTCAATAAATCTTTGTTGAAAAATGGGGCCAAGTTTAAAAATTTTCCACCCGAGATTAAGTGGAGAGATTAACCACGGAGAAGCCTTTGGAGTGTTTTCTCGGAGAAAAGTTTTCCTTAATAATTTATATCTCTCGTTATAATTAACTAGCGTCAAAATTGTCTACGGTCCCTTTTGTTGTGATCAAAATGAGCATTTAGTAATTATCCAATACTTAACCGCCATTTATTAAACGCTTATCTAATTTGTCAACACGTCAATTGAGACAAAAGCATAAGAATACGAGTTTGCACAATAGGTAGTTTTCAGCCAAGATAATCTTAAGCTTTGATAATAGATAGGTAACACTTGAGGATTGATTCAAGTCATCTTGAGATGTGGATGAACGCTTTGATTTCAGGAGTATATTATAATAAATTGAGCAGGCATCACACAACTCTTTAACCGCCCACGAAAAATAATGAAAGAGCCAATCCTTTATATTTTGAAACAAAGAGATCCAATAACGGATTGAATGAAAATAATAATTCATAACAAGAACTTTTAGATGTTTTAACTCAATCACGCGAAAACAGCGAAAGATTTTGGATGAAATTTGGCATTACGATATGTAGGTATATCCCATAAAAGGCTATGGGTTATATATTTTTTACATTCATTCTTATTAATTTTCATTAAATATTATCATTTCATAAAATAATATACGAGCCGAGACAATTTTCAATCGAAAATTGTCAAAAAATCCAAATGTCAGTTATGAAGGCAATCCGATCGGTGCGCCTATGTGGACGCACTGCCACAAACAAATCCGTCTGATGCACTCCGTCCAATTCTTCCGCTGCGCCTGTATGGACGCTAGCCTTTAATGTCTATCATAATAATATGTGTGTATATATAAATAAATAGAAGTGCTTATATAACGGCACAAGATAGGAAGTAATCTATTATTTTCATAAGCTATTCAGAAACATGCTCTTAAAGGAAATTAATTGTGTATAACAGTTTATCAAATATGTAGATGGGTAAGTTAATTAACAAATGTTACTTCATCATGAGCATTTATTCAGTATCTCTTCGAGTACAAAACCAAAATTCTATTCCGAAAATAACACCAGCATTTGAGAAGTTAGGTACTTGTAATTCATTGTTTAGAGTGGAACTTAATTCCCACATAGTATCTACACCGTCATCATTTTACCCAACAGATTTCGACAGACAATTTCGTTGTTCAACAATAATACACATACACATCAACGACCAATCCACTGCTAAACAGACGAACAAACCCGACCAGTCCGCACTTGACTTGTTCAATGTATGTACATAGCCGTAATTATACAAGTGCGAATTTCGGCGGTAATTATCCAATGTATTGTACGCTTCCATGGCAAAATCTTTACCCATGTAAAAAACATAATGAATTCGTGACAAATTTCGAAAATTCATGTATGACATACGCTTGACGAAAATATTACACGAAAAATCCCAAAATACAAACATGATAACTACTTATAACAATGAAGTCCATTACAATTATTGAAAAAGTATGCGATTGTGAACCACATGCGATGAAGGCAAGATTTACAAATATACTTTTCTGGCAATTGAAAAGAAACATGACATTTAAATAATGAAATAAACATCATACATATATAGGGTTCTGGCAATTAAAAAGAAACATGACATTTAAATAATGAAATACACGTCATACATACATATATACTTTTCTGGCAATTGAAAAGAAACATGACATTTAAATAATGAAATAAACATCATACATATATAGGGTTCTGGCAATTAAAAAGAAACATGACATTTAAATAATGAAATACACGTCATACATACATATATACTTTTCTGGCAATTGAAAAGAAACATGACATTTAAATAATGAAATAAACATCATACATATATAGGGTTCTGGCAATTAAAAAGAAACATGACATTTAAATAATGAAATACACGTCATACATACATATATACTTTTCTGGCAATTGAAAAGAAACATTACATTTAAATAATGAAATACACATCATACCATCACGCCATGTTCCCAATAATAATAATAATAATTAATAATAATAATAATTTGTATAGCGCCGTTTAATGATTCAAGATCATTCCAAGGGCGCTGTTATTTAGATAGATATTATATTGCTCTACGAAACAAAACTGTTTTCAGTCCTTTAGAGAAAGTGCTCTTACTATTTGCACTGCGGACATCTAGAGGCAATTTATTCCACTTTATAGGACCACTCACACCAAAGCATCGATCATAGTAAGCCGCTTTATTACTCCTTTAGGGAGTTGGTACTCTGTGATCCAGAAGACCTAAGTGTGAGATGCCTCCCAGAGAGATCTTTTCTCTGACACAGCTCTTGTATGTATTGTGGTGCTAGGTTATTTAAAGCATTAAACACCGTTAAGCAGATTTTGTAGTCAACTCGCTCTGGACACTTCAACCAATGCAATTCGTTAAGTAGTGGAGTTATGTGACATCGTTTTTCCACTCCAGAAATGAGCCTTGCCGCTGCATTAAACACCATCTGTAATCTATCGAGCTGATACTTTGGCAATCCATCATAGATGCCATTACAGTAATCTAGCCGAGACACAACGAAAGCATTTATAAGTGTTTTTGTCTCATTTTTGGGCAGGCTTCGACGAATGTTTTTCAGTTGTCTTAGTTGGAAAAAGCATGAACTGACTGTTTTCGAGTCAAAGATCTTCTGAGATCTTGAGGCAGTGGAAAATAACAGCTGTATTGACTTGGTTTAGCCGGTTGACCAGACTCCTCCCCCCCCCTGAATTAATATTTGACAAAAAATACAGTCATGCTATGTCTCCCTATGAGACGAGCTGAGCTATCTTATACAAAAAAAAATGCGTTCGAAAATAGCAAAATCATTACTATCGACTATAAGATAGGAGTGGAGAGTTTAAAGCATGGATATGGTTTCGAAATATTTCAGTAACAATATTGAATGTATTAGCATTACTTTACATATTCTCGATATTTTAAGACCTCAATCTATATAGTTATGTACATGTCAAGAATAAAAGCCCTTTAATATTTTCAGACAATCAACGTGTCAGTGACATATCGACGTTGTAACGATGCAGAAATACATTTTTCATAAAATAAAACCCTGAAAGTCAGGCACCAGCAGGTTTGCGTGATTACGTTGTGCGTGTGTGGAACATTTACCGATTGTTTTTCAGTGAGTTTGCTATTGCTACCACCACTCACTTTGCGTTTATATTTGTAGATATTACTATCAGTCCTTTCGCAAAACAATAAATGCAAAGCACAAAGCCTAGATCATGGCGACCTCTCGATCAGCAACATCTGCTGCATAGTTCAAAATGATTTACACTCTTACAATTTCATCGATACCTGATTTCAGTATGCAGGTTATGTAGGACATCAGATAAAGTGAAATAAACCTCTGTAAGTACTTAATTCAACAGGAATCTTCCGATTATAAAGAGTCGTATACATCTTATTTAAACGGTATGGAATTTATTTATTGATTAGAAAACCAATAGCTTTTTTTTACAAAAAATACTTAGATGTTAAGTAATATTAATAAGGAAACTTATAATGGATTTTCACTTAAGAAATAATACATTATTAAGCATATAAACACAAATTATATTTTTTTAAAGAAAAAATGGGAAAAAGGGTAGAAAGAAACCTTGAGGAAAGGATGAAGTGGGGAGATGGTTTATTTGACATCAAAAATGCTCACGTGAATAAATATAAATATTCTTACATTTATTTTTGAAAAAGTCGAATTTTTAATGAAATGTATCTACATAATATATGATTTAAGAAAGTATTATAGTTTTTTAAGAAAGTATTATAGTTTGAGCAAATTTTTCGAATCAATTCGTTTTTACCAATATTTGTTCGAAAAGGTGTAATTGAAAATGTATTATTTTGCCTACTATTAAATGATTGAATTCTGACACAGATAAGCTCAAGAGCTCAAGGCAGTAAGTTATATATTAATTAAGTAATCTTGTAATTGTTTTACAAGATAACTTAATCCACGTGCAAAAGGAACCATTTGATAGAGCTCCGTTAGAGTAAGTTTAAAAATAAGTGACCAATCGATTGAACATAAAGAAGAAACAATAATGAAAATACAATTCAAGTCAGAGTATGATATATTTTTCCGGGTCAACAAGAAGATATTGATGACCGTTCTGTGTCCGTCCCGATACGTGCGTGACACGACGACTGTCTGAAGAACTGAATCGACCTTTATGAAGACATACCTATAAACCTCATATAGATAACAATTACGAGCCTGGAGACCGTCCCATTTTCAGGGGAAATATCTTAGTCACCAACAAAACCTTCGTTTTGAGCTCCAAAATAAGCCAATTACTTAGCATCTACTGGACCTAAGCCCTCGCATTATTTCAAACTTATCGCGGTACCTACTCGTACAAACTATTTCTAGGCCTGAAATTATGTATGTGATCTGACAAATACACTTAAGGAACTCGTAAATACTATCATTACCCTGCACGTTATAAGACATATTCTTTGTGAGTTTATTGGTCTAAATTGCTAAGAAATGTTATTGGTTATGTGATTGTTTAGTTATGTATTTAATAACTGACTTTCGCGTCAAAGAAAATCTCAAACAAAAGCGATTACACACATAATTATGTTACAACTCTGTTGACTACATAGTTGTCATAAATTATCACTCACGTACATAAAAAAAGTAAAATTAAAGATTTTAAAAACACAACTAATACTCTCTCTACATAAAAACGTGTAGAGAGTAATAAACAAAATATAGTGGATCAATTGTGCTTTAACGCATACAAGTTTCGCACATTACTACTACACGTAGGTTCAATGGGGTGGTGTGGTTCAACCAACTCGAAACAGATTTGAGACTGGCAACTGAATTTAATAAAATTTAAAAAAAGACTGCCTGATGTGTAAATTATACATTTTTGTTTTTAAATGTCTCTTCTACACACAAGTGCTTGCACTCTGGTGAGGGGCAATAGTTTTTTTTTTACAATTTTTAAACAAATTTTTTTACACTAATTTCTCAACGGGTATCATATTTATTTATTTATTTATTTATGTTAAAGTTGGACAAAAAACAGCGTTAAGACATAGTACAATACAATAGTAACATCAAGTATTAAGGCCTATTACATTTTGTCGTTATGATTGACATAAAATAATACAAGTTTGCAAAAAATAAAAAAAATAAAATATGATCATAGGTTGGTATGTAGGTAAGAGCAACATTTCAAGTTAACAATGATTTAAAACATAATATTGAACTAAAAGGAAAAAAGAAAAAAGAGAATAAATGCCGTCAAGGTTTCCTATAATAAGTGGTTATTGACCTTCTTTTGTATGAAGTATTTGAATGTTGTGGAGCTGAGGTGGAAGATGTCAAACTCTTGAAATCTGTTATTGTATGTATCGCACATTCTATGAATAGTCATGTTTTATGCGTAATTGGTGCGGTGAATTGGAAGGTGGAATAAATGTGTATGTCTAGTTCTGCGAGTAGGAATATTAAATGAAATGGTATTGAGTATTGAGGGGCAGTCGATATTATTATTTATAATGTTGTACAGAAGCATTATGTATATCATTTACTGTGCGTCTATTCTCGAGACTGTCGATTTTATAATAGGTTCTCGCGCAGTCGTAGCTGGGGAACTCGAGGTATGCTTTACGGTTTAAGTATTTAATGAACAATCTTTGTATTCTTTCAATGCGTTGTTTGTATGTTGTGTATCTTGGGGACCAGATTGGGGATGCGTATTCGAGTATTGGTCGAACCATGGTATAATATATAGATTTTAATGTATTTATGTTCTTGAAAGATTTGCAGGTTCTGAATATGAATCCAAGAGTTCTATAAGCCTTGTCTATCATTTTATTTATATGGTTGCTGAATGTAAGGCTCCCATCCATGATTATACCGAGGTCTCTTACAGTGTCGCAAGGTGTTATGGAAACTTTATTAATGTTATAGGAAAAAGTTATGGGTGATTGTTTGCGGGTAAAGGTTAGTTTGTAACATTTGTCTGCATTAATAGTCAATTTGTTTGTCAGGCAGTAGTCCGTAAGTCTGTCAAGATCAGCTTGCATATTGAGGCAGTCGTTGTGATTCCTGATTATAGAAGATATTTTCATATCGTCTGCGAATAATTCGTATTGTGTGTGTAATAAGCAGTTACCGATGTCAAAGATATATATATATATATTGAAAAGAAGTGGTCCAAGGTGGGATCCTTGCGGAACACCTGAGGGAACGGCTAGAAATATAGAGAGTTTCACTATGAGTTTCGCCGTGATATGTTTGTATGTATGGCGTACGCCGTATTCTTTTTGTGTCCTCTCTATAGCCCAAACTGATTAGGTCTGATCGACTTCATATTTACATCATATGTGTAATGTGCATAGACCTAGAGCTGATTAGTTTTTCATAGACAACCGTTAATTTCTTCTCTATGGTTTAATAGAGAATAACGTAAACGACTTTTAGGAAAAAAAGTCTTGTATGTATATAATATAAGTAAATGTCAGATTAAAAGACATTTCTTAATAAAATTCAGTTATGTACCTCTAAGTGCTTAAGTGAATTGCACCGGTGTGTTTGTGGATTCCATAAATTTATGTAGGTACTTATGTAATTATTTGTTTAAACGTTATATTTTCAAGATGTACATATTTTGTTATTTATGACGAAAGGCAAAGACGGTGATCAGTGATGTGTGCTGTAGCAGCTACAAAGAGATGAAGAGGCTGGAGGAGAACAGAGATATGTGGAGAGATAGAGTGTAATGTGCAAACCAATCTTAGGATTGTGACAAAAAAGAAAGTTCTTTATGTTTATTATTAAAAACTATTTTTTGTATGATGTATACTTTTGAGACGGCATATAACGCTAAATCTAATGACTCTAAACATGATATATTAAAACTGCCTAATACACTATGAAGTAACGTATTATTAGTAAGGGTAACTATCGCGTGCGTTAAAAGGTTGATTGACACGTGATTTAAATTATCGGACACCCAAACCTTGTTGATTTTTTGCATTTTGCAAAAAACTGTATCACACATTCACTTTGATTTTATAATAAACACTTCTTTGAACCCCGCGCAAGTGGCGAGTTTATTGCCATAAGGCAATCTCTTCCAACTAACCAGTGTTTCCAGCCCAGAGAAGCAATATTAGCATGCTGAGAAATTAATGTCAATAAATTTCTCCTCTGCTGAGGCTCGAACCCAGGACGCCAGCACAGAAACCGAACGGGTTAACAACTGTGACACGGCGGTCGGCACATGCACTTTTTTATGCACTTTTTTATGCACTCTTTTAGCACATAAAAGATTTATTTCTCTACGACATAGCTACATATTATAGTGATCGAGTATTTAAAAAAATGATTAATTAAATTTTAAAACGCCGATTCACTAGAGACATGTTGAAAATACTTTTATTTTTTTATAACACAGAAATGTGATTTAAATTTACGATATTTTGGTTGATTTGACCTTTGAATTCGTTATATTTAAAAAATAAAAATAAATTCTAATGATTTACATTCATTCTACTTGGCCAAACCACATAAAAGTATTTATTTTAATTTTACTCACAATACGAGTATATCGTTAAATCTCATATTCCCATATAATAATCATATTTCTAATAACTGGTTTGTTCGACCGTGAGGATGTGAAATCGATGGAATTGTATCAGTTCCAATTTTGATGACTCGTCTGTAGTCGGGTATTTCGCCGATTTAGCATTGTATATTAAATCGACAATACGACTTGATTGTGGACAGTCCAGTGATTCACCTAGCCTAATGATTAACTATTCGTAACATCATAACGAGGTCATAGAATGTGCCAATCCAAATTATACTTATTGGTTTAATACCTCTAAATATTACATTATTTCGTGTCTTGGAATCTTTTGAAATCATATCAGTATTGTACTTGAACAAAACTTTAACTCGATATATATTATCAACCTATAAATACTTAATCAACATTTGGTCAAAGAAATTACTTTTATCATGCAACTTTGTTGTTTAAAATTCTTCCGAACAACGTTAAAGCATTGAAAACGCTTGCCTTGTTTAAGAATAGTGTCAGGCAGCATGTTTTGGTGAAAAGCACTCCCATCAATTACTTGTTGTATAAAACTGTTGATTTTGAAAGGAGGTTCAATTTGTGATAAAATTTATAATAAGATTTAATAGTTGTCTGTGTGTTTTTTACATGGTATTGTCACAAGTATCTTCCTAGCACCCAACTGCAAACAATTGGGTTCTGAATATTTTTTTAAATTTCAATATTATTTATTGTTTATCATAGACACATTTCACTTATTGTAAAGTCATTCATCTCGATACAGGTTCAACCCTAGTGAGATGAATGACCATAATATAATATATTTTGTATGTAAATTTAAGAAATAAATAAATAAATATATTTATTTATTAATTATCGTATGACATAATATATCAAATATATCAAAATATATCTAAATATATGAAAATATATGTATAAATATATGGTAAAATATAATATATATGGCAAATAATATAATATTTATAATATTAACTAGCTTTTATGTCCCGCCGTTGGCCAAGAATGTAAAATTGTGAAAGAAAAAGCAATCGTTTTTATAATATTGTCACCCAATTATTTTGCAATATCAGACTATGAAAAGTGGTTTGAAATTTGATTGAGTTTAAGTATTGTAAAATGTTCAAGTGATGGCCACAACCCATTCTTTTTTATATATTGCTATAAAGTGTGAATGAAGTATAATATTTATACAATTTCTGCTCGCATGGACTATGCGTAATGGTTTTAAATATGACTGTTTATCAACGTTGTAAAGAGATTGGTTTGGCCACAACCCCCATTTTTAAATATTATCATCGAAAACAAATTGTAATGTGTACCTATTGAAAATTTATTAATTTTGGATGTTGGGATGTGGTTAAAATTTGATTAAACAAACGTAGGTACTGAAAAGATCTAGTATTGGTCACATCCCATTCGTTTTTATATTTATTCATCAAGTGTGCATTATATTTTTGCTCAATTTGACTGAAAGTCTTCATTAACGAAGAAGAAGAAGACTTGAACTATAGTAAATAGTTTTTAATTTGAATATAAATGTTGTGAAGAGTTCAGTAATGGCCACAACCCCCATTCTTTAAATATTAGGTGTTGAAAATTATTCAAAATAGGATGATATAAATGGTTTAAATTTAATTAAACAAAAGTATTGAAAAGATTCTAGTGCAGGTTATATCGTCACATCCCATATCCCATTCATTTCATATGTATTTTCATCAAGTGTGCATATCGTTAATAATATTTCTGCACAATAGACTATTAGACTTAAAACTTACCCAAAAGACTAAATAAAAAAGAGAAAAATAAGCATAAGACTATAAGAAATAGTTTGTATAAAAAACTATACCAATGGTCTACATAAAATAAGTAAAAATACATATACCTAATAGAAGAATTAGACTATTGGAAATAGATTGTATAAAAGCTCACCCAAAGGTCTACAAAAAAGAAGAAGAAGAATATTTAGACTATTGGAAATAGTTTGTATAAATACTGACCAAAAGGTCTACATAAAAGAAAATGAATAAGACTATTGGAAATAGTTTGTATTAAAACTCTCTCAAAAGTCTACGTACCTACTTAAATGAAGAAGAATAATAATTAGACTAAAGGAAATAATTTTTATAAAAAAATGACCCAAATGTATACATAAAAGAAGAAGAAGATGAATTAGACAATAGGAAATAGTTTGTATAAAAACTGCCCTAAAGGTCTACATAAAATTAAGAAGAAAAAGAATTAGACTCCAGGACCCGCCCCTTCAGGCCCTTCAGTACCTCCCGTCCCTTTAATCCCTCATTATGTCCCTTCCCATCAGGCCCTTCAGTACCTTCCGTCCCTTCAGGCAGTTTTATACCTCCCGTCCCTTCAGGCCCTTTAGTGCCTCCCTTCCCTTCATTATATCCCGTCCCATCAGTCGGTTAAGAAAAGTTTAAATCCAGAAACCATCCTGGAAGAACCGCGAAGAGATGAAAGAACCTTCTTTTCCCAGGATGCTCTACTTAATAGGTAAAATGACTAAATACACGAAGAAGAAGAAAAAAGTTTAAACCCAGATACCTGCGAAGAGATGGAAGGACAGTTGGACCTTCTTCTCCCAGGATTCTCCAACTTCATAGGTAAAATGACCAAAAATACACGATGAAGACGAAGAAGAAGAAATAAGTTTAAATCCAGATACCTGCGAAGAGATGGAAGGAAAATTGGACATTCTTCTCCCAGGTTAGTCCACCTTCAAAGGTAAAATGACCAAATAGACGATGAAGAAGAAGAAGAAAAAAGTTTAAATCCAGAAACCTGCGAAGAGATGGAAGGAAAATTGGACCTTCATCTCCCAGGATAGTTCATCTTCATAGGTAAGATGACCAAGTACACGTTGAAGAAAAAGAAGAAAAAAGTTTATATGCAGAACCCGTCCTGGAAGACCTGTGAAGAGATGGAGGGACAGTCGGACCTTCTTTTCCCAGGATACTCCCCCTTTATAGGTAAAACGACCAAATACACGAAGAAGAAGAAGAATAAGAAAAAAGTTTAAATCCAAAAACCATCCTGGGCATACGCTCGACAATTCACCAAAGTTTCATTATAATCGGACAAACGGTTGGTAAATAAATAAATAAAATAATTTTCCTATAGGAAATCAGTATAGGTATATTATTGTTGATTTGTAAGTAAATAGTATTAGGTAGGTACCTACCTACAACAACCTTCTAAATAAATTCGATTCCTAACAAATTTTATTTGAATATCACATTCTTTCTGTAGCCATGGAAACGATTCGAACACGTAAGTAATATCGAATGGTTCGGATACATTTTTTGAATATGTAGGTACCTACATTGGTTTGTTCGATGCCATAAAAATGAAAATTGTCAGAAAAATCAAATATTATTTACAAATTATGCAATTTTATTATGCCTATATCTTTACTAATAAATAACACATTTTTACAATATATGTCTTAAAACTTGCCGTGATGTCTTGTGTTTCATTTTATTATTTCATAATTACATTTATTTCAAAGGTTTATTATTTTCAAGAACATATTCATTCGGTGGGAAAATGAAATATTGTATGAAAAGATATTAAAATGGCGGCGTTTATGTACAAAAGGCTTACTTTAAAAATAAGTTAAACATTATAATTATACCAAATATTCACCATGTTTTTCACTTAAACGCTAAGTTATACTTCAAAATATATTTTTTTTGTGTAAATACCTACTTCTAACTTTTAAACTAACAGATATTTGCGTGCAAAATGTACACTTTTTTGACAGATACGACTTGGAAAATTTTGTATGAAAAAAATAATTATTGAAATATTTTTAAAATTCAGCATTTTTATCGCATTATTTTTAGCGTGACACTGCATCAGGTATACAGGTACACGTTCGCACATAAATTAGATTTTTAGATGCTCTTGGTTTTTCAGAAGGCGTGAGACAAACACACACACACACACATACACACACACAAACACTAACATTTTGATTGCTTTATTACTTTAGATAAACCGTTTATTTGTTGCCATTATTGTTACATCACATAAAAACAAAAATATATATACAATTTTGAACCACAATGGACAACAAAAAGGCTATTGCTCGGCTTCGCACTACCAGGTATCCCTGGAGTGCTGCTGGTTTTCAGCAAACCATTGGGCTAAAAATATATATAATATATATGTATGTTAAATATATGGTAAAATATACGTAAATATATGTATAAATATATGGTAGTGAATACATCAAAATCAAACCAACAAACACACAGTTCAACATAAACAATATACGATCACAAACTCAGGTCGAGGGCTCCGAGTCAGCCACAAATGCAGGCGTCAGCTCGCAAATATCCGTCTTTGGACCCTCATATGCACGGGTCACGGCACGTAGAGTAGACAAGTTCCACGCGCTGTGCCCCGGGTACTGCCAAAAGTCTACTCAATAAGAGGCACCCAACAATTTTCATATTACTAGTTGCATGTAACACATGAGATCCAACTGTCGATAGTGATAGTATGTACAGTTGAAGAATAAGTACCAAACTATAAACCCATAAATACAAATTATTTAATATTTTAAGATATTTGGTTTTCTATACAACACATGTACCTAGGTATGTATGTCAAGATAGGATAGTATGGAGGTCAGTCCTTTGATCCAAACCAGAATATGAAAACAGCATGATGGTATGTAGGTATGTTTGGAGATAAGTATCAAACTATTAAGTCTTCTTAGATTATTGTGTGTAGCTATTGCCATACAAATTGTATGAAGCAATGTCGTCACTAAATTCAATCTATATTATAAATTTGAATGTTTGTATCTATGTATGTATCATGTATGTGTTGAATGCGCTCCTAAACCGCTCATCCGATTGCGATGAAACTATGGTGAGTTGTCGAGAGTATGCCCGGGATGGTTTCTGGATCAAAAAATTTTAACTTCTTCTTCTTCTTCATCGAGTTTTAGGTCATTTTACCTATGAAGGTGGACTATCCTGGGAACCGTTCATCCGATTGCAATTAAACTTTGGTGAATTGTCGATCGTATGCCCGGGATGATTTCTGAATTTTAAATATTTTCTTCTTCTTCTTCTTCATCGGGTATCAGGTCATTTTACCTATGAAGGTGGACTATCCTGAGAACCGTTCATCCGATTGCAATGAAACTTTGATGAATTGTCGAGTGTAAGACCGGGATGGTTTCTGGATTAAAAAAAAATCTTCTTCTTCTTCTTCATCGGGTATCAGGTCATTTTACCGATGAAGGTGGACTATCCTGGGAACCGTTTATTCAATTTCAATGAAACTTTGATGAATTGTCGAGTGTATGCCCGGGATGATTTCTGGATTAAAAAAAAAATCTTCTTCTTCTTCTTCATCGAGTTTTAGGTCATTTTACATATGAAGGTGGACTATCCTGGGAACCGTTCAACCGATTGCAATTAAACTTTGGTTAATTGTCGATCGTATGCCCGCGATGATTTCTGGATTAAAAAAATTTTCTTCTTCTTCTTCTTCATCGGGTATCAGGTCATTTTACCTATGAAGGTGGACTATCCTGGGAACCGTTCATTCAATTTCAATGAAACTTTGATGAATTGTCGAGTGTATGCCCGGGATGGTTTCTGGATTAAAAAAAATTCTTCTTCTTCATCGGGTATCAGGTCATTTTACCGATGAAGGTGGACTATCCTTGGAACCGTTCAATCAATTTTCAATGAAACTTTGATGAATTGTCGAGCGTATGACCGGGACCTACTGAAGGGACGGGAGGTAATGAAGGGACGGGAGGTAATGAAGGGACGGGAGGTAATGAAGGGACGGGAGGTAATGAAGGGACGGGAGTAACTGAAGGGACGGGAGTAACTGAAGGGACGGGAGTAACTGAAGGGACGGGAGTAACTGAAGGGACGGGAGTAACTGAAGGGACGGGAGTAACTGAAGGGACGGGAGTAACTGAAGGGACGGGAGTAACTGAAGGGACGGGAGTAACTGAAGGGACGGGAGTAACTGAAGGGACGGGAGTAACTGAAGGGACGGGAGTAACTGAAGGGACGGGAGTAACTGAAGGGACGGGAGTAACTGAAGGGACGGGAGTAACTGAAGGGACGGGAGTAACTGAAGGGACGGGAGTAACTGAAGGGACGGGAGTAACTGAAGGGACGGGAGTAACTGAAGGGACGGGAGTAACTGAAGGGACGGGAGTAACTGAAGGGACGGGAGTAACTGAAGGGACGGGAGTAACTGAAGGGACGGGAGTAACTGAAGGGACGGGAGTAACTGAAGGGACGGGAGTAACTGAAGGGACGGGAGTAACTGAAGGGACGGGAGTAACTGAAGGGACGGGAGTAACTGAAGGGACGGGAGTAACTGAAGGGACGGGAGTAACTGAAGGGACGGGAGTAACTGAAGGGACGGGAGTAACTGAAGGGACGGGAGTAACTGAAGGGACGGGAGTAACTGAAGGGACGGGAGTAACTGAAGGGACGGGAGTAACTGAAGGAACGGGAGTAACTGAGGGAGGTACTGAAGGGACGGGAGGTACTGAAGGGACGGAAGGTACTGAAGGGACGGGAGTAACTGAAGGGACGGGAGTAACTGAAGGGACGGGAGTAACTGAAGGGACGGGAGTAACTGAAGGGACGGGAGTAACTGAAGGGACGGGAGTAACTGAAGGGACGGGAGTAACTGAAGGGACGGGAGTAACTGAAGGAACGGGAGTAACTGAGGGAGGTACTGAAGGGACGGGAGGTACTGAAGGGACGGAAGGTACTGAAGGGACGGGAAGTACTGAAGGGATGGGAGGTATTGAAGAGTCTGAAGCGACGGGTGGTTATGGAGGACAATTTTTAATTATACAGGCAATACGAAGTTTGCCGGGCGTTCACTAGTTTTTTATAAAAATTGTTAAAATAATTTTGAGATGTGCTAATAAAATGTTTGTATTTTTTATATAAAATCTAATGATCTAGTTGGGGTGTTTCAGCTTTTTCGATATTTTTAAAATAAATGGAAATATAGGCAGTTAAACTCATAAATTTATCATAAAAAAAATATTTTTCTTAATAAAAAACGTTTGAGAAACCCTGGAATTTAAAAAAAAACTAATTTGAGATTTTGTATTTGTCTATGTTTATACCAATTTTCAGCGTTCTAGATTTTATGGTTTCTGAGATATATGGAAATATATCTCAGAAATGAATATCCTTTTAAAAATTACATATTCCTAAACATGGTTTAATATGATTGGTGAACGAAATCGTTCAAGGCGAGATTCGAACCCGTCCCTTCTCATTACAAATCCAGCGCGCTAGCGTATCTGCCACCGACCCGTATAATAATATCTTAATATGTTTCCGTCACTAAAATTGTGTCAGCCAGTGTCGCCCCCCTACCGTCCCTTCACTCTCCTTTCCCCTCCAATATCATTATACATGCAGATGTCTCCAGTCCTGAGGAAGAAGCGGTCGTTTCAAAACCGATCGCATAATACATCTTATACTGTTTAAATAAAGTGAAAAAAAATAAAAATGTTTACAACGTTTACTTCGAAAATGTCTCAACAAAATGACTCACTTAACTATTACCTAAAGATACAGGTTTATTGGCTTCAGTGGCGTAGCTAGACATTTTGGGCCCCCGTGCAAAAACAAAAGTAATGGCTCCTAATATATTATTTTAATATGAGCATATTTGCACAGTATATTTATGCAAATATTCTCATAAAAAAGTAAATTAGAAAATAATTAAAGACTAATGTCACCGTTTATAAAACTTCGTGTTTTGACAATTGCGAAATCATTAACAAGTTTTTTACAATATATTTTTGAAATATTGTCTAAATTTAATATGTTCTGAAAATGATAAATATGAACACATATAATTCTATAATCGATTTATTTCACTTACGACGACTGTTTCGGCTTACATGCCATAATCAACTGGTCTAGTTGATTATGGCCTTGTAAGCCGAAACGGTCGTCGGGAGTGAAATAAATCGATTGTAGAATTATATGTGTTTATATTTATCATTTTCATGATGGAGTTCTACAAATAAGAAGCCGTCGCAATCAAAAGATTGAAAAGTGCGTGTATCTGTTCTGTTTAGGTTTGAATTAATTATTCTTATTCTTTCGTATGGCATTTAGATTTTGGGCCCCTTGTCAATCAAGGCCCTCATGCATTGCATGACCCTGCTGTTGTGTGGTAGCTACGCCACTGATTGGCTTTGTTATAACCAGCTAGTTACTGACAAAATCAAGTACCCAGCGGAAACCGATATTAAAATAAAATTATAATTCACCTTTTAGTTTGAATATTTTGATTGCAGATGTCATTATGAAACATCAAGGCCATATTATATAAGTTGTTGACTGATCGTGTCAATATATATTTTTTTGTATGCACAAAAAGTACAATGTTCTGATACTTCGAAGTAATCAACTTTTTTCCGGATGTAGCTGGACATAAAAACAATAATTTACTTAACATACAATGAATTCGTACAAAATGTTGGATCATAAAAATTATAATGATTTACGTATTTACTTTTATAAACAGCTAAGTTATTTACAAATATGAGTTAATTAGCCAGTAGTACCGGGCAGACACCACGCAGAGGAGAGTGTTCACTCATACCTTCCGATCCCAAACTTTTCAGATAGTAATATAGATGCACTTTTTCCTCCTCACCACCCCAATGGTATATAGTGGGATTTATTTCAGAATATCAACAAGTATCATACTGAGATTTTCTTCTGAAAGTTTCATCACAGTGTATCTGTGTGTATGTGTGTGTGTGCTGTGTACTATGTGATATGTAATTATATTTTTTTTTTGTTTTAATAGTATTTAAGTGTTATACGTATTTTCTTTGATTTCTTTTACTCTTTTTTATTTGCTGTTGTACATACACAATGTTGTCATACTTTGTAATCTGGTTGGTTGGAAGAAATTGCCTAATGGCAATAAGCCCGCCAGTGTACAATTATATTTGTTTATATTATGTACAAAAAGATGTATAAATAAATAAATAAATATGTGCAATGAACTGTGTGCGGAGTGTTTATTCTACTTTATCGATTATAGACTAAAGTACACATTCGATCATTGTATGGCGAACCAAACGTTGTCAAATACATCAAAATACAACGTCTACGTTGGCTCGGACACGATTGTAGAATGGATGATAGCCGGGTCCCAAAGAAAGTATTGGACACATGTCATTGGACACAATAAGAGCGATTGGACAGACAAATTGGAGGAGACTTGCTGTCGACAGGGCGGAATGGAGGCAGTTTCTTGAGGAGGCCAAGGCCCACACCGGGCTGTAGCGCCATTGCTGATGATGAATCATTCGATCCTTTTCAAATTTTGCTAATTTGTGTATGTAATACTTGCTTAGACACCATTAGATTTTATAGGATATGTGATCAGTGTTTCTCATTTTTTTATCAAATATTTCAAATTACCCCAAGCTCGGGAAACTTAAAATTTGATATTTTTGTATTCAAATTGCTTAAAAGGCACAACACTTTCATGAAATGGCAATGAAGAATTATCAAGTTTTTATAAAAATTATTTAAATCAAAAATATTCTAACAAACTCACCTTCCATGCTGAAAGTTTTCCATACATAATTTTTAATACTCTGTGGAGAGACTTGTATAGCGTTGGCCACAACTTACTCGTTTATTTAATGTTTCATATACCTATTTACATATTGTATAAAAATATTATTATTGTTTAATGAAATAAAACTATAAATTATGTACATATACAAACTTATTTCTGCGTAATAACTATGGGCGTTTTAATAATGCACCATGTGATACTAAATTATAAGGATCAAATCTATAGGTAATAGGTATAATATGATATTATGTATATTTGTTAACCACAACGTGTCTATACACATTGAAGACAAAATGGTGATTAGCTTAAACGACCATTAGATCGACGACTATTAAATAATGTAGCTTCAATTGTTCTAGAAAATTCGATCACATATCATTATATTATTATATTAAGCAAGATAATTTTTAATAGCTTTGTGTATAAACAGCACTATTATATTTAATTGATATTCGCGCCAGTGAAATCTCTTCAATATTTAAGATATAATATTAATTATTAATATTAAAATAATGAACGATGGACGATTGCAGCCAACATTTTACTAAAGTACCACACTTTTCATTCCCATTCACTTTACTGGTGTTTTAAACTCTTCCTTTTAAGTACAATCAACTGGAATAAAAGAACGTAATTGTTATTTTTTTCTCTCTCCTTTTTCGCAAAAAATCCTATTTTTTATGAATTTTATAAACTTTGTGCTGTCTTGATTTGATCTAAGACTCGACTGAAAGCAGATATGACTGACGGATCACATCTATGCTCTGTCAGTTCAGTATTCCCAAGAGATACTATTTCAGATTATTTGTGCAATTAACAAACAAAAATTACAAGATATCTACATTTACAATATGAATATACATATCACGATGACTCCAATTCCATTTATTAATCTGTAAACAATAATTAAGTTTATATTGTTTAGATACTTTTTAAAAATGCAAATAGTTACAAACTATATGTCTCCTGTGAAATAAAAAAATATGTACACTGCTAGCCCTAGAACAGGTATACCTAGTTGAGCAGCGTTTATCTTTTTTTAATGAAGATTATTTAAAGATTTATTTATTAGATTATTTAAACATTTATTGGAAAGAGCAAATAAGTAATACGATTGGTAAAATGAGGAAATTATTTTATGTATTCTATCGATTGAGGACTTTCTTGGACATTGCTGCGATGAAAAATATATATTTTGCACTTGCTCAATCTGTCATGCAATATGGGATTATAGCGTGGGGTGGTGCTTATAAAACTAACCTCGAACCCCTTTATATCATCCAGCGGAGTATCTTAAAAATAATTTTAAATAAACCCAGAGACTACCCTACGACTAGCCTCTTTACCGAGGCAAATGTCCCATCACTGCATGCTATATATAAGAGAAATGCATTGAAGCAGATCTACAGGGAGTATTTCGTCGATAGAGTACATGCTTCGGATTGTATAAGAGCCACTCATCGATTTAATGTGATACTAAATATACCAAAAAAAAAGAACGGCCTACGCACAAAACCACTATACGTATCTTGGCGTTAAGTGGTTTAACGAACTGTTGCCTGAGCAGAGACATACGGATATTATCGATCTAAAGAAATTTTATGTAGATATAAAGAGGGTCTGTGTATAAAAACTGGTCTTATTTATTCATTGTTGTTATATATGTAGGTATTATGCACTTATTTTATTAATCGTAATTGATATTTTAATGTTGTTTTTTTTAATATAGCATATATACCTATGTCTATTTTTAAGTATGTTTTTTGTTACCTATGATTATTTTGTTACTTTGTTTTTGTTCTATATCATGTAAATAGTTGCAACTCCCTTCAAAACACGAGTATATCTCTTTTTGAAGGAAGTCATATTATAAAGTGTTTTAATTTCTTTTTTGCTATGTATTTTTTTTTTATGTAAAATATGTCTTTTTGAAATAAATAAATAAATAAAAAAAAAATGGTATGATAAAGAAATATCAAAGATAATATTCCGATATGTTGGAGCAAATTCAGAAGACGTTTATGGGGTACCTGTATATGCGGATGCACAGAGTATATCCGACAAACATGCACCACCCAGAACTTCTGACGTCCTGTTGTTATGAGTCTTGAAAGCAGGCACTACTTTTGACCGGCTTCAAGATTTTCAACAAACTTATTGATTGTCCAGGCTAGGGCTTTTTGTACCACCCAACTACATAAAGGGTAGAGGACATTATCTTCTGAACGTCCCCCATTCCAGAACGGATGTAAAGGCTCGCAGCACTCTATTATGGAAAAATTAAACTCGCTCTCGGACGAGGTAGATATTTTCCATAGGATTATAAGGCGCTTAACATCGTACCTTAAACAAAGATAGCCGTCATCGAACCGCACATCACACTATAATTGGCAGCAGCTGTCGTGTGATTACGAAAAAAAAATATGTCATAACTTATAAAAGGTCCGAGATAGTATTTTTCAGTATTGTCACAGGGTGGTCTCTAAACGGTTATATTTAAATGAAAAGTTTTTAAAACAAAAAATATATAATTAAAAAACTTACCATTTTCAATTCTCAAAACACAACCCGGAGAAGGATATGACGGACGAATAATGTATGAACTTACCTGAAACAAAAATAAACAGAATACATTCATTAACATTTATTAGGCAATTCATAAAAAAAGCAATCAAAACTTGAGGCAGGAGAAAATTAGCAAGCAACAAGTGAAAGTTGAGACATGGACCAAAATAGCACCGCAGTGCCGTGCGGGTAAGTCTTGTAAGTAAAAACTTGTCAAATTAGCGTCCAGAATTTATTAAAGGTAGGTATCCTCAGTGGCATAATTACGTTTATGGACATTTTGCAAATATAAAATGAGGCACGGCCCAGCGTAACTTAGAGAACCTGGAATATTTTAAACTATTTAGGTACTATTTCAGTATTTATAAATATAAAAATTAATATGAAGTCTTTTCAGACGTTACTATACCGAAACAAGCAATTTCAGTGGTGAGTGTACTGGAAATAACATTTTTTTTTATTATTTTCCAGAAAAATTACAAATTATCACATATAAATTTTAACATTATATATATAACAAATTGGTATAAGATTCTAACACTTAAAAGTTACATGGAATATATCACCTCACTAGACCTAGGTCTGATCTGGGGTGATACTATTTTTTATTAATTTTTGTCATGATGTATGTATTGATGTATGTAGTGAAAATAGTAATAATATGCAAGGAATGTGAAAATCAAGTATGTATGCAAGTGTAATTTGTCTCATGTATGTCGTCTAAAGTATTGTCATTTTGTTATTTTATGATGTAGGTCAAGTCTTTTTCTGATTCATTTCTTCCTCTATCAATGAGCCACTTGGTCACCAATTTTGCCAAATTTTTCCCACTTGGTGAGATTGAGTTGGCAAAGTTCGGGATTATTTTGCTATACAAATGTCGTCTGTATAGTAGTTGGCTGTAGAAGTCTCCTATTTCTAGTGTCCATTGAAAGTAAGGGACAAATACAGTCTTATAAAAATACAAAAGGAATACAATATAAAATAAATAAAAAACAGACTTATTACATTTGTTCACAGATGACAATCATAATATACAAGCACACACATTACAACGTTAAATAAGTAAGAATATAATCAAAATAAATAAAAATAATATAAGAATAAATTAAAATGTTATTAAAAAATTAATGCATGTTTGCCGGTGACGGGAAATAATGGGAAGAGAAAAATAAAAAGGAAAAAGGATGGGAGAAGGATTAAATGTTATACTACGATATAAGAATAAAATCAAATAAAAAAAATAGGTACAAAAATTAAAAAATTCACTCCGCTATGCATCTATGTAGGTATATAAAAATTTGTAGCAGTTATTGCTAGCAGTGAATATATCAGAATGTAATATATTGCCCGATAGGTTGACAATAAGAATAAGATATTATTCTTCTGACAATTAAGATGCTAATAGGTGCCTACATCAAAAATTCCATTTTTCGTCAATAAGTCAAAAAAAGCGACCATATGCCGAAAACAACAATTTCTTTTAGTATGATTCTGCATGCGTAATGTATATTCACATCTCAGTTTTAGTTCTATGTCGACCGACGTTACACAAACTACTCACAAAACAATTACATTAGACGGAGCTGCTCCAACTACAATACAAACATTTCGATATAATGCATAAATCACAAGCAGATTTCAAAACATACGTAATATTACAACAATTCGATAAATAGTAGGTAGGTACATACCACAATAACATTCATCCATAATCTATTTCGCATACAAACATAGGTATACCTATTATATATACTATCAAATATATATATATATACACTAACATAATATTCTATGCTATATATTTGTAAGTTTTAAGCTTAGGAATATAACAAATTGTAAATAAAGTAAACATGATATATTATATGAAAACATATTATTGGGCTCCAATGAACTAATCAGGAAAAGAAATTATTAACTATGCATTATTTTTTACATATTACAATAACAAACGAGTGGGTTGTAGCCAACACTAAACTCTCCACACCATAGTAAATGTTCATTTTTAGCAATACAGTCGGACAAATGTATTGGTCAAGTCTCCAATACACAAAGCCGTCTCAATGTTCAACATTTTGTCGAGCGAAGTTGACGTCTTCAATATCAGTAAAAACAAATTTATGAATTTTATAATGTTTTATTTTTAAATTCTAATTATTTATTGCATAAACTGTTCTTTTAAAATTCTAATTATGTTTTGCATAAACTGTTCTTTTTAAATTCTAATTATGTATTGCATAAACTGTTCTTTTAAATTGTGTTTATTTATCATTTTGTGATAATGTTTGTTGTCCGTTTTCATACCATGCCAGTTTAGGTTGCCCTGTAATGGCATGGCATTCTCTTTGACAAATAAATAAATAAAAAAATAAATACCTGGGTATAATATATTTTAATAAACTATATACAATTATTAAAACAACACCAAATTAACATAACTTCAAAAAGAAAATCAAAGTTAATTTTTATTTATTCGGAAAAATTTTAATTATTGCTCTAAAATAAATAAAATATTTTTTTTAAATGAATATGTCCATGTTAAACAAGTACATATACATCTTCCTACGTTCCCTAAAATAAGCAAATAAATGCTTGTACTATAGGTGAACGAAATCGGTCGAGGCAGGATTCGAACTCGCGACCACTGGATTACTAACCCAGCGCGCTAGCCGCTCTTCCATCAACCCATCTAAATACCCCTTACAATTAAAAAAATAACTTTGAACATCTGTTTTAGCTGTTAATATTAATAATTCTAGTGGATATACGTATATATGTGCATGTAGATATAAGTATGTGAATGTAAAATAGAATGTAAATATTAGATGGGTCGATGGCAGAGCGGTTAGCGCGCCGGGTCCAGTGCTCGCGAGTTCGAATCCTGCCTCGACCGATTTCGTTCACCTATAGCACAAGCATTTATTTGCTTATTTTAGGGAACGTAGGAAGATGTATATATGTAAAAAAAGGGACTCATGTAATTTACTCGTGTCCCAAACACGTTTTAACTTTATTGTGACAGTACTTATTATTTGAAAAGAGTTGTACTTAACCTTTTAAGTTATAAGTTTCAAAATAAATAAAAAATAAACGTTTACTCATTAAAATAAATAACAATCCTTTCAAATAATAATATAATTTATTTCATTCTGATAAATCTCCATTTTCTTTTTGCGAATTTATATTCGATGTATATTTACATAAGTAGGTATTGTTCTTTTAATAAAATAATAATTTCTTGTTTTTCCATCTCATCCCAAAATCTTTTATTAAATAACGCCAACACAAAAATATTCTATTCCTGCGGGTAAATTTAATTTGGGAATAAGGCGAAATTGAAAATGAGAGGTTCCTTAGATAGAAATTTGTATGTTACTATTACATAAAACGGACAAAAAATATCTTAAATATCATGTCGCCTATATTTGGTATGAGAATAATTTAAATGATAATTTTCTGGTAAACAAGAAAATGTAAAACTTCAATACGAATTTTAAATCCGTAGAACGAGACATAACCTTTTTTTATGCGTCTCTCTTGAGATATACCTATCCAACTAAAAACTGCTCCGCACATAGAATATAGGTTTTCAATTAAGAAGTAATACATTATAAGCATAAAAACACAAATTATAGGAACCTAATTATAGGTTTTCTCTTAAGAAATAATACATTATAAGCACAAAAACACAAATTATATTTTTTATGAAGAATAAATGAAAAAAGTGTAGAGGGAAAGGTGGTGGAAGAGGGACTAGGGGTTTGAGGATAGGATGAAGTGGGGAGATGGTTTATTGACATCAAAAATGAAATAAATATCCTTACATTTATGTTTGAAAAGGTCAAAATTTAAATTAAATACATCTATATGATTAAGGAAATTATTATAGATTGTGCAAATACTTTGAAACAATTTGTTCTTATCAATATTAGTACATTGGAAATCATTGGAATTGGGTTACTTTCTCGGAAATAAGAGAATCGATATTGTATGCTATGCAGAAGACGCGGTCCTCATGGCTGATTGTGAAGATGACCTCCAAAGACTCCTGCACAAATTCCACATATCGGCGCAACAATACAACATGAAAATCTCCATAGAAAAAACAAAGAGCATGGTAACTTCAAAACAGCCTGTACGTTGCAAACTCGTAGTTGACAATAAGACAATAGAACAAGTTATGCGATTCAAGTACCTGGGCGCTGAAATATCAAGCAGCAGTGACCTTTACGAAGAAGTCAGGGAACAAACGAATAAGGCTGCCGTTGTAGCGGGGTGCTTGCGAACTATTGTATGGAGAAACCAACACATGTTGAAAGAAAGCAAGATGAAGATATACAAGACCTGCGTAAGGCCAATAATGACATACGGCATCGAAACCAGAGCCGACACCACGAAAACAAAGAGTCTCTTGCGAACCACCGAGATGAAAACTCTCCGCCCCATCGCAGGTTTAACCATCCGAGACAGAGTACGAAACTCCGAAATTCGGAGGATCTGCGATGCTGAGGATGTCGTGCGATGGGGTAGAAACAGAAGACGCTACTGGAGAGATCACGTGGAAAGAGCGGATTCAGTGAGAGTGGTGAAAATAGCGGCAGATGAGATACCGTCAACCAGCAGACCCCCTGGACGACCGCCAAAGATATGGAAGGACAGCTGGACATCCGCGTCCCAGGAGTGAATCCGAGAATAAACAGTACCCAGTACTAGAACAAGCAGAAGAAGAAGAAGAAGAATATTAGTACGAAAAGGTGTAATTGAAAATGCCTACTATTAAAGAATTGAACCGCGCCAGAATATCATTGACTCGACAGGGAAAAAGATCCAATATTTGCGTATATGCTACTACAAAAATATTCTACTGCATTAAGACAGGAGTATTTTTATGAATTTCTTTGAACGTGAAGAAAACTTTTTAAATGATGTCCTCAATTTTTTTCTATTTGCTTGTTTCAAAAGCAATGCATACTATTGTTTTAAATGACTTGCCATAGAAGTTCCATGTAGATCCCATTTCGGGAAAACGAATGTCCACGACGTTCCACAGTATGGCAAAACTAAATTATACTCTCTCAAGGATTGAGCAATCTGGCGCTGATACTACATATTACGAAGAGCTGCTGAAAATGAATAAAGTTTCATATTATTTTACTACAACTTTACATATATACAGAGACTTGCCATTTTATTAGACTCGCTGAAAAAATAGAACAATTCTTTTTAACACGTAGGTATGTTTCTTGATTATTTCAAAGGAAAAATTTATCAGAAGGATAATATATGTGCGTGTTTAAAAGATTTATCTACATCCAAATACGATATATCGCAAAATTTAAAATAATGAAGGGTTCCAAATAAAAGATAACTTACATGATCAACATTGTCAGCCTTCGTGGCTCAGTTCGTTAGATATCTGACTGCTGAGCCAAAGGTCCCGGGTTCGATTCCCGGTGGAGACACAGTTTTTAATTGTGTTTTCAGTCTGGATCTGTGAGACGATTAATATCGTAAGTCTCCAGAATGTGACAACTTGTTTTTGGGTGCATGTTAAATTAATATTTGACATAGTACCTGTTAGTTGCCCGAGAAGTAATATTAAATAAATAAATAAATTAGTATATTCTTAATAAACATTAATATTTTTATTATTTTTTTTATTTTTTTTTAGCTTCTCGGGCAACTAACAGGTACTATGTTAAATGATTATTTAACATGCACCCAATAACAAGTTGCCACATTCTGGAGATACGATATTAATCGTCTCACAGATCCAGATTGAAAACACAATTAAAAATTGTGTCTCCACCGGGAATCGAACCCGGGACCCTTGGATCAGCAGTCAGATACCCAACCAACTGAGCCACAAAGGCCGACAAATATAATAGGATAATGATTCAGCTGTTCGTGATGGCAAGGGTCGGAATAAATAAAACTATACGATAAACGCGACACTGTATTCACTTAAACGGTTGACGCATGAATGAAAGTACCCGATTGGTTTGTACGAACGGCGATGATCTGTAGTAAGTCAATCTTCGCAAATCTTCGAGAACTGTCGAGGATATTCTGCAAATTCCTGCTATTAAGGAGCGCGGCTTCGAGTGGAAGTGACAAATAATTCAGCAAAATTGGGGCATACTTTTTCTGAAGTGATGAAGTCTTAATATCAGCAATGATTTCCTATTATTTTATATAACTAGTTGCAACCCATGAAATAGTCAAATGAGCAAAACAAATTCTACATTTATATATGGAAAAAAAATCCCTCATGTTTTAGATGACTTTTTTGTAGGCCTTCGTGATCCAAACGCTGATCCAAAGATCCCGGGATTGATTCCCGGTGAAGATACAGTTTTTGATTGTTTTCAGTCTGGATACCGTGAGAACGATCAATATCTCCAGAATATGTTGACTTGTTATTGGGTGCATGTTGTATTAATATTTGACATAGTACCTGTTAGTTGCTCGAGAAGTAATATTCTGTTCACTCGTAACTTGGCAACTGGTAGAACATTCTTTACAGGAAGAAATATTTGAATGGGTATGTTCTCAATAATAAACGGAAAATAATGCGATAAAAATATATATTAATTTTTTTTCTACTACTAGTTGCATGTAACACATGAGATCCAACTGTCGAAAGCGATAGTATGTATAGTTGAAGAATATGTACCAAACTATAAACCCATAAATACAAATTATTGAATATTTTCAGATATTTTGTTTTCTATACAACATATGTAGGTATGTATGTCAAGATAGGATAGTATGGAGGAAGGTCCTTTTTTCCTACCCAGAATATGAAAATAGCATGATGGTATGTATGTATGTTTGGAGATGAAGTATCAAACTATTAAGTCTTCTTATTTTTAAAAAAATTGTTAAAAAAAATTGAGATCTTCTACTACAATGTTAATATTTTTATAGAAAATTAAATTATCTAGTTGGGATGTTTCGGCTTTTTTCGATAATTGTAAAAGTTTTGGAAATATAGGCAGTAAAACTCATAAATTTATCATAAAAAAAATATTTTTCTTAATAAAAAATGTTTGAGAAACCCTAGAA
Organism: Molanna angustata; assembly: GCA_963576475.1. Lineage (NCBI taxonomy): Eukaryota > Metazoa > Arthropoda > Insecta > Trichoptera > Molannidae > Molanna > Molanna angustata. The sequence goes on from OY754975.1 coordinate 9,189,960, forward strand.
TTTTTTTGAAAAAACTAATTTGAGATTTTTTATTTGTCTATGTTTGTGCCAATTTTCAGCGTTCTAGCGTATATGGTTTCTGAGATATATGGAAAAATAAAATAAAAATTCAAAAGTTGATAACCCCTGACTGAAACAAAAATTCAAAATTCTGAGTATAAAAGTTTTGTAGGCCTGTAACTGTTTATATATTCTGAAATTTTGGGCTCTGTAAATTGAGCGGATCAAAAGTTATAAGGGACACACACACACACACAGACACACCCTCACACAGACACACCCTCACACAGACACACACACACAGACACACGAAATGTTCTACTCCGAATTCTGAATAAATCCGTGTATGGAACATATATGCTGCGAAGCCTCTAAGTTGGTGTTTTTTGACTTCAAAGTTGGAAAAGCCGTGAAAAAAGTAGACCTCTGCATACAATTCTCGCGTATCCTGGCTTGAAATATTGTCGATATGTTAAGAGAACAAAGTTCTCCTGAACAAATCGACAGTTGGAAGAGAATCCGAGTATTCTTCTCTCATTCTCTTGTATGCGAATCTTCTCTCTCGCATCCCTCGCATAATTTTTTTTAGTTTTATGCAATTTGGAAACGATATGACATTTTCGCTTAGAAGACAGTTTAGTGAATCTGAAGTCAATGGCAATATACGAATGTGAATCTTCTATTCTATCATTGTTCTTTTTGCACAATGGTATCGAAATTGCCAATATAGAGGGCTTCGTGAACTAATATTCGTGCTATACAAATTTTTTTTTCACTCACTTTGCGTTCTATGAAGGAGTCGATTTCAGTCCCCATATGTAGATCGGTTGGAAATGAAACTACCGAAAATGATTACATTGTTTATACATGTATCTTATTTTGCGTGTTTCACAACGAAAATATTCTAAGATTTTTTCGCGATGTCTAATTGCAACTGTTTGCAAATGCCAAAAAAAGAAAAAAAAACATAGTAAATAAGGGAAACTCAGTAGTGCCTTTAGTAAATATACGATCCTCACTTAAGAAAAAGTACTAATTTTGCTGCATTTAGCACTCCCACGAATGTGTTTCTCAAAGATCTGTATTAATTTTTTCAGTGAGTCTAATAATATGACGGTCCTGTATAAGTCACAACCGTTCCAAAGATAAAATAATAGCGAACCCAAAGTAATTCCGAATATTCAAATCCGACGTTTCTGGAAAATAATTACTTTTAAAAGCGATGAATATATTTTTCAACGAACCCATTATGAATGCGAAGATTTTTCGTCGTAAAAAAATAAAATCGATGTGTAATCAATGACAAAAATAAAAATTAATTTATTTTGAAGAAAAGATTACCATAGATACTCGGTTCCAATTTTAGTTTGCTGAAGAAAGTACATATCCATATTTTTTGTGGATATATTATTCTAGTTCTCCTATAAAATAAATAGTAAAGAGATTGCTTTAAAATACGATATGTTATAAAAATAAACACTTTACTGTGAACGAAACGATATACTTATTTGAAATAAAACAATGTGTCGTTTATAGAAAACAATGTCGTTTTATCGCACAACATAAACAATACAGAGACGCATTGTCGAAATATCACAAACCATAATAATGTTTCATAAGAACAATATGTGACGCGCGCACACAATTTGGCTAACATTAGCAATTATAATAAAAGCAATGCGAAGCTTTAACGCCGATTCTCACATATAAAGCTGAAAGCTTCTACGGCGAGGAAATAGCGTCGATGCTATTAAACTTCTCCGCACACCTCCCCCCGTTTCCTTCACCCGTTTGATTAGACAGGCATCAACCATCTCACGAACAACCGAGAAAAACACTTAGACACACTATTCCATGGCGCTACACTCTCCCGTATTCGCATTATACCACAGAGTCCTTCCCGGTTAGGGACTGCGATCCGGAAAATCGGATCCGGCATCATCGGACGTCTAAACAAATGCGGCACCAATTGGCCAGATCCATAATTAATTCAAAAGGATTTTCTCGGCCGTTGGTTATAACTCTTTAACTCTGTTTCTTTGAAATACTCGTGATTCTGGATCTGTGAGACGATTAATATCGTAATTCTAAAGAGTGTGGCAACTTGTTATTGGGTGTTTGTTAAATTGATATTTGACAACTTACCTGTTATTTGCCAGAAAAATAAGTTTTTAAAAAAACTCAGTAGGTAACTTTGTTTCTGTGTAACTCTGTAAAGGCCCCCATTCACGATCGTGCCATCCTTCCAAATGGCTTGCCATCACTCCAAAATGCGCTCGAGAATGTCAAATCCCGCGCAGCCAAATTGTACTGACACACCGAAATGGAATTCCAAACGATCGAAACTCTGTAGTACCGCGAAAACGGCGCGGCGCATCCTGTCGGCAAGGCATGCTCATGAGTGTGAAAACCAGCGGTACATTGCGCCATCTCATTGCGCCGAGCTGATTGACACTCTCGCGAATGCGAAAATACAACATTTTCTCTTTGTTTTTTTTTCTATTTATATATATGTAAACAAACCGCTAAATAGCAGTTGTATAAAACTCATCATCAGAATTATAACTCATTTTTACTTGAAAATTAAAAAATAAAATAGAACTTATTAATGCGAAAGCTACTAATTTTGATGGCTCGATGGCACGATGGCGCGTCCGTGAGTGTGATGAAAATTTTACAATGCTCCAAATGGAGCCGGTCCATATGGAGCGACGCCGAATGGCACGATCGTGAATGGGCTGCTTTAGAAGTGTATTGGCAGATGACAAAGTTTATACTAGATAATAGTTTACCACGAGTTTTTTCAAAACCAAAAGTATTTATTATTATTTTTTATTTAAAAAAATAGCTAAAAGTTGTATAGTAAAATAATGATTTTTTTGCTCGTTTTTGTAATAATATATAATTTTAACTTACTTTTTAATCTGGTTCGTTGGAAAAAATAGCCTAATGGCAACAAGCCTGCCAGTGTACCTACAATATATTTGTTTATATTGTGTACAAAAATGTATATAAATAAATAAAAAACTGTGCTAAGTTTAGTTTGTCAATCGACAATATTCTTGATAGAACTCCTTTGTATGTAAATAAAAAATTGGTTAAAATGTTTATTCTGAAAATGTGCCTTGCACAAAACGCGTCCATAATCAAATAAATTTCAATAGAACTAATACCAAGTATTTTTTTAAATTTGTAATATATCTACAAAAAACTGTGCCTTTATTAAACAGATTTATGAGGACTTTCTCAACCAAAACATAGAAATAAACATTTATAATGAGCTTGATCATATTTGATACGGTTGATTTTGGAATAAAAAGATAAAATAGTTTTGATGTGACTAATCCGGTCGGATCGATGGAAATCCGGCCGTATCCGACCGGATTGAAATTGGAGCCGGATTGCAATCCCTATTCCTGGTTTATGAATTACATACAGATACACCCACAAATAACAAGATACGAGTGTATCTTCCCGATGAAGTACGCCAGGAATTTCAAGATACAAAAGAATGAGTTAATCTCGACGATTCCCGGGATTTCCCCGCCGCCTCGGAGATTCTCGGGATGGCCACATAAAGTTGATAGGGATTTGACCTGGCTTACTGATATTAATCTTTTTAAAACCATGCTGGCATCAATAAAGCACAATGAAACGTGCAATGCAATAAATCAATTGTGAAAGCATTCGTAGATAAAATTTGTAAAAGTCTTAATTATAATAGTAAACGACCTGCGAGAGTTCCAGCCGTTAGTGTCCACTTATAAAACTGAGCCCATGGGTTTCTTCATATTCTCATTAGTCATGCAGGATTATGATGAGTAAGAAATCCTGTCATAGATACGTTACCCGATTATCAGAAAACTTTCTTTTAGTTATCCTCAAAGATCTTAGTTTATTTCTGAGTCACTTTATAATAAGATCTGAAGTTAATGAGAGTTCATGAACGACAACATTACTAAATTACATAATTGCATTTTTCTCTCCTTAGATTCTCCTCAGAGCACCCTCCCTTCATAAACGGGCAATTCAGCAGGTGTGACATGTTCTGCATCTCGCATGCCATGTCCGAGTCAGCCTCTAGCATTCCCATCTATACACCTGTCTTTAGACTGTTCAGCGATTTTAGGGATGTATATGGTAGTCGGTGAACCGTTGGAAGTACCTATGTTGGTTCATAGACGTTTTAACTTCCTAACCGTTCCTTCCACAACTCAAATCTTCTCTTTTCGCTGGTTGAGGTAATGCGATTTTATTCCTGAGAAAGCTGTTTCTAGACTGGACTCTCGAGGGCGACAATATTTTCGGTACCCAAAAAAGATAAGTAATAAATGAAATTGACAAAAAAACCTATGATGCAGTCTTAACATAACGCCAATGAAACATAAATTCAAATTTAAAAATTTATCACTATACCGTCACAACCAACGTCGCAAATGCAAAAAAAAAATTGCAATAGACAAGATAGATTAAAATTGGTTTGTGATAAACTGTTTATGTACATTGACCTTGTTGTAATATTTATTTATATGACTATAATGTTTGTTTGTTTTAAATAAAATTAAAAAAAATACATTTGTAACAGTTTCCTAAAACACAAGTTAAACATAAAAGCAATGAGACATGTACCCAAATCAGACAAGTTGTCACAAGCAATGTTCCACAAACAGAAAGAGACACGCCATTCAAGGAAGTTGGAACAGATCATACAGGACAGCTTGAACATAAAAACTATGAAACATATACGCAAATTCGACAATTTGTCGCTAAGCTGTCACAAGGAATGATACACGTAACATTTTGCTACAAAGACCTCGCATAATATGATATGAGTATATGTTACATTCATCTACATCTATTACGGGACACGATCCCAAAGCAAATGTCTAAGTACAAACAACTATTTTACATTGCATAGCAATATTATGTATTTACATTTTCATATGAATATTTGAATCCCCCGACTTGGGAAGAAATAGGTCTCGGGTGCCTTTCGGGAATATGTGTAGGTACTGACACTAAAAGAAATATACCTTTTTATATACGTTTGGGAGAGCCAGCAGGTACATAAATATTGAATAAGAATCTACAATAGTTGTACCGTAGAATGTTTACTAAGCCAACATTGGTACATACCTTATTCTCCTGTTTTATACAAAAAGAACTCTCATTTTACATATAAAAACAAAACAAAAAGGTCTATTCGTACGGTAACTTCCACATAAGTAGCGAACCGAATAAAACTATGCATACCAAGTAAACAATGAACATACGTCCCAAAAAACTGTATAGCAAACGAAACCGGAGAACGAAACCGAGTGAACGACTTCATATTTGCTCATCACACACCACCAGTGTTTGCCGAGGGTACAATAAGTTCATATAAAATGCACAGAAACAGCATTAATTATAACAAATACACGAGACTCAGATTAACACGAGAAACTCCAAAACTTATTTTATGAAAAACAAGAATAACGACCTCAACTCCAACACAAAACATGCAAAATCATACGATTGCCACATTTTAGCTCAAGTGCAAACGAAACAATTTGGCATAGCACCGGAACAAGACTTAAATTAACGAACGAAATTTGGCTTGGAGTATAAAATGCTTTTTGCAAAATTCTACTTAACAAACTCTCGTCAATTTTCAACAGTGACATTTTTTTCTCAATATATCGTAAGGTTTGGCTATTCATTCTTTGAAGCGCACAACACCTCATAAGAATCCTTCACTAAATTTTTCAAAGAGCATTTCGATGGGTGCCACAAATTTTCTCTTTCAAACAGTGAACTTTCGTTTATTATTTTAACAATATGAGCTTGAGCGCTATTGATGGTTATACCATCATTCTCCAAGGCGAAAATCAAAATCAGGTGGTACTTATAACCTGTATTTGTTTTATTTTATTAAAAGATAATCTTCGGTAGGTAATTGGGTACTTTATATAAGGACTTGTTATCTGTACATATTCATACATATTAAAATTTCTTAACTATGTATATCTTATATAAAAATACTTTAAGTTTTGTATGAGGGTATTATGGATAGAGGGGGGGACGAATACGAGCTGCTGCACTTGGTCAACCAGGGCAAAATAGAGGGTCAAAGAGGTAAAAACAAATATCCTGACTGCGCAACATACGATACCAGACAGGAACAAACAAATCTTAGGATTGTAACCCAGAAGAACACATATTAGAAAATAAAAAAAAAACAGAACAGACCAAGTATTATTTTTCATGACAACCTCACAGATCAGCCGCCCACAAGTAAACATAAATACCACAAGTAAATACGTACGCAAACTGACCACAAAACGAGAAAACCGCAAAAATAAAATCGACTAAACTAACAGACATTACACAACAAGTACCTACAAACCAAAGCTCAGCTGGTTTGTTCAAAAGGATAAATATTTACATAAGTGGCCTCACATTACATTTAATTAATACCATTATTCTAACGTTCAAACGGTGTCGACATAACATAAACAAAATCCAAAAAAGAAATTGCGCAAGTATAATTACAAAACCTATAATTATTCTTGCATTTCAACTAGGGACTGCAATTGCTGGATACCTCATCCAACGATTCTTCTGGATGCAGCACATTTTTGGACATGTTGGGTCCTGCAGCAAGCGCAGGATCCAGCGCTGCTGATCCCCAAGTAATTAATTTCTAAAATAATAGCGCAAAAGTCTAGGTTTTGATACACTACCAAGCGGTGGGGAGTGCGAAACGACGTTGCTATTCGTTGCGTCACTGTGCTATACCATCTCTACACCGTTTGTTTACAAAAAGAGAATTTCAATTGCGGGCTTCTCCCAATACAATAAGGTCGATGATTACCAATTATGGGAAAACTATTTCAGAAAGGAATTCGCCAATTTCAAATAAAACGGACAAAGATTTTCCTTAAGCTTTGATTAGTGAACATCTCGAAAAAAATAACAGATACATAAATCTTAACGCGTACCATAAAGAGACTCTTTTTGATCCTGGTTTAATCAGAATTCACGGATCCTGCAATGCCAAACATTGCAATAAATTGGTGTCAAAACTATTGTTACTTCCTAAATTTGTAAAAAGTTTTATTGTGTTTATAAAGAACAATAAAGGTTTTTTCAAAAAAAAAAATTGCTGGATCCGCGCTGGATCCAGCTGTGTTGATATTAATCCAACAAAAATCTTGCTGGACTGAAAAGGCTGCTGCAATCCCTAATTTCAACGATATTTGGTTATTCTCTAATGCAATCAAAGTTTTGCAACCCTTCAAAGGTTGAAGAAGTAATTTTTGGAAATCTCAAGACTTTTTATCAAAAATACGATGCAGCCTTAATCTTCAATCTCAGTGAACGGCGAGCCTTTTGTCAGCTGTTATCTAATCTATTACAGTCATCACTCAATGACCTGCAATTGAAAAAATAACCAATGCAGTAGTCGTTTTAGTTCTAGTGTTTTCTTACAGTATACTCTCTTCGGCACTTTTGAAGGTAGTCACCAAGGTTTTAGTGTTCTCAAGACTCCGATAGTGAGGGAAGAAAAGTCGTATAGAGAAAAAACAATACTATCAACCGGCAGTTTACGTACATTAATAACATAATTTACCACTATAATCTATCTCATCATCTCTTCTTATGTTCTTTCAAAGATCTGAAAGGGACGGTATCGGGTGGTGGCGGCTGAATAAGTCCTGCAAATGTCCACATTTCGAACAGATAACACTATTCATAATGAAGATTTTTGTCATTTATTGCGAGTTTTGATTAAAACTGACGGTAGATTGTTTTTTTTTCTATATAAGGTTTGAACAATTATGATTGAGTATACTATGTAGAATTTGTCGGCCTTCATGGCTCAGTTGGTTAGGTATCTGACTGCTGATCCAAAGGTCCCGGGTTCGATTCCCGGTGGAGACACAGTTTTTAATTGTGTTTTCAGTCTGGATCTGTGAGACGATTAATATCGTAAGTCTCCAGAATGTGGCAACTTGTTATTGGGTGCGTGTTAAATCAATATTTGACATAGTACCTGTTAGTTGCCCGAGAAGTAAAATAAAGAAATAAAGAAAATAAAGAATTTCATATTATTTTATCCTCGTAAATTTCTTATTCTTCCTGCTCTAGTAGATCCACGATCTGTTTATATCGGTTCACTCCTAGGATGCGGATGATCAATTATTATTTTTGATAGTCTTCCAGGAAGAGGAATTTCATTAACAGGGCAGGGTTTTCATAAAAAAAATTAAAGCAGTCTTGATACCCAAGAACAATCAAGATGGGCCATATAACGCTGGATAGCTCTCTTCAAACTAACAAAAACATACTACAACGACAAACTCTTAAAAGTTTTCCGTTTTGAAGTATACTCTTTAGAAGATATGGATTTTACAAAAAAACAAATAGTTTTTAAAGCAGGATAACTTTGATCGGAAAGCGAATCGGGAAAAGCGACACGGTGATTCATATTCTTCCTTAAAATACCTTTCCAACACTGTATCATTCATATCGATTGGTGCCGGTACCAAGTTCTATACATTTTAAATCATCATCATTTAATATCAATAAAATATTGATTTCTGTTTCTAATAAGCGAATATAGGTTTTGTTTCTAACTAGCGAATAATATTTCTGGTATAAATTATGCGTAGAATTGTTGCCAATAAGATTATGTCCTATGTTCTAAGCCATTCTTCGAGATAAGATTAGCAACCATCGGTATATTAACGACCTCTGTGAAGTTACTAATGCCTAATCGAGATTATGATAATAATATTATTGTGCTAAATGTTATCATTTAGTGTAACACTACTACATAATCAATGTGAAATAGCAAACAAGTGTTATCATACCTTATCATCTATGGAACACTCAATAAATATTAGCTAAAATACTTGAGTGCGATCTAAGTACTACAATATTCCTAGCTGGATTCCTGAACTTACATGAAATATAGTTCATAATGATAAAAACACACTATCATGTTATCAATATTCTTACATACAAAAACAAGATTCCCACCTTACCTGAGTGTTTTTACTTTCCACTCACTACGATTACATTATGAAGAGGATAATGAGTCATATATACTGCTTAAAACTTAAACATTGAACGATTGAATCCAAAATAATGTTAACTCCACGGATACAATAGAAATTCTTGCAACAAACAAACTTGTTCAAGCAACCACTAAGAACGTTTTACGAATACGACTTTGAATATTTTTAATCAAACAAACTACGTCAGGGAAAGGTCCGATGTTGTAGAGGTTTCCGTGGTAAGATATTGTGAACGATATATCACCTTGATTTCCAGCTCCTGCGAATAACAAGCAAAACCACCCACATTCAAAGTAAAAATCTTCAAAAATTACGGTTGTAACTATCTACATACATCTACATACTATGTACTTCCTAAACAGGCAAGAAACATGGAAGCCTCAAAAACTTATAATCTAATACAGCCATTGGAGAACTACATGACATTACTTTCAATATTGATCATCAAAGTTTGTGAATTCATTAAAGAACAAACGACAAGTTTCGATCACAGAATATCAGCTCAGATAATTTGATGTGCAAATTCGTCTGCTTTTGCTTGAATTTCAATAACTTATGCACAGTGAAACCTCTATTTTCGGCAACATCTGTGCTAGATGACCAGAAACAGTTTTCTATATCAGCTATTTAGCATAGAGTTTGATCCTAGCCTAAAAAAAATGAAGCGGTAGAATCATTAAAGAAGGAAATAATATAAAATATCTAAAAATCTTGATTCAGTAATACACGATTTAACAAGGAATAAGTCCGGAAATGAAACTTTGAAAATCTACCTACATTTTAGTTTTCAATCAAATTACCACTGGAATGATAGGGAACTCAATAAGGCATAATTGGCGAACGTTGCGCAAATTGCATAAAAAGGTCACGTAAACCAGCCGATGACGGGTCGTAATCCATGTAGGTGCCTAGAGTTCCTGATTCTCATATAATATTACAACTTCGTCTGTATTGAGATTTTAAAAATTTGTCAATAAAATATCATTAACTCCCGACAGGGAAAAAAACAATATTTGCGTATATGCAACTATAAAAAATCGATTTATATACACATTGGTGGAAACAGGTAAACAATACTAAAATGAACTTATAATTTTGGTGCGGTTTAACAGTGACATCTGTGCGAAAGCATTGTCACCTCATGTATAATGACTGTTGCGTTTATTGATTTCAAACCAATTTCTCAATAGATGGCGTTTAAAAAAGTTTCTTCGTCACTTCATAGATGGCGATAGTGTTTACCAGCCTATTTTTAAACAGCTGGATGCAGTTATGTCACATCCCCACAGGTGTCCCTTTAAAACACATTCTGCCTTTTGGTTCCATGTAACAGAATTTCCTTCATATCTGCACAGAAGATAGGTACAGAGTGATTCCTAAAGTCTTCATTAACGGATATCATATCCAGTGGCGGCTGGCTGGCTAAAATATTAGAGGGGCTCAGTTTTTTTTTTCTTGAAAGGAAATGTGTATTTAAAAGGAGAAAATATTCAGTTCACTTGTGAAATTTCGACAGAGGTGAAAAAATATTATTGTCATGCATATGCATGTGATCAGTGTTTTCCATCATTCTCCTGTTAAGCTGCAATTACAATACCTGAAAAAAAGGGGGATTGGGTGGACCACATATCATACATGTTGGATTTAGTTGTTTTTGTCAGAGTAAGAATTAAATACATCAGAATATTGTCAAAAAGTAAACACGGAAAACAACATTTCACTACACCCGCAATACGCATTATTTTCACTATACCTGCAAAGCCATGACGTTTTTTGTTACACATTCATATTAAAAATTCGAAATTTACGTGATTTACAAGAACTAATTTGAGATACTGTGATGATTGTCCGGGAGGCCCTTATTTTTTCACATTCATACGATCTTCGTAATTAAAGTGAAGCGAAATTACATTATGTATACTATTCACCGTGTACTATTGTCAAAAATTATCATTAAAAATAGGTATTAACCGTAATCCGTAATTCGTCACTCTGCAAACACAACATGCAAAATGGCGCGCTGTCATCAATGACTTCCCAGCTGACCGCTTATTGCGAAGTGCGCAGACGCTAATATCAGTTGTGTTCATAAATACACTAATTCATCTATAACAACTGGTAAACATAAAAAAAGAGATGTATTCCGGTAAATTCATGAACATACATAGGAACGTGCCCGAGAGCTCCATACATTTCGCATAATATTGTACTGCGGCATTAGAATCAATTCTATGAGTTTACATACAGTTCTTCGGGTGCAAGTACATTGTGCCCGCGGAACAAAATTTTTCATAAAATCTCGCTGTATGAAACGAACTATTGCATTTACTATTACAACCGTAAGGCGGAAACACATTTATTTTTAAAAATATAATGAATTTCCAGAATTAATTTAGCACATATTTTTGGAATCTATCGAACAAAATTTTTGGGAGGGCTCAGCCCGAGAGCCCCTTTGGCAGAGCTGCCACTGATCATATCCATTGTTTCAGCTTCGTTTAGCTAGCTGGTCGAGCGAATTGACTATCTGAGGTTGTGGCCAGTGACGAACGATGGAAAAAGCGCCACTGTACTAATAAAAGTGGATTAACGTGACAATTTTGATTCGACAGATCGATAATGATAACGCTGAAATAATGCGAAGATCGTTAAATTCCGCCGCCATATTTATTGAGTGCCAAAATCCAGGAACCGTCTCGAATAAATGTCACCCATAACCAAAATTAGTTCGAACCGACATCCATGTCAATTATTTAGTTTTCAACTACATAATCCACTTCAAAGTTATATCGACAATTTATCAAAGTCATGCATATAGAATTACGACCAGTCTTTGAATAGTTAACTCGATCATTATGCACGATAGCACAACACATTCCTTGTTTTGTTGCTGAGTTTCTGTATTTCATTGAAACATTCGCAAATCGATTGCAAACACATCATAAATTCTTCATTGAATCAGTTCATGCTCAAACACTTTATGTTCTGATTATAAGGACTGATACTTGCCTCTTGCAAAACTGTTAATAATCTCACGAAAAACAAAAGGAGAGCTCTGAAAACTCTAAAACCGTACATACCAATAGGTTCCAAAGAGAACAAGTGGTAAAGAAATATAATAACTACTGCACGTATTTTTTTTGTAATTACAAGCCAACGATAAAATACTCTATTAGGTATTTTATTTATTTTTTTAAGCAGATCTAAATATGTACAAAGCCAAATCTACAGTAACATATAAAAATTATATCAATTTTTAAAAATATAAATTGTCAACACATTTTTTCTTAAATAGCCAAAAACTTTATCCTCTTTCATGTTCCTCGGCATGCTTTCATATAATTTAAGCCCATTATACATTATAGAATTCTGCGTATATTAGCGAGACTTTATTTCATGTGTCTAATCTAATATCTTCTCGGTTTCTTGTGTCATATTCGTAATATTCTTTATTATATATAACTTTGGTTTTGAGACTATGAGTTGGATTTGTCGAAAAAGGGTTACCGTAGAGTTAAAATCCATAAAATTGACTTCCGTTGCCACACAGGCGTCATATAATTAACGTCGAAATATTAAGAAAGGGAAGGCAGAACACTACAATAGGACATGCTCAGATATCTGGCCAGAATTAGAGCAAAACTGACATGAGAACAAATCAGAACGAATACAAATCACAGCCACGTTCAGCAAGAGATTGAGAAGACTTATAATAATCTGTTGATCCTTTCTTTGAATAAAATATATATTAGTCGTATTCAATGATGAATGAACATGTTCATATTCTAAAGAGGAAAATAATATTACATATCATATCAAATATAACATAACCACTTACTGATCGGAGGGAAAATTCCATTGCTACACAAGACAACAATTAAATATTGAAAATATATACACGGTTGTGTTTTGAGCGTAATCTTTATTTCGTACACAAGTACCTACTTTAACTTGAACATTATTAGTCTTATCAATGCAGAAGAACATTTTCAGTTTGATTTTATTATCAAACAAAACATCTATTTTCAAAATATCTTGTTTGTTCTCTCGGGGAAGTATCCGGAGGGCATAAAACGGAAAGGTTAGTGGAAAATCTCGTAGTATGGAGTAGGTAACACCGTTTTGTAGACTGTACAAATACATGTGAACCACCCACCATTTGGCATTTCGCCTTTCCAACATTTCCAAGACACGGTCACACATACCAAAACACGGACGAAACGAGTGAGATAATTTGACCGCTTTTATTTACCATCGTCCACCCAAAACACCCGTCGAGATGAAACGTGTGTTTACTTGTATCTCACGAGGTCAGGACCAGTCCCACTGAAACACTCGATCGAAAGAAGCTCTGAAACAATCAGTGTGTGGGGTGCGAGAATAAATCAAATAAAATGATTCTAAAGTTTTTTGTGTTAACAGTGTGGAAATGCGTTTTAAAATTAATTTACAAATATATACCTCGCACAACGAAAGATTGCAGATGACATAACCTGTGCAAAAACCAATTTTAGTGCAGAAATATACTCTAATTTGTATCCATCATCAGCAATGGCGCTACAGCCCGGTGCGAGCCTTGGCCTCCTCAAGAAACTGCCTCCATCCCGCCCTGTCGACAGCAAGTCTCCTCCAATTCGTCTGTCCGATCGCTCTTACATCTCCTTCGATGTCGTCTAGCCATCTCATCCTAAGTCTCCCTCTGCTTCTTCTTCCTTCAGGACAGGTGTCCAATACTTTATTTGGGACCCGGCTATCCTCCATTCTACAAACGTGTCCGAACCAACGTAGACGTTGTATTTTGATGTATTGGACAACATTTGGTTCGCCATACAATATTTCTAGGTCGTGGTTAAACCGGATCCTCCAAGATCCTCCTTCAAAGGTAGGACCAGATATTTTGCCAAGTAATTTCCTTTCGAACACCGACAATGCATTTTCATCCTACTTGGTCAATGACTAGCATTCTGATGCATATGTCATGACCGGTCTAAGAAGAGTTTTATATATGAGGGTTTTTGTTTTACGAGAGATGAGTCGTCTAATTTGTATTAACCAATAAAATTAGTTGCCTTTCGACGTTGTGAAGCGAATTACGTGTCACTTTTACCCTGACCTTTCATCCATAGATTTTCAAAAACGCTTTATTAAACTGTCATCTGTCGCTTTATTAAATTTTCCACAAAATTCGATTACAATAACCGAACGTTTGCGCCGAAATGACTCAGCATTATCTTTTTAGACCTTGGTTATGCTGAGTCGCCTCGGGGAAAATGTTCGGTCATTACAATCGAATTTGGGGGAAAAAAAATTTTTTATATAAAAAAATGAATATGTCCTTGTTAAAAAAAAAAACTACATACACAACTTTCTACATTCCCTAAATCAAGCATAAATGCTTGTGCTATAGGTGAACCAAATCGGTCGAGGCAGGATTCGAACTCGCGACCACTGAATTACTAGCCTAGCGCACTAACCGCGCTGCCATCGATCCATCTACTTTGGCTTGGTTTTAATTTTAAGTAAAATATATAAATTACAAATATGTAGGTACACTGTTTTTAACTCTGGCAAAATAAATTTCGTTCGTCACTTGCACAAAGGAAGTGCTGTATCGAGGAGCATTTAAAAAAAACCGAGTGGGTTGTGGCCAACGTTATACTCCTCACTATCAAGTCACTCCATAAAGTATTCAAATTTTGTATGGAAAATTTTCAGCATTTACATCTTACATGAAATGAGTTTGTTTAATTATTTCTTTTATTTAAATATTTTACTCTGAAAACTTGAGAATTCTTCAATGCCATTTTATGGAAGTGATGTGCCTTTTTACCGATTCGAAAATAGAAATATCAAATTTTAAGTTTCCTGAGGTCGGGGTCACTTTAAATTTTTTGACAGTTAAAAAAATGAGAAGCACTATCTAGATATCCTTCAAAATCTAATGGGGTCTAAGCGAGTATTAGATATACATATTTGCAAAATTTGAAAAGAATCGAATGAGTACTTTAGTCTATAATTGATAAAGTAAAATGAACACGCCGTACATAGCACATAGCACACATACTTCTTCTTCTCCTTCAATGGCGCTACAGCCCATATCGAGCCTTGGCCTCCGTCAGTCTTCGCCTCCAGCTTCTTCTATCATCTGCAGCAACTCTCCAACTGCCCGGCACTTGCAATAGTTGGGAAGCATCCCTTCCAACTTCGTCCTCCCATCGCAGCCGCGGTCTTACAACCTTTTTTCTTCCACCTGGATGTCCACACAGAACTTTCATTGGTATTTGCTGTGGTGGCATTCTCTGTACATGTCCGGCCCATCTCAATCTGCTCAATCTGACATCCACAGAGAGCCTGGGAGTCTTGTAGATAGCATACAGCTCATTATTGTATCTAATCCTCCAGGCGTCACCATCAGGCTCAGGTCCTAGGATTCTACGAAGCACTCGTCTCTCAAACGTGTCCAGCATACATACACACAGCACACATACACACAGATACATTGTCATGAAACTTTCAGAATACAATCTAAGCATGATACTAGTTGATAATCTGCAATAAAAAATAGCCTTAAAAATTGCGAAATCACAACTTCCCACTATATCCCCTTGGGTTAGTGAGGAGTAAAAAGAAGTTATACTGGGCATTTCAATTTTGCACCGCCCCATATCCAAACAACAGATGGACATTGTGTTGTAACTTTCACAAATATCTAGTCAAGAGACAAAATGCAATTTTGTGGATTTCTCCGTAAAACAAACCTTGGCAAAATTAGGACTATTTCTTTTGTTTACATTACGATTCAATGAATTATTTGTACTTTAGTTATATAACAAATTTAGAATGAAATCCTCACCGAGTTAAACAAAACTTGTGTAAGCTATCAATAAAACATAGTGTGAAGTATGTACAAATTTATGTGTGTGGGTGTGTATGAATAAATGTGTGTATATACATGAGTACATTTTTGACTGTTTCGTTTTTTGCTTTTAAGCATTTTTTGTACTTACATTGTCCAACTGTCGATTTGTTCAAGAGAATTTTACTCTCTTAACATATCGACAAAGTATCAAGCCAAGATACGCGAGATTTGTATGCAGGGTCTATATTTATCACGGTTTTTCCAACTTTGAAGTCAAAAAACCTTCGAAGTTTAGCTACAGTGATGTAGTTTAGTCTGAAATCCGATTTTTATTAAAATTTCACAAAGTGTACATAACTTTTGAACTACCCAATATCGCTGAATATACGATACGATAGGTATTGAGGTCCCCTACCTCCCTGCTTCGGTTGATCCACTCCTCATGATACACCGTGTATAACTATTTTTGTAAAAATTAAAAAATAAAATAAAAACGTTTTTCCGTGGATATAATTTTTGACAAAACTGGTTACAGATTCGTTGATTCGGAGAGGAAGAGAAGAGACAGACCTTGAAATTTATTAAAAAAATGTAGTATAAATGTACTTTCTATTGCTTAAGTATTGTTAGTATTACGTACCTCAAAACAGGCTCTCGCCAAGTGAGGTTATTTATATATTTTTTGTAATATTTTCAATTTATTATTGTATAAAATTTATTGAATATGAAAATTAAATAAAACAAATTCTATAAAGTATTCAAATTTTGTATGGAAAATATTCAGCATTTTCATGAAATGAGGTTGTTACATTATTTTTTTATTTCAATATTTTATTATGAAAACTTGATAATTCTTCAATGCCATTTTAAGTGCTGTGCCTTTTTACTAATTTAAAAAAAAAATCAAATTTTAAGTTTCCTGAGCTTGGGGTCACTTTGAAATATTTGACAGTTAAAAAAAATGAGAAGTACTATTCAGATATCCTTCAAAATTTAATGGGATGTAAGCGAGTATTAGATATAAATATTTGCAAAATTTGAAAAGAATCGAATGAGTACTTTAGTCTATAATCGGTAAAACAAAACAAACACGCCGTACATAGCACGCAGCACACAGCACATAGCACACAAACACACAGATACATTGTGATGAAACTTTCAGAATACAATCTCAGCATGATACTAGATGATAATCTGAAATAAAAAAAATACCAAAAAATTGCGAAATCATCACTCCCTACTAAATCCCCTTGGGTAATTGAGGAGTAAAAACGTTCTCGACGATTTACGGCCATTTGCAGAATGGCCGTAAAATTGTAACGAGTGAGAAATTCAATACGTATAGATAACATACGTTTATGTTTATTTTTCAAAATAATTCTACTTGTAGCTGGCTTTTAAGTAATTAAAAAGTAAAACAAAATCATGTCACGAATATTATATTACTTGGATTATTATGTACCTACATATGTAGATAACATACCTTTTTTGATGTTTATTTTTCAAAATAATTCTACTTGTAGCTGGCTTTTAAGTAATTAAAAAGTAAAACAAAATCATGTCACGAATATTATATTACTTGGATTATTATGTACCTACATAAGTAGATAACATACCTTTTTTGATGTTTATTTTTCAAAATAATTCTACTTGTAGCTGGCTTTTAAGTAATTAAAAAGTGAAACAAAATCATGTCACGAATATTATATTACTTGGATTATTATGTACCTACATATGTAGATAACATACCTTTTTTGATGTTTATTTTTCAAAATAATTCTACTTGTAGCTGGCTTTTAAGTAATTAAAAAGTAAAACAAAATCATGTCACGAATATTATATTACTTAGATTATTATGTAAATACATATGTAGATAACATACCTTTATTCAAAAGAATTCTACTTGTAGCTGGCATTTAAGTCATTAAAAAGTAAAACAAAATCATGTCACGAATATTATATTACTTAGATTATTATGTACCTACATATGTAGATAACATACCTTTATGATGTTTATTTTCAAAATAATTCTATGTACTTGTAGCTGGCTTTTAAGTAATTAAAAAGTAAAACAAAATCATGTCACGAATATTATATTACTTAGATTATTATGTACCTACATACATATGTAGATATGTATGTAGGTATCCATAATACTGACATACTGTGCGTGATCTTTATGAATTATTCGTTGTCAGGGGATTATGGAAACCATAAAAAACACCGCCCCTTCGAGTGGAGACCATTTCTTACTTTAATGAGCTATAGAGAACTTTATATTATTATTTTATATAACGTTTATATAAAATATGTTTTCATTTAAGAAAATATACTTTTTATATTACGATTATGTAGTGAAGTAAATTTTTAGAACATTAATTTATTTACACAATATACACACATACATGATACATACCATCACGCCATGTCCTAACTTAACCTAACCTGGCCACATTTCTGGCTTCCTATAAATCCATACATCGTCTCATACATGCTCGTCGATTGTTCAAGCTTCTTATGTTTCCTTCATTCAAAATATCATTCATCACAAGGTAATGCAATCCCATTCTGGGGCGACCCCTGCTATTTACTCCATCTATTACACCCATTTATCGTCAGTCATTCATCGTTCATTCTTTCAATATGTCTAAACCACCTCAAGGCATTCACTTTACATATAATATCCTTCTTTATCTTGCATTCTCTCCTTATGTCCTCATTTTTAATTCTATTATATATCGTTCTATTACATACCTACTCTTCTTAGCTTGTTACAATGCTAAAAATAATTAATTTCAAAGATAAACATATAGAAACAGATAAAAATATAGATTCAGATAAAAATAGACAAAAAAGAATTAGACATTGTAACAGTAATAATAATATTAACAGTGGTTACGCCATAGGTTTTCATATAATACACTAGATGTCGTAGTTAGCAAATTTTGTATGAATCGAATGTGAGTCATTTTTCAGGGGGGATTTTTGACGTTTTGGTTCCAGACCACATCGTTTTTCTATAGAAAATAACGACCAATGTGAATTGTTTTCGGATTTATTTGTCTAAAAAACATTTTAATTATTAATGATTTAGAGAACATTTATCTAGGATGTGTTGAAATGTAAGGAAAACTGAAATATGTTGTCAACCAAAACGTCAAACTCGCGATATTCCATGACTCACTTTTTGCACAGAGTACTACATCTAGGTATATTGTAATAAAAATCTATGGGTTACGCCAGTGTATTGGAGGAGGTAAAGTGACGGGATGTATGTGGCTGGATTGTATGTTAGTAGAATAAATTCCGCCTTCCCATTATCCAGTACCTATGCCCTTTTCCTACCTACATACAGTGTCCATCTTCACCCGCTTCACCTGCAACAATAATATCATCGCCGCTCAGTAGCAAACGCATGCATTTCTACAGTATCAACTTGAACATCGCGCATCGCTCTAAACTTCATATAATTTCGCATCGCTCGTCTGAACAAAAAATAATACGATTTTCGTGCACGCGTCGCATTTCAGTTTAATAAAACATTTTCATCCCGCTAATTTTACCTATCTGTGATTGTGTTGTGTATTCAATATATAAGTGTTTCGTCACCACGTCATCAGGAGCTGAGAGATATGTTCCACAATCCTTCAGCCTTCCACATTCACATTGGTTTGAGTCATTTGCGCATTCCGTTAATATTTGTCACTTCCAAATATAGGTGACACCACGCACCCCGTTAAAAAACCCCATACATAATAATATCAATTCAACAACAAATTCAATAAATTATTTAATTACGCATCCGCCACACCGAACAGTATATTAGAAAAAAATCTAAAACAACATCAGAGTATCGAAAATGAAATTAAAAACAGCAACATTAGATCACAATTCTGGAACGATTAAATTTGCAATGATCTAACGATCTTACATTTTTTTTATAAAACAATTATCATTAATTAAAAAGAACCAATTAACAACCAACTTTAAAAATGGCACTTTATTACAAATAATGATTGATTTTCACAGATTGTATTTAAATACAATAAAACTACTGTTTTATTCTGCCTCTATAAAGTGTATCTATTATTTTATTGATTATTCATTGTAATTACTGACCTTTTACAGAAAAATACAAAGACACAGCCACATGAAAGCTAATATAGGATGCCTTCGTCCAAGAGTGGATGGAAACTGGCTAAGTAAGAAGGAAGAATAATAGAAAAATAATAGTGTCATTTTGTTGCTATACTTGCAAGACAAGGCAAAGACTGAGGAGGTATACAAGACCAAGACCAAAATCAAGACCAAAAGCACGCCTGTGAATGCAAGACAGTAATTCAATAGCTGACGTTAGGAAAAATTGTGTATATTTATAATACTCAATTAATTCAAAAAGAATTGTAAGAAAAAAACAAGTAATTTAACCATCAGTCCGGTTTTAAATATGTACTTTGTTAATAGTAACAAAATTTCATGTTAAAACTAACCGAACTATAGTGACTACAAAACATTTGGTTTTGTGCAACCAAACACAGCCAAACAGTACAGTCATAAATAGATAAACGTTTATTTGTGATAACAAAGGTTTGGCTAAAACGCAGGTAACAATTTCGGTTGTCATAATATTTTTTCAGCGTGTTTCACCTCACTTTAAATCCTACCAATCAAAGCCACTCCACAAAAGAGACCCGCCCTTTTCAGCACATCGTCACATTCTGTGTTAGTTGAAAATCTGCCTGAGGAGGGAACGGTTAGCTCCAAAACAGGTCGCAATTTCAATAACGTTGTTTATAAAAAGTAATATAATACAGTTTATATATTTTTTTTTGTTAAAATGTGC
Source organism: Molanna angustata (assembly GCA_963576475.1). NCBI lineage: Eukaryota > Metazoa > Arthropoda > Insecta > Trichoptera > Molannidae > Molanna > Molanna angustata. The sequence continues at coordinate 9,210,727 of OY754975.1, forward strand.
CACAAAGCTAATAATTCGACATTTGAGAATAGAATTCAATCTGTTTTATATAAATATTATATTGATGCTATTTGTATTGATGCTTTTTTTTCCTTTGGTGCTATTTGTATTGACGATTTTTTTTTTGTTTGATGCCTTTTGTATTGATGCTTTTTGTATTGATGTTTTGTATTTGTGTACCTATAGTTATAATGTTGTTGATTTTATATATTTTTTTTTATTTTATTTTATTTTAATTCTTTACACTAGCATTTTATTTTTTTATGTGCGACCATCAACCGCTTCACTGGGAACATACCCGTGTCGGAGCGAGTATCAAAATGACATTTATTAATTAGATTGTCACATCACAAATGTACCTTAAAAATAACACATAAAATAACTCATAAAATTCATAATAAATTTCAAGTTGCAGGAAAATACATGAGCAATAATACAAAAACACAACAATTGTCACTATGTCACTGGCATGTCCATAGATAAAGGCGAAAACAGTGTATAGCTAGTGTATTCTATGGGCGACAAGTGGCGGGAACATGGTAATCCAACTGTCGATTCGTTCATGAGAATTCAATTATCTTAATAAATCGACATTATCTAACTGTCGATTCGTTCATGAGAATTCAATTCTCTTAATGAATCGACATTATTAAGCCAAGATGCGTGTACGAAGGAAAATTTTGTATGGTGTAGTGGACTTTTTGCATGCTATTAACACCAACTAGAGGCCTCGCAGCATATATGTTCCCAAACATGAATTTACTCAGAATTCGGAGTAGAACATTTTATGTGAGTTTTGTGTGTCTGTGTGTGTGGTGTGTGTGGGTGTATGTGGTGTGTGTGGTGTGTGTGGGTGTGTGTGGTGTGTGTGGGTGTGTGTGTCCGTCCCCCCCTTATAACTTTTGATCCGCTGAATTTACAGAGCCCAAATTTTCAGAATATATACAAAGTAATAAACCTACAAAACTTTTATACTCAGAATTGTGAATTTTTGTTTCAGTCAGGGGTTATCAACTTTTGAATTTTTACTTTATTTTTCCATATATCTCAGAAACCATATAAGATAGAACGCTGAAAATTGGTATAAACATAGACAAATACAAAATCTCAAATTAGTTTTTTTTTTAAATTCCAGGGTTTTTCAAACGTTTTTTATTAAGAAAAATACCTATTTTTTTTATGATAAATTTATGAGTTTAACTGCCTATATTTCCATTTTTTTTTAAATATCGAAAAAAGCCGAAACACCCCAGCTAGATAATTTAATTTTCTATAAAAAATATTAACATTGTATTCGCACAAAAAATTGAATTTAGTGACGACATTGCTTCATACAATTTGTATGGCAATAGCTACACACAATTATCTAAGAAGACTTAATAGTTGATACTAATCTCCAAACATACATACATACCATCATGCTGTTTTCATATTCTGGGTAGGATCAAAGGACTGACCTCCATACTATCCTATCTTGACATACATACCTAGGTACATGTGTTGTATAGAAAACCAAATATCTTAAAATATTAAATAATTTGTATTTATGGGTTTATAGTTTGGTACTTATTCTTCAACTGTATCACTATCGACAGTTGGATCTCATGTGTTACATGCAACTAGTATATATTGTATGTCTTTATGTTTTTATGTAATTGAATCGTTCTATATGTACTCACTATCTCAGCACAAGCACATTTTATGCTTTTTGGGAAAGAGGAAAAAAGTTGTTTTATTGAATAAATTAATTTAAAAAAAATCAATCATACTTATAAAATACATAATACAACATTCGGAATTTAAAACTATTTTCTTTTATAATGAAACAAAGATTTCATCCTCATTATACATACTTTTTTTCTTTATTCTACAAAATAAACGCTACATCCCGATATTTTTATAGACCCATTTTCTCTATCAAAATTAAAGGTGATTAAAACAATTAGTTTGGCTGTATCAGCACTTTGTCGTTTCTGGCTAAGCATTACATAAACATTCTTACCACAGAATAACCATAAAAATAACATTTATCGAAATTTGTAAGTGGGTGCTTACCTAAAACAACTTTTCCTGGTACATACCTTCAACATAACGTTATTCAGCATCACCCCCTAAAGCTGCGGTCGACAATATCGGGTAACACTAGCAACAAGCAAAACCGCAAGAATTGGTAACTTAAGATATTCATTAATCATCTTGAGGCATGGAATGAGACGCTCAAAAGCGAGATTAAATAGGTACAGTGAGATGCGTGTTTCATAAAACGATGTATGGTCGGGATAAGAAAGAAGAAATACGAACGGCGGCGTAAAGGATGTTGAAATTCGCTGGTGTGATTCAACCACATACAAAAAATGTTAAATGAATAGTTAACGAAAAAGACTCGTTATGCCCATAATTGTTCATCGAACATGCTTGTGCAATAGCTATTAAATAAATGTTGTCAAGTTATAAATTTAATATAAGTTGAATTTTGGTTATAAAACTAGGTATTTAATTACCCAATTCCTTCTTTGGAGTATTGTTTGTATTTAAACGAAAACTTTTTTTTTAATTTATTTATTGAATCCATTACAATTTACATATAAATAACGATTAACAAAGTGTACAAGTTTCATGTATATTTAATAATAACCCTATTTAACTGAGATAAAACCTCGTGTTAAAAAAGTGGAGTATCTATTTTGTATTGTAATAATACATAAAACATATCACTAAGGTTTATCACTAAGAATAACATTTGTGTAAAAAGGTTAAACAAAATATTCAGAACAAATAAAAAGCTACACAAAAACAAGAATGATTAAACAAAAAAAATAATCAGTAAATTTATTTTATTTTATTCCAAAATATTTTATAATTTTATTCAAAATTAAGACTCAAAGGGAGTTCATTAAACCACTTAGTACCTTTATACTCACAGAAATGTTGTGAAGTAGTTGTAGGCAAAAGAGGAATGGTAATACACCCTTGTGTATGTATTCTGCTCCTTATAGAAAATGACAATATTGGTTTAAATTTGTAAGAATATGTTTATGAATTTGGAACAATGAGATATTTTCAACAGTTGAAACTTTAACTTCTAGAAAAACATTAATAGTTGGATAATCAAATCTCTTTTTTAATATAAACATGTAACGCCTTTTACCAAATTGAAAACGCCTTTACCAGACGAAACGCTCGTCCTTTTTTATAAACAATAAATAATAAGCCCGCCAGTGTACAAATTATATGTACTGAAAGTTGCAAATAAATAAATGCAAAACTGAAAGTGTTTTTTTTTCAAACAATAAACATTTAAAAAGTTTTAATAGTAATATAACAGACATAATTTTTTGCATTGGCTCTTAATAACGTAGGTATATATGATTGAAAAAAGTTTTTATAAAAGAAATAACAAAACCGCAAGCGCCTGAAATCGCAGTGTTCGGGCCGAGAATTGTGCGATATTAAATGCGAATGAGGGCTGTAAAGAAAGTCGATTAATAAATGGAATCCCCCCGCCATCGGCACGTCCTCGACGATCACATTTCATAAAATCAGAGAGGCGTGTTTTGAATCCAAATCGAGAGTGTGAAAGAGAGTGAAAGTATGAAAGCGGCGGTGTAAATGACAAAAGCTCCTTTCTCGCTATCAAACATTCCAGAGTACGTGGTGTCGTTTCAATATTTTAAGGCAGAAGGGCCAACTACTTAATGGACCGGACCCCTTCAGAAAACGGATTTTATCAAACTAAACGAGGTAATGTTTTGATATATTTAAGGCCTTATTTATGATCAATTTAATTCCTACACAGTGTACATTCTACACAAAGTTGAAGAGAGTCACTGAAGATCGAGCGGAGTGGAGGAAGAGATGTTTCGTTTTGCTGGAAACCAATCCCTAAGATTGAAACCAATAAAGAAAGAAGACGATTATCTGTTGTCTTGCCCAGAATTGGACGAAGTTTGTCATATGGACGATTTGACAAGATCAAGATCAACCGGTAAGGTGATTTCCGCCGCTACGCATTGTAGTGGCAAAATTTGAGTTCCGGCAATTTGAGTTCAAAATCTGAAGGATCTGTTTGTGCCGCTGTATTTATCTCATCTTATCAGGGGTCTTCTGCCTTCGGGATTCGCATGAAGCACGATACGTGAGAAGTCTGCTATCTATCATTCTATTCCCATGATCATTTCTTTATCGTCTTCTTAGGCTTCCCCATCTCATCAATAGGGTCGAAGATAGAATGGGCCCTTGAGGGACTTTTGCATTGATAGAATGGGGTGATGATGAGCAACCGTCAACTATAGTAACGACTTCAACATCTTTCAAAAAATTATCTTCATCATCGTGTATTAGGTCATCTGACCTGTTTGTGAGATGGACTATCCTGGGAGGTCCAATTGTCCTTCCATCTCTTCGCAGGTCTTCCAGGTGATCTACTATGCATGTATGACAAATATTAATTGGACACACACCCAATAACAAGTTGCCACACTATGGAGTCTTCCATTTTTTATCATCCCACAGATCCAGACTAAAAACGCAATTAAAAACTGTGTCACCATTGGGAATCAAATCCGGGACGTATGGTTAAACTGACAGATATCCTAAGAAAACTGAGCCATGAAAACCGATATATTTCCGTAAATACGTCTATTAATACGACTCCGTTCTGCTCCATCTAACATTGATCAGGCGGGCAATTCTGACGCTTGGATTCGTGAAATAAATCAAGATTTCTCTTGGCTAGAAGGACTGGTAAGAAGGAAGAAATTACAATATATTAATAAGCTAGCCAATTTATTGTACATGGGGCAAAGACATATTAATTAATTAACTATACATAATTTACTTGCAAGGAACGCAGCTTAGGGACAGTTTATGAGTTGTGTAGGTATTACGTGCAAAGCTCCGGTACTTATGTATATAGATTGTGCTTCCCATATTGTTAGCGCCAACCGCCAACTTTCTCCGCGATTCTGCGCCAAGTTTCGAACAATTCGCAGCAACGGGGACAATAGGAAACGTAGTCGGATATGAGTATTGTAAACACCCTGAACGATCTTCGGCGAAGCCTACTTTAGCTATAGTGAAGACGCTTCGTGAAACTCGGCAATGTGTTGGTGCTACATACAATTCACTCCATTCTTCGGCAAAGAGGATTAAAAATGGAGCGCCATGCTTGAGATTACATAAAGGAACCTGCCAGTACCAGATGACTAAAAATATTGCAGATTTACGTAATACTGTATACGTAAGATTTTCATCGAGGTGTACAGTTAATTTGTTTAACGCAAAAATTAATTTCTGTTCTAGACATACAGTTTATGACACTAAAGAAAACAATAGAACCAAGGACATATACCTACTGCGGAAACATGAAAAAGATACAATCATTTATTTTTTATGTTATAAAATGTGGTATATATGTGAAAAAAAAAGTTTTTTCTGTGAGATAAAATGCAAATAAATTTTCTGTCACCTCAGAACAGACTCAGGTATTATTTTTCTTATTTTAATTGTTTGTTGTGTGGTATTTTTGGTTTTTAAATAATTAATGAATTAAAAACAACCTATAGGATTAATTAATAATGAGAATATGAGACAACCAGATTACTGGTCTGTGGTAGCAACCATATAACTTCATGCATTCGTCGTGGATTTGGGCTCCGCATGTATATTTTTTGATATTTGATGTACGTTATGCCAGTAGTCGCTGTGCAAAGCATTTGGTCTCCTCTTTGTAAATTGTAAACCTCCTTTTCAACATTGGATGGCGGCAACACTCAATCACATAACAAATGATCTGCCTTCGTGTAGAATGGTCTTGGGGATATAGAAGAGCTTCGATGATGGAAGATCCTGTAGCGGACTTGACAAGGTAACTCCATCGGGTAGATGAGGACTTCTGGATCTCCTTACCTCTACGATTCCCGTTACGACAAAGTTATCAGGCATCTCCCTTCTGCTTATCATAATGACAACAAATGGCTTATTCAAATTGTAACTTGACAACAAATATGTGAATGCATATCTCATGTTTGTCTAAGTACTAGTCTGATTATTTCAAGAATCATTTTTTCGAGATCAAATATTTAATTATTTCGTTGGATTTATACAAACAGTAAAGTGGATTATTTGACCTTTAATCAATAACACAAATAGTAAATACTCGATTCCAAAACATAAATTTAAATAAAACCGCAATATTACTTCGCACAAGCATTCATATCTTGTTATAAAACTTGTGTTTTAAGAATGAGAGTAAGATTGTAGGGAATAAGAAACTAGATTTCAAAATAAGAGTAGTGAAAATTGACTTAAAAGGATTCAGACGTTCACTCGATGGAACAAAAGTTTAAAAGACAAACTTTTATTTCAAATTCAAAGTAAGATATCTGTCTGACAGAACGGCAATGAATTACTGTAGAAACTGTTTGCTTCTTTAGTTTAAGTATATCTTTGATGGATCTTTTCATAGCATAACAGAAGAACATGAATTGAGAAAATAATATTATAATAAGAAGGGTGACCCAAAAAAAACGGAAACCATTAGTAGAGTTCTCCTGCTAGATGAGGTTAACCTGCACGACACAGCTGTGAATACGGAGTCAATTTGTAGGATAACGTTTGAACGAAGTGTTGTGTTACTCTTACTATTACGCGAACGAAGTGTTGTGTTGCAAAGTCGCTATGGCAAATTTAAAAAGAACTAAGAGTATGTTTAAAATTTTGTTCCAACTTGAAAAATCGGCAACGGAAGCTTAGCAAATACTTCAACAGGCATTTAAGGGGGAAGTTATTGGCCGCATGAGCGTTTTAAAGTGGTTTTGGCGCATTAATCGTGGAGAAGTAAGTCTTGAAGATCATGCTCGTTCTGGACGTCTTTCAACATCTCGAAAAAATGAAAATATTGAAAAAAAAAACTGCCAAAAAAATCAACGAGGATCGCCATTTTGCGATCGATCAAATGTCAGAAAAAACAGACGTGAGTTGGAGCTCGTTCCAGCGGATTTTGAATGAGAAATTGCAAATGAGACGTGTTTCCGGTTACTTTGTTCTTCACCGAATAAAAAAAATCGATTGAATTTGAGCAGAAACTTAAAAGTAATCCAAACTTTTTGACTAGAGTTATGGTGATGAGAGTCCGAAAACGAATACACATCTAAAATAATAGTGTTTTGATGATGTGCAGACGATAATAACAGCTTCGCGGACGACATCAATGTTGAAGATTTTCAGCTTCAAACAGTGGGAAAAAAGACTTTACAAGTCCATCGCATCTAATGGAGAGTAAGTTGAAGGTGACAGAAGGAATTTTGTAAAAAAGTTAATAAATACAATTTTAAAAATCTTTTTTTTTTTATTTCCATAGTATAAACGTTAAAGTTGGGCTAGCAATCCGGTAAATATAACTCGAATAATAACTCGAATCTTGACTCAACCAACTTTGTTTGTTATTAGAAATATTATAAAATCAAATAGATTACCTATTTCAGAATATGAAATAATTAAAGTCTATATTCTTGTTCCCAGATCTTGCCTTATTTCAACATTACTTAGCACATTATCCATAAAATATTCGCGTATAATATAGATCATAACTTCGGGAACAACAATGGTTTTTCTCTTCAATTCACACATACAATGGGAAGAATTCAAGCCTATATAAGTTTCAACACCCAATTATTTCAACAAGATGCCCTCTTTACAGGCGAGTTGAATAAAAATAATTGGAGTAATCGCAATATTTGCAAATATTTTATTTTGTTACGACTTAAGCAAAATGAAAATTCAATAGATTCTCGCTATGTGATTCTACAACAAACCATCACGCCATGTTCTAAGGCCATGTAGGCAAAGATAAGAGAAATCCATAGCCAAATCTGCATTTATGCATCTTCTCATACATGTCCGTCGATTATTCAAGTATCTTGTGTTTCATTCTTTCAGAACCTATATTTTTCACATGGTTGATCCAACTGTTTCTTAGGCGACCACAGCCTCTAGTTTCATTCCTGTCCGCAAAACTCATATTATCATATACCTAATCTGGGGGGTAAGTTTGGTCCAACCGGCGAAATTAAAACCCTCACGATTACCCATATCATGGATATAATTATTATACGGAGTTCTGTAATATATTTAGATATCATAAAACTCCATATTATAATTATATCCATGATATGGGTAATCACGAGGGTTTTGTTTTCGCCGGTTGGACCAGACTTGCCCCCCTGGTGATGGGATCTATTACAAAATTATCAAACTCTTCAATTTGCAAAGGCTTCTTCCCGACATATTGGCCAATTATTTTTGTGTCTGAAAGAAGTTACTTTATTGTGATGGAATTCAGACAAATATCGTATCTCTTCAAATCATGTATATAAGCACATGAATGATTTAGGAAATATCTTGGGTCTATCGGGATATTCGTTGTACCCATACATTTTTGGAGGTGGTTTTAATAAGTAAGTACTCTCATTGAATCTAGAAATTGTAAATAAATTCGATTAGCAAAATGGCCACTGGTTGTGGCGTTAAAATATAATATACTTAAGTTTTTGTAGTCGGACATTTCTCAGATAAAAATATTTGGAATTAATAAAGCAGAAAATGGCGAGAATTGGAATATGGCCAAAAAGTTTTACGAAAAAAGTAGCGTTTTTGTTTTCGCTAGATTTATACCATTTTTATATGTTAGTATTTTATCTGACAACCCCAACTCTGACAGTTTTTCACAACTTGAGTGTGACAATTTAAATAAATCACATTAGTGCAATGTTTTTTTAGTAAATGGGATTACTACATGAAATAATATATGTTTTTATTAAATTTATAATTTTAATTCTAAATTGACATTAGAATATGATATTTTTACACTCAATTATATAAACAGTTTTTCAGTGCAAGCTCTATAAATTATGATAAATTATAAATTATTATGAATTATGATAAATAATATAATTAAAATGGAATTCTACCAAGTAAATATTAAAAAACTTAATAAATAATATAGATTACAAATTATAATAAATCAGATAAATTTAATAAATTATAAAAAATAATAATGACCATGTGCCATGTACAACTGTGCCATGCCGACCGCCATGGCACAAGCCGTTCGGTTTCTGTGCGGGAGTCCTGGGTTCGATTCCCAGCAGAGGAGAAATTTAAATTCATTTCTTACGCTAATTTTGCTTCTCTGGGCTGGAAACACGGGTAAGTTGGAAGAAATTGCCATACGGCAATAAACTCGCCACTTGCGCAGGGTGCAAGGAAGTGGTCATTATTATTATTATTATTATTAAATTGTGCTTCATTTTTTAAGGCAATGCACACCCGCAAATCCAATTGTGGTTACCTCACACTGTTGGATATCATCATCAGCCATTATTCGTCCAGTGTTGGACATAGGCCTCCCCTTTCAACCTCCATGCTTCCCTATCCCTCGCCACCCTGTGCCATTGACCTCCTGCAACTCGTTTGATGTCGTCAGACCTTCTCGTTTGCGGTCTGCCCGGGTTTCTGCGTCCAGTTCTCGGTCGCCACTCCAGGGTGCGTTTGGTCCATCGATCATCTGCTGTCCTTACTACATGGCCAGCCCAATTCAATTTTAAGGAAGCTACCTTGTATGCAACATCGGTAACTTTTGTCCTTTCTCTGATCCATTCGTTGCGTTTTCGATCACGAAGACTAATGTTTAGCATCCTTCTCTCCATTGCTCGTTGCGTTACTCGGAGTTTCTGTACTGTACGTTTTGTAAAAATAACAGTTTCAAAACCATATGTCAGTACTGGGAGGATGCACATATCAAATAATTTTTTCTTCAAGTGGTTTGCAAATCGTTTGTATCTGAGAATATACGACAGTTTACCAAATGCAGCCCATGCAAGGCCCAGCCTGCGTTCGATCTCTGCTTCCTGATTGTCTCCACCTAGCTTTACCTTATGTCCGAGGTAAATGTATGAATCTAGACTTTCAATATTCCTTCCCTCTATCATCACTGGTCGAGGTTGTTCTGCAGTGCACATAATTTTTGTTTTAGAGTAATTCATTTTTAGGCCCACATGACGCGAAAAATTATTGACATCGTTGAGCATCAATTCAAGTTCTTCTTCATTGTTTGCAAAGAGAACGATATCATCTGCAAATCTCAAGTTGGTCAAGGATTCGCCGTCTATATTTATTCCTCGGTTCTCCCATTTAAGCTTCTTAAAGACATCTTCAAGTGCGGCAGTGAATAGTTTGGGGGAAATTGTGTCTCCTTGTCTGACTCCCCTTTTAATGGCTATCTTTCGGTTTGGTTCATGCAGATTTATTGTAGAGGTCGCGTTGGAATATATATTTTTAAGAAGCTGTGAATATCGGTGGTCTATCCTGCAGTTATTTAGACATTCTATTATCGCCCATATCTCTACTGAATCAAAAGCCTTTTCGAAATCAATAAAGGCTAGGGCCAATGGCAAGTTGTATACACTGTGCTTCTGTATAATATTTTTCAGCGTTTGCAGATGATCGTTGGTTCCATATCCTGTACTGTATCCTGCCTGTTCTCTAGGTTGGTATCTATCTAATTTAGTGGTTAAGCGGTTACAGATAATTCTTGTGAGTAGTTTATATAGATGTGAGAGGAGGCTTATTGGTCTGAAGTTTTCTATTTTTTTATCATCTCCCTTTTTATGCAATAATACAATGTTTGCATTGTTCCACTCTGCTGGAATGTTTTCTTCTTCTAAACATGTATTAAGCATAAACTGTCTAAACTGTCGGATATAAATTTTTGCAGCATAAATTTTTAAATTACCTCAACTTTCGTTCATATCACAGATTTGCATCTAAATCAGATATTTTAACAGCCTTCAACATTGAGACATTGGAACTTAGACGTACCGTTACTGACCAAATGACATTATACAAAATTCTAAATTACATAATTGACTCACCCGACATATTAAAATTAATTCCTTTTCATGTCCCGATGCGAAGTGGCAGACGTAACACCCTATTCTACACAGACCGAGTGCGTACCACTACAGGGCAGAACGCATTCATTGTGCGGGCTTGCAATAGTTACAACAATAACTTTGCAGGCCTGGACATGTTTGATAGTAGCCAACTGCGATACAAAATTGAACTATGTATATAAAAGGTTGCATTCGCCTACAACGATAGCTGAATAAATATTAATAAATATGTTAACTTCACTCCTTACAACCCATCCTATAACCATGCACATCCTTCTTATACTTATTACAATATATGAAATGCTTTTTTTTATTCAATTTTTTGTAACTGTCATTTTTCTGTACTTTCTGGGATTGGTATGTAATTGGTCTCATTTCTGTAAATCGTTTGTGTATTGTAAGTGTTAACATGACTGTTTACTAATCCAAATAAATAAATAAATATTCCGATGATATATTTATAATGGGTGTATCTTAAATTATATATGGGTATATATATTTATAATCAATTTATATATTCTTTGTAGGTACATATATATAAGTAGATATAATATAAAGTATATATAAATTGATATACCCATTGTGAATATATTGTAAACTGTACAAACATACAATCACGTAATATCCCACAATCTGAAGTAACCGACGGTGGGTGTGCGGGTGTGCATCGCCTTATATAAGAGTGAAAGCACTATTCTAAACAGTATTCTGCACATCTTTCCCCTTAGCGCTTTTGTCCCGTTTCTATCGGGGTACGCTTTAACCATGATCCTGGAATTGGCGAGTCTGGTTATTACATTGAAGCGACTGCCATCTGACCTTCGTTACCCTTAGAAAGGGGAACCAGACAAATTAGATCATGGCTACACATAGCTAGTGATATAAATCCGCACATAGATTTTTTTTAAATCCAGAGGTGCGGGCCTTGCCCGGATTCGAACCGTCGACCTCACACATGTGAGGCGACAACCTTACCGCTGGGCTATCACCGCTCTTAGTATTCTTGGTCAGTATTCTGCACATCAATAAAATAAAATAAGATCACAGATCACAGATTTGTTTTCTATTTCCTTACTATCAAAGGTATTTCATTGTATTTGAACAAAACGAGCATAGTGCGTATAGCACGTGTTGTGTTATCGATACGAGCTGTATGGTAAGTACATACTTTGTCTGTTAGTCCAAACTTGTCTACATTGTGATATTAATAGAATTTTTTGAAATGATGACGTTATACTCTAATTGATCATTGAAAACGATCGACGCTCTTGTGCAAACAAACTGACAGACTTGCCCATGTCTAAATAAACACTATTAACAACGGTAGTGGTCATAATGATGGCTCGGTGGCTGACGGGTCAACGCACTGGACTAACAAAGCAGTGAAACCGGACTCGAATCAGAGTTTCAAAATTATAATCTTACCTAAATATTCAAAAAACAAACGAGATCAATAATACTAGGATTGTTCCGCATTTCGACTGATAGATTAAAATTATACAAAAACAAGTGGGTTATGGCCAACGCTAAACTCCTCACTACCAAGTCACTCCACAAATTATTCGAGTTTTGTATGGAAAGTTTTCAGCATTTTCATGAAATGAGTGTGTTAAATTATTTTTTATTTAAATATTTGATTACGAAAACTTGATAACGCTTCAATGTCATTTTATGAAAGTGATGTGTCTTTTTAGCAATTTGAAAATAAAATTATCAAATTTTTAATTTCTACATTTCCTGAGCTCGGTGTCACTTTGATAAATTTGACAATTAAAAAAAAATGATAAGCACTGATCAGATATCCTTCAAAATCTAATGGGTTCTAAGCGAGTATTAGATATACAATTTGCAAAATATGAAAAAAAAATGAATAAGAACTTAAGTCTGTAATCAATTAAGTAGAATTAACACGCCGTACATAGCATATAGTAGGTACATAGCACACACACAGAGATACGTTGTGATGAAACTTTTAGAATACAATCTCAGCATGATACTATCTTAAAAATGCGAAATCATCCCTCCCCACTGTATCCTCTTGGGGTAGAGATGAGTAAAAGAAACACCTAATTTACTAATACGAGACAATAATAAATCGGAAAATTCACTAGGAATATTGAATTTAATATATATTAGATTTATAACTCTAGATAGATTTTTGCTGATATAATTATAATAATAATTACACTAAAATTAATCAAAGGGGATCCTCTCAAAGAAAAAACTGTACTTTTTACTAAAGAATAAATATGTCCTTGAAACAAGTAGGTACATATTATACACCCTCACACATTTTTACATCAATTTGTGAATAATACGTGTATGGCGGAATTTCCATTTTCAATTGTGATCTTAAAATTAAGAGTCAAGAATGTATGCAAAGATAAAGTTCTCTTTGCCAACTCATATAGGGACATAATGTGATGGTATTTTATGTATACAATTAGTTTTACTTTTTAACTACTATGGAATACAGAACTAATATGGTCAATGGACTTCATATTGATATCATACAAATGAGCTGATTAGTTTCCTATAGACATCCGTTCATTTTTTCTCTATGATTTCATCTATTTAAACATTAAAAATGCTCCTATGGTGTGGAAATACAAGCTTATTAATCCAACTGTCGATTTGTTCAGGAGAACTTTGTTCTCTTAACATATCGACAATGTTTCAAGCCAGGATACACGAGAATTGTATGCAGAGGTCTACTTTTTTCACGGCTTTTCCAACTATGAAGTCAAAAAACACCAACTTAGAGGCTTCGCAGCATATATGTTCCATACACGGATTTACTCAGAATTCGGAGTAGAACATTTCGTGTGTCTGTGTGTGTGTGTGTGTGTGTGTGTGTGTCCGTCCCCCCTTATAACTTTTGATCCGCTCAATTCACAGAGCCAAAAATTTCAGAATATATAAACAGTTATAGGCCTACAAAACTTTTATACTCAGAATTTTGAATTTTTGTTTCAGTCAGGGGTTATTAACTTTTGAATTTTTACTTTTTTTTCCATATATCTCAGAAACCATAAAAAGTAGAACGCTGAAAATTGGTACAAATATAGACAAATACAAAATCAGTTTTTTCAAATAAATTTCAGGGTTTCTCAAACATTTTTTTTTAAGAAAAATATTTTTTTTTAGATAAATTTATGAGTTTAACTGCCTTTATTTCCAAATTTTTCAAAAATATCGAAAAAAAAAACGAAACACCCCAACTAGATAATTTAATTTTCTATAAAAAATATTAACATTGTATTTGCAGATCTCAAACTTTTTTAAATAATTTTTATAAAAATTGATTTAGTGACGACATTGCTTCATACAATTTGTATGGCAATCGCCTATACACAATATGTAAGAAAACTTTATAGTTTGATAGGTACTTAATCTCCAAACATACATACAGAACCATCATGCTGTTTTCATATTCCGGGTAGGAAAACAGGACTTACCTCCATACTGTCCTATCTTGACATACACACCAACATGTGTTAAAATTTTCAATAATTTGGATTTATGGGTTTATAGTTTGATTCTTATTCTTCAACTATACATACTATCGCTATCGACAGTTGGATCTCATGTGTTACATGCAACTAGCTTATAATAAGATAAATGGATTTGACGGTGAGTTCATAATAATAGTGGCGATGGTCTAAATACTCAAAATCATATAATTCCAACTTCGTTTCTATTGAGATATTAAAAAACTGCCACAAAATATAATTGAATCCCGACAGGGAATAAATCCAACGTTTGCGTATATATATATATATATATATATATATATATATATATATATATATATATATATATATATATATATATATATATATATATATATATATATATATATATATATATATATATATATATATATATATATATATATATATATATATATATATATATATATATATATATATATATATATATATATATATATATATATATATATATATATATATATATATATATATATATATATATATATATATATATATATATATATATATATATATATATATATATATATATATATATATATATATATATATATATATATATATATATATATATATATATATATATATATATATATATATATATATATATATATATATATATATATATATATATATATATATATATATATATATATATAAATATATATATATATATATATATATATATGTTATATTTGATGTTTTCACGGGTGAAATATGTTATAATATTTTTATCTCGGTTTTCCCGTGTCAGTAGGTCTTGACTAAGACCATTTGTCTTCCGACGTTTCGCCTGAATATCACCAGGCATTTTCAAGGACTTAACGAAAAGCACGCGCGCGATACACGTCTACTCACACTGAAAACTCACCGTCAAGTTTTCAGTGTGAGTAGACGTGTATCGCGAGCGTGCTTTTCGTTAAGTCCTTGAAAATGCCTGGTGATATTCAGGCGAAACGTCGGAAGACAAATGGTCTTAGTCAAGACCTACTGACACGGGAAAACCGAGATAAAAATATTATAACATATTTCACCCGTGAAAACATCAAATATAACATATATATATATATATATATATATATATATATATATATATATATATATATATATATATATATATATATATATATATATATATATATATATATATATATATATATATATATATATATATATATATATATATATATATATATATATATATATATATATATATATATATATATATATATATATATATATATATATATATATATATATATATATATATATATATATATATATATATATATATATATATGCTATTATAAAAATATTCGATTAACTTAAAACGACTTAGTGAATACAATTGGCAGTTCGGAGCCCTTTTAGCATGGAAGCACTAGGCCCAGTGGCCTCCTTTCTGTAACTAGAGACCCAGTAATCAACATTCAGCACCGTATTGCCTGGCTTAAACCGAGAGGAATGACTGGTGTTATATGTAACAGGCAAATACCAGTGAAGATGAAAGGCCATATCTACAAAACAATGATCAGACCGGTGCTGACATATGGTAACGAAACCTGGGCCGTCACATGATTTTTTTTTCTGGGCCGTCGCATGATCGATTTTTTTAAGTCCAAAGATGAAGCGGATACAAACATTCTGGAGGCGCTCGAGTTTGTTGAGATGCTCCTCGTTCGCATCCAAATAACAAACGTCAGCATAGTCAAGTAAAGGAAGGAGAGAAAATTTTGCAATGCAAAGGAAGTACATTTTTGAATCTATTGTGGGAGTGGATGCTAAAAAAAGGGTTTTACTTACGTGAGATACTTGTTCGTGCCACGAAAGATCCTCGTTGATTAGAACTCCAAGATCTTTCACGACTTTGGTAAAAGGTATACATTGATTATTGATAAGAATAGGTGGGATTTGTGTATTATTAAGCAACGAAAGCAGACGGGGACTGCCAACAATAATAGCTTGGGACTTAGTTGGGTTAATTAGAAGACCGTTCTCTGAGGACCAAGATAAGATGAAACTGAGATCACATGTTTTTTTTTCCTTTTCTTTTCACTTATTTTTTTTTATTTATTATCTTATAGGTTTTATTTCTACCAAGTGAATTAAATTTTCTATTTTTTGTTCTACGTTGTTGTTTTCAATAGGTATGTGTATTTCTATTCTAATAGTACGTAAAAGACAATTTGTGCCGTTAATTCAGAAAATAAAAAAATAATTTAATTTTTAAGTTTGTATTTCTATATATTACATACATATTTGTCAATATTTCAAAAAGAATTATATGTGCACACTAAATATGTAATGGAGTTCAGTGGTGGCCACGATCCGCTCGTTTTTATATACTTTAACCACAATTTAATCGGTCAACTGGGGCATCCAATTACATTTATTTCTGTTATGTAGTTGAACACATCAAAAATACGTAATGGATAATAACAGAGAGGGAAATAGTTCAAGGAGAATACGAATCTATTTTAAACAACCCGAATACGCCCGTACTTTGTGTGAAAGACTCGTGCATTTCACAAAATAATGCATCCAATCAAAGCGGAGACGAAACTACGAAGGAAAACGAACATTTTTCAATCAAGTAATGTAATCTGGACACAGTAAAGCTGAACAAGAGTAGAATATAAACGACACATTCCAAAATTACACAATCCTTACTTATCCCATTGCTTAATTATGCTGATGTCTGTTATCTGGATGCTCAAAAAGAACTACTTAATAAACTCGTCCTAATTAATGCAATATGT
Source organism: Molanna angustata (assembly GCA_963576475.1). Taxonomy (NCBI): domain Eukaryota; kingdom Metazoa; phylum Arthropoda; class Insecta; order Trichoptera; family Molannidae; genus Molanna; species Molanna angustata. Next base: position 9,227,950 of record OY754975.1, read on the forward strand.
ATGTATATTACGCTTCATTAACAATCTTAGAAAATTAAATTAATTTAAATAATAAGTTATTTGTTAATTGTGTATTATTTGTTATATCAAATTCCATTTTTACATTAAATTAAAAATAAAACAATATGTTTTTGATTCTACATAATACATATAATATATTATATTTTACGTCGATAGCTATTTAGATTTGTTAGGGCATCTTCAAGACTATGACGGCATGGGGTTTTTGAAACCCTATAGAAAAAATATCGGATATCTTCCCGCGTGTGCGTTGAACAAATCACCAAGTCTCATTGCAATCAGGTGGATGGTATGAGAACACAAAAAGGTCTTACGAAGATACAAATAATACTAAAATCTGCAATTTTCAATTATGGAAAGGGGATGCGCACTGGTAAACGCAACCACTCCCAGGTGCCAGGCTTTTTATTTATTTTTCAAAAAGTGAGTACACTTACACTTACATAATATAGAGACAATGATACATTATTTTTTTTTACAAAAATAAGTAAGTACCTAACTCGACTCACCTTTGAATATCATTATGCAAAACATATCCTTACTTTAACTGCAACAAAAATTGAAGAAACTAAACAGGATAGTTAGCAAGAAACCAGGAAGAAGGAAACAGGGAGAGACTTTCCTTTTTCATATCTATATTCAATAAGGAAGGAAATATAAAAAAAATCTAGCCTTAAAAAATAAATTGCTTTCGGACGTTGCTATCTCTTAGACCAGCGTTTCCTAAATGGTGGTCCACGGAACCCTGGGGTTCCGTGGAAGGGTCACAGGGGTTCCGCGGTCTTTCTGAGAGAAATTTTATTTTTTATTTATTCGAATTGAAGCTAACAATGCATGAATTAAGTATAGATACGGATAAAACTTACATTACAAAAAATATCCAATCCATACATTAATCTATTAAAAGCTTACAATAATATCAAAATAAAACATAAAACGTTCGTGGAAGACTCGTTACCGCGCGCCGTCGCGTCTACCCGATAAAAAGTGCGGGCGGTGCGGGACGTGGAGACGAGCGGTGCATTGCACAGCACACAGCACAGCACACTCATGACTCATCTCATTTATTTATACAAACACAACAAGACTGACTCAACAAATCATAACGAAAATTGCCGCGCAGTGAGAAAATTTCAGGTAATAGTTAACACGATAAAATAAAAAATTTCTCATTGTGCGTCAATTTTAGTTTTAATTTCTTGGGACAAACATTACAAGTCTAAAATTTTCTCGCTGTGCGGCAATTTTCGTTTTGATTTATTGATACAAACACAACAGGACTGAAATTTTCTCGCTACGCGGCATTATTCTTTTTTAGTTTACTGGTTCAAACATTAAAAGCTTAAAAATTTTTCGCTGCGCAGCAGTTTTGATTTTGATTTATTGATACAGTCTAACATGAAAATATTCAAACTATGTACATACAAGGTAAACACTTTATGTAGTTATCAAAATAGCCAGATCTAGGGTTCCGCCAAAAAAAGTATGATCATTTAGGGTTCCATGGCCAAATAAAATTGGGAGCCGCTGTCTTAGACTATAGTGTCTGGTAAAAAATGCAAACGGGAAAATGACAAAGTAGGTACCCTCGCCCCGTGGCAATTTTAATCAATTTTATATTATGCGATCACATTATAATGTGCCGATATATCGATTGGCTCCGACGCCTTTAAAGATGGCGCACCAGAAGAAGCGCCCTAGTTATAATGCCTGTGGTAGAAGCCCCACCGGGATACTTAAGGCCAGCCGATAAGCCCATCGCTCCACCTCCTCCACACTTCCTCACCCCTACCAATTTATTGAGTTCCACCGGAAGCCTAATTGAATTACAGACCCAGGTGTAATGCGGTCAACATGACATATATTCGCTCGCATTCCTCATAAAAACCTCCTCCTCGCCGATACATAACAGGGATGAAAAACATTTTCTCCGTTAATTAATCAATATATTAAGACCCTTGTATACCCTGGACATACGGATGTACACAAATATGCACACTAAGTTACCTTCTAATGTATGAAACACGAAAATATATTGTTTATCACCTAATCTGTGTCATATTTATATTCACATTTTTTTCTGTCAATACTATTTGTATTTGCTTTTTCCAATATTTTGTACTATTGATTTTTTTTTGTTTATTTATATCATTCATTTTACATTTTTTTTTTACTCTTGTTTACTACTCTTCTTCTATAACTTCTGAAAATATGAAATAGACAGGTGAATAAAGATACTCAACTGTAAAATAACAGTCCCAGAACAGGCTTTGCATAGTGGGGCGTTGTTAGTTAGTTTAACGGCGTCTTGAGTCTCAACACGCCGGTCGATGGTCGACGGAGGAAACTAGCAAATTGTACTGTTTTTACTTACGTACATTGAGTTAGAATATAATTCCCACAAGCCATAGATCATTTTTCTCTGCGGTTAAAGTCCAAGTATATACACCGTAAAGAATGATAGAGAAAGTAGAGTCCTGATTAACCATGCATGGCGTTTTCGGTAAGGATTCATTCGGTGACAAAATAAATACTTAGTAATCCGAACAGTCCATTATTTATTACAGTGATCATAATATCCTTCAAAATATAATGGGGTATAAGCGAGTATAAGAAATACAAGTTTGCAAAATTTGAAAAGAATCGAATGAGTAGAAAAAACCTTCGACAGTTAAACTACTTAAATAAATATATATTACCTGTGTACAATAATGCATATGGCATGAGAACATGGGAATATCTCCTGCCAAAAATACTAAATGATATGAATGTTGAGCTCTTGCATATAAACAACACTACATGCACAAAATATTTTACCCACTTGAAAAGGTACATGATGAGGATAGCCTAGTCTTCACACCATTTTTTTAAACATAACCTACAAAAGTTTGATAAAAATACCAATTAAGTCATTTATTTTCATATTTTAGTTACTTTTTTTTAATATATAATGCAACTGGCTCACGCCAGTCGCAATTGTAACTACAAACAGACCTAACCAACCTATTTTTACCAAACTTTTGTAGGTAAGGTTTACAAAATTGGTGTGAAGACTAGGCTATCCGCATGATGAGGTCCGATGACGACATCTATGTGCTCTAAGAGCATGCTCTTTGAGTTGCTCGGCTGGCGTAGGTTGGAACCTGCATCGTATTATGTAATTAAAATTACCAAATACTGAACTCGTCAACCTCAGATAAACCCTGAGGGTTTCGATGGTTGCCTATGTGTTATATTAAAAATGTCATTATATAACAAAAGTCTATAATCGATAATTAAGTATAATAAACACGCTGTACATAGTACAAAGCACATAGTAAACAGCATACATACGGATACATTGTGATGAAACTTTCAGAATACAATCTCAGCATGATACTAGTTTAAAATCTGCAATAAAAAACTAGTTGCATGTAACACATGAGATCCAACTGTCGATAGCGATAGTATGTATAGTTGAAGAATAAGAATCAAACTATAAACCCATAAATCCATGATGGTTCTGTATGTATGTTTGAAGATTAAGTACCTATCAAACTATTAAGTCTTCTTACATATTGTGTATAGGCGACTGACGTACAAATTGTATGAAGCAATGTCGTCACTAAATTCAATTTTTTATAAAAATTGTTAAAAAAAGTTTGAGATGTGCTAATACAATGGAAAATATTTTTTATAGAAAATTAAATTATCTAGTTGGGGTGTTTCGGTTTTTTTCGATATTTTTGAAAAGTTTGGAAATATAGGCAGTTAAACTCATAAATTTATCATAAAAAAAATATTTTTCTTAATAAAAAATGTTTGAAAAACCCTGGAATTTTTTTGAAAAAACTAATTTGAGATTTTGTATTTGTCTATATTTGTACCAATTTTCAGCGTTCTAGCTTTTATGGTTTCTGAGATATATGGAAAAATAAAGTAAAAATTCAAAAGTTGATAACCCCTGACTGAAACAAAAATTCACAATTCTGAGTATAAAAGTTTTGTAGGCCTATAACTGTTTATATATTCTGAAAATTTGGGCTCTGTAAATTGAGCGGATCAAAAGTTATAAGGGGGGGGACACACACCGACACACAGACACACACACACACACACACACACACACACACACACACACAAAACTCACATAAAATGTTCTACTCCGAATTCTGAGTAAATCCATGTACAGGAACATATATGCTGCGAGGCCTGTAGTTGGTGTTATTAGCATGCAAAAAGTCCACTACACCATACAAAATTTTCCTTCGTACACGCATCTTGGCTTAATGTCGATTCATTGAGAGAATTGAATTCTCATGAACGAATCAACAGTTGGATAACCTAAAAAATCGCAATTTCATAACTCGCCACTGTATCTCCTTGGGATTTTGAGAAATAAAAACATTCCACATTGAACTGGTTGATCAACCCCGATATAAAATTAAATGAAAGCTACAATATACGACCAACGACCACGACCATTGTCGTTCCTCTTAAGGGTTATCGATATGCGAATATCGATAAGGTTATCCCCTTAGTTGCTTTGTTACTAAGGGGCATCAATATCAAAACCGTTAAAGTGAAATGCGTAGGTAATAATACAGTTACCGTAATAGGGCTGGTAAAAAAAAATGAAATGGTTTTGCGTCATGGCTATTATTACGTCAATCAATGACGGGTCAACAGCGATGATATAACCTATTGCATTCTGATACTTTAGTGAAATTTTTATATTTTGTGATTTCATCGGTTTAAGCTCTCAATAAAAGATTGGCCAAAGTACTTATATTTATTTTAACGGTAAATTTATATACTTAGGCACTGAAAAATGTAAATTTAAAAAAAGTCCCTTAGTAAACGAAAGATTATTATAAACAAACGATAATTTTACATTAGCTACGTTGCACCGACTTAGAATAGTGCTTCCACTATTTTATATTTTTGTTTTCGAGTGTCCCGTAAGAGCCGGATAATGGAAAATACAACAGTCAACAACTTACATAGTTCAGCAATGAGGTTCAACACCCATTCTGAATGTAGTGCCTTTTTAGGTGGGTACACATGCATGTGTTGTGCTTGCTTTTATAAGGTAATGCACACCCGCACTCCGGTCGCTGGTTAACCCACATTGTGAGATAAGCCGTGATGGTATGGATGAATGGATAATTTTACATTCACTAATTTTCGATTCATTTTACAAATCATTTAAAATACGCAATCATTAAGAAGACAAAGAAACATTCAAATTTAAAAAATCATTCAAAATACAACGAATAATTCAAAATACAAATAATCATTAAGATGACAAACAAACATTCAAAATATAAAGAATCATTTAAAATACAAAGAGTCATTAATAAGAAAAAGAAATATTGAAAATGTAAATAATTTTTTAAAATACAATGAGTCACTCAAAATACAGAGTCATTAAGAAGATAAAGGAACATTCAAAATATAAAAAAATTATCTAGCAATTAAAAATATAAATGACTGTTATAAATTACAAAACGATCTTAACAACCTATCCTTGTACTGTAATATAAACAAATTAGATATCAACGTATCGAAATGTGCTTTATTATGTACTAGCTGAGAAGCTTCGCTTCGCTCAGCTTCTAAGCTAGGGCTTGCAGCCGGCTTTTACCGCTGCGCGGTAAATGACCGCCTCCGGCGGTCCATGGCACTGAGGGGTCTGAAGGTACTGAACGGTCTGAAGGTACTGAACGAACTGAAGGTACTGAGGGGTCTGAAGTTACTAAAATGTCTGAAGGGATGAAAGATTCGGGAGGAAATGAAGAGGGGTATGAGGCATTGACGGAACGGGAGGTACAGAAGGACCTGAAGGGACGGGAGACACTGAAGAGACGGGTGGCACTGAGGGACAGGAGACATTAAAAGGACAGGAGGCACCGAAGGGACGGGAGACACTGAGGGACCATTTTTAATTATACAGGCAATACGAAGATTGCTGAGTTTCAACTAAATCAAACGCCTATAATCCGCAAAGTGGTTAAAAAGGTTACAAACCCTATTGTAGAAGTCAAACGAAACTTCTCTTTTAGTTTCTTAATTTGCGTTTCACAAACCATGACACGGAGCAAGCTTTATTTTTCGCTGCTGTGTTTGTCGCCTCCGCACAAAAACGTTATTCTTATAAAATATTAATTTACAAAATAATAAATTGTTTAATTTTAGAAAGATTGATATTTTAAACTCCTTGTAAATAAGCATGTTATAAATATTAATATTTTTTCATGCAACTCTCCAATAATAATTAGTACTTTAAATCCTGGCAACACCGTGGTTGACATTTGACTTGACGTTTGACAAATGACCGATAAATTATGTTTGCAAACTCAACATGTAGTCTAAATCTAAACTAAATGATATTACTTAAATGATCATCTATTGTGTGTTATGTGTATTTAGATTGTATAATTTTTTATGCTTAAATAAGGATATTCGCCTTTTCAGTTAATTTAGCAAGCATTCGCAGACTCTTATTTTAACTGCAGACATTAAAGCGGTACTATAGTTTGGTTATGGACATTTTATATTTAATTCACCAGAATTTGATGTATTTCAGATTAGCATTACAGTAGCGAGATGTATTCTAAGTGCAATTTTTTTAATACTATAATTTATTTTGCCAACTGTAACCACTAAAATATAAAATCATGTATGTTCTCTTCGGTGATAATTTTTTTTTCTTGTTTATGTTTACCTCCGTTTCACGATGAAACTTTATCTGTTACAGAAACATATTATATTATTATGTTATATTTTTCAACTTGCAACTGACAGTATAGCCAATCAGCGGAGACTTCTAATTGGCTGTTAAATTTTTATATTAGATGTAATATATATGCTGTTAGTCTTCCAAAAATTTACAAACAAATAAATAAAATAATTTTAGTCTCAATTTAATACTTAAAATTTGTTGTATGTCTGTTGAATAACAAATGAGAACGTATGAGGCCGACTTAAAAATTATTTACCAGTTAAGACTAAAATCACTCTAACGCGACGTCTTACGTAGGCGATTCAAGGCGAACGCGAAGCGGCGCGAAAATAACAATCAGTCGGTAACTATTGAAGTGTCCTGCGTTACCGACCGCGAGTAGGGTACTGTGTGACATGGTACGATGCGAAGCGAACGCGATCAATTTGTTTGATATTTTCGCGCGAATTGGAAGCGGTGCCATAGTTTTTTTTGGTAAAGTATAATGTCAGAAGCACGATTCGCGTGCCCGTAGGACAGAGCCGCAGCGTCGCACCGCATCACTTTGAATTCGCATGTATCCGTTCGGATCGCTTCGCATTCGCGTTCGCTTTGAATCGCCTACGTAGGATGTCGCGTAACTCAACAACACATGCTACCATTACTTGACTACGCTGACGTTGCCTACGCTGAGATTCAACTGAAGATCAACTTAACAAACTCGAACGGTTACAAAATGTCTGCATTCTATACGTGTTTGGACTCAGGAAGTTCGACCACGTATCCGAGAGCAGGCAACGACTGAACTGGTTAAAGATCCGTCACCGAAGAGATTCCCGTGTTCTTTCCCTTTATATATTTTGTATTTTTAATACTATAAAAGTCTTTAATTATTATTATTATTAGGTGATGTATGTATGTCGAGTATCGAGACGACAATGCGTATATGTCAGAATAGGAAAATTTGTTCGATTCAATATGGTTATATAGTTTTTATAGTTCGATTCAAGTTTTTTCAATTAAGTTTTTGACAAAGATATACATTGTTAAAGATATTGAGAAAACTTAGCACGTTAATAAGTTTTGTTGAATTTGATAGTAATATATTTTTATCGGATACCTACCTGGATATTAACAAAACACGATGAAAACAGAGTGGATGCCTTTGAAAGAAAAATCTTATGCAGAATATACCTATGTACCTATTAACGACTGTCAAACATGGCGTAAAAGATATATATCACCGAGCTTTATGATCTTTACCAGGACCTCAGCATAGTCATGAGCCATGGGGCAGCAGAACTGGAAGGTGGCAGCCAACGATAGAACAGTATGGAGAAGATTCTTGGACACAGATAGGACCCATCAAGAGTTGTGACGCTAAGAATAATGATGATGATATTTTTATGTGAATAAATTAATTGATTGTTGGCAATTATTTAATTTTATTTTCTTAAATTTATCTTCATAAATTTGAAAGTAAAATAATTTGTTAATTAAATGAAACAAACAGAAATGTTTTGAAAATATAGATTTCTTCTTCCTTGCCTCTTCCCAGTTCATCTGGAGCGGCCCTTCTGGTACGACCTTTCCTTTCTTGCCCTTCGGAGATCTTTCCATCTTGTGTCATTTCTCTGGTTAGTTGCTCCTCCCTCAACTCCTTAATATTTGTCCACCAGGTGGCCTATGTACGGCCTCTATTTCTGGACTGAGTGCGTATATCCTGTGTGAGTTTAACTATATGATCCTCATTTCGTCTGGTATCGGTGTCCGTACCATCGGTGTCTGGCCTTTAGTTTCTCCGGAATAGAGGCGACTCCAAAACTACCTCGGACGTATTCATTTCTAATTCGATCCTCCTTTGTAACACATCTAACTCTATCACTCATAATAATAACTCATAATTCTTTAGTTTATTCCTAAAAATTTCATTTGAAAGCAAGCATTACATACATACCATCACGCCATGTCCCTCGCGGGGTAGGCAGAGAGAACCAAACGCTACTTATTTCTATCTTGACACACATTCATCGCCTCGTCGACATTCATACATTGTCCTATACATATTCATTTGTTGTTCATGCTTCTGACATCTCCGCCTTTCAAAATAGCGTTCCCATGGATATGCCATCCCTTACTTGGGCGGCCCCGACCTCTCATTCAATTCCTGTCCGCAATGTATATTTTCTTCGTCAGGCGTTCCTAATTCATTCTGCCCATGTGTCTAAACCATCTCAATGTGTTCACTTAAATTCTATTAATGACATCTTTCTTTATCTTACATTCTTTCCTTATGTCCTCATTTCTGACCCTCTCATACATCGTCCTATTATATCTTCTAACATGACTTTTAAAATACTTAATTCTATAATGGCATGCATTTATAGAATTACCTGTCAATAATGTATAAAGAGGCTCGGAGGATATCTATTGTAGGTATGTGTACTATTCCATTGTTACAACACATTCCTGGGTTTTCTCCCTTCCATTTCGAATCACCACAATATGTACAAATTATAGACATTCTACCAAAAGTTGATACTGGCTCAGAAATAAATTGCAACTATAGGTTAATATCTATATTGCAACTATAGGAAAAAGCAGAATTTTCCTTTTGTCTCCATGATTCATGTTTCAATGCCACATCTGTTATTTTACATACAAAAAAAATAGTGTTTGGCGATATTGTTAAGCGTTTTCAATTTGACTCCTCAGGGGCCTTATGACTTGAAGACTTAGAGGCTGTTTTATACTTTTAATGCTGCTAAGATGGCGCATTCAAGTGCAGTAATTTATATTACTTCAACGTCTTGCATATTCATCTGATCTATTATCATTAAATTATCACGACTCCCTACCTCTATCCAATTACTCGAAGACTGAAAATCTGTATTTCCTCTTTCTTGCTGCAGAAATTGTAATACCCTATACGCCGTCATTCGTAATCTACTGGCTTCACATCTCCTTTCTTGCTGTTCTTTAGATTCGTTTGCCCTAAGTGCAACCATTCGCAACATGTTATTTTCATGTGCCATTCCTTCTGCACTTATTAACCTACTCCTAGAAGAATGACATAACCTGTACACCGAAATACAATAATCACCAACTCATTTATGAAAATATCTTTAAACAAATACCTACGTTCTTTCCATATGTGAATGTTGATTTAAAATTTACCTAAATTCATCGAGAATTGAAATTTCAACTTACATTTTTTTGTAACTATATAGGCTAAAATTTGATTCTGAAAGAAAATAAAATATAAAGTTATTAAATATTGGAAAATAAACTAAATCAATACATATTAATTACGATAAAAATATAAAGTAGGTAACTTTCGAATATTTGACAGCTGAAAGAATGGTGGAACAACGCGAGGAAAGCAAATCTGACCCACAATGCAAAAGGGACCATTTGTTCAACGTGAATTGCTCACTCTCCCTGTGTCGGATTTTATTACTTCGTGCCATTTGAGGTCTAATTACGATAGGGACGCATATATCAGAATGTTGGTATTTTTGTCATCTTCAAGGTAAATTCACATATATCAATTTTGGCGACTCGGCGAGTAAAGCATAAAAGCATTATTTAATTCTTATTATATAACATTTAAACTAACTTTCTTTTGAAAATAATAAAAAAAACATATCAGCTTGTGAGGCTTTGTGTTTTTATACTGTTTCAAATGTAATATTATAAAAATGTAATATTGTAAGTTTTTTACTCTACTGTAAAATTGCCGATATCCACATAGAAAGATTTCAAACGAATGTAAGAACAGGCAGCCTTGGGCAGACTGACATGAATATAGTCGTGCACAAACATTCGCAAATCCAGAACGACAATCTTACCAGGTCTACTTTATTTATATGCAGATAACGCGTAAAAGAAATTCTATAGCATACCCATACTCTATTAATAACTCCATGCTGAAGAAAGTTGACCACATAAGAGATCTGGGAATAATAATAGATGACAAATTAACATATGAACAACACATACAAACCATCACAAATAAAGCCTATCAAATGCTCGGTTTCGTTATCCGTAGCTGTAAACAATTCAAAAACATCAATACACTAAAAACACTATACTTTACATACATTCGTCCTCACCTGGAATTCTGTACGCCAATATGGAACCCTCATTACAAAGTCTACATTAATCAAATAGAAAATATTCAAAAAACCTTTTTGAAACACTTGGAGAGGCGCCTTTATGTTGAACACACTAATTATAATACTTCTACCAGAAACTTCAATATGACTACATTACAAAACAGGAGACTTTATTTTGACCAAATATCACTTTACAAAATTTGCAATAACTTGATTGACTCGCCGGACATACTCAATAATATATCACTCCATATACCAAATAGACATACCCGCTCACATAATTTATTTCACTTACCAGTATGCCACACTAATTACATACATATACTTTGCACCTTTGTTTAGAATAAATTCAGCGAGATTACAATACACATTTCAAACACACGGACATTTTTCACGACACATTACAGCATTATCAAAGACAGATAAAGATGTTCTTAAACCCTAACACACAATCCAACAATCCCCTCCTCAATCACTAATGATCCCGGTCCTCCTTGTCATCCTAAAACATATTATGTACCTACTTGTTTTTACTCTCCACACTATGGAATAGGGGAGAGTCATGATTTCGCAAAATTTAAGCGTATTTTTTTTACATCAATTTCTCAATGGGTATCATGTAGAGAATGCACACTATGAGTTTCGTCGTGATGTGTTTGTGTGTATGGCGAATACGCCGTACGCCGTACGCCGTACGCCGTAGCATTTATCTTTTTTGTGTCCTCTCTACAGCCCAAACTATAAGTCTGATCGACTTCATATTAACATCATATGTGTAAAGTGCAAAGACCTAGAGCTGATTAGTTTTCCATAGACAACTTTTGATTTCTTCTCTATGAATTCATCATTTACGTTGTTTTTTTTTTGTGTCCTCTCTGCAGCCCAAACTATAAGTCCGATTGACTTCATATTGATATCACATGTGTTAAGTCCATAAACTTAGAGCTGATTAGTTTTCCATAGAAAACGGTTCATTTTTTCCCAATGTTTCTTTATGATTTCATCTATTAAAACTGAAAAAATGTTCTCACGACCTGGAAATTAGAGATATTTTAATTTGGTTTCAACTATTTATACAACACCAAGAATCTTCATAAAATTGTATTCAAAGTTGGTCAATGTTAAAAGAAAAATATTCAACGGTTTCAAAAATTATATTTTATTTAATGGATATTTGTATGAAACTTATATGTAACAAGAGAATTTTTTTATATTTGGCAATGTTCAGTTCATTGATTTCATATTGATATAAGAATATTAATAGCTTGAACTTAGAACTGATTAGCTTTTCATAGATATCATAAAATTTCTTCATATGATATCACGTGTCAACATTGTCAAAATGCTCTAACGCTCTTTGAAACAAAATTTATCTGCTTTTTTTTAAATATTTCATACAACATAAGCAGTCTTCACTATACTGCATTAATAGTTTGTTTATCTTAACATAAAAATATGCTATCGGAAGAAAATTTATATTCCTGATAGTAACGTTTAGTATGAATAAAAATGTAATTAGATAAATTTCTATGTATGGAAAAGTTCAGTAATTTGATTTCATGTTATAATGTAAAAAGCTTGAACATAGAACTGATTAGCTTTCCATAAACAACAAAAAAAATCTTCATATGATATCACCTGTCAAAATTTGGAAAATGCTCTCGCGTTATTTAGAACAAAATTTATCTGCTTTTTTTAAAATATTTCATACAACATAAGCATTCTTCCCTATACTGCATTAATAGTTTGTCTATCTTAACATAAAAATATACTATCGGAAGAAAATTTATATTCCTGATAGTAACATTTAGTATGAATAAAAATGTAATTAGATAAATTTCTATGTATGGAAACGTTCAGTAATTTGATTTCATGTTATTATGTAAAGAGCTTGAACATAGAACTGATTAGCTTTCCATAAATAACAAAAAAAATCTTCATATAATATCACGTGTCAAAATTTGGTAAATGCTCTCGCGTTCTTTAAAACAAAATTTATCTGCTTTTTTTAAAATATTTCATACAACATAAGCATTCTTCCCTATACTGCATTAATAGTTTGTCTATCTTAACATAAAAATATACTATCGGAAGAAAATTTATATTCCTGATAGTAACATTTAGTATGAATAAAAATGTAATTAGATAAATTTCTATGTATGGAAACGTTCAGTAATTTGATTTCATGTTATAATGTAAAAAGCTTGAACATAGAACTGATTACCTTTCCATAAACAACAAAAAAAATCTTCATATGATATCACCTGTCAAAATTTGGAAAATGCTCTCGCGTTATTTAGAACAAAATTTATCTGCTTTTTTTAAAATATTTCATACAACATAAGCATTCTTCCCTATACTGCATTAATAGTTTGTCTATCTTAACATAAAAATATACTATCGGAAGAAAATTTATATTCCTGATAGTAACATTTAGTATGAATAAAAATGTAATTAGATAAATTTCTATGTATGGAAACGTTCAGTAATTTGATTTCATGTTATTATGTAAAGAGCTTGAACATAGAACTGATTAGCTTTCCATAAATAACAAAAAAAATCTTCATATAATATCACGTGTCAAAATTTGGTAAATGCTCTCGCGTTCTTTAAAACAAAATTTATCTGCTTTTTTTAAAATATTTCATAAAACATAAGCATTCTTCCCTATACTGCATTAATAGTTTGTCTATCTTAACATAAAAATATACTATCGGAAGAAAATTTATATTCCTGATAGTAACATTTAGTATGAATAAAAATGTAATTAGATAAATTTCTATGTATGGAAACGTTCAGTAATTTGATTTCATGTTATAATGTAAAGAGCTTGAAAATAGAACTGATTAGCTTTCCATAAATAACAAAAAAATTCTTCATATGATATCACCTGTCAAAATTTGGAAAATGCTCTTGCGTTCTTTAAAACAAAATTTATCTACTTTTTTTTTAAATATTTCATACAACATAAGCATTCTACACCATACTGCATTAAAAGTTTGTCTATCTTATCATAAAAATATACTATCGGAAGAAAATTTATATTCCTGATAGTAACATTTAGTATGAATAAAAATGTAATTAGATAAATTTCTATGTATGGAAAAGTTCAGTAATTTGATTTCATGTTATAATGTAAAGAGCTTGAACATATAACTGATTAGCTTTCCATAAATAACAAAAAAAATCTTCATATGATATCACCTGTCAAAATTTGGAAAATGCTCTCGCGTTCTTTAGAACAAAATTTATCTGCTTTTTTTAAAATATTTCATTCAACATAAGCATTCTTCCCTATACTGCATTAATAGTTTGTCTATCTTAACATAAAAATATACTATCGGAAGAAAATTTATATTCCTGATAGTAACATTTAGTATGAATAAAAATGTAATTAGATAAATTTCTATGTATGGAAACGTTCAGTAATTTGATTTCATGTTATAATGTAAAGAGCTTGAACATAGAACTGATTAGCTTTCCATAAAAAACAAAAAAAATCTTCATATGATATCACCTGTCAAAATTTGGAAAATGCTCTCGCGTTCTTTAGAACAAAATTTATCTGCTTTTTTTTAAATATTTCATACAACATAAGCATTCTTCCCTATACTGCATTAATAGTTTGTCTATCTTAACATAAAAATATACTATCGGAAGAAAATTTATATTCCTGATAGTAACATTTAGTATGAATAAAAATGTAATTAGATAAATTTCTATGTATGGAAATTGATTTCATGTTATAATGTAAAGAGCATGAACATAGAACTGATTAGCTTTCCATAAATAACAAAAAAAATCTTCATATGATATCACCTGTCAAAATTTGGAAAATGCTCTCGCGTTCTTTAGAACAAAATTTATCTGCTTTTTTTAAAATATTTCATACAACATAAGCATTCTTCCCTATACTGCATTAATAGTTTGTCTATCTTAACATAAAAATATACTATCGGAAGAAAATTTATATTCCTGATAGTAACATTTAGTATGAATAAAAATGTAATTAGATAAATTTCTATGTATGGAAACGTTCAGTAATTTGATTTCATGTTATAATGTAAAGAGCTTGAACATAGAACTGATTAGCTTTCCATAAAAAACAAAAAAAATCTTCATATGATATCACCTGTCAAAATTTGGAAAATGCTCTCGCGTTCTTTAGAACAAAATTTATCTGCTTTTTTTTAAATATTTCATACAACATAAGCATTCTTCCCTATACTGCATTAATAGTTTGTCTATCTTAACATAAAAATATACTATCGGAAGAAAATTTATATTCCTGATAGTAACATTTAGTATGAATAAAAATGTAATTAGATAAATTTCTATGTATGGAAACGTTCAGTAATTTGATTTCATGTTATAATGTAAAGAGCTTGAACATAGAACTGATTAGCTTTCCATAAATAACAAAAAAATCTTCATATGATATCACGTGTCAAAATTTTGAACATGCTCTCGCGTTCTTTAAATCAAAATTTATCTGCTTTTTTAAAAATATTTCATACAACATAAGCATTCTTCACTATACTGCATTAATAGTTTGTCTATCTTAACATAAAAATATACTATCGGAAGAAAATTTATATTCCTGATAGTAACATTTAGTATGAATAAAAATGTAATTAGATAAATTTCTATGTATGGAAACGTTCAGTAATTTGATTTCATGTTATAATGTAAAGAGCTTGAACATAGAACTGATTAGCTTTCCATAAATAACAAAAAAATCTTCATATGATATCACGTGTCAAAATTTTGAAAATGCTCTCGCGTTCTTTAAATCAAAATTTATCTGCTTTTTTTAAAATATTTCATACAACATAAGCATTCTTCACTATACTGCATTAATAGTTTGTTTATCTTAACATAAAAATATACTATCGGAAGAAAATTTATATTCCTGATAGTAACATTTAGTATGAATAAAAATGTAATTAGATAAATTTCTATGTATGGAAACGTTCAGTAATTTGATTTCATGTTATAATGTAAAGAGCTTGAACATAGAACTGATTAGCTTTCCATAAATAACTAAAAATTCTTCATATAATATCACGTGTCAAAATTTTGAAAATGCTCTCGCGTTCTTTAAATCAAAATTTATCTGCTTTTTTTAAAATATTTCATACAACATAAGCATTCTTCACTATACTGCATTAATAGTTTGTCTATCTTAACATAAAAATATACTATCGGAAGAAAATTTATATTCCTGATAGTAACATTTAGTATGAATAAAAATGTAATTAGATAAATTTCTATGTATGGAAACGTTCAGTAATTTGATTTCATGTTATAATGTAAAGAGCTTGAACATAGAACTGATTAGCTTTCCATAAATAACAAAAAAATCTTCATATGATATCACGTGTCAAAATTTTGAAAATGCTCTCGCGTTCTTTAAATCAAAATTTATCTGCTTTTTTAAAAATATTTCATACAACATAAGCATTCTTCACTATACTGCATTAATAGTTTGTTTATCTTAACATAAAAATATACTATCGGAAGAAAATTTATATTCCTGATAGTAACATTTAGTATGAATAAAAATGTAATTAGATAAATTTCTATGTATGGAAACGTTCAGTAATTTGATTTCATGTTATAATGTAAAGAGCTTGAACATAGAACTGATTAGCTTTCCATAAATAACTAAAAATTCTTCATATAATATCACGTGTCAAAATTTTGAAAATGCTCTCGCGTTCTTTAAATCAAAATTTATCTGCTTTTTTTAAAATATTTCATACAACATAAGCATTCTTCACTATACTGCATTAATAGTTTGTTTATCTTAACATAAAAATATACTATCGAAAGAAAATTTATATTCCTGGTAGTAACATTTAGTATGAATAAAAATGTAATTAGATAAATTTCTATGTATGGAAAAGTTCAGTAATTTGATTTCATGTTATAATGTAAAGAGCTTGAACATAGAACTGATTAGCTTTCCATAAATAACAAAAAAATTCTTCATATGATATCACCTGTCAAAATTTGGAAAATACTCTTGCGTTCTTTAAAACAAAATTTATGTGCTTTTTTAAAATATTTCATACAACATAAGCATTCTTCCCTATACTGCATTAATAGTTTGTCTATCTTAACATAAAAATAGACTATCGGAAGAAAATTTATATTCCTGGTAGTAACATTTAGTATGAATAAAAATGTAATTAGATAAATTTCTATGTATGGAAACGTTCAGTAATTTGATTTCATGTTATAATGTAAAGAGCTTGAACATAGAACTGATTAGCTTTCCATAAATAACAAAAAAATCTTCATATGATATCACGTGTCAAAATTTTGAACATGCTCTCGCGTTCTTTAAATCAAAATTTATCTGCTTTTTTAAAAATATTTCATACAACATAAGCATTCTTCACTATACTGCATTAATAGTTTGTCTATCTTAACATAAAAATATACTATCGGAAGAAAATTTATATTCCTGATAGTAACATTTAGTATGAATAAAAATGTAATTAGATAAATTTCTATGTATGGAAACGTTCAGTAATTTGATTTCATGTTATAATGTAAAGAGCTTGAACATAGAACTGATTAGCTTTCCATAAATAACAAAAAAATCTTCATATGATATCACGTGTCAAAATTTTGAAAATGCTCTCGCGTTCTTTAAATCAAAATTTATCTGCTTTTTTTAAAATATTTCATACAACATAAGCATTCTTCACTATACGGCATTAATAGTTTGTCTATCTTAACATGAAAATATACTATCGTTAGAAAATTTATATTCCTGGTAGTAAAATTTAGAATGAATAAAATATTTCATTGTCAATATTTGTGGTGTGGAGAGTTTAGTGTTGGCCACAACCCACTCGTTTTCTTATATTATTGTACTTTTATATTATTATTATTTTTTATGTATCTTTTCTCTTTTTTTTAAATTGATGTTACTTGTTGTATAATTTTTTTTTTTTCATAACTAAGTATGTAACCAAACATTATACATTCACAAATGTAAATAGAAGAAAGCATTTTTGGCTATGTTAACATTTAAAAACTGAATTGTAAATGATATAATTAACAGCTGTAGCTTTCAGAGAGTAAATAAATAAATAAATAAATAAAGAATCATTCAAAATACAAAGAGTCATTAATAAGACAAAGAAATATTCAAAATGTAAATAATATTTTAAAATACAATGAGTCACTCAAAATACAGAGTCATTAAGAAGACAAAGAAACATTCAATATATAAAGAATCATTCAAAATACAAAGAATTTGACAACATTCATAATTATTATACACTGTTACCCCATCCAGTTACCCACACCCAACTCTCCCCTTCACACCTTGCATATCCTCCATAATTTTAATTTTAGCACACTTATATATTTTGTAAGTGATCTCCAGACGAAGGAGAGGTCCTCTCCGAAACCGGTCGAGGCGTCGACGGAGTTATGTGTGTAACACGATTTTTTCTTATTTTGTCGTTTGTTACAAATAACCATTGAAAATACAAAGAATCATTAAAAACACACGGTATCATTGAAAATACGACAACCGTTCTGACATTTATTAAATAGATTTCATTGCCTCAGTGAAAGATTCATTTCGATTGATTTATGAACACGACTCACTCAATTGACTTATTCAGGTTCTGCTAATGAACCTGTTTTACAGCATCCTCTCTGATATCAAGATGCAGGTCCAGTCATATTGGCTATTCATCTGATGATGTCTTTCAATAACCCATGATAAAAATAAATGTTTTTATATATCTTAATTTTTTTTTAGAAAATGATCTTAATACTGTTTTAATTCAAAATACTGTACCTTCTGAGAAAACTTGTTCTTAATTATTTTACTTTTAATAAGTAAACAAAATTTGAGATATACCGGCATTAGAGATGTGGCTACACAGAAGGTTGATGCGCATCCCATGGGTCCATAGTCTCCAATGAAAGAGTTCTAAATGTGATGGAGAAAGAGAGAGAGAGTTGCCGACCACTGTCAAGAGACGCAAAGCCGTCTCACGGAATATGGGGCAAATTTTGGCCCCATATTCCGTGGTGATAAATATGCCCTTCTACAACTTACAGCAGAGTATGGGCCGTAAAAGAAAATCGGGATGAGTTTGGTGTGATGGTCGTCAACCTATTTCCTGTCTAATGTGGCTCCTGAAAAAGGTCCTGGACACACAAATTATGTCCATGGACCTGACCCTTTCCAAATAATTATTTAACAGTGGTAAAGAATCGGTACAATAGCGAATTCTGACTGGCCTTTTTTTTCTAAAGAGAAGGTTGATATGCGCCTTCGCTAGGTAAAAACGTTTTTAATTGACAAAATTTTAATTTTAATTGTAAAAAATATAACTCCTTATAATCTACAGAAATATAAAGAAAGTATTACGATGCAAAGTATTTTCCAACTTTAAATATTTTGTATCATAATACATTCTATATATTTCCTTAGTATACAAGTTATTTTTTTTTTTACTTTATCAGTTGAAGTTGCCTTACCAGGCGAAACGATAGCAGAGTATATTAAATCTAGTGTGATTTTGTATTAACAATATAGATATCACTACTTAACGTACCAATTTGTATATAAAAAATTATTCACTCTAAGGATGGATATCTAAAATCAAAATGAGAATCAGTAGGTTCGTGTAAATATTCATAGAAATATTGTCATTTGACAGATGGAGAAGTAAGGTGAGAGTGACGGTAAAGGAAACAAAAAAAATCTATGTCATAAGTACCTACTTATGAGTGTATAAAAAAACACGATTGCTTTTACATTTCTTAAGGCCCCGTATCATCATAAGGATTATATTGTAATGCAAACTTTAAACGAGTTTGGAATTCTCATAAGGTAAAAATCTTAACACTTAAAATAAGCCACTGGCATTTGTTCAAAATCATCAAGTTACGACACAGAAATATAATATTTGCAAATCATTGTCTGTCAATCCTTAATGCCTTTTTAATTAATGACTTAGTCTTAAAGTTTGGTTCGTTTAGTAGCGTGTTTTTCGACAAATTTAATATCTCAATAGAGACGAAGCGGGAGTATATATTTATAAAAGAACTGGCAAATTAAGCGTTTGAGCAACGTTCCCCAATTGTGAGCTTGTTTTTCGTTTACACGTTTTGTTTGTGATGAATCATTTTGGTTTTTCGACAATAGTAACGACATACTTAATATTAAAAAAAAACAACGAAACAACAAAACAAATCACTTACAGTTATGCGGCTTGTACTTATAACTAGCTACTTTATATCAATACTTACAAAGTATAGAACAAGTTGTACAAATATAAAAATTTAACAAAACATTATAGTTCGAGAGATTTTCAATGAATTATTTGAATGGCTTGGTTTTTGATATTTTCTCTTATGAATTATAGGTATGAAAAAGGTAAGTCTGGCACCTGGGAGTGGTTGCGTTCACCAGTTCGCATCCTCTTTATAGGCGGAAATTGCAAATTTTTACTTTATTCCAATATAATTTGTACTAATGTTAATGAAATATTAAAAAAAAGAACAAATCACCAAGTTTCATTGTAATCAGATGGATGGTATCTTCTTCTTCTTTTGTTTCAATCTTGAAGATTGGTTGGCAGCATTTAATTGATGCATCTCCTCCTCCACTCCGCTCGGTCTTCAGCGACTCTTTTCATCTCCGTGTAAGAGGTACAATGCATGTCGCGGCACACCTGTTCTAAATACTCCCGGCGGGGACGCCCTCTGCCAGTTGTACCCTCAACCATTCCCTCCAAGATGATATGTAGGAGATCCTCGTGTCGCAACACATGGCCTATCCAATTTGCACGCCTTTTCGCTATGGTGTTTGACAGGTGCCTGGTTTCCTTAATTCTGCTGAGAACCTCATCATTTGTTATATGGTCCCTCCAAGATATGCCAAGCATTCGGCGATAGGTCCACATCTCGAAGGCATCCTATCTTTTGCGTTCTCTTTCACCCATGCACCATGTCTCACAACCATATAACAAAATACTCCATACAAATGTCTTCACTAGTTCCTTTCGGAGTTTAAGGTCCATGTTGTTGGACTCGAACATCTTGGATTTTTTGTTGAAGGCGAGTTTTGCCTGATGAATGCAACTGTCCACCTCTCTACTTGAACGGCCATCCCATGTGATTCTACTCCCTAGATACACAAATTCTTTCACATTGTTGAGAGCAGCTCCAGACATCAGTAGATTCATTTGGCGTTCATCCCTGCCTACAGTTAGTACCTTAGTTTTATCCTTATTTATTTTCATGTTGTACTTTTCGTTTAGGACTAACTCCATAGTTTCTAAGGTTTCTTTTAGTTCTTCTTCACTATCTGTTATCAGAGCGATGTCGTCTGCAAATCTGACCATATCTACCTTTTTTCCATGGATTCTGATGCCTCTTCTATGTTCCATTACTTCATGAATAAGAGCAATGGAACATAGATGGTATAAGAGCACAAAAAGGACTAACAAAGAAACAAACCTATAGAAAGGGGATGCGCAGACGCAACCACTCCCAGGTGCCAAATTTACCCTTTTCATAGCTACATATGTATAATATTCAATAAGGAAGGAAAGATGAAAAAAACAACCATTAATAACTTAATTATTTTTTGACTTTGCTATCTCTTAGACTACCTACTAGGAAACGTAGACTTTTGCGCTTTATTTTAAGGGGGGGACTGCTGCCAACATACCTATTTTTCAATTTGATATACCATCATTATTTCTTATCAAATCGTTTTGAAAAAAATAATTTAGATAGTTTGGGTATTCATAAAGAAAAATGTATCTTTACTTTTTGATAACGTTCTGTATAAATTCTTGTAGAAAAATAATGGCATACGCCGATTTTCAACGTTTATGTTATATTTTTAACAAAATATAAGGCGTAGTTCAACATTTTTTTTTTTAATTAAAGAAGACATAAATATCTAGAAAAATATGATGTGACTTTGCATTAATGCTTCAGGTTTATTAAATAAACCTAAAAAAAAATTATTTTCCATTCAGCGCCATTGCGAAATATAAGTTTTTTTGATTTATTAACTTAACCTGATGCATTAATGCAACATTACATCGTATTTTTCCAGATATTTTGATCTTCTTTAATTTATAAAAAATATAATGCTCTATATCTTATAGTTTTTTTTAGAAATTTAAGATAAATGTCAAATATTGGGGTATGCTTATGAATTGTTTTTGACGTTGCTATCTCTCCTTAGACAACTAAGCAAACAAATGAAAATAAAAGATTCGGGAACCTACCAAATTTAAATCGATAAGTATGTATATCGTCAGTTTTTGGTTTGAACTTTTTTTTTTAAATAATTCGATATTTTTTGTGTTTTAAAGAGTAATCTTATGTTTCATTGTTGTGTATCTTCCAAAGTAATTTAAAATACCAAAATGTGTTCATGGGAATTACCAATCGTTTTTTTTTTACCATTTTTTTTTATATTCACGCATATTATGATCATTAAAAATATGCTATATTACAATTTATGTCTCGTTTTATATTATTCCACAATATTTGGAATCGTTGAGAACCTGTTTAACATAAATAATTCCAAGGTCACTAATACTCCTCGTACACGGCATAATTCGATAGAATGAATATTTTAACATTTCCTTAGTATCATTCATACAAATGAATAAATTGTCAAACGTACTTTCAAATACAAAACATCGATACATACAATATCTTCCATTTTCAAAAAATAATAAGTAGTAATAAAAATAATAATCGGTTACAATCTTCTCCTTTTGTTGAAGTGTGTTAATAAAATGTTCTTTTTCTTCTTTCTTTAGACTTAAGTCTGTTGGTTCAGGAGGGAGGAGATTTTGAGAGGCTGAACATCAGCTTTCTCGCCAACATTTTGGAGGTTTCCCATGTCTGGGTTTTTAAAAATACCGATAATAAATGTTGCCGACGCTTTTTTACTGTGACAATACCAGAACAAATGCTCACATAAATTCCCTTATACCTAGACTGCATAGGCTAGGTAATAGGTATGCGCATATAATAGATATATTTAACTCTGGTTTGTCTCAGTACAAGAGCGCGTTGCTTAGAGCCCTACACCCCGCTACCGCTACCGCCATCATGCATAATAATATATAATATAATGTTTCGTTTTGATCTACAATGACAATTTTTCGTCATTTCTTTAATTAACTATATATAGCGATGTTTTTCTATTTATTTTTATCGCTTTTTTGTTGTCAACTTTTATTTTTTGTTCTGCATATAATTATTGTTTTTTATTAAGTATTTTATCTGCATATAATTATTGTTTTTTTTATTATTTTATTTGCATATAGTTATTGTATTTGTTTATCTGCATATAATTAAGTATTGTTTTTTTATATTTCTTTTATCGCCTTTTTATTGTAAACTTTTATTTTTTGTTCTGCATATAATTATTGTTTTTTTATTATTATTAATATTTTTGTTATATTGTGTAACTGCTTTGTTTTTTGTGTATTTGTAAAAGGCTTCTGGCCGTAGATACAAATAAATAAATAAATAAATAAATTTATTTATACAACACTTTTTCATAACATGTATAAACGGCGAGTTTATTGCCAGATGATAATTTCTACCAACTCACCAGTGTTTCCAGTAAAGACAAGTAAGATTTACTTGAAGTGTACGCAAAACGCTGGCATAGAAGCCAAATGAATTACTTCTATGCAACGGCAGTCGACCCCAAAAATTCAGTCCGATTCAGACCATACGAATATATTATATTAGAATGTATTCTATTGAATATTACAAGTTTAACCTTTACACCGTTGAAGATGAACACTGCATTTTAAATAGGGTCAACACCACACTGAATGACCAATCCATAATAATTAATATTATTCCAAATACAATCTGTACGTGAATCGTAATACGAATATATTTATTATAATATTCGTATCATACACCATGCTACCCACGTATGTACAAATCTTTTTGTCAGAAGCATAACAAGTTAGAATTATCTCATATAGTTTATTAGAGTGTAAATAAATAAAAGCATGTCGGGGTGGGACGGTGGCAGAGCGGGTGCTGAATTAATAATCTAGAAGATGCGTGTTCGAATCTCACATCAACCGATTTCGTCAATCCACAAGCATTTATGTTTAATTTAGGGATCGTGAAGTAGGAAATGCGAATTACACAGGCTATATTATCCTTACGAGTAATTATTGAAAAAAATAAATCAATACACGAATGTTGGTTTTATGGATTTAGAGAAGGCTTTCGACAAATTTTAAAGGAGAAAACTTTTTGAAATGCTAGGGAGTATTGCTGTAAAGTATAGAGACGGAAGTATCATCCAGTCTTTATAAAAACTATGCTGTCATAATGAGATGTGGAAAAGACGAAAAAAAGGTAATTATAAGACAAGGTGTGATACAAGGCTGATCTCTCTCTCCAATGCTTTTTAAGGGCTATATTCAATGTCCGATTAATGAAATAAGAAAAGAAATGGACCACAGAAGAGGTATCAGAATTCATGGACAAAGGTAGATATGATTAGATTTGCAAACTCATGGCTCTGATAACGGACAGTGAAGAAGAACAAAAATAACCCTTTAAAAATATAAAGTTTGTCCTAAATGAAAATATCAACATGAAAATAAACAAAGATAAAACTAAGGTACTAACTGTATGCAGGGATGAACACCAATTTAATTACTGATGGATGGATCTGAGCTCTAGAATGCGAAAAAGTCTGTCTATCTGGGTACCAGGATCACATGGGATGGTCGTTCAAAGTGAGAAGTAGACAGTCATTTCCACCAATCAAAATTGCCTTCAACAAAAAATCCAAGATCTTCGAGTCCAACAATATGATCCTTAAACTCCGAAAAGATCTAGTAGACATACGTGTTGAGTATTTTGCTACATGGTTGTGAGACTTGGTGCATAGGTGAAAGAGACCGTAAAAGATTGGGCCATCGAAATGTGGACCTACCGACGAATACTTGGCATATCTTGGAGGGACCATATTACAAATTATGAGATTCAAATTGGATAGGCCATGTGCTGCGACACGAGGATCTCCTACATCATCTTGAATGAACAACTGGCAGAGGGCGTCCCCGCCGGGAGTATGAAGAATAGGTGTGCCACGACGTGAAGTTTACCTCCTACACAGAGTTGAAGAGAGTCGTTGAAGACCGAGTGGAGTGGAGGAACAAATGCATCGCTTTGCTGCCAACCAATCCCCATGAACCAAGGAAGAAGGTAACGTATGAGAATGATTATGTGTACTTGATATAAGGAAAAAAATATTTTGTCCACATATTGATGGTGTCTACATATTTGCAAGTTTATATAAACAATTTAAGAGACAATTTAAAAATATAGGTTGCGTGAAGAGAAATATGTAGCGCTCGATTCTATCTTCCTACAGCAAAAGGGATATGGCGTTATGGTATATTTGTAATTAAAAAAAATCGTTGTTTTCTTCATTCTATCGTGTTTGTACATAGTGATAGCTAATTGTTAAAAATGATGAATTTACGGGTTTGATAAATTTATTATTTTTATTTGTGATAAAAGATAAAAAAACTCGTAATACCATATTTCGATAGTCTTCATAATTTCAAAAATGATGATTGATAGATATTAAATAAGTTTGTGGTCAGCCATCGCCGCCGTTTCTCTATTCCATAGGTCTTAAAGAAAAGAAAATAGAATCCAAATATAGCCGAGCATTCATAATAATAAATCTGGTTTGACCAGTTTTAGCACTACCTGTATGTCTACACTGGGGACCATTAACACACTGCATATTATAATCAAAATCGTTGCAGCCACCATTTAAAACCATATTTACTTATTGCATTTATTATATAAAAAGATTTATAGATACGTTCTAGATAAAAAGTGCCAAATATAATTAACTAGGTTGGCCTATGTCCAAACATAATTGGATTCACATTATAAGAATTATTATATCGTCATAATTTACAACCCATCATTGACTGATGAATTGCATTCACTAGACCACAGTCGCAAGGTTGATATTTTAAGATTATTCTATAGATACTACCATGGGGGAGACTCGGAAGAACTTGCAACTCTGGTCCCTCTTCCACCCATTCACAATAGAGTCTCCTCGTTTTACTCAATCTCAACACCCGACTGTGGAACGATCTTCCGAATTCTGTGTTTCCACCTTCTTAAAACCCGGATCTTTTTAAGATTCGAATTCACATTTTCCCGAGCAGATTGCAAACCCATCCTAACGCTACATGGTGCGCTTCTTCGGAAGAGTATAATGGATCCAAATCTTATAGCTGGTGTTCCCCTACACAGCCGTGTTAAAAAAATATATATTTCGTAATAATGTTGAGTAATTTCTATTTTCAATTTCTAACCCAGAGCGGGTACTTGCCAATGTAAAACTTCATTATGTCAATATTAATACCCCGCTGAATACACCCACATCGAAATTTTCCGTCTCTGAGGTAGCGTGAGAAAAAAGGTCAAATTTCAACATCACTGCGTACCTCTTATAATATCACTGTCGTTTACCTCGGATTCATCCGCCAGATCGAAAATGCGGGTCGACCTTCGCCTTAAACTGACATCGAAAAGTGTCCTCAGTTCGACAAGTCAATTTGGCAAAATTAAGCCGGAACCCACGGAGCGAAAGCTACCTTTTTCCACGTGGAACAACCGCACCTGTCCTTGAATTCTCAATGCTGAAATAGCTGACGTGGCACAATGTAAATAAAATACAGATACCTGTCTACTTATCCAAGATGCTGATGCGGTAACTGATCTGAGATTATGAGAACATCTACATACATAAATGAACGAGCGATTTAAATTCTAAAATAATGAATTAATAATGGATAGATGGGTCGATGGCAGAGCGGTTAGCGCATTGGGTTAGTAATCCAGTGGTCGCGAGCTCGAATCCTGCCTCGACTGATTTTGTTCATCTATAGTACAAGCATTTATGATTATGTTAGGGAATGTAGGAAGATGTATATGTGCTTGTTTAAGGACATAATCATTTTAAGAAAAAAAAAAATTTGAAGGTATGAATAAAATGAAGATGCCCCTAATCGAAGATTTGCTTACAAAGTGAAATGTATTTTGTCAATACAATGAAGTTAGTTACAAAGAATACTCAGTGATGACACTACCAAGACAAAAAAAATAACAATCGGTGTAAGTTCCACTGTAATAAATTATTGACACTAACTTAGACAGATACCCAGTTACCGATACTTAAAACCGATTGTTTTATTAAACCAAAAACTTTAGAGTTCCATCAAGAAATGTACTTTGAAGAGTTAAATAAAAAAAATCTGTCTGCCTTCATAACCTGAGAATATCTACTGAGAGGTCACTGTATATTTTTTTGTTTATTTTTCTTATCTGTTTATATTTAATTGTATCTGTTGAGTTGATATGTTATAAAAATACTTGGTAATAGTTTTATTGTATTTATTAGATTATCGACGCGTTTCGTGCTAGGCACATCGTCAGAGTAATGCTCTACAAGACTGAGACTTGTGGTTATATACAAACTTTACATGACAGGTGTATAAAAATGTTGGTTTTTGAACAGTTGAAAAATAAGTTATAATGCAACTTTAGTCTATAATCGATATAGTAGAATAAACACAACGCTCATAGCACATAGTACACAGCACACACGCAGAAATATTGTAATGAAAATTTCAGAATTCAAACTCAGCATGATACTAATTGATAATCTGCAATAAAAAAATTGCGAATTCATAGCTCCGCGCTATATTTCCTTGGGGTATTGAGGAGTAAAAACAATACATGAATATTAATACAATAAATAGTAGTTTTGAGGATCGTAGAAGAAGAGTCCATCAGTTATTCGACTGAGCAGTTAATGAATGTCAAATTCAACAAAATTGGAGTAATAATTATTCTCGTGCATAAATATCCATAAATGCTAACGTACTATAAACAATAATTACGTTAATGTTATTTTAATGAATACGAATGAGTTTTTATTTCAACTGGCCGTAATTTAAATAAAATAAAACGTTCAATTTTCACTTCATATTTTCAGGTAGACAGACAGCGATATTTCTAAATGTTTGGATTGATAATTAATGTTTGTTTGGGTTATTTTTTCCATTCTGAGATTTTAAAAAAATCCGATAATAAATTGGATATTTATTTATGTTTTAAATTAATGAACAAAAATATGAAAAATATTTATACTTTAATAGAGCCGAACGAAGAATAAACTTAACTAACGCAGTTCGCTCATAATGATTTTATATTTTAAGCCTAACCGTGATAGATATTCATAAATTATTGTATTGGCTTAGCATTCTGATTTCCGTTGGGAAAATATGATTGCTCTTTTTTTTCTTTTTGTTTGTCAGGGTAACCCAATATTAACTCAAATTGTCAGGGTGACTCAATATTAAACTTAAGTATACGTAGTGTATTGACTATGTCATTTATAAATAATATAAAGCTATTCCGACACAAGTACTGCTTAGTGGGAACAGTTCTTATCGACTGGATGTTGGTACTGGTAAATTGTCTTTATGTTGTAAGAACTGATTCTGTTCATGTTATGACATGTGGTATGTTCTCACTGTTTTGTGTTGTCCCAAGGCTTTGCTGAAAACCAGCACCACTCCAGAGATACCTGGTAGTGCGCAGCTGAGCAATAGGTTATGACATGTGGTATGTTCTCACTGTTTTGTGTTGTCCCAAGGCTTTGCTGAAAACCAGCAGCACTCCAGGGATACCTGGTAGTGCGCAGCTGAGCAATAGCCTTTTTGTTGTCCATTTTTGATCAAAATTGTATATTATTATTACATATTGTATATATTTTTGTTTTTAAGCGATGTAACAATAATGGCAACAAATAAACGGTTTATTTATTCATTTATAATTAAGTATCCTCTCGGAGCATTTTGTCAGTGCCAGCATAATTTAAGATGTGTTATAAACTGTTCTATTGTTGCACTATTGCATTTTTGTTATTTTGAATTGTTTATGTGGATTTAAATGAATAAATAAATTGTAGATAACAAATGCGCACAAATGAGTTTTGTCATATTATTTCATGTAATAGAACCAAGGATTCTACTTTTATTTGCTGATCGCATTTCACTTTCTATTGGTTCACATGAGCATTTCAGATCTAATTTGTAGTGTTTGAGTGTCGTGTCAGATTTGTCCAATCAAACGGGAGTAAGCATCTCTGCCTGGGCGGCTCGGAACAACAGATATTTGCTTCCTGCCAAAACCTCTTCAACCCTCTAATTTGCCCTGGATGATCAAGGCCTATATAACTCGTATTTCTCTCCTGTATTTGAAGTACAGTGGACAGAATTCGAAAAACCAATCAACATAAAAATGATTCTGTAATTACATTGCCCTCGCACTTCAGTCTCAATCTTGAGAATTAATTAGTATCAAAGTAATGCGTCTCTTCCCCCACTTCGCTCGGTCCTCAGCGATCCTCTTCAACTCTGTATAGACACACCTGTTTCAGATACTCCTCGCGAGGACGCCCTCTGCCAGTCAATACCTCATCGCTTTATATCAAATTCATATTTATTAAATTTTGAGTCGCTCATAAGTACCCGTTAGATATCTGGTGGAACGCCAAAAATTATTTTAAAAAAGTACCTGTTCAAGCTTCTTCTTCCCCCCCCCCCCCTTGAAAGATTGAAAACTAAATATATGAATTTGGAATTCTCAACTTTAAAAAAGATGTTGATTCATCGCTAAACCTTTAACGATAAACCATACGTGACGACTACAATAAATAAAAGCTCAAAGGTTATATAACCTGTCCGACATACATATATACATACGGTACGAATGATGGATGAACTTTCCCAGAGATAGACTCGTTTGATGTTATTGCTTTTCTGTCTCTCTCTCTAAGAGAAGAATTTATTCAAATAATATAAGATGTTATTCCGGAATTCAAAATGATCGAGACGTTTTGTTATTCTTACATTACGATACATTTATATTATTATTATCGTTTCATACTCCTAATATTTTGATATCTTATAATGGCATTGTAGCATCGTTAGCACCAAGCACAAGATATATCGAGTATTTCAATAATATTCTCGTCAATTCAAGACTCAAGTGTCTACTAAATATAATGATGTGTTCTTAAATTATACTTAAAATGAGGTCAATCACTTAAGATGCAAATTTAAAATAGATTAGGTAGTCAACTGTGATGTACCAACACATAAACATTAAATTATTTGTAAAAACAACGCTACCGATTTCAATGAACTACATTTACCGAAAATTCAATTATTTGAACATAATGAATATAAATGGCCCAATATGTGAGCCTTGCGGTACTCCTGATACACAAATCATAATAAAGTTCGGTAATAACCGATTTTTTAAATAATAATCAATCGATAAAATAAGTTCACGATAACAATGGTACTGGTAAGATTTTTTACGCCTATCGTGACATATTTTGGTATTATTTTTAACTTTTCGTTATTAATACCATGGCCCGAACTTCGGTGTTATATAGTTTTGTTCTGAGATAATTTATAATTTTTAAATAAAAGAAATGGTGTTCTACGTCAATGTATGACAAGTGTCATATACATGGGTGTATAGTCCAGAATTTTTTTGACTGAAACCCACTCGATATTAAACTTATGTATTTTAACAATAATCAAATATTTACGTACATCTGTTATAAAAATGTGATGAGTATAACAAAATCTGCTTTATCTATTAGCATATCAATTAAATTGACTCAAGCAAGAGTTGTCTACGTGGTCGGCTCCAGATCGTGTGGGTGTAGTTGGTTTGGCTTTATTTGAGGAACGTACGTATATAGTACCCAAGCGATATATTTCATATAATGGAAAGGTAAACTCAGTGAACAAACATCACACAACAGTCATTTCGCTTGAAATACGGTTGTTTAGTGAGTATGGCCCAGAGGCCAGTTGTAAGATAAGTTTCAAAGTAGTGAAAACTAGTAAAACTACAAATGTATTGTACGAACATATTAACTGGATACAAGCGGCAGGGCTCACTCTATCCTATTCGATTTTTTGTGCTGCAAAGTGCTCAATGATTAGTTTTTTGCCATAGGCACACTTTTCCCAGCAACGTAAATTCGCAACAATGGTATGGAGTACCCAAAAACAAAAATAAAAAACAAGAATAAATTAACAGGTCATAGCAAGGAGGAAAGGATGGATGGAACTAAAGGACGCAGAAAATATCGTTGGGGAATTATTTGATGAATAGTGTGTTTAGTTTATTTGAAACAGGACGAAATACGGATAAATTGCTTAAAAATATAACATATTCTTGTTTTAATAGTTACAATAAAATAAATAGCTGATTTTATTTATAATTTACAAATTCAGGATACATCCACATCTAGACAAAATTCACAGTGGGTACTCTACAAATCCATAAAAAATGCGAAACACACAATACTTTAAAACTATCACATAGCAGGACAACTAACAGGTTCGTACATAGCAGAGGAGAGTAAAAACATTTACCATACACCAGAACATATACAAAAACAAATGGGATTTACAAATTCCTTAACAGGCATACGACTATTTCAGTATTGAAGCATAAAACATGTCTACTGTTAAGATAAATGGATAAAAACTATTACAAACATAAAAGAACTACTTTAATTAAATTGAATACTTTAAAAAAAGAATTGAACATTGCCGATTTTGTCAAGATTCCATTAGATGACAATTTAAAATGGCAGCAAATGGTTTTGAAACCCCTTTGAGTTTCAATCAATTATGGTTGTACAAAGACTGTTCACAGACAATACTGAGAGATAAAAGCTTCCAACATCCAATCAAAGACGTCTCAGGTAGTTAGTTTCTAAATAATTTGATTTAAAGCGCCATTGAGATGTCTCAACAACTTAACTTGTAAATGAAAATAACTTTTTAGACACGATAAAGCGCAGTTTGAAATTGTTTTTTTTTTATTTTAATTAAGCTCACAGTTGAATCACATTTAGAAATATATTGTTATGATTTTAATCGATTTTTCATTGAAAACATGTAAATTTTATTGTTATTGCATCTAACCGAATAGAATTCAAGATTTACTAACGCTCAGCCGGAAACGCATAGCTGTGTGTACTTTGTATGAAATACAACATTGTTAAATTTTATCAAAATATCAAATGAATCAAACTGGAAACATGGGTTGTCATCGAGAGTACAAAAATTCTGAAAATTTCAGAGATTTAACTGGCCAGGAAGTTAGTTAATAATCGATTGCAAAATTTCAGTACAGACAGACAATTGAAATAAAAGAAAAGGGTGCAAAAATAGATATTCGCTACCTGCACCACCACCCACTCTGCATATGGGAACTGTAAACGGCCCCTTCACAGAACGCTAAGTGAGCGACAAGAAAAAATGCATGGCATTAAAAGTAGCTCATGGAGCCCTCTAGATTAACAATCTCGGCACCATAGTGCAAAAACAACAATCGACGAATGTGAATGGAAGATTCACACTCATGGACTGTCATTGACTTCAAATCTTTTTAAATGAGAAACATCAGGGATATCACCAAGATCTATGTAAAAAATAACCTACTGGGAATCTAACAATAGTAAGGCACCATAACTATGACAAAACTTCTTAAAGGCTCTAAAATTGTTCTTCGAAATCACAAAATCCACGAGACTCATTGGAGCTCCGATCTATAAGAGGACACCATTGGGTGGTAAAAAGAGATATTGAATTAAAAACAATATAGATGGGTTGTGCCAGAGCGGTTACCGTGCTGGGTTAGTAATCCAGAAGTCGCGAGTTCAAATCCTGCCACAACCGATAAAAAATAAATAAATACCTGAACAGAACCTTTGTTGAACGAATTTTTTCACAATATTCATTGTTTTCAATGTGTCATGGCTTAAAATCTAGATAATTAGCCTTATCAATAGATTCAAACAAAAACGAAACCAGTTATGTAGTTACCGAAGGTACATACCTGAAGTATTCTTATTACCGTGGAATTCGTTTTTTTAAGAATGAATACGTTTTTGTAACAAGAACATATAAAATCCGCATACGTCTTCTGAACTCTGAGGCAGTGAATAAAATCACGATGAAGCATCTACATGATACCTTTTGTGAAATCAAAACTCTTCACTCTTTTATAGCAGTGCTTCAAAAATGTGAAAGACGAAAATGCATAGGCGTCGTTGTGCGCAGTGATATTCGCATCGTTTAATAAACCTCAGCTTTGGTTGGATTTTATCGCAGAGCAGGAAGCAAAAGCAGGAGCACCATGGAGAAAGCTTTTCGTAATTGAATGAAAACTTGAGAGCATCGATGGGAAAACTTTAATGGAGCGTAGAAGTTTTGAATTTTAAATGCCATCGCAATATCATTTAGACAATTTTGAAATTCCGTTGGTCCTTCAAAACCGGTCATGCAGCCATTTCATTCCACAGCCGGCTTAGATAACAGAGACAAAAATAGGTACATGCAGAAATAGTCAGACGAAACACATTATGAATATTCAATTTTTTAAAACACCAATCTGTGGGCCCGTGTACGTTCGAGATAAATAATCCATTATCGGGTTAAATCAAAATGCAGAGAACGGTCTTGATGATAGCGACACCCAGTACTGAGGAAAATACAGCTCGAGAACGAGAATAAAATAAGTTGGCGCAGCGCAGAGAAAAGGAAAAAGTTATAATTCATATAGACTATTCAATGGAAAATGGCAATAAATTATTTTCTTCCTTCTATAGAACTGAAAGATCTGTCTGGGCATTTGTATTTGTCTCCTGGGAGGTCGACTGTCAGCTGTCTTGCTATCTTTAAATTCAATAAATGTATCTACTTTTTCTTATCAGCCATCTCTTCACTACTGGATGTACGCCTCAACTTTTTCAACCCTTCTCTATACTGGGCGTGTCTGCACCAATTCTTCCCCACGACTGCAACTATATCATTAGCTCATTTTTTCTAGAGTCGACGTAGGTACTTCTCTTTTGTCTTCCAAAACATATTCATTCTAATCTAATTGAAAAGGCACAATGTCGAACATAACATAACTCCATCTCGTTGACTGTGTCGAGATATAATACTAAAACTCTGCGATTAATTACCATTTTATGATACAACAAGTTTGAGCAATATCCGCTAATGTTGATGGTATCAGAAAGATTGTTGTATTGTTTGTTACTATTTGGTATGCAATTCACACGACCGTAAAGGTCATTGTCAAAGAACTACCGCCATTTATCTGTCCACTCCATGCGATTATTAACTAACTGAATATATTCAAACTAAACAAGTAATTTAAAAAAAAAATCAAGGACACCCTTTTCAAAGATTTCCTCGCATAATATTGAATTTGTAATCGATACATACATAAAATTACTCAATTAAGAATTTAAAAATAAATTAAAAGCCGAAATTGGATGAAGCTTTGTTTAATTTGTGTGAAATACAATATAACATGCATTGTTATCGGGAATATACAAATGCTGCATGTTTCAGAGATCTAACTGGTCAGGAAGTTAGTTATAAATCGATTGCAAAACTACAATACAGACAGTCAAGTGAAAAAAACGCGTGTTTTTTATAGTACAAAAATATATTTGATTATATTTTGCCATCAACGTCATCTAGGCTCTGCATGGTTTGACTCACCATTACATTTAAGAACTGTACGAAAAGAATAGAGAATGTACCATCAGAGAGACATCTTACAATGAGATAATCTGGAGCACAGAGTACTGATCTCAAGGAATTGGATAGAACTAACAGTCTCTAAACCTTCAGTAAATTAATTAAAACTACTACTTATCAATATCATGAATCATGTGACTAAATCATATTGGCAATGACTGAACACAATATGGCCAGAAAGGGTGACGCCATATGAGCACTCGAAATTCTTCAATGAAGGCTAAAGTCAAATAATGGGAGAGTGAAATAGTTTCTAAAAGATGGTCTTATAACAATGTCGAATTGATTGGAAGAACCTGAATGCAAGGAAATAGATAGAATAGCTCTACCAGAAGAGCCTTTTACAGCAGTAAAAAAAGAAAAGAAACCCTTGGAATCATCTTGTATTTTAAAACAAATTTTAAGTTTGTGCATGTTCACGGTTGTTCATGTCGACCGCCCTGGCGTTCTGGTTAGCCGTCTGGCTTCGTAATCGACGTCCTGGGTTTGATTCAAAGCAAAGGAGAAATTTATTAAAAAAATCATTTCTCGCGGAAATCTTGCTTCTCCAAACCGGAAACAAGTGTGAAATAAAATTAAATGTAATAATATTAGATAATTTCAAAGAAATAGACGCGTGAGTCATACTTTGAAACAAAAATAGATACTTTTTATACAAGATGGAAAAAAAGAAGATAAACGCAATTGCATACAACGTCGCTAACCATGGCGAAAACAAAAATGTTGATTTCAACATTGAGCATCGTTGCATGCGTGAATGTTTAAAAACCGGAAGGAAATCCTAAATATAGATAGGCACAAAATGAGACACGAACCGTGCGCCAACCAATGTCATCTGACCCACAAACTTAGTTTAACTCTAAACGACAAACTGTAAATTGAGAACGTTCCTGGACTAACAGGTGTTACGGTGAACCCTCGACTCTTTCAGGTATGAAAACCAAGATTAAAATCGCGTATCACCTTCATCTTCCTCCATGACTCGACAAATAGTCTGCCTTAATGTAGAACGATTTCAGGCAATCGAAAGGCTTTAGTAATTGAAGATCTTGTAGCGGACTTAACAAGATCATTCCCCTGAGTCGGTGAACGACCACTAGATCTTCTACACTACACGCGTTAACAGAAACCCTTCTAATATATCAACTACATACATACATACTATCACACCGTTTCTCTATTTGGGGTAGTCAGAAAGAACCGAAAGCCAGACTCTTCTATCTTGACATGCATGTCTTACCTCATTTTCATCCATGCAAATATTGCGTCATTCATGCTCTCCTATTATTCTGACTTCTTACATTACCGTCTTTCAAAATCTCATTGATGTGATCATGCCAACTCTTTCTCTGCCTGCCTCTACTTCTCATTCCACTCTTTTCAGCCTTGTTTACTTTCTTAGTCAGGCGTTCGTCGTTCATTCTCGTTACATGTCCGATCCATCGCAGAGCATTTATCTTCATTCTACTCACAATATCTCTTTCAATCTTGCATTCTCGTCTGATATCGACATTCCTTATCCTATCATAGATTTGATTGTCAGGCATTCGTCTTAGGGACCTCATTTCCACAGCGCAAGAAAGACAAAGAATGCATGGCATGAAGAGTAACTCTAGAAGCTCCTCTAGACTCGTGGTCTCGGCACAACAGTACAAAAAATGACAATCGACGTCGATGAAAATAATATTCACAGACATGGATTTTCGTGAGATTATTTCAAGCCCGTGACTGTGTAAAAATGGGCAGAGTTAACAAGGGACACTCTGGAACGACTATCGCATTGTGCACAGCGAGCTTTGCGGGCCTTGAGATAATTTGGGTCAGCCATAATTGTTCTTAATGCACTGTTCACTCTATTTACTCCCGTTACCTTCTTTCTATATCCTTTTCCAGTCTTCCATCACGCTGAAACATACTTCCTCAACATCAACTTTACACAAGTATTTCGATAACATGCCGAAACCAATACAATTAAATCTCAAAAAAGATGTCAGCTTTTAAAGCTAATGTCAAGCGATTGCTTTCCTTTCCATACACTTATGACGAATTAATTTGGCTGCCCTAGAGTCAAATTTTATTAGAATAATTGCACCTTATTTTTGTTAGTAAGATTCGTGTATATTATTGTTTCAATATGCTAATATGACTTAATTCAGCGTAATTGAAATGCTTTCACGTGTTTTGTCAACACAATGTTAAAGCAATAAATATTTAAAAATTATCGTTATAAATCACGAACATTGCTAAAATAATGTTTTCGAGGAGCGGGTAATAGTTCAAAATTTCAAAAAATGTCAGAATTTGTAACCGTAATAATTTTCAAAAATTTGTCAGAACTTGTAACCGTAATAATTTTCAAAAATTTGTCAGAACTTGTAACCATAATAATTTTCAATTCAATTTAGTTTAAATACAAATGATCGGGAAATGTACACATGACCTTGCACAATATAATACATTAAATTTTACTGTAAACCAAATTGTAACCGTATTTAGTCAAAATCCCACGGTTTCTTGTAACCTGAAAAAAAAAAAATTATACAAATGTTTTTAATCTATTTTTACTGTATACAAAATTATGACCGTATTTAGTCAAAATCCCACGGTTTTTTGTAACCTGAATAATTTTTAATACAGATATTTATAATTTATTTTTCCTGTAAACAAAATTATGACCGAGTGTTTCATAACCGTAGCGCCATTTTGTACTTTTGGGTATATTTGGTATCATTGAATCAAATGTCATACAAAATCATTTATATTTAGTATCATTGAATCAATGTCATACAAAACAATTTATATTAAGTATCATTGAATCAATGTCATTCAAAACAATTCATGTTCGGAATCATTGTCACATAAAACAATTTATATTTGGAATCTTAGTCATATAAAACAATTCATATTTGGTGGCATTGAATCAATGGCATACAAAACAATTCATATTTGGTGTTATTGAATGTCATACAAAACAATTTATGTTTGGTATCATTGATTCAATGTCATACAAAACGATTCATGTTTGTAATCATTGAATCATTGTCATACAAAACAAATCATATTCGGTATCATTTAATGTCATACAAAACAATTCATATTTGATATCATTGAATCAATGTTATACAAAACAATCCATATTTGGAATCATTGTCACACAAAACAAATCATATTTGGCATTATTGAATCAATACAAAACAAATCATGTTTGGTATCATTGAATCAATTTTATACAAAACTATCCATATTTGTAATCATTGTCACCCAAAAAAAACAAATCATTGAATCAATACAAAACAATTCATGTTTGGAATCATTGTCATAAAAAACAAATCATATTTGGAATCATTGAATGAATCTCATACAAAACAATTCATATATGGTTTCATTGAATCAATGTTACACAAAACAATTCATATTTGGAATCATTGTCATATAAAACAATTCATATTTGGTGACATTGAATCAATGTAATACAAAACAATTCATGTTTGGTATCATTGAATCAATGTCATACAAAATAATTCATGCACCGTATAATTCTGCGTTGTAATATATACCTAAGTTTTTTATCAGGCTAATAAATTTTACACAATCGTTTTATTATGGTACTATTTAAATCAAAGTATCGACTAATCTAAAAACGACAATATTAATATTATTTATGTGTTAGGGTGCGTGTATGTATACTTGTACCTTTCCATTCCCTTTTTAATTTTATTAATTTAACCAATACAATATCGTATTTATATAACATTTATGATATTAGTAAAAGCACATGTACATACGAAAAACATATTTCCTCTATCCAATATCCATTAGCGAAAGGGGAAACCCTATTTGCCCTCATAACAGAAATTGCAAAACATTATTAATATCGCTAGTAACAAAGAAACATCTCACGAGGCCTCGTCTACATTGACACTTAACTCGCAACATTTTCAACTTGAGATGCGTTCAAGTTTGTGTTGTTGTCGCATTCGGTTTCTGTTTTACATCTATCGGTTAAACTAATACAGTTTTCCAAAAATCGTTCGATTTTTGAAATAAATGCGTTTCTCTTCCATTAAACCACAGTCAACACTAATTACCTGTTTTTTTTATATGTATATGTGTGGTTGTGCATAAAAAACGGGACCGGAATAAAATCAACGGTGGAACTGCCGAGTGGCGCGAGGTAGAGAAGCCTTCCTACGTTCCAAAGTCTTTTTTCTTCGGATTCTCCGTTTATTTGATCCTAGGGGTATACATTGAGTTTTTTTTTCACTTATTGACCTTATGGTCAACCAGCATCAACGTATCTATATAATAAATCAGATTCTGCACTGAGAAAAAAAACGATTTAAAAACCATAATTCCGTTAACATTATCATTATTCTTGATTTCTCAAACTACATACATTCAGATACAGGTTTTTAATATTCTCGCCAGTGTATTTAGACTGTCGCGACACTAATGTCACGAGTAAATCATCTCTATATACTATACTATAGCTATGTCAATGATTTTTTTTGTGGTCGATGAATTTATCTATTATCAAATATAATATAGATATACGAATGATATTTCTACTATACCTACATTGGGGGGCAAGTCTGGTTCGACCGACGAAATCAAAACCCCAATGATTACCAATATCATGGATATAATTATCATATGGAGTTCTATGACATCTAAAGACATTGTAGAGCTCCGTATAATAATTATATCCATGGTATGGGTAGACAAGGAGGGTTTTGATTTCGACGGTCAACCAGACTTGCCCCCCAGCTTTAACTGAAAAGTAATGTAAATTTAACATGCTCTAAAAATACATTTGGTCTTAAAAAAATTCAAGGTATGTAACAATTTTAATGTAAATATTCAAAATTTCGATTTCGATAAATAATAAATCCAAAAAATTAACATATCTTCAATTGGAAAGATGTTTAAAAACCTTATGAGGTATTGCTTTTATAGTCGACTGACAGGTGTTGCCAAATGTCCGATGATTAATAATCGCCATACAGAATAATCATTGTAATATTTATACTACCGCCATTGAAATATTTCAACCGTCCGTCGTCGTCATATCAAATAATAATGGTAAATTTTGACAATCGTCAAATCGAATAAAATCACTGCTTGTTAACATTACACAAATTAAACTAACAGAAATATCTAAAAGGCCGTTAACGATCATTGTAATGTTTAGAGATTCGTCATAATAAATAATAATCCCCTTCAGTCTTCAGTCCCCTTCGTCTCTTACATCTCTTCCGGGAAAAGGTCAAATGACAAATTTTCATATTCCAATGTCGATCATTTTCCATAAATTCCTTTGTGAGTTATTAAATACATAAAAAAGTTTAGTTCCACGTCAAACGCGTTGACAACAATAGGATCGTCAACATAAGACAGAAATACACAACAACAGAAGACTACTCGAAATACCTTCGAAGATGTGGTACGACAGATGAAACCATTTTCTCCCAGGATAGTCCACATTCACAGGTCAATTTACCTAACACAAGATGAAGAAGAAGAAAGTTCAAATCCAGAAACAGTCCCGGGTATACGCTCGACAATTAACTAAAGTTTCATTGCAGTTGGATGAACGGTTTAGGAGCGCAAAATGTACATACAACCATATATACTTGATTGCTTACAAACATTATTTTTTATAAATTAATATAATTGAATGGCATGATTAGATATTATTATATAAGTACCTAGACAGTATTCTTTATTTATTATTTATTTATTTACTGTTGTACATAATATAAACAAATATAATGCACACTGGCGGGCTTATAATGCACAGTATTCTTTCGAAGACTCTTGACCTGAATATGGATATCAGGTGCATAATTGAGGTAGCAAGAGCTGCCTTTAATTAAATGAGATTCCTCTTCTGCAACGAAAAGCTCAATATGCACCTAAGACAGAGGATGATGAAATGTTATGTGTGGTCTTTGTTATTATATGGCTGTGAGACATGGACGCTGAACATGAACAGGTTGGAAACTTTTGAGATGTGGTTCCATCGCATAATGCTCAAAATCCCTTGGACAGATCTGGTTACAAATTCAGAATTCTTGAGTCGAGCTAGAACCACCAGGCAACTCCTGTCTGCAATAAATAACCGCAAGATCGCATATCTAGGTGACATAATAAAGAAAGAAAAGGGCACTTGCATCAATTAATACTGGAGGGCAAGATAGAAGGTCGCCGAGGGACTGAAAGGAGACAGATGTCCTGGCTGCGTAATAATAAGGAATGGACGGGCTTCAGAACTGTGGAGCAGATATTACGGGCAGCACAGGACAGAGAAGGATTCGCCAGAGTGATCGCCAACGTCGAAGGTCCCTGACAGGATACCAGAAGAAGAAGAATATATTGACTCGTCTTATTCAATATCAACAATTATATTTTAACAACCGTCATCAGTTAATAAAAACCAAAAAAAAATTGAAGCCTTACTGTTGACACTCGCATCGATTCCCAATTTCTCATTTTCGTTTAGAACTTACCGCTTGTCGCTTGAGTACATTCTAACTGTCGCTTGAGTACATTCTAAATCAAACCTACCACATTTCTCCGTTATAAAGGTAGGTTCTTAGAGAAAATTCGAAATTAGGATCAAATTTGCAGTGAGACCACAGATCAAAGCGCGCGATAACACGGATCAAATTTTATCCATTCTTTTCCTCCATAGTTTATCCAATCTTCTCAAGTCGATACTTGAGATACAGATTACACAACAGAGAAATGACGTATAGGTAATTGGCAAGATGCCAGCGAGTGTTTCTATCCAGAGTTAATATAATATCTATTCAAGGTATAATATGCGCCTTTTTACGTCTTCGCTGAAATATGTAACAGTTTTAACTGAAAAAGATAATACAATTTGTTTGAAAAGATCACATATAAACGAAAACAAGAATTCCGTTTTCGTTTGAACAATCCAGAATAAAGGTATAATAATCAGAATTTTAATTTCACTGATACGATTCGAAAAAGCGCGGTATTTCTCCCATACAATGTATTCATCATTTTATTCCAGGAGTTTTCATGTAGATTTTTTTTATTAAAAAAAAATCAAGAAAACAAGAATTCCGTTTTCGTTTAAACAATCCAGAATAAAGGTATAATACACGAATTTTAATTTTACTGATATGATTCAATTTCGTCTTAAGAGCGCGGTATTTCTCCCATACAATGTATTCATCATTTTATTTCAGGAGTTTTCATGTAGATTTTTTTTATTAAAAAAAATCAAGAAAACAAGAATTCCGTTTTCGTTTAAACAATCCAGAATAAAGGTATAATAATCAGAATTTTAATTTTACTGATATGATTCAATTTCGTCTAAAGAGCGCGGTATTTCTCCCATACAATATATTCATAATTTTATTTCAGCAGTTTTAATGTAGATTTTTTTTATTAAAAAAAATCAGATAAGAGCAAGAAACTTGAAAAAAAATAATTTAAAATAGTCCAAAAAATAACTGGTATGTTTTTGTCTGAAGATAATTTAGTCTCTGATTCAAATGAAGTAAGTAGACAAATATGATAACATGACAAATAAAAAACCAAATAAATGAAGTAAACCTATGGAATTTTGAAATATGGGAATGTAAGAATGTATCCCCATACACCAGTCTCGTCTCACATAAAAAGGCTGATCAGAAAAGTAGTGAAATTCATTGGTTAACTTAGATGGGTCGATAGCAGAGCGGTTAGCGCGCTGGGCTAATAATCCAGTAGTCGCGAGTTCGATTCCTGCCTCGACCGATTTCGTTCACCTACAGCACAAGCATTTATGCTTATTTTAGGGAACGTAGAAAGATATACATGTACCAAGCTCTTATTGAAATTAAGAAAAAAATAGAAGCACTATTAATTCTAAGCCGGTGCCTAACAAGAACCTGGTATACCACAGTCAAATAACATTGACATCTACCAAAAAATATATATGAGAGCCTTTTCATACTTTCGGTGGATATTTTTTATAGAATGTGTTTATCATTTTAATTTTTGACTAATCTAATTGAATCGATGATATTAACAAGTAAACAGTGTCATAAACATGATAGATAAGACATTTAACTAACATTTATTTATTTATTTATTTATTTATTTATTTATTTATTTATTATGGTTACAAACAGTCACAATTACAAAAATATATTAAATAAGACAATTACCCATATAAGGACCAGAATATGTAAGGACCAGAATATGAATATTTATTATCCATATATCGATGTCGAAACAGACGAAATATATTATTATTTATTGAATATATCAAATAGTAAACAGATTTGTCCAAAAATATGAATAAAAATGATAGAATGACAAGCCATTTTAATACAATTGTGTTTTTCGGAAAATCATGTCGTTTTTTTAATGAAAATAAAAGATTAAAGTTAAACCCCGGCGTTTAACTTGATCGTGAACGGTCGAATTCTGTGAATTCAATCTCTCGGCGATGTCACCGCGAATTGTATTTCGGTGGTTTGTAACAATCCATCTCGTTATTTAGCCTTCGTCAGCTTCAACTGGACTTCCAGAACATGGTGCATCTTCAATATCGAAATTGCCAGAAAGAAATTTTGCAAACCAGTTTTGGCAACGGCGCGGCGCGGCGCTCTGTTAATAATTCATCTCCCACTAAAAAAATTAACATCGGGTATTTTTTTTAAAACAGCTATTTTACATTATTGATAGAAAGAATGTAAAACATGCCGCTTTTGACTTTTCATATTTGTTAGGGCCCCGAACAAAATCCATTGCGCAGAATCAAGCTACTGTATTTTAACACAAGATTTTTTTCCTTTTCGTAGTTAGACAAAGATAGATTATTAGTGGTAAACAACAAGAAACCAATAAATCTAATTTATTTTTGATATCACTAGGTATAATGATAATTTTGATATCATAAGATGGGTAATGATATCAAAATAGGACGTGTCTGGCGTTCGATCCTCTCTGCCTACCCCAAGTAGGGATACGGCGTGATAGTATGTATGTATGTATTAGATGGG
The DNA here is from genome assembly GCA_963576475.1 of Molanna angustata. NCBI lineage: Eukaryota > Metazoa > Arthropoda > Insecta > Trichoptera > Molannidae > Molanna > Molanna angustata. The sequence goes on from OY754975.1 coordinate 9,271,568, forward strand.
TTGATGGCAGAGCGGTTAGCGCGCTGGGATATTAATCCAGTGGTTCCGAGTTCGAATCCTGCCTCGACCGATTTCATTTGCCTATAGCACAAGCATTTATGCTTATTTTAGGGAACGTAGTAAAATGTATATGTACTTGTTTAACAAGGACATATTCATTTTTTAATATAAAAAAAGTTGCTTAAATTATTATTTGGGTAGGTATTTAAAAAATTGTGTTGTCTATTTTTCAAAATAAAATAAAAACGATTGGCTTGTGGCCAACGCTATACTCCTCACTACCAAGTCACTCCACAAAGTATTAAAATTTGGTATGGAAAATTTTCAACATTTTTATGAAAGTGCCATTTTACCAAATGAAAATAAAAAAAAATCAAGTTTGAGCTTGGGGTCACTTTGAAATATTTGACAGTTAAAACAATTGAGAAGCACTATTCAGATTCTTCAAAATGTAATGGGGTTAAAATAAATAAATTAAATAAATTAAGCGATTAAAAATAAATTTGAAAAATTAAAAATGAAAGAGTACTTTAGTCTATAATTGATAAAATAAAATAAACACGCCGTACATAGCATACAGTACATAGTACACAGCCCACACACACGATGAAACTTTCAGAATACAATCTCAGCATGATACTAGTTGATAATCTGCAAAATTATTATTTTCAAAAACAAGCCTTGCTATATCAACCGTCAAAATATATTATGACGATGCGGCTCAAGTGTGAAATCGGCTGTGAAAAAGTAAAATTTCCTCGGTCGGGATGAAAAACTATGTAATGTCTCACTGAACAACCTATTATCATAAATCCATTACGTAAATATATTTAATTTAACGATAGTCATAACGTAATTTCAGATAGTTTTACGAGTATGGCGTATAATATCATCTATCATTGAAACAATACGATAATTGGTTATAATCCAATTCGAGCATCGTTTTGTTAAATCATACACCCAAATATGAAGTACCTAAATAGCAGGAAATTTAAAGTATAATTTTCAATTTGATTCATAGCACGGTACAATTTAATCATTAACCCGTTTGTGGGTGTGTGAAATCAATACGTGTGTTGAGTTCAAAGACCATATACACTCGCTGAGCGAAAAAATCCACATAGTGAGATTCATACTGTGGCAAAAGCAAATGGAACACAAAACTAACCTAAACTTCTTCTTCTTGTTTTAGGTTAATTAAAACTCTTTCTCCTAAAGTGTGCTCCTCCCCCTCTGTGATGCCGAGCTCCAGTTATACTTCCATCTTTTAGGTGGTCTGTTTCGTGGTATTATTTTAATACTAGTTGCATGTAACACATGAGATCCAACTGTCGATAGCGATAGTATGTATAGTTGAAGAATAAGTACCAAACTATAAACCCATAAATACAAATTATTTAATATTTTAAGATATTTGGTTTTCTACACAACACATGTACCTAGGTATGTATGTCAATATAGGATAGTATGGAGGTCAGTCCTTTGATCCTACCCAGAATATGAAAACAGCATGATGGTATGTATGTATGTTTGGAGATTAGTATCAAACAATTAAGTCTTCTTATATATTGGCTACTACGATACAAATTGTATGAAGCACTAAATTCAATTTTTATAAAAATTGTTAAAAAAAGTTTGAGATGTGCTAATACATATTTTATTTTTTTTATAGAAAATTAAATTATCTAGTTGGGGTGTTTCGGCTTTTTTCGATATTTTTAAAATATTTGGAAATATAGGCAGTTAAACTTATCATAAAAATTTATCATAAAAAAAATATTTTTCTTAATAAAAAATGTTTGAGAAACCCTGGAATTTTCTTGAAAAAATTAATTTGAGATTTTGTATTTTTCTATGTTTATACCAATTTTCAGCGTTCTAGCTTTTATGGTTTCTGAGATATATGGAAAAATAAAGTAAAAATTCAAAAGTTGATAACCCCTGACTGAAACAAAAATTCAAAATTCTGAGTATAAAAGTTTTGTAGGCCTATAACTGTTTATATATTCTGAAATTTTGGGCTCTGTGAATTGAGCGGATCAAAAGTTATAAGGGGGGGGGACACACACACACAGACACACACACACACACACACACACACACACACACAGACACACGAAATGTTCTACTCCGAATTCTGAGTAAATCCGTGTATGGAACATATATGCTGCGAAGCCTCTAAGTTGGTGTTTTTTGACTTCAAAGTTGGAAAAGCCGTGAAAAAAGTAGACCTCTCCATACTAGTTGCATGTAACACATGAGATCCAACTGTCGATAGCGATAGTATGCATAGTTGAAGAATATGTACCAAACTATAAACCCATAAATACAAATTATTGAATATTTTCAGATATTTTGTTTTCTATACAACATATGTAGGTATGTATGTCAAGATAGGATAGTATGGAAGAAGATCCTTTTTTCCTACCCAGAATATGAAAATAGCAAGATGGTATGTATGTATGTTTGGAGATGAAGTATTTTATTTTTTATTTTATTTAAATTGGCATATCTACAGACCATATACAAACTTTTATTACAAATATAGTAAAAACATTAGTCCATTTACAGATAGCACATACAAATTAAATAATGCAAAATATTGTGGTACAAAACCAAAAAGAAAAAAAAAAAACACAAGTCAGAACATAACAAAATAAAATATTACGAGAAAAAATAAGAAGAAGTAAACAAAAACAAAAAGTATGCACACACAGGATAGAAAAGAAAGTGTGCGGTTTCGAAAAAACAACAGTAAAAAACAACAGTAAAAAACAACAGTATCAAACTATTAAGTCTTCTTACATATTGTGTATAGGCGACTGCCATACAAAATGTATGAAGCGATGTCGTCACTAAATTCAATTTTTAAAAAAAAAGGTTAAAAAAAATTGAATCTACTACTACAATTTAAATATTTTTTATAGAAAATTTGTTGGGGTGTTTCGGCTTTTTTCGATATTTTTAAAATATTTGCAAATATAGGCAGTTAAATTCATAAATTTATCATAAAAAAAATATTTTTCTTAATAAAAAATGTTTGAGAAAGCCTGGAATTTTTTTGAAAAAATTAATTTGAGATTTTGTATTTTTCTATGTTTATACCAATTTTCAGCGTTCTAGCTTTTATGGTTTCTGAGATATATGGAAAAATAAAGTAAAAATTCAAAAGTTGATAACCCCTGACTGAAACAAAAATTCAAAATTCTGAGTATAAAAGTTTTGTAGGCCTATAACTGTTTATATATTCTGAAATTTTGGGCTCTGTAAATTGAGCGGATCAAAAGTTATAAGGGGGGGACGGACACACAGACACACGAAATGTTCTACTCCGAATTCTGAGTAAATCCGTGTATGGAACATATATGCTGCGAAGCCTCTAAGTTGGTGTTTTTTGACTTCAAAGTTGGAAAAGCCGTGAAAAAAGTAGACCTCTCCATACATTTCTCGCGTATTCTGGCTTGAAACATTGTCGATATGTTAAGAGAACAAAGTTCTCCTGAACAAATCGACAGTTGGACAATTCTCGCGTATTCTGGCTTGATCCCCAAGTCAAATTGAAAACGCTGTTCGTTTTCGCCAAGCGCTAATTTTTTTTTGTATGGGATTTGACGTTTGTTGTTTGTTATTGTAGAAAAAATTTCTACAACAAACGTCAAATCCCATACAAAAAAAATTAGCGCTTGGCGAAAACGAACAGCGTTTTCAATTTGACTTGGGGGCAAGGTCGATATGTTAAGAGAACAAAGTTCTCCTGAACAAATCGACAGTTGGATTTTTTTTTGGGATACAATTTTAGGCTAATTGTAGTATTTCGTTCTTGCTAGAATAGTCTTCGGCTCCTGTATCATGTGACAATGTCCATAACGTCGCAGGAATTCCTTATTTCTTGTTCCAAGAGTGACCCCTAGAGTGATGGAGAACAGAGTTCTTATTTCCGTCATCTAACCTAACCTAACTTAACCTAATCTAACTTTAACGATTTTAGCTTTAACGACACAAAGTGTTGTAACGTAAATTCGTTACAATAGCACAGAATACCAAAGTAGAAAAAGAAAATCAAAATCTGAAGGACGCAAAAAGAATGTGGTTTGAGAATTATTTGATAAAAATAGTTTTATTATTCAATTAAAAATTGTTTTGGTTATAAAATATAAAACAATTTTCGATTCCACCGTTATAAAAACGACAAAATGTGAAGTAAATTCGAGTGTTTGCTTTATTTGTCTTTTTTGATATTTACCCAACTATTTTGGAGACATTCGTCCTCTTGCTGTATTACGGTACGGACGTACGGTACCTCTCGAAACTAGTTGGATATCAAAAAAGAACAATGAAGCGGAAATTAAGGAAATAAAGCCTATTATTTTTTTAATGAATTTCCCAACCAGCCCAAAGCTGCAATTTACAACGCAATCGTAGTGCCATCCTTGGCATATGCAAGTGAAACCTGGACATGGCACAAGTCGCACGAAAGCAGAATAAATACAGTTGATAAATACATCTCTAAGAATAATTTGTAATAGAACGATTTATGACAGGGTAAGAAATGAGGACTCAAAGAAATATTGTAAGATGAAGGAAGATGTAATAAAAGAATGAAAGTTGACACATTGAGATGTTTGGGCACATGGGAAGAATGAATGAAGAACGCCTGAAAAAGAAAATATAGGTACAAAACTGACGAATGGAATAAGAGGTCGGGAGCGCCCAAGAAAAGGATGGCACGACCACGTGTCAGATATTCTGAAAGATGTAGGTAAATGTAAAAAGCGTGAACAAAAGATGAACATGCGTGAATGTTGACGAGGTGATAAATTTGTGTCAGAAAAATGTGGTGATTTGTTTTCTCTGCCTTCCCCGTGATGAACATGACGTGATAGTATTTAGTAATTTCACAACCAACCCAACTGTATCAACCCAAGTCCTTAATATTACATAACTATAATGCGACAGACGCCTGTCATTCATTAGAGCATTAGAGATCCTATGTGTCTATATCATTTTTTGATTTGTATGAGTTCTGTTGTTGTCTTAAATAAATTAATAAAATATGAAATGAAACAATAAATGTTGCATATCAACAAAATAAATAAAATACAAGAGACCTTGGCGTGTAAAGTAATGTAATACAAGTGTATAATTTTATTGGCATTGTTAAGTATTTACACGAAATAAGTGGGTAGAGTTCCTTTAGCAAATTTGTGAAAATAACTTTAAGAGCAACGCTTTTATATTATTTCTTTGACACAGTTTTAAATTCTTCGACATTTAACAAAGCGACGCTTAGGACACAATTATGGAAGCTCGGAAAGAAATAAAAAAAGTATTTATCTTTATTGTTATAAATTTGATTCTTTTTTTGGCGAAATACAATTCGTAAAGAAGCAATCAAGCGGTCATTTGTTTAAAGAATTTCTTCGTGTAAAAAGAACATTAAAAAAATAGCTTGTGATATACGTAAACGAAATCAATCGAGACAATAATTTGAACCCGTTTCTACTGGATCACTAGGCCAACGGATAACCTGCTCTGCCACCGACCCATCATTTAGCTCCCGAAACCAGAAACGATATTTCCAAAAAAAATATTTTAATAAAAAATTATCTATAGAATAAGCTTAGAATACCGACCTGGCGTCTGTGGTACCTATATATAGTGATTGCAATCCATCAGTCAATGATGGGTCGTCAATCAGACTTACATACAGCACGCCTTTGTACAGCATCGAGGGTATTCAGCAGGTATTGGGGGGCGCCACTCCAGAGGTGACTACCATATTCAATAATTGGGCGTATTTGCGCTTTGTAGAGAGCAAAAATTTGAGCTTTTGAAAAAAACCTACGAGCTGTATATAACACACTCAATTTTATGGAGACGAATTTAACCTAAGCTTCGATGGGATCCCTATATTGTAGTTGGTTATATACATAGTAGTTGGTTATTTATTTATTTAGAGGACAACATACAGCGTATAATAAATTATTTAAAATAAAGATGATTTGAGTAATATTAAAGCCAATTATAGGTTGTCACTGGAGTTATTGTAGCATATTTATTTATTTATTTATTGATTCACGGCTCAAAGCCCTTTACAAAATTAAATATTACATGACACAGCATAAACAAAAGAAAACAATTTATAAACATCTAGACATAACAACGGTAGCAGAAGATATATAAAGAAAAATAAAAATATATAAGATAGGTAAATTAAACAACAAAGTACATATGTACATTAAAAACCAAAGAATAAATAAGTAAAAAAAAACTCAAATAAAAAATACTACATAACATGAACATAAGAATATTACTGACTGAATGAATAAAATGAATGGTGTGAACTACCTACATACTTAGCCACACTGAATCAGAGAATGCTGCCAGATGTGACTATATATTACATTATTGAATTAAATTAAATAAAAATCAAATGTACAAAAAATATATAAAATATATAAAAATGTAAAAAAAAATATATAAAAATGTAAAAATATATTAAAATGAGAGCAACTGACTACACAATCATTTGGAGGTATGTTTTTGAAAATGTTTTAATAAAGTAAATTTATATTCATTAAAAGAATTGAAGAAAGGGTCAGTCAGATAACCAAAGTCATTGCCCAATCGATGGATTCTATTCAATGGAGTGTTGTATAAATAATTAGTGTTGGATGTCTTACATACAAAAGTTATAATTTGGCGGGTATTTCTTGTTGGAACATGGTAATTTATCCGACTAACAAGGTAAGAGGAGCTAAAGTTATTATTAATTATTTTATAGAGAGAAGCAAGAGATCAGACACAATCCTTCTATCAGAGAGGTCATGAAGTTGGAGATAGTCTAGTAGTGAATCATAATTTAAATCCTGTGCAGGAATTTTCAGCTTATAATTCAAAAATCGTAAGAATTTATGCTGGACAGTTTCGATGGATGCAGAGTGCACGACATAATATGGAGGCCAGACGGGAGAATTGAATTTAAGTTGACTACGAACAAATGATAGGTATAGCGTCCTGAATACAAGTAAATACTGAGGTAAATACTGATTCAAATTTAGCTGTTGCCCTCAAGACGAAACCGAGCATTTTTAGGGCCTATATTAAGATAAGTTAGGAATAGTTACATAGTATGGTGAGATATTGTGTGACGGATGTGTGAAATTGTATAAATAAATGTGTGCAGTATATTTTAAGTGTTGAGTAAGATTATGAGGATGAAATTTTAAGTCTGATATATTTTTGAAATGTGAGGGCGCTTAGTAAGAATATGTCTAACTTTTGGAAATGCCTATTGTATGTATTACAGATTCTGTACATTATTGCATATTGAGCATAGTTAGTGTGCTGGGTGTTTAGGTGGAAAAGAGGAGTGCGTCTAATTCTACGGGTAGGGATGTTGAAAGATATATAATTTAAAAGAGCAGGAGAATCAATTTTGTTGTTAAGAATATTGTGGAGAAGCATCATATCAGATACTGAACATCTGTTGTCAAGTGAATCGATGACTCACGATACTTGCCTCACGATTGCCTCACGATTGCCTCACGATATCACGTTATATACATAGGTAGATATACATAGATATAAATGATATATTCTTCTTCTTCTTCCTAGCCTTCCCTCCACTGCTGGATGTAGGCCTCTTCCATCTGTCTCCATTTTCCTCAATTCTGTGCCGCTTCAATCCATTGCTTTCCGGCGACCACAACAATATCGTCGGCCCATCTCTTCTGTGGCTGACCGACACCCCTTTTATATTCCCATGGCCTCCACTTTAAGACTTTTGGAGTCCATCTTGAATTTGGCTGTCTGGCCAGATGATATAGTTATCAGCAAATATCTTCAGAAATCACGTGGGCAGCTCCCCTTTCCTCTGAGGTTCCCACGTAAATTGCCGATATTTACACATTATTCAAATTTATTTTACAGAAATAAGTTTATTTACAAGACAGTACTCGTACATACAAAATGAATATGATTAATATTGATGTCACTAAAGAAACAGCCGGTTTTTATATCGACTTGAAATCGATATCGAATAAAGTTTCCACAAGTTTTGGGGAATGTTTTTTTTTACTCGAAAAACATCTTTGAGACTGTGTAATATTTTATGCGTCAAATAGTTATTTACGAAATTTTTCGAAAGAGAAAACTTCATCGGAGAGAAATAATTCAAAATATTTCGTAGAAAGATATCCCACCGGAGATTCCAGACTAAACTCTAAATAATTTGTTTTACTTAATTCATTTTTTTACAATTTAAGACTGAACGAGTTGAACCGCTGGGAATTCCAAAATGAAATGGCGTTTAATTATGACTGACAAAGTCTTATAAGGGACAGATTAAAAATTAAGTTAAGATGCTTGATTAAAGTGAATAAAATAGGCTGGATTTGAAAATGATGAGTTTCGTGACAACTTTTTGTGTGTATGGTGTATTGTGAAAACTTTTGTCCTCAGGAAAACTAATAAATGTTTAGGAATACAATAGAAATGAAAGTACTTCATTAAAATGCATTTTAAGGATTTTCAACCTTTCAAGAAAAAAAAAATTAATAATACTGTAGTGGAGAGTATAGTATTTGCCACAACCAACTCGTTTTAACATGGTTACGTAAAGGACACCAGCTTCTATGATTTGGGTCCATTATACTGAAGAAGCGCACTACTATCTTCGGTTTCTGTGCGGGCGTCCTGGGTTCAATTCCCAGCAGAGGAAAAATTTATTTAAATTCAAATATTGCTTCTCTGGGCTGGAAACACTGGTAGTTGGAAGAAATTGCCATACGGCAATAAAATCGCCACTTGCGCAAGGTGCAAGGAAGTGTTCATTATTTATTTATTACTTACATTATTTACTAAAAGGATCATCTCAATGGAAAAACTTGAATTTAGGTAATTCCTCGCTGTAGGAAATTTATCACACTATGAAATTCTTGGTAAACTTCACACCTCGGCCAAAATTTTGCACGTTTAGGTATTTCCAAGCCGACCCAACTCACTTTATGTGAGTGTCAAATATGCATAAAGATAAATTCAGTACCTACCTATGTACATTCATACATTAAATTTGAGCTACTACAAAATATACAAAATGTGTCTTAAAAGTTACATCATTCCCACACAAATCTCGCCCTAAACTTTTAATACACTCGTAATCGCGCCGTTGTTTGAACGCAATAGTAAACATACACTCGTAGTCGCGCCGTTGTTTGAACGCAATAGTAAACATACACTAGTAGTCGCGCCGTTGTTTAAACGCAATAGTAAACATACACTCGTAGTCGCGCCGTTGTTTGAACGCAATAGTAAACATGCTCTCGTAAACGTGTCATTGTTTGAACGCAATAGTAAACATACACCCGTAATCGCGCCGTTGTTGTTTGAATGTAATAGTAAACATACCGTTGTACATACATAGAGATGCTGGACCATATCAAAAATGAACTTTTTACAGGACGTTTTGCGAGTAGCAAACATCCTCAAAAGAATTAGCAGAACAATGCGTAAATCATATTAAAAAAGGTCAAAATAAAATGCAACAAACGCACCGATCAAGCTTTCAATTGGGAATAATTCACGCATCTCTAGATACATAACATAACATCTTGTAATGATTTTGCATTTTTAATGATATTTTTGTCGATAAATGTATTTTTTTTTAAATTACGACCAGACAATTTTGGTATCATGCAAGTGGCTGATATAACAATTGCGTTACAATTAATTCATATAATTTCATTTTAAATTTAAACTTGAATAAAATTTAAAAAAACATTAAATAACAAAGTATTACAAATACAGAAATAGCAGTGGAAGCAGTGTCGTGTAAATTATAAATAAACCAAAAAAATATACAAAAAAATAAACATGTTCATGGTTACATTATGGAATACTCGATGACTACTGCTAATAAATTATATTTATTTATATATCTGGTGGTGGCAGAGCGGTGAGCGCGCTGGGTTAGTAATCCAGTGGTCGCGAGTTCGAATCCTGCCACAACCGATTTTGTTCACCACACAAGCATCTCTGCTTAGTTTAGGGAAGGTATGAAGATGTATATGTACTTGTTACAAGGATATATTCATTATTTTAAATACCTAAAAAATAAGAAAAATCTCGATTATATTAGAAGAATGTATTTTATTTTCATCGGCTGTATTAAATTTGAAACATATTGAAGCTACTGCCTGTGACACTTTTAAAGCAAAGCCATTCCTTTGATACGAGGAATCTCGTTCAATTTTCAGCTTTACAAAAGGAGGCAAAGGGAAGTCGACGTCCCCATTTTGCCGCAGTACTTTTAGCTTTTGTGGGGTTTCTATCAGCCTCGCCGGCCAACGGCGAATTGTCAATCATCTGGGTCACGAGAAACACGGAAACCTGCTGCTGGTTGCCGGACGACGGATTAGGCTGCGAACAGGCCTCGGCACACATCAATGACCACACTTTTAATTCCGTTTTACGTCGATGAATCGCGATCCATTCCGTTGTGGTTTGCATACGTTCGAATAATAAACGATTGATTGATAAATAAGAGCCAGAAGCTGCCGATTCATTGTTTGCAGTCAAAGAAGTGCAGATCTCAAAGGTAGCTTCAAAACTTCAAATACAGCCGATTTCACCAGAGTTCATTAAATCAAATATTAACTAAGTGCTAGTCGGAACTAAATTCCTTGAGTGGAGCATGCGCAGTAGCCCGCCGAAATCCGCCATTGTTTTTTTTAAAGACAGATAACTATGGATAAAATTATGAATAAACATTATCCAACTGTCGATTTGTTCAAGAGAATTTATTCTCTTAACATATCGACAAAGTATTAAGCCAAGACCCGCGTAAAAGGAATACTAGGAACATTTTGTATGGCGTAGTGGACTTTTTGCATGCTATAAACACCAGCTTAGAGGCTTCGCAGCATATATGTTCCCATACATGGATTTACTCAGAATTCGGAGTAGAACATTTTATGTGAGTTTTGTGTGTCTGTGTGTCTGTCCGTCCCCCCTTATAACTTTTGATCCGCTGGATTCACAAAGCCTAAAATTTCAGAATATATAGACAATTTTAGGTACACAAAACTTTTATACTTAGTATTTAGAATTTTTGCTCCAGTCAGGGGTTATCAATATTTTAATTTTTATAGCATTTGTCTACATATCTCAAAAACTATAAAAGCCAGAACGCTGAAATTTTGTATAAATATAGTCAAATATAGTAAATCGAAATGTATTTTGAAAAACAGTTCCAGAGTTTCTCAAACTGTATTTATTAAGAAGCAAAAAATTGGTATGGCAAATTTTTGTCTTTAACTGCCTTTATTTTCATTTCTTTTAAAAATATCGAAAAATGCCGAAACATGTAAACTAGAGAATTTCATTTTCTATAAAAAATGTATGCACTATAGTAATATATCTCAAACTTTTTTTAACAAAGTTTGTACAAATTAATATTAGTGACGACATCGATTCATACAATTTGTATGGAATACACAATATCCAAGTTCAACTATACATACTATCGCTATCGACAGTTGGATCTCATGTGTTACAAGCAACTAGTTTAAAAGAAAATGTCTACAAATATAATGAAATATAAAATAAACCCGAAACTGCGAGACGTACATTTTGTTTAAATGTTTTTATCAAACACGCTGACGATTGGTTTAATCAACTATGTATAGGTATGTAGATCACGAATCAAGAGTTGATGCGATGTCATTAAGCAGGCTTATTGCCATAATGCAATCTCATCACAACAATGTGAAGTAATTTTAATTAAGTTTTAAATATAACAAAAACTAACCAGTACAATAGAAACATACATATCAAAGCAATGAGGTTAGGATGGAGGGAATTGAAGGATATAGAAAGAAAATCGTTTAAGAGTTATTCATTAAATATATTCATCATTTTTTAACAGATTTTTAATTATCTCAATAGAGACGAAGTTGGAATATTTACTGTAGGAGAACCGGGAAATCAAGGCACCTACAGGGCTTACGACCTGTCATCGGCTGGTTTACGTGATCACTTTATGCGCTTGCGCAACGTTCACCAATTATGCCTTTTTAATGAGATCCCTATCAATTCAATTTTGAAAGTTCTATATATTGTAATACTGAAATTCTTTTCGCTTGAAAATAAGGAATTTTTACTACAGCCATCTATGTGTGAAATTATGAACAACATTCTTATTATTTTTATTTATTTTTATTGTAACGCCATCTATTGAGAGATTGGTTTTTTTTGTAAATAATGAGAGCAACAATTCTTATAACTGAGGTGACAAATGCATTTTTCGCATAGAAGTCACCCTTGAATCTCTATTGAGATAATTAAAAATCTGTTAAAAAATATCTTTGACTCCCGACAGGGAAAAAAATCCAATGTTTGCGCATATGCAATAATAAAAATATTCGATATTCATAGTTTGTTAGTTTTCAACTGGTGCAAGTGTCATCGTCTGAGAAATGTTTAGGGATAAAATGACGTCGTCGTCGTTTTATCCTCAAATATTTATCGATTTCCTCTTCTTGTTCTTTCACAGTTTTTTTTATTATCTATCTTGGTGTTATGAATATTTTCTTTGATCTTTTTTAGCTTTCATTTTTTGTGGATGTACATATATAATTCTGTTACTCTGTAATCTGGTTGTTTGGAAGAAATTGCTTAATGGCAATAAGCCCGCCAGTGTGCATTATATTTGTTTATATTATGTTAATAAATAAATTAGTTTGAAGATGCGCTTTGCGCGAAACGCGTCAATAAACAAATAAAATCATAATGAAAAGTTTTTTAAGAATCATCGTATGATAAACCGAATTAAGTAAAAGCATTCAAATAGAGCTAATTAAAATGAGAACTGCGCAGCACCGACTTAGAATAGTGCTTCTACTCTATTATCATCGTTTTTGAGGGTCCATAAGACCCGAGTAATCGAAAATACACAACACAGTTGAGCAATGTGGTTTACAACCAATTCTGAATGTTGCATTTTTAGGTAAGACGAGACAAGTGTGAGACAGGGGATACACGCGTGTGTCGTGATTACTTTTATAATGTAATGCACACCCGCACAGCTGTCGCTGACTATCCCACATTGTGGTATATACCATGATGGTATGAATGAATACTATGGGAGGCACATCATAGTAAGAACGAAAGATAATAGAGGACGAAGAGATTGATCTAGTGGAGACCGAGAGGCGATAAGAAGCCACAAGGGCGGCTGCCACCTAACAGATGGAAGGACGACATTGAAAGATTCCTTGGACCCCAGTCGATGGGATCTCACAGGAACGGACTGAGGAGTGGAGTAGGAGATGGTAGGGCTATGTTCTGCAGTGGGCACACCCACAGGCTCACAACTCACAACCCACTCCGATTTCATGTGACGAGACAGGTGTGTGGGGATACACGCGTGTGTCGTGACTACTTAATAAGGCAATTCGCACCTGTCGCTCGTTAACTCACATCGTGGTATATGCCGTGAAGAAATTTCTTCGTATTCTTGCCTATTGTACTGGCGATTGTCTAAACTCTAAACCATAACTTAAATACCTATAATGGTCACCTTTATCACTACAAATACAAAAGTCTTTCGTCGTCGTCTATTTGTATAAAATTATCAACAATCAAATTGACACCAATCTTCTATCTGAAATAAAACTTAACAAATTCTCGTATAAGGAACCCAGAACTATTTAGATTACAGTTTTTCAACATTAACACGGGTTTTTTTTTAATTCCATTACAAGGATGTAGATTTGATAATACTTTACATATCAATAAAGACATAGATATTTTTGGTGACAGTCTGGTGACATTCAGAAGAAAACTTTCCACACTTATAAATTAACCTAATAAACTAGCTTTTTTCTCTAGCTATAATGTTTCTCTTTTTTATCTGTTTGTTCTTAGTTGTATATTTTATAGTAATGCTTTCCTTTGTGTTTTCTTTTGTTAACATCTTCCACTATTTTTCTTTGTTGTGACCTTAGTTTCTATCGTATCTTTTCATTTTTATATAGATTCTTTTTTTGATTTTCATTTTCTTATAAATTTGTACGCCAACTTATAATGCAGGATGTGACCACTTGGAATTGGCAGACCAGTTTTGTAATAGTTTGCCCTTATTTGATGGAACAACGATGTATAATAACTTGTTAGCTGTAAGCGGTTCTTTAAATAAAAATCAATAAATGATATGAATGAATGAAAGAATAAAAAAATAAAAATAAATACTATCTCGTCATTTAATTTTTTTTTGTTTCTTTTTAATTCACAACGATAATAATTATTTCAACTTAATAGTTCATTGACCACCGTACCAGAGTGATGCAGCTTTTGAAAGCTTATAAATTTTAAACCGAATGCTTAAAGATTTTCCATTTAATACAGTTGGGTAATTTCATCATATAAATTATTATCGAAATATAAATGTTTTTGGCTATCTTAAATTTAGGTCCCGGGTGAGGCTGTTGTTGGTGTGATCTATTGGGGCGAAATTGAAAATCTTCGTGGTAATTCCTATCCCTCTATTCCATCTCCCTTCCTGTTCTATAGAGGTTTGTAGAGTATTTTATTTTTTTATTGTTTATATTTTGTATTGTTAAGATAACTCGCATTATTTTGATTGAATAAAAGCATTAGGGAACTTTACTAGTTTTATATATTTATTTATTTATTTATTTAGGGACAAATACAGTCTTAAAATACTAAAATAGAATAATACACTATAAAATAAAAACAAACAGACCAATTACATATGTCCACAGATATTAAATATAAAACATTTTAAACATCATAAATTTAAATATAACTAAGATGTATGTTTGCATGTGACGGGAAAGGAAGGGAAGAGAAAAAAAAGGATGGGAAAAGGATTGTGACACTTAAATTGTTATATTTTTGTTACAAACAACAACGATTCCCGTCAAATTATGATTCCCGAGAGAATCAGTCGTCTGCCGACGTTTCGTCTGAATCACATCAGACATTTTCTAAAGGCGCCTTGTTAATAAATTTTCGTCTCGAGGGATAGTGCACGCACGTCCGTTCGAGTCGAAAGCTTACTACCAAGTGAAAGTTTGAAAGGAAGCCGCGTCAAGTGTTAGTGGAGGGGTGGGTTTCCCGAATGACGTCATTATTGCGTTTTGTTTGGCTTCTAGTGACTCTAGTACTTAACGGTATATTGTTTACAGGTGGATTATCAGTTTTCGGCTTACTAAGAATTTTACTAATGTTTTTAATGTGACTATTGTTTGAAATATCGGTAGTTTGATTACTATGGTTTTTAAAAATGTTGTTTTCAAGTACACTTGTCCATGCGGTCGGGATTCGAATGCTATCGTCCCTGTTATTCATTATACTGTTGCTTCTTTTATATATTTCGATTGCTTCCCTGTAAATTCTAAATGTTTCATTGTTAATATTCGCGACTACTTTTGAATTTTCAAAATCTATGGAGTGATTTTCGGTCAATGAGTGATTTACAAGAGATGAAGTTAGTTTCCGGTTTTTAACATCTACGCGATGTTCAGAGACGCGCGCCGAGATTCTGCGATTTGTCCTGCCTATGTAAGTTTTTGAGCAATCACCGCATGGGATTTCGTAAATACCGTGTGACTCTAATGGTATTTTATCTTTCGGACTTTTTAAAAAGGATGAAATTTTGTTGTCTGTTCTAAAAATGGTGCGAATATTATGTTTATAAAGTAGGTGACTGATTTTGTCTGTAGTGCATTTTATGTAAGGCAAAAATGCAATGGAGAGTGGCTTTACTTTAGTTGACGTATCTTTTTTATTAAAATTTTTATTAGTTTGATTTTTTACTGCATTATTTATCGTAAAATTAGAAAAACCGTTATTTCGTAGCGCGTTTTTAAGATACTCTAATTCGTTTTGAATGTTTTCGGAGTCGGCTATCCTTAATGATCGTGTTACCAAGGTGTTTGCTACAGAGGCGATTTGTGCTGAATGATGGTTCGACGATGCGTGGAGATATCTGTTGGTATGTGTTGATTTTCTGTACACAGTGTGGCCGAGAGTGCCATCGTCTTTTTTGATTACGAGAACATCAAGAAAAGGTATTTCACCGTTGTTTTCTATCTCCATTGTGAATTTGATGTTATTGTGGAGATCGTTCAGAAAATCAAGAAATTTGTTAAGTTCCTCCAAACCGTGAGGCCATATAACGAAGGTATCGTCCACGTATCTAATCCAAAGCTTTGGTTTTCACGGAATTCACGGCAATCTTCTAAGATGGCTGAAATCCTACATAAGTGGAAGAATCCAGACTGTATGTGTGAATGGTTTTGAGTCTTCGCCTTCCACTGTAACGTCGGGTGTCCCCCAGGGTTCCCACTTAGGCCCATTATTGTTTAATATTTTCATAAATGATCTCCCGGCCATCCTTAGTTGTGATTGTTTGTTATACGCAGACGACCTAAAGATCTTTAAGAACATTAATAACTTCAATGACTGTCTACATTTACAATCCAACCTTGATGCTATCAACACGTGGTGCGAATCCAATAAAATGGAATTAAACGTCGAAAAATGTTTAATTATAGGATTCTCCAGAAAACGCACAACAATTCATTTCGACTATAAGCTGGGCAACATTCCATTAAAAAGGGTTGACTCAATACGGGATCTTGGGGTAATATTTGACTCTGGACTGACGTTCAAGTGTCATATAGACGACATTGTGGCTCGCGCAAGACGAGCAGCAGGGTTCGTCTTGAGAACAGCAAAACCTTTCAAGAGAAATGAAAGTCTGATCACCCTGTTCCGTTCACTGGTGCAGAGCATACTTGAATACAACTCATGTGTTTGGAGTCCTCACTATGGAGTTGACATCGACCCGATAGAATCTGTCCAAAAATATTTTTTAAGAGTCATCACAAATAGAGCAGGGCTGTGTAATAGGTTGAGGACTTACGATGAACGTTTAGACTATTTCGGAACTACTAAACTCGAGACTAGACGACAAATACATGACTTTACTATACTTCACAAAATTGTTAATGGTATCATAGATTCGAGACTTTTACAATACATACAATTTAACATTCCTAGAAGATCGTTGAGATTTGCCAATACCTTTCATGTCAGCATGCTTCGTACTAGCTTTATGTATTACAGTCCTATACCAAGAATGTGTAGACAGTATAATGAGGTGACAAGGGACGGGAGTATCCTGATCTTGACGTGTTTGCCGATTCGCTGTCTGCTTTTAAGAAAAAAGTTAAGTTACGCCTGTTGGTTTAGAATGTCTCCGTGAAATTTAAATTGAAATTAAAATTTACTTGATGTTCGAATGCTATCGCATATTCTGTTAAGGATTTTTTTCATTTTTTACTGTTTCTTAAAATGTCTAATTGTTGTTTAATGGATGTAGTATATATATATATATATATATATATATATATATATATATATATATATATATATATATATATATATATATATATATATATATATATATATATATATATATATATATATATATATATATATATATATATATATATATATATATATATGTGTAATTAATGCTTTAATTTAATAATAGCTCATGAAATTTATTAATGTTGTGTGCATCCATTATTGGAAGTCCAGCATACTCATAGATAAAAACAAATATTTTGACATGAAAGTTATAAGCTGGATTTCTGTTGATGCGCCTTTATAAATAAATAAATAAATATTTTTTTTTTTTTTTTAATAAAAAAAATGAATATGTCCTTGTTAAACAAGTACATATACATCTTCCTACGTTCCCTAAACTAAGCATAAATGCTTGTCCTATAGGTGAACGAGATCGGTCGAGGCAGGATTCGAACTCGCGACCACTGGATTACTAACCCAGCGCGCTAACCGCTCTGCCATCCACCCATCCAAATATATATATATATATATATATATATATATATATATATATATATATATATATATATATATATATATATATATATATATATATATATATATATATATATATATATATATATATATATATATATATATATATATATATATATATATATATATATATATATATATATATATATATATATATATATATATATATATATATATATATATAGGTATTGTTTTTTTTTGTTTTCCCACGAGCTGTTTATAACTGTCTGTTCCCAGAATTAAATAAGATAAAATAAATACCGTCACGTAATTTAAATTTATTTTGCAAACGACGCACAGTGGATGAGTCCCATACAAGCAGGACACCTCGTAATTGGTTCCGACACAATATATGACAAAAATATACGAATAATGCATTTTGATAGACGAATAAACGACATTTTCATATATATTAGATTATTACTTTTTAAACGCTTTCAAAGTTGAAATATTGTTGGTTCTTATGAAATATCTTACCACTGACACGCATTGTCTGATGCTTGATAATAAAATCAACTTAAATATTATTTAACATAATTATACGTCGATTTGAAGGAAATATAATCATCTTTAACAACATTAAAAAAATATATATTTAAAAAAATTTAATCAAATATATTTGAAATTTAGATACTATGTAATTCTACTTTGGAAATTACTTTTTATCGCTATTTGCCGATGTTTAGATATCTATATATGTAGTATTTATTACTATACATTTTAGTATCATAACTCAAAAATTCAGCTGCTCATATATGCGCTTCTGGGAATTACTCGTTTTGAACGAGAGCGTTCGAGGAGTAGAATCTAACTAAATGCTAGCATCAAAGAGTATATAATACCTTGGCTAGCATGTAGCATCACACCAACACTACACTAATCAACAACATTACAAGTATGACCATACTAATCTCGGTTGTGGTTTGAATACGATCGGTGGTAGTTTCCGATTTCAAATACTCTCATATTTTTTTAGTAGGTACTTGTTATATCTCGTGATTAGTGTGTAATTGGTCTTATTTTTGTAGTCTTTTATTTAAGTACTTGTTATATACTCTGGTGATTAGTGTGTAATTGGTCTTATTTTTGTACGTCTTTTATTTAAGTACTTGTTATATACTCTGGTGATTAGTGTGTAATTGGTCTTATTTTTGTACGTCTTTTATTTAAGTACTTGTTATATACTCTGGTGATTAGTGTGTAATTGGTCTTATTTTTGTACGTCTTTTATTTAAGTACTTGTTATATACTCTGGTGATTAGTGTGTAATTGGTCTTATTTTTGTAGATCATTCATTTTGCTATAATTTTGACCTATACTGATACAAATAAATAAACTAATTTAAACAAATAATGTAATTTTCCGTCGAATGTATAACAATATCGTAGGTATTTATTTATTTATTTATTTAATGTAGCTTCTCGGGCAACTAACAGATGCTATGTCAAATAAATATTTAACACGCACCCAATAACAAGTTACCACATTCTGGAGACTTACGATATTTATCGTCTCACAGATCGAGACTGAAAACACAATTAAAAACTGTGTCTCCACCGGGAATCGAACCCGGGACCCTTGGATCAGCAGTCAGATACCTAACCAACTGAGCTACGAAGGCCGACATATAGTCAAATAATGGGCATATAGTCAAATTATTACATTTTGATATTTCAAAATAGACCTTTAATATTTTTAAATACTTTATTTTCAAATTGTCGGCCTTCGTGGTTTGGTTGGTTAGGTATCTGACCAAATGTCCCGGATTCGATTCCCTGTTCTGTTTTTAATTGTATTTTCATACTGTATCTATGAGACGATTAATTACATAAATCTCCATAATGTGGCAACTGGTTATTGGGTGCATGTTAAATTAATATTTTACATAATACCTGTTTAGTTACCCGAGAAATAATAAATAAATAAATAAATAAGTATTTCTAACTAGATAAATTAATATTTTTATGCTTTAAAATATGATTTTAAAAACAATCATATTTACAAATATAATAAGTGTGAATTCGTTGTTAACTTCAAAGGTATAATTTACACAATGAATATAAAAAATAAATACATTGTTTTATTCTGTGTATATTCCTCTATCAGCCTACAGAATTTGAAAAATCTAAGTAAAAAAATGAGAGAGTTATTGATTTTTGAGACGAAAGTGGTCATTTCAATCCCTGTGCGACGCAACGACTTATAAATACTATACCATCACGGCACAATCAAACAATGTGGGATAACCAGCGACAGGTGTGCGGGTATGTATTGCCTCCGGCCTCGTCGCGCCCGAAAAGGCACTACATTCAGAATTGGTGGTGAAACTCATTGCTGAACTATGTGAGGTGTCATTTTGCCTGTTGTATTTTCTATTACTCGGCTCTTACGGCACACCCGAAAACGGTGATAATAGATGAGTGTGGAAGCACTATTCTTAGCCGGTACCTCGGTGTATAAAATAGTTAATTCAAACAAAGTGAATTATATAATAAATAAAATCGAATAACGACTCCCAAGAACCTATAGCCACCGTAATAGGTAGGTACCTGTTTCAAGGTCATCAATTTACATCACTTAAATTTGTTGCTTATTCTACTTTATAAGAAGAACTTAATAGTTCAGACTTGTTAATGGAATCGCCAGAATAATACGCACAAAATATCAAAGAAACAGGGTTTTTTAAAAAAATCGTATCGTTATTTTACATTGCTTTTATATATTGTACAGTGATTAAGGGTTATAAAGTGTGCAATAGAAAAGTAAAAGTACTTAAATAAGTTTTTGTGTAGGTATAATTTAGTTGAGAGGTAATATTTCTGAAAGTATAAATTTACCGCGGAAAACTCGGATATTATTAATTGAATATTAAATTTCTGAAAGCATTAAGGTAAAATTTCTGACAATATAAATAAAAAGTAGATAATATTTCTAAAAAAACTCGACATCTCTGCGAGCTCTCTCAGTGTGTTTAGGACAGCTGTCTCCTCCTATCTTTCCTAATACTTTGAGATAATCAACTTTCTTATTTTAGTGGTTTTTGTACTAGTATACATTATTTGTAATTTTTTGTATCAATATTAATTATCCTATTGAATAAAGCATGGAGTTTTCACTGGTTCACTAATAAAGCGATGTACATTGTCTATTTTATAAATTATGTCGACTGTATAACTCTCTATCGACCAATAAAAAAATAAAATAAAATAATAAAAGTATAAAATAGTACGGCCAGCGCCTTATAAAAAAAAGATAAAATTTCTGATAATACAAATTAAAGTTAAATTTTAAGTAAGAAAAGAGTAAAATTTCTTAGATCAAAAATAAAGGTAAAACTTCTGAGAATATAAATAAAAGGTAGATAATATTTCTGAAACTATAAATTAACGATAAAATTTCTTAGAGTAGGTATAAATTAAGAGCAGGGCCGGATAAACGTGTTTTTGCGCCCGTAGCAATATATTTGAATCCGCCCCCCCCCCCATTTTTTTGGAATATTAAATTGTTCTACATTCTTTATCGAAAATGATGAAAAACCACAACAATTGGAGATTCATATTAATATTAAATATTTATACCATAAATGCCGAGCCTCTATCCGGGTACGCAAATAGAACCGAGCGCCATACCTGTGGATTTTTGATTTATATGACATTTTAAGCGCCCTTTTTAAGACTACCGCCCTGACTTCTTGTTCCTGATTGTTCTATGATTTATCCGGCCCTGATTAAGAGTGAAATTTCTGTGAGAATAAATAAAGGTAAGACTTCTGATAGTTATACGGTCAAATTTCTGAATACACAAATCATGGTAAAAAAAATCGTGCAACTCTTAGCCTATATATATATATATATATATATATATATATATATATATATATATATATATATATATATATATATATATATATATATATATATATATATATATATATATATATATATATATATATATATATATATATATATATATATATATATATATATATATATATATATATATATATATATATATATATATATATATATATATATATATATATATATATATATATATATATATATATATATATATATATATATATATATATATATATATATATATATATATATATATATATATATATATATATATATATATATATATATATATATATATATATATATATATATATATATATATATATATATATATATATATATATATATATATATATATATATATATATATATATATATATATATATATATATATATATATATATATATATATATATATATATATATATATATATATATATATATATATATATATATATATATATATATATATATATATATATATATATATATATATAATAGCGCGCTTAGAAAAAGAACTGGCTTCAGAGCCGTGGCTAAGTCAGCAAAAAACATTGGAATAGTAGTCAATGAGACACAGACAAAATACATTGACAATAGATTGACGTTGATGAATACTCCTTTGAAACTGTCAGTGAGTTTGTATATCTTGGCACCATGGTGACGAATGACAACAGTGTCTCCACCGAAATCAAACGATGAATAGTAGCTGCAAATAGTGTATTCTATGGCTGCAAACCGATGCTACTTTGGGTTGCAGAGACACATGAAATCTCGTCACGTTACCAGAAAAAACATGGTCCTGCTATAAAAAACTCTTATTCAGTTCTAATGTATGGATCGGAATGTTGGACAATCAGTAATGTTAACGAGAAAACTCTCGAGACTTTCGAAAGAAAAGTGCTGCGGAGGATACATGACCCAGTTTGTGACAACGGAGAGCGGAGTATCAGATTCAACCAAGAGCTCTATAATATTTACAAAGATTCCATCATCTTCAGAGAGATAATTATTAAGAGACTTAGGTAGGCCGGACATGCACAAAGAATGGGCGATGGAAACATTCCAAAGGCGATATTGAATGGAGCACCAGGGGGAAGAAGGGCAGCTGGAAGGATGAAGCTTCGGTGGTTGGACGGATGGTTTCGAAGGATGCTTATAGCATAGGTGTCCAGAACTGATGTGACACTGGACAAAAACGACAATCATGGAGACGAACTCAACATAATGTCAAGACCCGACCTGGGTTGTAGATCCACAAATGATGATGATGATGATAAATTTAATAAAAGGTAAAATTTCTGTAAATATAAATAATAGTAATATTTTTATAAATGTTTAAATTTAAAGAGAAATTTCTAAATATTATAAACATCTGACATAGCAAGTATACAAGATCATAGAGTGGAAAAAAAATTGGCACGATCATATAAATGGGAATGTACGAAGTCAGACCAATAGGGTATGAGGCGATGCATGAATCTGAATGAGGCAAAAATGTATGTCAGGATAGAAAAGTGTAACATTCGTTTCGTTATGCCTACCTCAATTAGAGAAACAGCGTAACAGTACATAATATAACAACAGCTGATTGTTTGATATTTAGTATAGGTACAAATAAAATTTATATAAATGTTCGATAATTATATTCAATTAAAAGTATGAAAAAAACAAAATTGTCTTTGTTGTTCACAGCACAAAATTAATTAATCTATGGATATTTTATTAATTGTTGTTCGAACAATACATTATTTTCTTATTTCACCTGCATAACTAAACAATATTTATAGATTATGTGACCACAGTTATTTTTGAGCGTATATTTTACATACTTACTTGCGTACTATCAACTATTGATAATTTTAATCAACTCATGTCAATTTAATTATTTATTCAATTACTTACGAGTTTTCTATAGGTAAGTCGCGTTAATTAGTACCTATACAAAGTTCGAAGTATGATCGAAATTATAAATTAATTACTGGGCACCTATAATTTTATATTTTTATTTATAAAAAATAACGTTTATTAAAATGAAGTAAATTAATATCAACAATAAAAATCAGATAATATGTACCCGAGTACCTTGTTTATAACTTATACACACAGGTAAAAAGACAAGTTTAAAATCGACGAATGATTGAAAAAACTGACAGATGTAAGTACATAATTAATGATCCAAAAATTAGACTCACCAGATGAAATCCTTACAGTGAGAACAGAAGGTCGGTTGCTTGAAGAACCGCGGCATGAACTTGTGGTCTTTGATGTTGTAAACATTCTTCTTCTTCAGAGCGCCTTTCCTGCCTCGGAGGCGGAATCCGAGCGAGAAATTCTCTCCGCTCCCTTCGTCACAATTATTATCGTTGTCAGCCATCATTTCCTTCACAATATTCACTTAAAACTTCAAAGAAACTATATTATTTTCTATCAATACTCCCGCCCAAAGAGCGCACCGGGCGAACGCGAGTTGCGCTCGCCACCAAACGTCAAATCCGTCTGCGAACAATATAAATAAAATACATGAACCAATGTTTACTTCACACTAGTCCTAGGTGTATCGTACGACACGATGCGCATGCGTCGCACTGACACATGAACTAAAACCAAAGCGAGTGATCGAACCAGTCCTTTTTTAACGCATTCGACGGTGCCTACAGAAAACATCGCTTTTGGACACGCCTGCGCGCATCGATATTATGGCTTGCTCACACATTAAACGCATCAATTTATAAAATCATACAGTATTGTAATAATTGTATATTATTTATATATCAATGTCATTATTTTATTAAAAAATATATATAGCAAACATTCTAAAGAACAAAAATTATTTACTTGTTTTTTTAACTTGAGTAGTTTTTTGAACTACTCATTTCACTAATTTCAAATCACATTATCGCTGGAATCTAATTTATGTATACAAATGAATGTTTACTATTTTTGTTAAACCTAATGTATATTTAAATTGTGTAAATAATAGAGGAAGAATTAATTAGGTACTGCATTCCTATTTGCTGCTTTGTCGTTCTATTTCACAGTATCATTAGAACACAAAAAATACAAACATGATAAACAAAGTAATGGATAAAACAAACAAATATATAAAACTACAAAACACTAATTGGTTTGTCAACAATCAGAACTATTTTGTTTTTTCTTTTCACACATTTTCTTTTGTTACTTTCAATATAAACTATCCTTTAAATTGGATTCTTAAAAACTTTCTAGCATAACGAATTTTCTGAGAATTAATTTTTATCATAATATCCACCTATAGCTAATTCATCCACCTATAGTTGCAAGTTGGTAAGATGTATGCAAGAATTTTGGATCAAAGAGTACGAAAGGTTACAGAAAGCAAGATATGGGATGTCCAAGGAGCGTTTGTGGGCGGCAGAGGATGTATAGACCAAATTTTTTCTCTGCGTATGGTTACAGAAAAGGTCCTGGATAAAAACCAGAAGCTTTTTTGTGCTTTTATAGACCTTGAAAAGGCCTATGATAAAGTCAACAGAGAAAAACTATGGGATATATTGTCAGTGTACGGAGTGAAGAGCAAGCTGATACGCGCAATCGCGTCATTGTATGAGAATAGCGAGGCATGTGTTCGTGTCAACGACACAGTAACGTCGTGGTTCTCTATAAATAGTGGCGTAAGACAGGGGTGCGTGTTGTCACCATGGCTCTTCAATCTGTACATTGATTTCTGCATAAGAGCCCTAAGGGATGAAAATAAGGGTCAGAAACTGAGTACTGTAACAGTGCGTGATTTGATGTATGCAGACGATAAAGTCCTGTTAGCAGAAAGCGTGGAAGAGTTACAGTATCTAGTAAGCATGGTATATGAAGGATGCATAGAGTACGGACTGAGGATGAATGCTAGCAAATCAAAGGTAATGGTCTTTGAAAAGTGTGAAAGCAGAACATCGTGTCAAATAAAAGTAGAGAATGAATGGCTTGAACAAGTCGACGAATATGTTTATCTGGGAAGCATGTTCCAACGGAATGGACGGCCTGATAAGGATATTGAAAGAAGAGTTATGGCAGGAAACAGAGTGAATGGAGCACTTAAACCAGTTATGAATGATAGTAACGTATCAAAGGAAGCTAAAGTTGCCATTCATAACGCATTTGTAGTGCCAACCTTAATGTATGCAAGTGAAACCTGGACATGGCAGAAGTCGCATGAAAGTAGAATAAATGCAGTGGAAATGAGATCGTTACGAAGAATTTGTAATAGAACGATGTATGATAGAGTTAGAAATGAGGTCACTAGGAAATAATGTAAGATGAAGAAAGATGTAGTAACTAGAATGAAAGTTAACACACTTAGATGGTTTGGTCACGTGGAAAGAATGAATGAAGAACGCTTGACGAAAAAAATATATAAGGCTGACAGGAATGGAAAAAGAGGTCGGGGGCGCCCAAAAAAAGGATGGCACGACCATGTGAATGATATTCTGAAAGAAGGAAATGTTAGAAGTCTGAACAATAGAAGAACATGCATGAGACGTAGCATGAATGTTGACGAGGCGGTGAATGTATGTCAAGATAGAATAGTGTGGCGTTCTGTTCTCTCTGCCTACCCCGCGAGGGACATGGCGTGATGGTATGTATGTACAAACAAACCTAACCAATCTATTTTTACTAAACTTTTGTAAGTTAGGTTTAAAAAATCGGTAAAAACTAGGCTTTCCTGGCTGGTCAGGGAGGCAGTACCTTTATAATAAAGCAAAATTTTTGTTATAACTATTTTGTCCTTCCTATACCTATTTAATATAATTTTTGTTTAAAAATTTGTTGTCTCCTGCATCATTTTGTTGTATTGGAACCACAGATAATTTATCAAAGGTATTCAAAAGAACACAGTGCACAGTTTATTATGTTGGTAGTTCTGCAGCGTATCGCAAACTTGATTGTGATTGGCCGAATCATACTGGTTTTCGAAACGGCTGGTTTTACGAAATGTTTGTGACTTTAATGTCGTTGAATAGGATATGAGAATTTTTAAAGTGTTTAAAAT
Source organism: Molanna angustata (assembly GCA_963576475.1). NCBI lineage: Eukaryota > Metazoa > Arthropoda > Insecta > Trichoptera > Molannidae > Molanna > Molanna angustata. The sequence goes on from OY754975.1 coordinate 9,298,388, forward strand.
AAGTAGAGATTTTGTCATCCTTATTATAAAAAACAAACGTATTACTTGATTAACTTTGTTCTTTCCGTTCGTTTCAGTTATGCGATAAATTCCTGATTTCATGTTTATTTTCGTTTTGTATTAACGGGTAAGTCATTTTGAGTTGTCCGAATATTGAACATTTTCGTTTTATCTGTTACACAATTCAAGAAGTGATGGATTATTGTATCGTGCTAGCATTTTTAGTAGCAAATGTGTCATAAATGTGGATCTAATACGAATTGTTTTAAAAACTATGACTGATTTAAGTATTCGAACTTGTGCATTTACAAGTCAACTGATATGTTTTGTTGTAGATAATTGAAAACCGAATCATGTCTGAGGTCGCAATGGATGGAGTACCTCATATGTTATCGTTGTTGACGGAATTTGATGACATTAATCGATGTAACAATGTTCTCAACGATGGAGGCGCCGAAGAATGTAAGTTGTTTTTAATAATATTTTGTATGATTATGGTATACACAATATCTGTATAATAATTGAAATTCCTAGAAACTGTATGTTGATATGTAATTAAAGATAAACGCAATTTTAGAATCCTGTAACCACAAAATTTCCTCATTTTTAGAGTATGTACTTAATTATAATGCTTTATTCCTTCTCTAGCCACATCCTATCCCAGATTATTTTTACCCTGGATGTTTACATACTTTTTATATTATGTTCTCATAGTAATTATTGTACAATATAATATGTTTGTGATATAATGTTATTGTTCTGTTTGTTCATAATAATATTTTGTATTGGTAAATAAAACAAGTTTATTGCCTATTTTTTTCATGATTATTATTTCAATTTACAAACCAATCAGTTTTCAGTCAATTTTTTGTTAGGTGAAGTTTATTTTCATTAATTATCCACCGTGCATATCAATTTTGTTGTGCAAAGAATAAAAATGCACCATGCTCGAATTTTATAATGTAATGAGGTTTTTTAGTAACCAAATTTCTTCTGCAGTTTCATATTGTGTAATATACTTCATATTTTATCTATGTATTGTACACTGTTTCCAATGAAGCTATATTTATTTACTGAGTATTTTCACTAAATTTTGTTCATCAGCCGATGATTCTTGATAGAACTCAATATTGTCAATAAATTAAAATTAAATACTCATTGGTTTTGCTTTATTTATTCCTCTTTTTCATCTTTTAATAGATAAATTTCAGATATGTTCTATAGGATTTAGTCTTAATCATGGATTGAGGATGTCCAACATTCCCTCCATCTCTTTGGTGGCTATCCCTGTGGTCGCCAACCTTCTGGAAATCCACACATAGCAAATTTTGTTTAGATTATTGTTGTATTTTTTGGGAGGCTCATCGTTATAGTAATTATGAAACACATCAATTATCAATATGTATTTTATTCTATGTAATTAGTATTTTTCACATAATCAGCTTTTTTTAAAGCATTATGGTGTTTTATCACTTTTTGAACTGATAAAATATATTGATTATGAATTTTTATTTGCAGACTTCCTCCGTTTCTTGGAAATATTGGAGAGCTGGCAGCAGCAGTATGCAGCGTCCGAAGCGGAAGCTACGAAGCTTCAGAAGGAACTTCAAGATGCCCAAAAGGCCATTTCAGTTTGGGAAGCTAAATTTACACACGCTAGAAAATTGTTGGATGCCGAGAAAAAGCACAGACTCAAAGCGGAACATGAAAGAGATGCGTTGGTATGAAATAAAAAAAAATAATCTATGATATTTTTTAACCATTGTGGTGTTTCTTGACTGCCATCGGTATTTACTTCCGTTTGTCCATGGTGTATTTCAAGTTTTATATCCCAAGATCCAAAAGTTCTGCTACCACAGATACAACTGCGTCTCCACAGTCTGGATCTGTGAGAAGATAAACATCATAAACCTCTAGAATGTGGCAACTTGTTTTTGGGTGCGTGTTAAATTAATACTTGACAGAAGTACCTGTTAGTTGCTCGAGAAGCATTACATTTCCAAATTCCAAAAAATAACAGTTTCAATCAATAAATTGTCAGACTTTAAAATATCTATGACAGATAAATATGGGATTTGCAGACAGTTTTTAGTCAAGTAGGTATTCCTTATTAGTTTACTTCTAAGCTACTGTTTTTGTAGGTATGATGTGACGTATTTGACCCAAAGATCTGTCAAATTTTCATTTTATTTGTTAGTGATAAGGTGTATCGATAAAATTGTTACAATTGTTTACTTGTTGTTTAATATATGAGAATAAGAAAATTATTTTCTTAATTTATCGATAACAATTTATTTTATTGAACGGTGGAAATTATAAAAATGTATCATAAATTACAGGAAAAGCAGATGATATTGGCACGAGAGTTGTTATTCAGCGACAACAGGGAGAAACTCAACAACGAAACGCTGGAAAAGTTGGCATTCCTGAACCAAAATAGCAACCGTAACACTCCCCGTGGATCAGATCAACAGGCACATGCAAGACTCAACACCATCAATGAGATGAATTCTACTGGTAAGATAATTTTGCTTATTAACTGGATACTTCATTAAGAATTTTAAATTTGTCATTTTACGAATAAGGAAGATGTAGGATCAAACGCAAGCATTTTTATTTTTGCTATAATAATGAAAATTGTAATCCTTTATGCTTATAATGAGAGGGAAAAAGTACCTACTCCAGCATCTTATAATCCAGGGAAGGATACAGGGGAGAAGAGGGCCAGGCCGACGAAAAATTTCATGGCTCTGTAACCTGAGACGTGGTTCAGAAAAAGTGCAATGGCACTGTTTAGGGCACCGTGAATAATGAAGTGATACAATAGACGATCATGTATGAGACGATGCATGAATGTTGACGAGGCGATGAATGTATGCCAGGAAAGAAAGGTATGGCGTTCGGTTCTCTCTGCCTACCCCGTAAGGGACATGGCGTGATGGTATGTATGTATGTATGTAATAGAGACGAAATTGGAATATTAAGGGAGAACCAGGAAATCAAGGCACCTACAGGGCATACAATCTGTCATCGGCTGGTTCATGTGATCACTTTATGCGCTTGCGCAATGTTCACCAATTGTGCCTTTTTATTGAGTTCCCTATCAATCCAATTTTTTGAAATAGATATTGTTGATGTTGAAAATAAGCTGTTTTTACAATTGCCATCTATGAAATGACGAAGAAACTTTTTTGTAATGAACTCTATCGAGGAATTGGTTTGTAAACAATGAAAGCCACTTATAAATAAGGTAACAGTGCTTTCGCATAGATGTTACCCCTGAACTGTGCCTGAAATATTACTTCATTTTCGGCTTGTTTACCTACATGTACCAATGTGTATGTAAATTGAATATTTTTATAATTGCACATACCCAACCATTTGATTTTTTCCCTATCGGAAGTCAATGATATTTATAATCAATTTTTATTATTCTTATTATATCTGACGAAACATATTTTATACATTTTTATATGTACTTTCATACAAAAAAGTGCTTAATAGTTATCTTTTTACTCCAAATTCATGAATGCATATATTTGCACATATGCATCCACCTCTCTTGGAAGTTATTAGATTGAGTCTTCACAATAAGACTACATTATTGCTTTGTTGTTCCAGTTTCTGGAGATATATTTTTTATTTATGTTTATATGCAGGCAATCTTTTATCGGATCAGAGTTTCTCTCGGTCAGAAGACGATCTGGACGAGTCGATGGTCAATGCTAGAAGGTCGTGGAGGAGGCATCATCCTTCTGCTCCGTCAGCGCCCCAACCTGTCGAAGAACATCCACCAACAAAGAAGAGGAGGTCCTCTGGAAGTGGAAAGGTAAACAATTGATATTTTCTCAGCAATGTTTGGATCATACACTTCCTTCTTCAACCTATCACTTTTTGGTGGTTTCTCCATCATCTGGATAATTTGGTGTTTTCTTATTTCTTATGTGAATTGGTTTTTTTTTTACTTATTTATTAATATTCATGCATGACAATAATAAAGGCTTGTTTATTTTCATTTAGGAATGATCTATCATAAAACAGCATTATTAAAACTTATTCTCTAACCACCCAAAGTAATTTATGATATAGGTATTTTGGAATAATTTTTTTTTTAAATATTGTGTTTACTTAACTGATTTAAAAAAATCAATTAGCTAATTGCAAATGTGGCACGGAAGAAAAAGGTAGAAGGATGAAATAAGGAATATTAATTAACAACAACTATGTGTATATTTGCGTGTCTATAATGTCATCATTAGAAATGTGTAAATAAGATAAGATATTGTAGAAAAATGACATGAAATGTTTGAGAATAAATGCAGTGAGGTTCACTATATTATTATATTGTTTGATTATAAACGATTAAAGAAGAGAATAAATAGACAAAAAGGGTCGAAGTGAGAGATAAAATTCTTCCTTGAAAAGTCTTCCACAAACAGGTTGATGAGATCATAAAAGTTTAGAAGGTGAAGAAGTCGAAAGTTCAGAAGAATCGCAATAACAGAGCACGGTTTACTATTGCTGGATGCAACACATTTTTCGTCTTGCTGGATCCAGTACTGCAGATCCACATTAAATTAATTTTCCAAATACTGGCATTGAAGACTTATGTTGTTTCAATAAAACATTAAAATTCCATGTAAAATTGTGACAACTCTTGCATGAAATCTTCTTAGTATCCAAGTAAGACGAGCATCTTGACAAGCATCGATCCATCACCTCATAGATATTCATGCATCGCCTCATACATGGTTGTGGTTAAATGTTTTATATATTTCCTTTTTTCAAAAATTCACATCGTTGTGCCATCCTTTTTTCGGAAGACCCCAACCTGTTTTCCTATTCATTTCAGCTTTGTATATTTTCTTTCTCAGGCGTTCTTCATTCGTTCTTTCAAAGTGGCCAAACCATTTCAGCTAGTTCACTACTTAATGCCTTATTTTTTTACCTGACATTTGTCCCTTGTATATCGAATCATTTTTGATGATCTTTGTAACCAGTGAACTGGAAACTTGTTACCATACCATATAGTTTCCACTGCTGAAAAAAGTAGTTTTCGTTGAGTTTCATATGTGTAACAAAATGGATTAGCTTTGTCTTTAGACAACCAAACACTTTTTTCTACAATTTTTCTGCTTCATTTGGAATTTTACCTTTTACCAACATTGAAATATTTTGCCTAATATACAAAAATATTAATCAATATAATTTCCGCAATAATTTGACAAAATAACAACAATTAAGTAGAGATATCACTTTTTCATAGTATTTTCAATTGAATAAAATATACTCATATAATGTACAACAAAGTTGTCTTTCATTTATGAGAATATTGTATTGTTGGATCCAACAATACAATATACTCATATAATGTACAACAAAGTTGTCTTTCATTTATGAGAATATTGTATTGTTGGATCCAACAATACAATATACTCATATAATGTACAACAAAGTTGTCTTTCATTTATGAGAATATTGTATTGTTGGATCCAACAAATTATTAAGAAATTGGCAAAAATCCTGCTGGATTACAATCCCTAACACAATCAAACTTCAAAAAACACAATGACAAATTTTTCCAAGCAAAAGACTACATTATGTCCAATTCTGATTCGTCTAAATTTATCCGTCTGAATTTTAGTACATGAGAAATGTAAAAAAGGTGCTTGCATTTATACAGGACTCATTACGTCACACCGCGCGAACAAAATCCTTTTATCCATGGTCCCCCGTTGGTTACAGACGTTTACGTACTCTGAAACGAATCAGAATAGGACATATTTACCTATTCCAAAATTTGTTGGTTCATTTCTATTATACAGTTGCGCTGTTTGTCTCATTAAATTGTAAAGGAAAGCTTTAGAAACTATATTTGTCAAATAGTTAGCCTGAATATTCCTTTTCCATCTTTCTGTTGCTTCCTTCATTTCCTCATTGCTATGATCAGATCTATTTTTTTTTTCTTAATGTTTTCTTTTCTTCTCTAAGTCATTAAATTATTTTATTTTTTTTTATTTTCAAGGCATTGCATCCTATTGGATGATTTGTGCCAAAAAATCGACAAATTAACAATTTAACATAAACAAATAAACTCAGACATTATACTGAAATGAAAATATAAAAATTTTAACAAATACATAAGAATTAAATAAACAAATTAACACAAACAAATAAACTCAGACATGGAACTAAAATAAAGATATAAAATTTACAAATACATAAGAAGGAAATATACAAATTGACACAAACAAATAAACTTAGACATGGAACTAAAATAAAAATATATAAAATTACAAATACATAAGAATTAAATAAAAAAAGTAACACAGACAAACAAACTCAGACATGGCACTCAAATAAAAATATAAAATTAACAAATACATAAGAATTATAAAATTACAAAGTTGGTCTTAAGTGATTTTAAGAGGATCGCTTTAGTAGATTCCGAAGCTGAGCTCAATTACGACTCCAATAACGACTCTATACTTAAGTCATTAAATACTATTGTACCAAATTAACTTTAGAGACTTCACGTTGCTCGTGTTGGTTGGAATAAATTGCCTTATGGCAATAATTCTGCCTTTGTGCACTTGCTGTACAAGACCTTCATCTTATTTTACATGCTCGAATATTGAGTGTTTAAAACTTTGCTTATTTTCTTGTCCTTTGTATTTAAAAATCACGTTGAGTAATAGTGCATTTGAATTGGGAAATTTGTTTCATATGTTCTTGTATAAAATCAGCTTTGTTATATCTTTGCATGAAGTTGGAAACTAACATAAATGGAGCCGCTAACGGGGGTAGGGTTGTCGCTACCACGACGCTTACTTTGGACCGCTGCTCTGCTAACTGCTCAGCTAATGGTAGAATCACTGCATCTTCCATAATTGAGGTAATTAATCTTTATAAATGTCAACAGTAATTGTTCTACAGCAAACAGGCTTTGATTGTATTCTGTGAGGAACACGATGAAGACATACGGTGAACAATTGAAACCAAATAAATATTTTTATTGAAGAAAAATATTTGTGTAACAGTGCACAGTTTAACACACTCTTATTGTTTATTAATTATTTATTTATTAGTTGGGGTGGTAATGTGCACTGTGACCATTAGGATCTTTTGCACTCCTACTTACTTACCAGCGTTCCGGTTGGTTGCAATATCCCCTCATGTCTCAAGAAGCTCAGAACCCATAGGGGATTTAATGATTTAATATCCATTTGAGTCTTACCCAAAGTATATGAACGAAAAAGCATTCCAACGGGAATTGAAAACATGTCTATATTAAGAACTGAAGTGAAGTGTTGCTGTATATTATGAATGACTATTATTTGACAATTTAAAACTAAGAATTATTGTCATGAGCCAATTGAAAACATGGCTATATTAAGAACTGAAGTGAAGTGTTGCTGTATATTATGAATGACTATTATTTGACAATTTAAAACTAAGAATTATTGTCATGAGCCAATTGAAAACATGGCTATATTAAGAACTGAAGTGAAGTGTTGCTGTATATTATGAATGACTATTATTTGACAATTTAAAACTAAGAATTATTGTCATGAGCCAATTGAAAACATGGCTATATTAAGAACTGAAGTGAAGTGTTGCTGTATATTATGAATGACTATTATTTGACAATTTAAAACTAAGAATTATTGTCATGAGCCAATTGAAAACATGGCTATATTAAGAAGTGAAGTGTTGCTGTATATTATGAATGACTATTATTTGACAATTTAAAACTAAGAATTATTGTCATGAGCCAATTGGTTTTTTTGTAAAAAAAATATATATATCCATTGCTTTGCATAAATCCATTCATTTAACATACACATACTTTATTTATGATTCATTATCATAGGTAAATAAAGATCGGCCTTTGTGGCTCAGTTGGTTAGGCTGCTGATCCAAAGGTCCCAGGTTCGATTCCCTGTGGAGACACTTTTTAATTGTGTTTTCAGTCTGCAACTTGTTATTGGGTGCTTATTAAATTAATATTTGACATAGTACCTGTTAGTTGACCGAGAAGCAATATAAAGTAATAATGATTTGTAGTATATTTTTCAATCTTTCTTAAACTAATTCCAATCATTATCTCATCTTTTTTATTTCGATCCTATAATTAATATTGACCTTTCAGTGTTGATGATTGATGAACACAATCGACCCTTGACTTCTGTGCTGATGTCCTGTGTTCGTATCCCAACAGATTAATTGAAAATGAATCCTAGGACTTCTCACTTACACTTTTAAATCTGTATATTAATCATATTACTACATAATCTAAAATAAGAAGTACATAAAGAAATTGGCAATAAAAAAAAACCCTCATACGTTTTATTCGTTAAAATCAAAGATATTTAGAATACTTAAAATCTTTTGCCTAAGTTATCTTATATTTAATTATTTAACAGGGCTACGGAAGTAACGGAGCATCCGAAACAGATTTACCAAATACGAAAAAAGAAATGATGCCGCCCACTCCAAAAACTACACAATCTGAGTACAATATAAAAATAGAATCCAAGAACGATGGATATTATAAAACTAATATCAAGAACTTTACTCCGTCCGCTCCACCCAGTAAGCCTGGTAAGTGGATATTCTTTAACTACTCTCTTGAAAATATGTTACCTATCAAATTGATATTATATCAAATCTACAACATCTTTGAATTCTGAGATTATCATGAAAATAGAAATGAAAGCAAATTATTATTTTATTTTGATTTAGGAAACATACATACCACCACGCCATGTCCTTGTTATTGGTAAAGGCATATAAAAACTGAGTGCCATTCAATTCTGTTTTTGTATAAATTCATCGCTTCACTAGCATTCATACATGCTCGTATGTTATTTGCATTTTGTGAATATTTTTCACATGTTCGTGCTATAATTTTCTTTATTAGGTCCCTATTTCTCATTCCGTCTCTGTCGGCTCCATAAATTTTCTTTGTCAGTCATTCTTTGTTTATTGGAAGTTGTGTTTACCTTCATTCTGTTAAAAATAATATCCTTTTTCAAGTAACACTCACCTCTTATGTCTACATTCCTTATTCAGTCTTATATTATTTTTGCAGCATTTGCAGCTTAATCTTACTAACTAGGGAAACAAATTGTTTATTAATACATTCCCGACGAGAAGTTGACGGCAGTAGCGGAATTGCTTATAGAAGCCGAAAATCTTGGCTTGCCTATGAATATTATATTAAGAAATTCTAGACCTAATACTTTTTTTTGTCTGTTAAATATTATTGAAACTATACTACAAGATTCAAAATTGAACCGTATGTAGATACGATGCTTGACAGGGCAACAAATGTAAATATTATTTTGGCATTTGATTTTAAAATATTTTCATGGCCACTCTATGAACAACGATGCTAAAAAACGTAAAATTTTCGACATTTCCCAATTTTCTTTCAGGGTTTGCCTAGTCCGAAGTTTCTAGGCATGCCCCTGGTTGATGGGACTTTAGATTGCCTCGGCAGGTACACAAAATAATGTGCATTACAAAGGTTTTCAATTGTTTAATGATTTGCCAGAATGTGTGAAGGAAGCATCTGTTCTTGCCGCTTTTCGTCGCCTAGGTATTGAAAACATAAAGAAAAAAACTTTTTACATAATTATGCTTCCTTTGTTTTCTGTCTATGGATATAAGAATATTTTATTGTTAGTTGTTTTTTATAAGTCATACTATGTAAATTGTTTTTTTTTGTTCTAACATTGTTTATTTTGTTTATACTAGGTGTAAGAAAATGTATTTATTTTTTACACATCTAAATAAAATATTCATACATACATTTGTTGAAACATAATTTTTGGCTCACACAAATTATTTTCTAGGATTCCAATGGCTCCTGGCCAGTGTGATTGGAACACTCTTAATGAACGAGCGCAACCAGAGGACTATGCAAAGGAGTTTGTGGCTTTTTGGGTCCGGATGGGCATATTTAGTCTCATATGTGTTGACCGACACGACAAGAAGAAGAAGGAAAATAATTGATGAAAATTGTTTTTATTTCAGAAGTGGAAACAAATTGGGGCACAACAGCATTGGCAGGAAACACCGGAGTATGCAGCCCGAGAGGCACAGCTCGTCCTCGTCAACACACCTTTGTCAATAAGACCATCATAAGGCCAGAACCTTGCACAACGTGTGGTAACAGGTATCATTACACTTATTTCTTACATCTTTATTTATTTATTTTAAATTAACTTGTTAGTATACGAAATATAAATATAGTTATCGCTAAATATCTAGAAAAATCAAGTGGGTGCTCAGAAGACAAATTGGTACTACAGGCCAAATCCCAATTTAATGAAGTTCATGGGACCACAGAAAATGTTTCGTTGTACTGAAAATTCTCTATAATAAATGCTTGTTTTTTATTTTGTTACTGTCCATTATCACACAATAAATAAAAAAATTGGAAAAAATAAATTAGAACCACCGAAACACCAAATATGGGTCGGCCTTCATGGATCAGTTGGTTGGGTATCTGACTGCTGATCTAAAGGTCCCGGGTTCGATTCCCGGTGGAGACACAGTTTTTAATTGCGTTTTCAGTCTGGATCTGTGAGACGATTAATATCGTAAGTCTCCAGAATGTGGCAACTTGTTATTGGGTGCGTGTTAAATTAATATTTGACATAGTACCTGTTAGTTGCCCGAGAAGTAATAAATAATAATAATAATAATAAAATATACTACTCATAAAAACAAAGGCTTGCACTTGTAAACCATATGTTACTTACGCAATATCTAATTGGTACGTACTGCACCGCCTTGTGTCAAAAACAGACGGAGTTCACATAAAATTGAAACGTCGTTTTAGAAAAAAAGTCATTCTGAGATCGGCTTCGCTACAGCGAATTTTTTCTTCAGTACATTTTGTATACAGGTTTATCAGGGACAAAATACATATACGTTATTTTGAAAATTTCGTTACTTCAGTATACGTTATTCAGAGATTTGACCTGTATTTGCTTGGTTGGTTTGATCACGTGTGAGCACAAACCCCCTGCCTCTACGTCAAAAAAATCTGATTATGTTTTTTTGTAAAAATGATGAACAAGTGTTATGAAAAATCTACATTTTAAATCCCAACAATAAGAGTCCCAGGTTCAGTTTCCTGTGGAGACACACTTAATCACTGTAGTTTGAGTCTTGATTTGTGATATTAATATAAGCATACAAAATGTGGCAACTTGTTATTGAATGCAAGTTAAATTGATATTTGAAATCATACCTGTCCGTTGCCTGTGTGGAAATATAAAAAATAAATAATTGTGTTATAATATATCATTTTAGAATAAGATTTGCCAAAGCTGTAGTCAAGTGTAGTGACTGTCGCGCCGTGTGTCACGTTGAGTGCAAGGAACGACTGCCATTGCCCTGTGTACCGGCACATCATACGCCAAACTCCAACGCCAATTATATCGGTACGATCGCCGATTTCACGCCAAACGTCAGTCCGATGATACCGGCGTTGATTATACACTGCGTCAACGAAGTGGAATCTCGAGGGTTGAACGAGGTTGGATTGTATCGTGTCCCAGGGTCTGAGAAAGAAGTCAAGGCTCTGAAGGTTTGTTTTTATTTTTTTAACGAAATGTTGAATTTAAAACATGTTCAACGCAAACATTTTTTTTTTATTTAAATTATATCATTTATGCTGAATTCATCACTTATTCAAAAATATCAATCCAAATACACTTCAGTAGATGTTCTACAGTATGTAAATTATTATTGATACCAATAAGAACTCCTGTTGTTTTTCTCTGAATAGATCAAATCAGAGACTTGAATGTGTTACCATAAAAAAAATTATACAATCCTGATAACTTGTCTGTAAAAATAAAAAATATTTTTCAACATTCTTGTAATCATTAATCATCTTTCTCGTGCAATTAAAAAAATGTTAGTCATTTTACTTTTCCTGTATCAGTGGATTTTAATTTATTGATTAATGTATTTTCCAGGAAAAATTCATGAGGGGCAAAGGAACTCCTCCGTTGGGCAACATTGACATAAATGTGATTTGTGGCTGTATCAAGGACTTCCTCAGGTCACTGAAGGAACCATTAGTTACCTATACTCTGTGGTCAGGTAAGTTCGTTTAATCATTTCTCTCTTTTCTCTGTCACATCCCTTCTGTTCCCCTTGTGGCCCTCATGTGGTGAATCCAAAAGTCTTCAACCTCCAGGCCAGTCAAGATTACCGTAGTCTTTTTTTTTTCAAGGCATCTTTTGACATAATTATGTATTTCTTATCTAGTAAACTTGTTAACTTGTAAGACAATACTTTGAGTACATTTTAATCGTGCATGTGGCATGCTCTTCAACCAAAGCCAATGTTCTGTATACTATACCGATAATTTTATTTCAAAAACTTCCACAGTGAATAAGTTTTCATTTGTTATGTACTCCATGATGACATAGTATTGAATTCTGTGTCTTCAAGGAGTTTTACCGAGAATTGTCTTTCAACAAATTAAAAAGACCTTGTAATTGAGCCCATTTATATTCATTCTGTTAACAAATCCTTTTTCTTATGTCTTCTTTCTTAAATCCTCATTTATTTTTCTATCAGTGTCTTGTGATGTAATCCTTGGTAGTTATATCTCATTTCTACCATATTCTATCATCTTTCGTAAGTTTTCTTACAGTGATTTATCAATTATTTTGGTATATAGTTTTAGACATAAAACCAGTCAAGTTCTTTATAGGTATAAATTACATTTTACAATTTCGTAGGTTTTGCTGTCCTCTACGTAAACTTTTACAGATAGATAGTACAGAAAAACAGTAAAAATAAACATTGGATGAATCAATGACAAAATCCTTGATTTCTCAGACTTTGTGTCGGCTACTGAGATGGAAGACAAGAGTGACAGTGTGGCAGCTTTGTACCAAGCCATCAGCGAACTGCCCCAACCCAACAGGGATACCCTCGCCTTCATGATGCTTCACCTGCAGAGGATAGCCGAGTGTGCGGAATGCAAGATGCCCATAGAGAACTTGGCCAAAGTCTTTGGACCCACCATTGTGGGATATTCGGACAGCGACCCAGAACCCAACTACATGTACAAACAGACAGTGCAACAATTTAATGTAAGTAACTATTTTTAAATATTCACTCGATTTCTATATTTTAGTCGATGGATGAGTTAATGTTGCCGTTAGAAAAGAAATATAAAAAATAATAAGTAATTTCCATAGACTCTTGATTAACCCAATCAAGACGGGTAGGTACAAGTACTTGCATTCCGTACGGACGGACAGTATTTCGCGTCGTACACAGTTTTTTTTCAATCTCGTTTTAATTGAATATAATAACGGTAAAAAAAAAATCTAACGATGTAGATATATGATAAAAAGATCAAAGATAAACAAAAGATCACATAAACTCAATGAAATTGAACACTTCATAATATAAACATAAGATAAATGAAGATTAATCTCCATCGTGGTTATCTCCATACAAAAAAGTACATGGCGTCATTGATATGTCACGTGATCCATCCGGCATTCGATGTAGATAAGGAATATGCGCCGATTTGTATTGTTAAGGATCGAATTCAAAGCAGAATGTTGAGCGCGAAACAACAATATGAACTGACGCAGTATCCCTCTCTCCTACGCGCATGCGTATTAGATCCTTACAAAGTGCGGGAGAGTGTGAATTTCGCCGGCGATGATCGATGAATTTCAGTGTTTAGAGTTTTTAATTTTTTTAAATAATTTAACAATTGTTTTGTTGATTCACCGACAGATGTCTTGAAGTCAAATATATGGGAGTAATATTCATCCAATTTTCGTCTCAATCAAGTATGAATTTACTGAGATATGAAGGTTCACAATTGTGTATAGCCATGAGGGTATGTATAGATGACACTCGGCGTTTAGGCACGCTGCCGGTGGGCATCTATACATGACGCTCGTCTTAAAAAGGTTAAATTATAAAATGTAATAGGTTATAAACCTAAAGAAATGTGAACTCAAGCTATCAGAATCAGTCATTTCATTATTGATTCTCAAATCATTTTATAAATGTTTTGGAAAACAGCGGTTTATGGCCAAGCTACCAGATTTTTCTATTATTTTTATCTTTCTATATTTCATTTGTAAATAAACTCCCAATCATTATATTTTTATTAGCCTTGTAAATGATGAGACGTTCGCTTTACATATTCTTACTATATTGTGAAATGATTTACACATTAGTCAATGATATATGTGTAAAGTGAACCAATTTAACCAAATCAAAATAGTAATCTGTTAAATCGGATATTTTTTTAATTGCATATACGCAAACATTGGATTTTTTCCCTTTCGGGAGTCAAATGATATTTTTATTGACAAACATTTTTTCAACATCTCAATAGAGACGAAGTTAGGATAATGTAGAAGAACCAGGAACTCGAGGCTCCTACAGGGCTTACGACCTGTCATCGGTCGTAACATCGGTTATCGGTCATGACAGGTCGTAAGCCCTGTGGGTGCCTGATGTTACGACCGATGACAGGTAGTAAGCCCTGTAGGTGCCTCGAGTTCCTGGTTCTTCTACAATATCCCAACTTCGTCTCTATTGAGATGTTGAAAATATGTTTATCAATAAAATAGTAATCTGTTGTATCAAGTAGTTGAAAAAAAATTGTTTTTTGGAAGTATGAATATGTCCTTGTAACAAGAACATTCTTATATACAACCTCATACATTGCCTAAACCTAGCAAATGCTTGTGAACATACCGTATAGGTGAACAAAATTTCATATATATGTTGGTTGACCAGGTGATGGAAAAGTTGCTGGAGATATGCTCCGACTATTGGGCCCGTTTCACCGCCGTGACCTGCTCGGACGGATCAAGTGTCGCCGCCACTCCCCCCACTCCCGCAGTCCTCCGCACCCCCTCCCTGCGTCCCCGCCCACGCTTGTCCACCGTGCCCCTCCCTGGCACCACTCCCAGGTCAACGTTCGCCAGGCAGACACCATCGCAGACGCCGAGCACCAAGTCCTCGACCACCAGCCATTCATCCAAAAGGGGATTCTTTTACACTCCCATCAGTGAGAGGTAACTGTTTTCATACTCCAGTTAATGATCATCTATATGTCTACAAGACATATCTTAATATTAAGTATTATTATCAGTCAGGCAGCCAAGCTTATATGTCTGATGTTAACAGTATATATTGCACCAAGTCCAACTGTCAGGACTAGCAACACCACCAACGACTATCACTCATTCCTGCCCCAGATTCATAAGTTCTAAAAGGAATTTACGTGTATATATATTTTTTTATTTATAACTTCCAATCAACCATATCCATTTGTTGAAGTAATATAAATGTTTAATATTTTATTTTTTATGAGATGTTGATTTTTTTTATAATGTTTATGACACTAGATGTATGACTTAATAATTTTTTACACCTAAATAAAAATATTCACACATTTGACCTGCTTTAAATTTTTATCAGCGGTGGTCTATAGTTTCCGGTAAATAACTTGAGCATTTTAATTGTGGAGTATAGCGGTTTGCACATACCAAGTAGAAAACACAAATATGCACTCTGCGCACCCCACATGACATGCTCAACAAGTTTGTCGCTAACTATGCTAACTCTCACATAAGTCATTAAGAGCAAAAAATAAATTTCAAAAGGTAATACCAATTCAATACTAAGTTTAATTTAATATCAATTAGTGATGACTTTGCACAAATATAAATAGTATCATTAACTCTGGTCATTGTCATCATTAATTGCCATTTGGCAATAAACCCGCAATAAAGTGTGCAAATTATGTGTACTAGAAGATAAAATAAATATGAAAATCTACCGACTGAGATTTTTGCTTTTTTAATTACTTTTCTTGCTATTTATAAAAGGCTTAATTTTGTCTTCATGAAAAAATATTGTATTTCTACAAATTTGGTTATATACAATATTTGTTAGTGTTTCATACATTAGAAAATAATAAGTGTGCATATTTGTGTACATCTCATATGTCCAAGGTCATAGGGTTTTACAAGGACCTTAACATTATGCATTATGTTTGTTGTTGTGTAAGTCAGAGAGAAGGAAAATCTTATATTTTTTAACAAATTTTTAATTATCTCAATAGAGACGAAGTTGGAATATTTACTGTAGGAGAACCGGGAAATCAAGGCACCTACAGGGCTTACGACCTGCCATCGGCTGATTTACGTGATCACTTTATGCGCTTGCGCAACGTTCACCAATTATGCCTTTTTAATGAGATCCCTATCAATTCAATTTTTGAAAGTTCTATATATTGCAATACTGGAATTCTTTTCGCTTGAAAATAAGGATTTATACTACAGCCATCTATGTGTGAAATTATGAACAACATTCTTATTATTTTTATTTATTTTTGTTGTAACGCCATCTATTGAGAGAATTGGTTTTTTTGTAAATAATGAGAGCAACAATTCTTATACCTGAGGTGACAATGCATTTTTTGCATAGAAGTCACCCCTATTGAGATAATTAAAAAGGCATAATTGGTGAACGTTGCGCAAGCGCATAAAGTGATCACCTAAACCAGCCGATGACAGGTCGTAAGCCCTGTAGGTGCCTTGATTTCCCGGTTCTCCTACAGTAAATATTCCAACTTCGTCTCTATTGAGATAATTAAAAATTTGTTAAAAAATATCATTGACTCCTGACAGGGAAAAAAATCCAATGTTTGCGCACATGCAATAATAAAAATATTCGAAAATCTTATAATAATTATTATGTTTTTCAGCAGTTCCGCACATCACATCAACAGAAAATTTTATGGATCAAATATTGACTTTGACAAATAGTGAATAACATATCAAAAGTGCTACTGAATTATTTTTAAGTTTTCGTATTGGGACTCTCGTGTTTTTGATTTGTAGTTTATACCTATTTCCTAACTACCTACATTTGCAATATAACTCACAACTATACCTGTCTACACATTGTCTCGAGACAATAATGTGTGTGTAGCTAATAATAATAATGAACACTTCCTTGCACCCTGCGCAAGTGGTGAGTTTATTGCCATATGGCAATTTCTTCCAAATAACCAGTGTAGCTAGCTTCAATTTAATGAATGTTTTAATTAATTTACATTCAATTTCGTAATACATATATTTTTAGAATCTGTATTTGATTAATAACATTATTTTTGTTACCTATATTATTTTATTGTATTGTTTTGTAGAGTGCGTTTCATTTAAAAAGTGCACTTGAGTGCATGTTGAGTTAGTATGATTACATTTGGTGTTTTTATGCCTTAAAAACAGGATATTCCCTACAATTATTTTTATAAATCTGCACAAATAGTTGAAAAAATAAGTTTGTGTTTAAAATAATTATAGAGAACATGTATCTATCAATATTAAACTCAGATTATCTTATTTAAAAATTTAATATTAAGTTTTACGTGTGACAATAGAGGAACTTAATTTGGAGGTATGGCAACATTATTTAGTTTCATAGACTGACTGACAGCATACCAACATTAACATGATATGCACTTAGTGAAACAAAGAATAGAATCTTTCTTTCATTTAAATATAGTCTAATCAATAAAATGTTATAAAATGTGAAATTAACAGTATTTGTGCATTGTCCTAAATATTGTACATTATTTAAGTAATGTCTTATTTTTTTTTAAATTAATTTACAAAATATGTACAATTACTTTACCTATGTTGTACAATTGATTTTTGAGGGTTGGTTTTTTTTTTTGATAATGTACATGTTTTGTAAAATAATAATTTTCGTTTGTTAAATACTTGATATCTTTTTCTGAAACAGATTCAATATTAATCTTTCTTTATATTTCTTCTATATGTTTATATGAATTTATAAAATTTTATAATTAGATTTATTGTTATAATAAATAAACTGATGTTCGTAAAACAGGAAATGGTTTTGCATATTTTTTTATTGTCGTGTTACTCACATTTTATTTTCGATGATTCATTTTTGTAAAAACTATTTTTGCTATAATACTTATTAATACTGCAAAATTGTAATGATATTATTTTAATAATCTCTTTCCATTGTATTTTTTTTTTCAAATAATTATAATTTATCACGCTGTTTTTCTATGGAAACAGTCAGTTTTTGAAATATCCACATAATCAGTTAGTGCATATTAGATAGTGTGGGAGTGTGAATGAAACAAATTAGCTCTATGTATTAATTCACTTAGGGACAGTATATGATATGTAATAAACTTTTGCAATTGTTTTGAATCATATATGGTACATATTTGGTAAAATATTATGTTAACGGGGTGAACTGTGTCCATTATTTTAGATTTATGTCAAAAATTCTAAATATGTTAGTGCAAACTAATTTACTATGTGAATTATATAAAATAATACTTTTTGAAATTTTGTCATGTTTTTTGTCAGCTGGTATGATAAAAATATACGGTGTAGAATAGAGTATTATATGTGTTAAAATTATTTGTTTATATTATCTTAGTATTAAATTTTTTAATCGCATTAAAAATTAAAAAAAATAGTGACATTCCACAAAAGAAATAGAAATCACTTCTATGAAATCTTCAAAAACAATTTTTGAGTGCAATTTTCCCGGCGGAGACAGAAGTTTTTAACAGTGCTTTTAGTCTGGATCTATTAAGGCGATTAATATTGTACGTCTCCAGAATGTGGCAATTTGTTGTTATTGGATGTATGTTAAATTAATATTTGACATAGTACCTACCTGTTAGTTGCCCAAGAAGCAATATAAAATAAAATAAAATACTTTGAATACATTTTCACGATTTAAAAATTCCATCCATACCATTACATCATTCACAATGTGGGGTGCATTACCTCATAAAAAGGGTTTGCTTTCGCACTAATTTTTAAATATTCAATGCACAAAACCTCTACCAACCGATTCCCCAAGCATTTATACGCATGTGCATTTTTCTTGGGTGTCTGAATATACGAGTTTAGTCCAGGTAAATATAACCTAACCAACCTATTCTATCAAAAAGTTTGGTAATGCCGCGTTGACACTGTCAGAGTGCCCTCGGATCGAGCACACTCGGACGCCACTCGTATTATGTCAACCGGTAATCCGAGCCCGCTCGGGTTACGGCGTCCGATCCGTGTAGACTCGGACCACGTCCTATTGTTCCGAGTTAGCTCGTATAGGAGTAGTGAAACAAAATGGCGGACAACAACAAACATATGTCATCTCGTGGTAAAAATGGTTGTCTGAGCACGATACCACTAATTTTTTAGAATCATACAAAGCGGAAGAAGTTCTATGGAACGTTAAATTAAAATATTAAAAAAATAAAGACGCAAGGAACGCGGCTGTGCAGCGCCTGATACAAAATTTTAATTTTGAAATCACTATAGATGAAGTGAACAAAAAAATTAACAACATTCGAAGTACATACAGTCAATAAAGACAAAAATAAAGAATTCTTATGGCACAGAATCAGGTGCAGATAAAATTTATGTACCTACACTACCTTGGTACGAAATAGCGGACCGATTTTTGGCTAATATAGTCAAATGCAGAAAATCTTTCACTTATATTGTAAGTGCCTATTTGATATTTTTAATGATCAAATAGGTACTTAATGATTTTTAATGACATTTTGCAGCAACAGATCTGTCTGTGCCATATTTATGACCTAAAAAACGAGTAAAAAAGCTTGCATGATAAATGAAAACTAACACCTTACAGCAAAAGAGCTGTCGCAGTTATGATTTTGAATCCGAGTAAAAAAATTTGTGTGTAAACCGCTATCCGTGTACACTCGGATGAAGCTTACTCATACGAGTCCACTCGGTCCGAGCATACTCTGACTGTGTCAACGCGGCATAAGAATAGGTTGGTTTGGTTTGTATGTAGTTATTATTGCGACTTGTGTGAGTGAGTCTCATTATTTATTAAAAATAAGTAACTAGATGCAATTCTAACCAACCTATTCTAAGTAAACTTTTAACTAAACTACTTATGGTGTCCGCCGGCAGAGGATCAGAGCATTGAATATTTTAAAATTGGTGTGAATACTAGGCTATCTCATAAAAGGAAAGATGACACGTGCTTGTATATCCACACACCGGTCTCTTCTCACCCAAAAAGGCACTTTTTCATCCATAAAAAAATTCAAATATGTCAAACTATCACATTAGAATTTTTAGGCTTGTGATTTTGTCAATGTGAATAAAATCAACGCTGTTCACAAAGATTCATTATGTAAATAGATTACTTCCATAGTTCATTTCTTGATTTTTTTTATCATAAAGGTATGATACTATTAAGTTTTTTTTTGATACATGTGTTTTCAAAAGTATTTATTTTTTTACATAATTAATTATATTGTATTGGAAAACTATATTGCTATAGTATGTAACTATTATAAATATAGATTAATAATATATCCTCTTATGTTGCTTTAAAAACAAGCTATGCTAGTTTGTACAATTATCATATATTTTTTTAATAATAAATTCAAACATTTCAGAAACATTGTTTTATTTTCTCGTATATGGTATAGTTATGGGAAAACATGAAGCTATATGGGAAAATAACATGAGAAATGAAGTGTGCAGTGCCGAATGCAAATTTGTTGGTTTTTTTCTTGGTTGATATATGCGCAAACATGGTGCAAACCATCCTCTAAAATTTCTCAAGTTATTTGTCGATATACATAATATTTAACATTATGATAGTATTAAAACATTTTTTCTATATCGTGTTATTGAAGTTTTTGCATAACTTGACTGAGCATCTGGTTACACAAAGCTGCATATGGATTCATCTCAATCAACTGAAAATATGAATTAAGTTAATTTAAAAAATATATATATTAAAATAAGCATTGCCAGGTCTCTATGGCATACAGATTTGGCATAAATAAAAGGCTAGGGATATTTTTACGACTCAACCATAGATAAATTCTTATCATTCTTTCCATACCCATAGAAAACGCAGATAAATCAAAAAATATTTACCTTTGTTTATACTTAGTTATAATAGTAGATCTCGATGAAAAAATGATTTATAAAATTAACTAAATGTAATAAGATGCCAATATTATTTATTTTTTCTTCAAGTTGGTTTCCATGATGCATTTATGACCATTGAAAAAATGACAAAGGTAAATATTTTTGTAACTTGATTTATCTGCGCTTTCTGTGGTTATAAATGACCTAAAAACATAGACGACGTCAGGAAATTTGTCGTGTAAATAGACACTTTGGCGGGAAAACGCTTTTCCCGCCAATTCCGGTCATAAAAATAGTGACACCGTAAATAAAATATGATATAGGGACGGTATTACAGTCGGCCCTCGACTCATTGAGTTTGTTAAACTCAAGATTAATGTTAAGAGGAGATTGAATCCATTTCCGTATTACAGTGCAATATGACATGTCAGTTACTAAATCTTCAATTATAGACATATTTTACTTTTTCTGTGGTTATTATCTGTCAAATTTTAAATAACCTCAAATAATACAAACTACAAAACTGGACGCTACGACTTGAAATACTATTGTTTTATTATCCAACATGGTTAATTTAATTTTTTCACCAAAATAATGCTTTTAATCCGCCAGAAATGTTGAGTTAAATATTTGTCGTTTTAGTGACGTATTTGAGGGAAGATTAGGCCTAAACGGACACTGTTATACGGTAATACGCTATATTTTTGTAAAACTTCAGTTTAGCTCTTAAACTGAGACTGTAATACCGGCACGTAATCTGTGATAACAAAAAAATATAACATACCTATATAGGGGATTAATAATGGATTTTTTTAAAAACCATTAAGTTTTAGGATACCAAGAATGAGCAGAAAATCTATTGAATCCAAATTGATCATGGGCCATGCTATAATAAGGGCCCATACCCATCCTCTTCTTTCAAAGCGACACATACCGCAAAGCGGTTTGTCGATTAGTTACCCCTACTAAAATATTAGAATATCATGATTCCTTCTTTATTTTTTCTTCCTTCTTTATTTTTTTAAAATCACATCAAATTACAAGCAGTTGATACATTAATAATAGATATGAAGATGCGTACTTGCTGTTTCGCAAATGCACTTCCAAGAGCGGCTGCTTTTTTGAAGTCCTCTCTTGCTAATTCCTCCTTTTGATCTTTCCTATATATGACGCCTCTTTGGCAAAGTGCTTGACTACATATTTTTCCCTTTTCTCCAGTCAGTTCAATTGTCTTTGCCAAGTCAGAAAGGCTGGCTGGGAATAAATTTTACAATTAAAGTCAGTTTGTATTTAATTAGCTTTTGTGATTCAGTTGATTTTATGGAATTTTATAATAACATCAATAATATTTAATATTTTTTAAAGGTATTCATATCATCTGTAAATAAGTAAATCGAATATGCAACTTTTAAAATATTCGATTTACATACACATTGGTAAAAGTATGTAAACAAACTAGTCAATAGATGGCGTTACAACAATTTTTTTTCGCTATTTCATAGATGGCAATAGTTGAAATGTGTTATTTTCCAACGAATTATATCCCATTATTATAATATATAGAACTTGAAAAAATTGCATATATAAAGGAACTCAATGAGAAGACATTGCGCATAAAGTGATCATGTAAACCAGCCAATGATAGGTCGTAAGCCCTATAGGTGCCTTGAGTTCCTTGTTCTTCTATAATACTCCAAGTTCGTCTCTATTGAGATGCTGAAAAATCGTCAAGTAAATCTGTGTTTGTCTTAGCAAAGGAAAAAGAAAGTATGTCCTCTAGCTTCGTCACAGAGAAAGAGATGGATTTAAAATATTCACAGCATTCTTTTTACTATGTTTTGTGTTTCTTTTTTGTATTTTTATTTCTACATACCATCACAAAAAACATTTTGACAATAATTTTGGAAAATATATTTTTTTATTACTGTCCAAACTGGATGAGCCAGATTGCATCAACATCTCTGTTAGAGTATGATTATCATCATTGTTGTAATACAATACTTATTTTCAATCAATAATTATTATATTCAAATTTTAATCCCTTACCATCAATATTTCCATTTAATTGATGTACTTGAGCACGATTATTGTATGTTGCCGACCTCATTGGATTCATCTCCACACATTTGTTGAATAACTCGAGTGCTTCTTCATAATTTTCATTTTCTGCTTTGTGTATGGCCATCAATTCTAATTCTTTTATTTCATTATAACCTGTATTACAGTTTTCTCCTTCATTATCATCTGCAAAAAGGCAGTTATAAAAAATATATTCACCAGTCAAAGGATCAATTGAGAAAATGTGTATGGAAACATGTACATGTAGATATGCATACTTATTTTTATGGTTGCATTGTTGCATATACACAAACATTGGATTTTTTCCCTGTCTGGAGTCAATGATATTTTATGACAAATTTTAATGTCTCGATAGAGATGAAATGGGAATATATATTTTTATAGAAGAACCAGGAAATCAGGCAAAAAGTAAACCAGCCGATCACAGGTCATAAGCTCTGTAGATTTCTGACTCTCCAAAAATATATATTCCTGTCTATTGAGATATTAATTATTTGTCATGAAACAATTGAATACTGTCAAATAAGTGTTTTCTTTGGCCACCCGTTTTTCAATTATCATAAATGTATTTTTATGAAACTTGACAAACTCTATGATGGCACTACAAATATTTGGTGATTTGCAATGACATTTTATATATAGACACATTATATGAGAGCAAAATGCGCTACAAAAATGGTACATTTCAACAAATTCTTACAATATCACCAAGAAAAACACAACAACAACACAACAGACAACAACAACAACAACAGCACACACAACAGACTAAAGTAAGTGATAAAGAGATCATACAATAATAGACACACACTGCAGACATATTTTCTCTTTTACTCCATTGCAATAACATTATAATTATCTCTCACACCAAAAGACTGAAAGAGACGAACTTAAATAAGTTATAGCTGTGTAAAAAAGCTAATACAACAGATACCTCTGCATAGCTACAAGCAAATATGACTTGACTACTCTCTCATTTACTCAAAATAAAAATTGAAAAATCCATATAAATATATTAGTTATTGAATAAATATGCAGCATGAAATGATATATCTAGTTGGTCCTTCACAATTCTAGTGTAACATTTACGTTTTTTCTTCAAACAAGATGATATTTTGACTTTTGACTATGACAATATGTTCGAACACTGCAACATCTTGCTTGTATGCGTCATACTTTTTGTTTACTAAATTTTAACACTAGTAAGATCTATTATTTTTATATATCATTGGTGATTTGAAATTTTAATAAAGAACATCAATTGAACCATTGAAGATTTTAGATATAAAACATTTATAATGATATATTGATGAAAGGATAAATATTGTACCTTCGCTGTCCGTTGCTGTGAATTCATTTTCAAATATGCCCTCACCCAATGGCAAAGACGGATTAAAAATACTGTTTAAAACTGCTTTATCTTGATCGCTCAATTCTGGCAGTGTTGACATTGTTGACAAAGAGTATATAATACCTTACAGATATTGTTGATAGACATCACAATGTTTTTCTTATCCAGTTGAAAACAAAGTTATTCAAAAGTCATTTCATCTTTGAATGTTCAGTAGTTCTTAAACTACACAAAGATGTCCTACTGAAATATGTATATAAAATTGCATTTTACTAACCACGTAGAGTTTCAGAGTAAAAAATGTTTTTTTGAGAACGATATTCAAAAATTAAAATAATTCATTTATTAAGTAAGCCTCCATATGTAAATGTGATCACAATAGATGATCATGTTTTTTAATTGTCCTTTTCTTGCAAACAAGGATAATTCATTAATATGACTAATAAACACCATACCATAGTTTTTAAACATGAATATATTGAAAATATAAAATTAATTTACCAAATCCAACCTCTTGACACTGGCAATAATATTCCATTTTAACTGATTGCCGCTAAACAAAAAATAATGTTTAAAATTAGTTTTGAGAAGCATTTTTAAAAGGCACACTAACAGTTGAGAACTAGTTATTTGCATAATTATTTAATTCAACTTATATTATGATGTTGATTTCCAGTTTACCTCGAAACACCTATTTACACAATAGGTAGGTACCTATTTATTAAATATATCTATGCTTACATTTTAATATGATATTGATTATATATTTTTTACTCTCCACTACTAGTGGAGTCATGATTTCACAATTTTTAAGTGTATTTTTTTACATAAATTTCTCAACGGGTATCACGTAGAGAATTGCACACTATGAGTTTCGTCATGATGTGTTTGTATGTATAGCATACGCCGTATCCTTTTTGTGTCCTCTCTACAGCCAAAACGGTAAGTCGAATCAACTTCATATGTGAAAAGTGCATGGACCTTGAGCTGATTAGTTACATACTTACTTACATATCAGCCATATTCTATCCACTCATGTATCCAATGCTGGGTAAAGGCTTCTTCTAAACTTTTACACTTATTTCTGTTTGCTGCCATCCACGATTCGCATGCTGAACAATTTCAATCCAGGGACTCCACTACAGGATTATAGGTGACCATATTACACTGTCTTGCCCCGCCACGTGTCCCACCCATTACCATTTTAGTTTTCCATAGATATTCATTAATTTCTTCTCTATAATTTTATATGTCAAAATTTTCAAAATGCTCTCACGGCCTGGAAAATGGATATTTTTTTATATTGTTTGAACTTTTAATACATTAAAAATACACTCTTCAAAAATGCATTCAGAGATTGTCAATCTTAAAAGAAAGAAAAAACTATGGTCTGTTATTTCTATGTGAAATAAATTGCATATTTGTATGAGAAATGAATATAACATAAGCAATATAGCTTCTGTATGGGAAAATTGAGTGATCACCTTCATATTGATATGTGTCTCTATAGATAAGCGTGTTTTTTTTAATCTCCACTACTATCTTACTCAAGGGGTAGACAGCGAGAACCGAACACCGCATTCTTCTATCCATTGCCACATCAACAATAATACATTGTCTCATACATGCTCAATTTCTCAACATGTATCATGTAGAGAGTGCATACTATGAGTATCGTGACAATGTTTTTGTGTGTATGGTGTATTATTAAAACTTTTGTCTTCTGGGTATCTAATAATTGTTTAAGAATCTAATAAAAACTACATAAAAATGAATTTAGGGATTATTCAAGAAAAAAAATATACACTTACTATGTAGTGGAGTTTAGTGTTGACCACATCCCACTTGTTTTTATTCATATTGAAAAATGGGCAACATCAAATAAAATTTTTAAAAAACATTTGTTAAGCTTTGTATGATTATGGCTAATTTGAACTTAAGTAAGACTTGGGTATGATAAAAAACATTAAGTATTAGTATTAATTGCATGGAAATGCGATCTCTGAGATACTTCTTCTTCTCCTTTTGAATAGACCTTCAGGTCTGTTTTTTAAGAGGCCTGCTCTTCCTGCGAGGTGGACCCCCAGCTATCCCTCCATCTTTTTGGCGGTCTACCACGAGGGCGGGTTCCGTGAGGCTGATTGTGAAGCACGATATGAGGAAGTCTGGTGCTGTCCATCCTTTGGACATGACCATACCAGTCCCTCCCTCCGCTGCCTACTCCATCTGATGATATCGTCAACCTCACATAGTTCCCTTATTCTGGAGTTCCTCACTCGGTCTCTCAGGGTTTTGCCTGCAATAGCTCTCAATGTCCTCATTTCTGAAGTCCTCAACATTTGTTTGCTTCTGACTGTGTCTGCTCGTGCCTCTATACCATATGTCATTACTGGTCTTACGCATGCTTTGTATATTCTCACTTTGCTTTTAATAGCCATATCCTCATTTTTCCAAATAATGGATTTTAGGGCGCCCGAGACTGCAGCTGCCTTATTGACTTGGCTCTGAATTTCTTCGCAGAGGTCAGCATCTTCTGTTATGTCAATTCCTAGGTATCTAAAGGTACTAACCTGTTCAATTGGGTTGTTGTCTATAGTCAGATTGCATGCTATGTGTGTTTTTGAGAATGTCATACATTTAGTCTTATCAATTGAAATTGCCATGTTGTATTGTTTGCAGGCGCTATGTAACCAGTTCAGCATTGTCTGTAGGTCGTTGTTAGTTTCGGCTACTATAATAGCGTCGTCGGCATAGCAAATTACATAAACAATTTCCTTCCCCATTCTGTACCCAAGCTGGGGCGATTTAATTTCCTTGATTAGTTCATCCATTACTAGATTAAACAAGAATGGGCTTAGACTATCTCCTTGTCGGACACCTGTCATTATAGGGATTGAGTTGCTTAATTCGTTGTCGTTTCTTATCTTTGTACTACTTCCCAAATTTATATCTCTTATGATGTTTATTAATTCTGGAGGTACATCCTTAGCCACCAACATATTAATAATATCCTTGAGTTGTACTCTATCGACTTATTGATTTTTTATATTGAGTTGTACTATCTAGTTGTACTCTCTGAGATACAAGAGTAATAAAACAATGTATTATCAAATTGAAAAAATGAATGGGTTGTAGCCAACACTAAACTCTCCACACCATAATAAGTGTTCATTTTTTTCTTCTTGAAAGGTTGACAATCTCTAAATGCATTTTTATGAAGTACATTTCTATTAGATTCTTAAACAACTATAAGATTTAGCCGACCACCGTGGCACAGTTGGTAAGCCGTTCGGTTTCAAGCTTCACAGTTGGTATGCTGTCCTGGGGGGCAAGTCTGGTTCGATCGGCGAAATCAAAACCCCAGTGATTACCCATATCATGGATATAATTATTATATGGAGTTCTATATAATCTTTTGTTGTCTT
Source organism: Molanna angustata (assembly GCA_963576475.1). Taxonomy (NCBI): domain Eukaryota; kingdom Metazoa; phylum Arthropoda; class Insecta; order Trichoptera; family Molannidae; genus Molanna; species Molanna angustata. The sequence continues at coordinate 9,326,248 of OY754975.1, forward strand.
AGAACTCCATATGATAATTATATCCATGATATGGGTAATCACTGGGGTTTTGATTTCGCCGATCGAACCAGACTTGCCCCCCTGGGTTCAATTCCCACCAGAGGAGAAATTTATTTCTAAAATATAATAAAACAGAAGCAAAATTACTAAAAATTTATTTACAAAAAAAAATTGACATTTACAAAACACAACTTTGTTCAAATTTGATTATAAACAAAATGATTGTGTAGTGACTGTAATCAATATAATAATATAATATTTATAAATAATAAGAATAATATTGAAGAAAACATTTAGGTCAATATTAAGTAATGCTACACAAATTGAGATTTGACTTTTACAAATAAATATTTATCAATTAAATTATTTACAAGTTACTACAATCTCATGGAAAAAAATTACTCAATACCTTCACAGGGCCCCTGAGTCAAATCGAAAACGCTTAACGATATCGCCAAACGCTATTTTTTTTTGTATGGGATTTGACGTTTGTTATTGTAAAAAAAAATTCTACAACAAACGTCAAATCCAATACAAAAAAAAATAGCGTTTGGTGATATCGTTAAGCGTTTTGAACTTGGCTCAGGCCCAGGGTGTCCTGAAAATCGACATCATACTACGAAGAGGTGACCAGAATATCAAAATATGACCTATTATAAATTTATAATAAAAAATTCAAATGAGCTATTTTTCCTGTAAAATAGAAATATCTTTTTTTTAAATGAAATATATCAAATGTACCATTTTAAAAACTACACAATTTTTTTTATACAATTTACCAGATCAAGGTGGTATAATTTTTTACAATGGAGTCAAAATTCGCTGATAAAAACCCAAAAGTTTAAAAAAATGATTTTTTTTTCCAAAAGTATAGCGTAACAGCTTTATTTTTTTACTATAATCGAATAGCAGGATTATTTCCAGGTAACATAACAAAAATTATAATATGGAATTTTGTGACTCTGGCACTCAAAAAACTAAAGGAAAGTGTCGATTTTCTCGAAATTAAAAAGGTGCCAATATTTTGAAAACGAGTGATTTTCATCAAGGTCATATTTCTATATACTGGTCAGTTGAGTTTATCTATCACCCTTTCAAGGGATGACGTTCACTTTCGGGACACCCTGTATATTTTAATATTGTACATATTCAAATATAATTAATTTCAATAGTTAGCAGTATTATAATTATACATTTTAAAAACAAGAGTGTAGCATTATACAAACATATAATACATATGTGGGTCATTTTCAAATTAAGTGCAGCTAATTTTGTTCCTCAAGAAAAAAACCTTTATAATTAATTACATTAAAACCTCATTTTTTAACATAAATACAAAATACATCGCTGTAATAAACATTAATAATAATCTTGAATCTATTTTTACACTTTTTTAAAAGAACAATAAAGAAGGAATATTTATCCTTGAACACCTGATTCCAATTTCCTTTCCTGTCCTTACCCTATCCTTTTTTCTTGCTATGAATTTTTTTTGTTTTAATAGTATTTAAGTGTTATATATATTTTATCTTTTACTCTTATTCTTTTGCTGTTGTACATACACAATGTTGTCATACTTTATAATCTGGTTGGTTGGAAGAAATTGCCTAATGGCAATAAGCCCGCCAGTGTACAATTATATTAGTTTATATTATGTACAGAAAGATGTATAAATAAATAATACCTTGTAACAGAGTTACTCTGTACAAACTCAACGTGTCCCGGTGCATTACATTCAGGATGATTTTACTTGATACTCTCTTATAAATCCAATATAAATTAGAGGGTAAAATTAGCATGTGGACACTACAATTTATAAATTACGTGTTTAAAAAATATTTTATGTTAAAAATTAATTTGTTACATTTTTATAAATTTTGTTGCGTTTGTAAAAAAAACAACTCTGTTAATTTTAAAAGTGGAAAAATATATACAAGATTATTTTTGTTTGTTCACCACTGCAATGTATTTTCTATTTATGTTTAAAAAAAAGAGTTTATGACATAATAGAAAAAAAATTTTTTTCTTGAGGGCCAAAATTAACTGCACAAAATTTGAAAATGACACATGTACTTAATTTATTTTTTGATTCTTCTGGTTAATAAACTTATACCTAAATATATATGTACTAGACTTTTTTACATTGTCATTCTGCTCCCATTTTATCTCAACATTTTAACTAACAATCATAACTGCTTCAAAATTAAAATTCTATCTTCATTATTTCCTCTCCGTTCATAATATAATTATATTTAGATCATCCATTGATTGGTTTTTTAAGAAATATACTGTTGTTACAATATGCAGGCCAGTACACTTCCCATAGATCAATGTAAAATATTGATAGTAATAAATATTTTGAATTAGTCTTCAGTTGACACATAACACTTTAAATTAAACAAAACATAAATGGTAAAAATAAGTCAGTCGTTTCTTTATTTCTCTGACATCCCTCCCAAGTCCCTTTAAAATACTCAACTCTGTATTGAATAGTTGGTTCCTTAAATTAATAATTAAAATTATTCAACAACTTTTTCACAGAATGTTCGTATAAAACATTCCACGGAGATTAATCTCCTCTCTTCGTTTGTAAATAAAATGCCGAGATAAAGATTGGACAGAACAACATTTTACAAACGATTTATAAAATTATACATTTTATAGTGAAATTGCATAAGACTACTTCATATTTTTATACAAGTAGTAAAAAATTCAACTATAAAAAAATATCACAGTCTTATTTAATGAATCGTTCCATCATCCTAATATTGGAATGAAATAAAGATTTAACGACCATTAAATAAAGAGTCAATACAATGCAATTATCAATCGCATCTTAATTGGCTCAGACCGCAGCGCAATATATTTGTTTATACGTAATAATAATATCACAGTAGACACACCAACATCCGGAATAGAAAGAAAAAAACATCCAGAATATTCCATTTGTCCTAAAAAATTGTACAACTATGGATTTTATTTTTATTCAACGAAACTATCCACCATTATTTTTTCATTTATCCAACAGTCGTGTGTCTACTATACTTTAAAATGTCAATGACAAGATTATAACTAATACACAGCGTAAATTTAACAGTTAAACTTGGTAGTTATGAACGCGGACACAACATTACTGCTCTAATAATTTAGTAATGCTATTGATAGCGTTGTTATAAAGATTATACATACTATACTTCGTGGGTACAAATGTTTGGGATTATACGATCTTTTTTGATTGCTTGGGTCATGTTTTACGAGCCTACGAGCTTTTCATTTCAAATTAACTTAATATGTCAGAATTCTGTATCTGCATCATCATTCAACAGCAATGGCACATAAGGACTGACCACAAAAATTTAAGTCACACATCAATTCTGTTTATTCAAATCTCAATTTCGATTTGAAATCATAAACCGTTAATTACAAAGTGAAGCTTATGAAAAAATACAGTATTTATTTTTCAAAAAAATGAAGCAGGAGGTTATAGTTTAAATGTGATTTTTTTTAATAAAAACACATTATAAACCCTCACATTCTTTAAACTAAGCAAATTCTTGTGCTTTAGGTGAAAAATTCCCCTGTTTTGTATAACCCACGCATTTTTTTAATAACAGAATAACAAATTCACTCTGTGTACCATCAATTTAACAGTATTTGATCATTTTTAAAAACAAAAAAGACTGCTCGAATGGAGAGCGAGAGACCACAAGGACGGCCACCCAACAGATGGATGGACGACATCTAAAGATTGGTTGGACCCCATTGGATGGGATTTGCACAGGAACGTGACGAATGAAGGGAGAGAGCGGAGGCCTATGTCCTGCAGTGGGCAAACACGGACTGATGATGATTTCATAATAAAAATTGCACCTATATGTAAATAAATCAAATTATAATACCTACCTTGTACGTTGTAAAACCAAGTTCGACTGCACATTTACATGTTGTACCGTTTCGAATCATTGACACGGCCAATAACAATGCAATTGCCAATCACATACCATCAAACAATATTTACATCTTTTATAAACAAATTAATTTAAACATACAAATCCAATATGATAATAAATAAGCCGTGGAAAGCGTATACATATAAGTTATACAACTAATATAATAATAATAATATATGAACATACACGACAAAGTAAAACTTAATAAAATCTCTGAGTAAAGCAAATACGAAATACAAAGTATGTTATGTATTTTACATAATTTAAATTACGCTTTCATATTTATTTAATAATAATGATGATTTAATATTATTATATTTAGCACAATGATAAAACAACTTACTCAAACTAATATTTACAAAATAACAATATACGGGTACATAACACACACGGTACCTAACACTACTAAAGTACACCTCAAAAAGGAAAATGATAATGTTAAAAATACGGAAATTAAAATAAAGAGTACTTGTTTACTGTAGTGTAGCCGAATTTTGAATGAAGGAATTTTCTTAACGCTTTGTAGATGCAGAATTACATTCAAATAGTTTGTAAAAACTTTGATAAACATTACTTTTACTCTATAATAACTATTGACAAAGTACCATTCTTTAACAATAACATTTCGGGATTTTAAAATATATTGATTTTACAATCAATACTGGTTGCAACATTACATAAGAGCAAAAACTACTCATTAAATTTAAAAAAATAGGTACAAAGCTGTCTTGATCATAAATTTTTAAATCCTTCTAGAAAATGTACAGATCAATCAGGATAATATGAATTTCATTGAATCAATAAAAAATAAACTGTTTTTTTTCGCATGATATTTAAAACCAGTAGTATATTTTTTAGTATCCTTTCATTGGGTAAACTTTGATATGCATCGCAGATGATACAAAAATATATTAAAACAATAATGTTATCAAACTAAAAGTTCTAAAGCCTTAGTTGAAGAATTCCAAATCATCGTACGTTAAGTTGATCCTAAAAGTCAGGCACAATTTAAATAAAAGTACAGACACAATAGTTTTAGCAAAAATAGATGCTCTGTTCGTTGCCTACAATATTATTCTATAAAACTAACCCCCCAGCTCAATAATCATTGTTCAAAGTTATTTTTAATTATAATAAACTTTATACTATGTAAAAACCTTATCTTAATTGGCAATAAGCCAACATGGCTACCAGTCATTGTTGGATCATGTCATCGTCTTAAATTCCTGCATTGAAACCTTAAAATAAATTTTGGAAAGTTTAGATTGTATTAAAAATGTGGTTTAGATATCATATATGTACCTATATCATTAAAATTTTACTATACAACAAAGAAATATATAGAAAAAATAATATAACATGTCATAGTATGTCCACAGAAATTGTAGTTGTTTGTTTAGTGGAACTATAGAAGAATATTTGATAAACAATATAGAAATGACTATCATAGAAGGAACAATGTTTCCTACATAATATAAAGTTACAAATCTGCTTACTTATATGTATTTCATTATCTATATTTTATAAAATTGTGTGTTTATAATATAATTTACAATACAGAATAAGCTGGTTTTTCAACAGATATAGATTTCAACTGTCCAATAAAAAATAGTAAATATTATTAAGAATCAAAGTAATCCATTCTTTAGTACTGACAAAGTTTAGTTGATATTAGACCAATATACTGATCCCTCTAATTCCGATTATGTCAATTCATTTTAACAATTTGAAAACCTGGTGTAAAATATATTAGATCAAGAGCCAGCGACAGCCAAATTTACATCATAATATAAAGGCTGAAGGATACCATGGCAGGTAACAACGAACAATCCTGAGTAATGGTGGGTTATGGAGATAAATAGCCTTCAAAGTGATGAAAATTGCTTTTTTAACAAGCGTGATTTTTTTTTATATTTACTACGGAAGACTAATAGAATAATGCCTTCCATTGACACTTTGGTTAGTGGAAATCCCCCGAGAGACACCTTAAAAGAGACATAACAGTTTATTAAACTTTAAAGGTGTCTGTCGGGAGTTTCTATCAACCAAAGCGTCTGAATAGAAAGTGCAAATTATAATAGTCTTCCATAATGAATATAAAAAATCGAGCATTATTCTATAACGCTTCATACTATAACTGACGTGTTGAAAATAACAATTTTCAACACATTGAAGGCTGTTAACTCTAAAAGCCACCACTACTCAGGGTTCATATTGTCCAATCACAACTAGGGGGGAAAATCCGGTCAAACAGTGAAATCAAAACCTTTATTTGCAGATATTATAGAACTCCATGTGATAATTATATCCATGAGGGTTTTGATTTCACCTTTTGACCGGACTTGCCCCCTGCTGTGGTATCCATTTACAGAAAAAAATCAGCCTTTATACTGTGACATAAATTAGACCGTTGCTGTCTCTTAGTCTAAATGTTTATGTTCAGTTTTGAAAATGTATTTGTGAATAATAAGAATTGAAATCAAACTCTGTTCAATATGTAACAGTGTGTCAAAAAGTTTTTGATTCTATTCAGATGTATGGTGTAAAATTATAAGATATAAGTTAATAAAACAACATCTTTTTGTCAATTTTATGATGCAGCCAGTAAAAGAATAAATGTGAAAGAATTAGTTAAATATATATTGAAACTAATTAATTAAACAAATATCAATATTACTTTGTTCAGATAAATTATACATTTATCGATGCTTGAAATGTATGCACCAATTGGTAAAAAAAAACTCATACCTACCTAATCAATGAATTAAAATAAAAACATTGATGAAAACAACAGTTATTTGTTATAAAAACAACAGTTATTTGTTATAAAAACAACAGTTATTTGTTATAAAAAAAAAACAGGTATGTCCTCAACTAAATAAATAACTATTATCAAGTGTGCCAAGTATTATTAAAATCTATTATTTTTGTCACTTGGTTACGTTTCAGATATTCTGAGGATTTCACATCAATATTGTTCTAAAACCACAATATAAAAACAAATTAAATAAATAAACTTGTATGATATTATTGAAATTATTATTAGTGTTTATGTCTGATAGGAAGTCAACAACAAAATAGCATAGTAGACCCTCGGTAATCCTTGTATTCTGATATTCAACTTCTGTACATAATATGTAGATGCGACAATGGTTTGTTAATGCATGATTGAGCAGTTTGCAACTTGTTTGCGGACTGGGTATTGTCTCAGTTTGATATCATAATGTATCAGATTACAAGATACTGTAACTTATTACGGACTTCAAAAGGTCAGTGGCAGCGCTCTATAGTCTGATAAATTGGATAGTCAGACAACTTCATGCAAAACTTTTGTTGGATTACAGCAGGTCTCATTAATCAGACACAACTCAGAAAATTAGTACAATATTGACGAAATCAAATATCAACGGCCAAACAGAATAATTTGATAAAAATAAAACTTAGTTTGTCCATACGATGACACTAATATTTATACTATAAGTCCATGTAGGATAAACGACCTGCTATCTCTGCAAGTTGAAACCCTTGGTTCCGTCAGGGCCCCTGGGACTCCGAAGAAGTGTGATGAGATTTGGGGGTTGGGCAATTACTATTCGTTGTTGCGCTGGGGGCACAGCAACAGTGACATGGGCGGGTATACTTATTTTTGGCGATAGAATTTCTATGGCAGGTTTTTCCTTTATTCTATTGATAGTTTTGATACTATTTGATTCCATTTTAAGTTGAAGATTGGTGATACTGAAATAAAAAAAAAAAGATTAAAAATTTATAAGTAAACACACAAAATTAATATTTTTTAAATCATCTATGGTTAAATATAAAGGTATTCTTCTTCTTCCTCTTTGACCTCTTGACTGAGGATAGCGGACTCGCCGAATGGTCCAATTTCCATTTAGGACAGTCTTGGGCAAATCAAAGGGCTTCAATGATTGAATAACCTCTGGATCTTCTGCCCTTTACCTTCCCATAATGAGCTTTTTGAGGTTATCTGGCAATACTGAAGAATGCATTGTAGGCATATTAACATATCGGAATAAAAAAAATTAAATGAAATTTGCGCCACATTTTTCTGTCTTGACACACATTCATCGCCTCGTCAACATTCATACATCGTCTTATACATGTTCATCTGTTGTTCACGCTTTGAACATTTTCGTTCACATGGTTGTACCATCCTTTTCTTGGGTGCACCCGACCTCTATCAGACGTTCTTCTCAACCACCTCAATGTGCTAACTTTCATTCTGTATTTATATCTTTCTTCATCTCGGGATCTTTCTTTGTGACTTCATTTCGTATCCTGTCATACTGTTACAAATTATTCTAAGCGATCTCATTTCAATTACATTTGTTTTGATTTGTGCAACTTCTGCCATGTCCACTTGCATACATCAGGGTTGGCACTAAGATTGCGTTATGAATGGTAACATTGCCATCCTTTATGTTGCGATCATTCATTCCTGCCATAACTCCTCTTTCGATACCCTTATCAGGCCGTCCATTCCATTGTCAATGTCGACGAGTTATTGTTATACCTATATAATATTACAGTGAAACCTCTACCTATCGTTCCCCGAACAATCGTTTTCCCGCATGTATTGCATATTTATGTAGGTCCCAATTAATTTCATACAAAAATTAACCGCATTGATCGTTCTCCATTCATCATTAATCCCGCATTAATCGTTTAAATTACGTAGCAAATTTCAATAACATCGAAGAGCGAAAGATAAATAAAAGACATTTAAACATAGTGGTGTGTGCGTGCGGTTGCCTTAGTTTTTGAGCCATATAAATGAACCGTCTGTTTGAACTCTTCAAGAAAGATTGAAATCCGAAAGACGGGATCCGTTGCCTGTCTCATAATTTTTGGAAGCGTACACAATGTTCGAAGGATTGAAACTTACGTTTTTTTATGCACATTCAATAACTGATGCTGAAATTTTTTTTATTTTTTTTAATAAGGCACAGCCACCAATAGAGGCGGATTTTTTTATTTGTTACACCGAAAGAATGTTGATTTCTTAAGGCAATTAAAAAAATAAAAAACAAATGACAATGACAGATTATTTAAAATAATATGTTGTATATATGTGTACAGTACATATTAAACATTTAAACATTAATGTGTTTTTTTTTTCTATATATTTTGTATTCCCCCATTCATAGTTTTTTCATTAGGTCCCTTCAAAAACGATAGATAGAGGTTTCACTGTAAATAGTTAACCACCAGGATTAACTATTTAAAGAATAAAATTTAGCGAAATTCATGCGAGTCTATGCAAACAGTTTTTACTCTCAGAAGATTCAAAACTTCAGCTGTATTTCAAGAAGGTGGCCGAAGCCTCGGTCGGACACTAATTTCAACCGTTTCAGCGTTGAAAATATTATTTTCTTGAATAGTAAATATAACATATTGTGTTTCTAAATTCTTTATAATCAAACAAGCTTTTGGAAATTGCCTAATCTAGACTGGTTAGTCTAACGGAGATTTCTTAAAAAATACTACTTTATAAAACCTTAACCTTGATGATTTACAAAAGAAACATATTCCTCTCATCACAACAATTGATGGATATAAATTGCGTCGTGAATTAAAACAATATGTAACCGCATGCCAAGATATACAACCAAATAGGGAGACAATATAATAGTGATTTAAAATATAGATTCTTACGTTTCTTCAGCTATATCTTCAGGAGATCTTGCTTCGCCCAATATTCTCAATCTCGCTTGCTCATATTCTTGCTGTCGCTGCTGTAATGTTTTTACGGGGCGTGTTTTACACTCCCCATTCGAGTTAGATGCATTCAACCCAACAGGCCTCTTCAAAATTTTTACTGTGGGCTGTTGAACCATAAACTGTGCCTCGATTGCATCGTTCATGTCAAAAAACACTTTATTAACTGATCCATTTGATATCATGTCGCTGTTTTGAGGTCGTTGCTGCGGCGTGGACGCGAGAAAATTGGTAATCTTGCGATCCAACTGCAAAAGTGACAGGTGTTATGCAAAATATTTTGTGATGAATATACTGATAATATACACCGACATAACATGCGGAGTACATAAAAGGATGATAAAGATAACAAAGATGATAAAGAAATATTCCAATAAGAAAAGCTAACCACAATATCATCCATATCTTCCCAGCTCTCGTAAACGTCGTCGACAGCAGCCATGTTGACTTTTTGGAATTGCCATATTTTCATTTTTCCATACCGATTTCAAGGTCAGGGCATGTCAAAATAAGACAGTTACATTGGCCAATATTTTTTAAGAATATAAAAAATATACATTTAAAAAAGACTTCGTGCGTCGCATTCACTTCAATTATGTTTCTAACTTTGAATCCCATACTAAAATAAATATCGCTTAGCGATAACGAACTGCGTTTTCAATTTAACGGGTTCACATGCCTTGTAAATAGATTTAAACAATATCCTCAAGTCTAGCCTCAAATAAAAGCCATTCAATTATTCGAAGAATGTTAGTCTCCACCTCCTTTGTCTGGCAGGGCAGTCTTCCACGGTGGCTTGCGGATTAGTGCATTAGTTCCCCTCCCCTTTCCCTTCTCTGTTCCGTTAGCTCGGGGTTGCATCTCTGTTTTTGTTTTCTGTTAGACAGTTGCTCGCTAAATAACAACTATGAAAGATGTAATACACCGAAACTCATGCGTGTGGAACGGTTTTCTGTATTAAGTCAAGCTGGGGAGTGTCGAGTGGCTACAGCGTGTTATTTACAAGAGTTTAAGTGATTTTAGAGTTGCAAAAAAGTTTCTTTCAGATCCACCTATCTACGAGGGTTATTATATTTTTTTAATATTCGAACGTAATTAAATGTAGCACCCACAATACATGGTTCGAGAGTAGAACACATCGGTGAGAGATTTCCATCTTTGTCATTTTTGCTTTGAATGTATTTGTTTTTTGTTATTTATAATAATAATTTGGATAATTTATATAGTTCCGTTTTCATGAATATCTTATTATTCTGTCTCTTTATATACCAATTATACATTATTCTTTTTATTCCTCGCGGCACATTCATTCTTCCCTGCTACATTTTATTTTTAACTGGAAGTTAGCTCGTTCTCCACGCTTTTCTTCGTTAGTCAACATATCCATGTCAACAGGATACATGTCATGTCATATCGTTTGAAATGTATCCAGGATCGTTGCTTAGGATATAAATTGAGAAAATCTTTTCATATAATTTCATATCAAAGTCACAATAAATCATAGATCCGCAAGAAAATGTAAATATGTTCTTGTTATCTGTGGTAGATACTGCTTGTACCTTGTATATTTGACACATGTCAAGAATCTCGAATCTAGTTAAAAATCTTGACTTGGGTTTCTTCCAAGGATTTAATATTCTACACCTAGAAATGTCTGTATTTAAATTCTGTTTTCAAGTAGACGAAACTGTTGACGCAGGTTAATTTATATTGTAACATTTATAGGTAACTCAAAACTATTGTTTAAATGGAGGTTATGGTAATGTATTTATACTACCGAACACTTAAAATAACGCAACAATTACAAATTCGGATAAGGAAAATCGTATTATACTGCAATTATGAGTATGTATGTAAATTATTTTTTTGTTTCAGATAAATATGTGAAAGCGGAGATTGAATGGAAAGAAGCATCGGAAATTGAACCATCTTTAAAACTTATACAAAGTATTGATGAAATATACCCAAAAGCAAACATGTATTTATGTGGTGACTTAGAGATAGGTCATGTTTCTCCTGAAGACGCTGTTAAATATCTGATGGATACCGATGTAGACAATGACTTGAACAGTGATGTACTTTTGGCAGAATGCCAGCATTCAGATCTTTTGATTGGGAAGTATGAAGGTAGGTAATTATAATTTGGACAGGGCTTGTTTTAATTGCCTTACATATAATTTTCCCTTAAATATCAAGTGTTAGAGTAGGTACATATTGAATTAATATTAGGCTACGACTATTTACACGACTCAACCATAGACGAAAACCAAAAATAACCACAGAAAATGCAAATAAATCAAGTTATAAAATATTTACCTTTATCATTTCTTTCAATAGCTATAAATGTACAAAATGCAAAAAATGTATCTGTTCAATATATAAAATTAACCCAACCTCCTAACTACTTAGATCACATTAAAGCGGGTGTGGGGGAAGACTAAAATAGTTATAAATTTACTTTTTTTCACCTATGTTCTCTTTATTTAAAAAAAAAAACTTAACAACTTGAAGGAACTTATCACCTTTCACGAGGCTACATGAAAGCCGATGTTATGGGGGGTAGAAAAATAAATAGTCAAAGGTAACACATTGTCTGAGAATTATTACAGTTCATGAAAATAAAGAACAACAAAGATAGTCCAAAACACGTGGACATAAAACGAAAGAACTGTCACAGTACGATCTTAAAATACGCCAGCACGAAAAGACGCTGAAATGTCATCAAAACCATTATCAAAACATCACGGAACATAGAATAATGTTTCGCGAAACCCATCAACCACAACATCAACGATATAACATAGAATGACAGTATAACATTTCGATCGTTATGTTGGTATTTTATGACCTCTATATATCGATACCTCCTACGTAAACTACCGTAAGTGCAAAAAGTCAAATTTAGAGGAGAGCAGTTTAAAGTATCAAATGTTCACAGGAAACACAAATCTTAACATATTGCGTTCATATTGATTGAGTTATAAAAAAAAATATTATTTGAAATTTACGATTTAAATAATTTCAACGGAGTCAATACTTTCAGGAAAATGCTACACTAGAGTCACAGAATTCTCTGCGTTTTTTCTGCGTAAACAATAGTATTTGTTTATAACGTACTACACGTCGTTCTAAATTTTAGATACAATATTTTAAGTTTGTAAGAAACATATTTGTAGGATGTTTTGAATTTTTTTTGTTTGTGTTTTTGATATATCAATCCAAAAGGAACCCAAATATGTAAAAAACTCAAAATCGCAAAAATGTGGCTTACGGTAGTTTACGTAGGAGGTATCGATATATCACAGAAAAAACACCTTTAGATCTTTGTGTATACATTTAAACACTTTGGCGCCAAATTTATAAAACATAGACGATGTCAGAAAATTTGTCGTGTAAATATACACTTTTTGGCGGTAAAACGCTTTTCCCGCCAATTCCGGTCGTAAAAATCTAATCTAAGTCTAATCATAATTTATGATTATTTCGTTTTGCAAGGTATTTGGAAGGAAAAGTATTCTTACATTTAATTAATATATAAATTAATAATTTTATTCCACAAGTTTAAACATATCCAAAGCCTTAGAAGACCCGAATGCACAGTCCTAGGTAACTAAATACAAACTCTAATCTCACTGGAGTATTTAGTATTCTTAAGTTAGGAATTGTGTTGCAGAGACATCACTAACTAAATACTACGCCAAACTTAAGGTCGATGGTGTAGAATTTCACATTATTGTGTACGAAGAAAAGAGATAGAAAGTTATGTATGATTTTATAATGACATTTAAAATGTTTTTTGCCAAAACAACACAAACATATTTAACCAAGCTAACACTGACAGCTCGATGTCACAATTCTTCTGAAATTCCAGCGAATTTTCAGCATCTCGTATAGATTGCTGAACACTATTGTGTGGGATTTGATTTGATAAAATTACCAAATACATATTCAAAGAAGTCACTAATATCATCATCCATTGAAAACATCTCATATTTTAGTATTAAACCTCTTGTAAGGTTCCTCGTGATCAACCTTACTTTTTGACAGTATGCAAATGTTAGCTTACGCTGACGTACATGCGCTAAGTATTTAGATATGTCTCTGCAATGCAATTCTCATACAAAAACTTTGTAGCATCCTTAAGTTAGGAAGTCACGTGATCTCCTAACTTTAGTGAGCGACTGTGCAATAAAAACATGGTTGGTATTTAGGTCGGACTCTGCATTCGGGACTTAGTCTTAACCAATTTCATGAATCTCACCATAAATTATTCACGTTCCTTTTATGTACAGACAGCCTTATTTTTTCTCTCCCCAGGAGGACTCAAAATTTGGGAATGCACAAATGACTTGACTAATTTTCTCAATGATGAAAAAATTTCTTGGGAAGGAACGCATGTCTTAGATTTAGGCTGTGGTGCTGGGATCCTTGGTTTACTACCATTTCTATCAGGCGCTGCATATGTACATTTTCAAGATTATGTAAGTTCTTGATTTGTGGATTTAATTGTTTATTTATTTATTTGGTCTGCCTTCTTGACTGAGAAGGTTAGATATCCGACTCTTGAAACAATGGTCCCGGGCTTGATTCCCAGTTTCAGTTTGGCAAAAAACTTGCTACTTGACAAAGTTTGCTAAAAACAGCAGTATAATTTTCTCATTGTTTTACAAAAATAAATTATTAATTACAGCATTCGTTATAAAATGAAGAAGACTCATTTGATGATTTTTTTTTCAAGTAAGACTTATGAAACACTCAAGTTTTGATTGTGTATTACACAAATATGTATTTTACATATCTACTTTTAAAATCCGTTAGTTATTTGATAAACAATCATATTTTGGATGGGTGGATGGCAGAGCGGTTAGCGCGCTGGGTTAGTAATCCAGTGGTCGCGAGTTCGAATCCTGCCTCGACCGATCTCGTTCACCTATAGGACAAGCATTTATGCTTAGTTTAGGGAACGTAGGAAGATGTATATGTACTTGTTTAACAAGGACATATTCATTTTTTTATTAAAAAAAAAAAAAAAAATTTTACTAACCCGCAAGTTTCACTTTTATCACTCGATATCGGGTGGAACGCCAAAAATTAATTAAAAAAAAAGTTTAACTTTTGCAGTATACATCTTTTTATTTATCAAATGTTTTAGAATAAAGAAGTTCTTCAGGCAGTGACAATACCGAATTGTTTATTAAACATGCCCGAAGAAGAACGTCAAAATGTAAGTTCCAAATGTAAGTTTTTTTCTGGAGATTGGGCTTCTTGGTCAAAGTTAATTTTGACACACGAAACAGAGCACAAGTATGACTTTATACTATCTTCAGAGACCATATACAATGAAGAAAACCAAGAAAAAATATTGAATATTATTAAAAATCACTTGAAACCGAATGGAGTTATGTATTTAGCATCTAAAACATACTATTTCGGTGTTGGCGGCAGTCTGAGACAATTTGAATCGTTAATCAATAAAAGTGACTTATTAAAGTCAGAGATTTGCTGGACAAGTACTGGTGGGGTTAAAAGAGAGATAATTAAAATCACTTTTAAATAAAATAAATTGTTTTATTTATAAATTAATAAATTGAAATAAAATATTGAGCAATCATTTAAATATGTCATTCCTTATACTATGGAAGACACTGTAGACATTTTGAAATAATAGAATGCTTATGATTTGATAGATAATTCTTAAGGCATTGCTATGAAATGCACGCTTGTCAATTATGCAAGAGTGGATGTGAATGAATAAATAATTTAAGCCTATAATTCCTTGTATTAACAAGCTATGTTCAATCCTTAAGTAAATGCATATTATTCAGATTCATAAATAAAGAAATTGTTAATAAAAATTTATTAGAAGAAAGAAGTTATTTATGAAAAATAAATCAGTTAAATATATATTTTTTAATTTATACATAAATTTTAATTTTGTAGGAAAATTTTAATAAAAAGCATGTGTCCTTTTTGAAATAAAATTGTATATAGATTGTTTAAGAGGTAGAAATGTTGATAGAATATAAAATAATATGTGAGTGACAATAAATCTCATAATCTCAATGTTGTATTAAAATTGTTCATTTTTATCCTTATTTAACACAAATGATGGATTAAATCATGTAGAAAGATTTTTTCCTATTTGAAACTTAAAAATTCATACATACAATCATGGCACATCCTACAGTATGTCCTATTCTGATTCTTTTCAGAGTACGAAAACGTCTGTAACCAACGGGCAACCGTGGATAAAAGGATTTTATCCGCGCGGTGTGATGTGATGAATCCCGTATGAATGCATTCAACTTTTTGACATTTCACATGTATTAAAATTTAGACGAGTCAGAATAGGACATAATATAGGGTAACCAATGACTTAAAAATTCGTACCTGCTAACACTTATTCCTCAAATAAACATTGAATCACTAGATTAATAAAATTAAAACAGCGAAAACGATGAACATACCACATAACATTACTATCTTTACGGCAGTGTCTTTATTTATTATGTATTGGTTCTGACACAATAGGGCATTTAACACAATTAAATAACGCAAAAAATCAAGATTTATCTATGAATTAAGTAAGATATTCAAGGATGAAATATAAATATATCTTAAAAAGATAATGAAAAAAATGGGTTACTTCAAATAAATCACTGGAATCCTAATATACTTTTATGATCAATGTAAAAAATTATACATCCTATAAATTGGCGATGAGCTTAAGCTATAAATGAATGAATTTGTTTGAGACAATTTTTTAAACTAAGATTTATTGAATTTCTAATTCAGTGCCACACTAACGGTTCTGCCATTTACACTATTATTAGAATTACTTTAAAAAGTACCTATTGTAATAACACTTACTTTTTAACCCCATAACCAAATTATATTAATTAACGGGAAGTATAAAATAGTTCATTGAATAATTATGGTGACAATCGTTCGTATAACCATCCTTTTTCACCCTGGTGTAAGAGAACTCCGTCGGCCTTTTCATTGTCCTTTGGAAGTCTGAATTTAATACGATCGTGTAGTCTGTCTGATTGACCTTGCCAAAATTCCACTGCATTGGGCTTTAAGATGTATCCACCCCTAAAAAGAGTTTATTAAAATAAATGAATAGATAAATAGTTGCCGAAAAAAAATAGTAATTATATTGATCTAATCTCATTAACATGCACATTATAATTTAGGTAATTGGAAAAGAAGATATGTTATGATTTGATATACAAAAAAATATACTGAATATAATTTTAAGTTTTCAGTAATTGTAAACATAATAACGAAAGAGCAAAGAATTTTAAGTATGAAATTCAAAAAAACAATTGATATAAATAAAATATTTATAAAAATAAATAAAAACACAGTTTTAATCCACAAAAGTAGTATGACTTTAATGAGCCTGAGCGCTTTCGCCGAACACTTTTATTTTTATAAATATTTTATTTATAACTATGAACTTCCACTGTGTTAACGAAAAATCTTTGAAATTATTAAAGCAATTGAATTTACCAATGTGCCGGTTTTGGAACTTCGATTCCTTTTTCTGTGTACTGACTTTCGAGAATTTTCTCTTTTTGGCAAAGAACATCTCTAGAAGCAATTGGCTGACTCTGGTGGCTGACACAGGCTCCTATTTGACTTGTGACAGGACGAGAGTGAAAATATATATCAGATTCTTCATCGCTCAACAAGTCAACAGTACCTTCGATACGGATACTTCTATTCAGTATCTCCCAGTAGAATGTCAATGCTGCATGAGGATTTTCTTTCTAAAAATAAGTATATCAACTCATGAATGAAAAATGACTGACAAAGAAAATTTATAGACACACACTCAATAACAGGTTGCCACATTCTGGAGACATATTTATAATAATAATGAACACTTCCTTGCACCCTGCGCAAGTGACGTTAATTGCCGTATGGCAATTTCTTCCAACTAACCAGTGTTTCCAGCCCAGAGAAGCAACATTAGCGTGAGAAATGAATTTAAATAAATTTCTCCTCTGTTGGGAATCGAACCCAGGAGCCCCGCACAGAAACCGAACGGTTTACCAACAGTGCCACGGTGGTCGGCACTACTAGTCCTTTTCAATAATATTGGTCCTTCTTTTTCAGACCAACTGAGCCACAAAGGTAGTGATGGTATGTATGTACCTAACTCGGAATTTATAAGGGTTATAAATTTTGACATAATTAAACTTACTAATTCACCCGCTTTCCGACTTTCCAAATTAGTGAAAAACTTGAAACCATCTTCTCCACAACCTTTGCAGAGGACAAAGCGTGCTGACGGAACGCCTTGCCTGTTGACAAAAACCGAAATCGCTAAACAATTGAGACAGTCAAATTTGGTTATTATTTAAAATAAGATCACTGTAAATTCACCAGCTAAATTCTATAATGGTTTTACATTATATTACAGATTTTAAGTGAATATACTGTTGTAAATTGTACAATTTTTGATTACTAAAGTGAACAGAAACAGCCTATCGTAAGATATGTTCATTTACAATTTTGTGTTAAAAATAGTTACATATTGAAAACATGAGAGGAACAGGGTGGCCAAGAAAACGACTGAAATGCGATATTTATTAAGGCAGGATTTGAAACTCAGGATATGTTTCTCATAGGAAAATCAGGTGCTTAGGCAAATTTATAGTTACCCTTACTAATAGGCAACTTGATTGTGCATTAGGCTGTTTTGATATATCATCTTTTTAGTCACTAGTTTTGGTATTATGTGCCCTCTTAAGCTTATTCATTTTAATTTTTTACTTAGTGTTGTTTGTGAGCAATTTAATTATGTAAATAAATAAAATAAATAATTTTGTTAATGTATTTACTTTGTTGCAGTAGAAAGACACATGGCATTAGGTTCCAAGATTTTATCATTTGACTTTGCCTCTTCAAACCATGCCTTAAATTGACCAAAAGGTTCTTTGGAAACTAAATTCTCTTCCAAAAATGTTTCATTCTTGTCTTTGTACTTGATTCTCATACCTGTAAAGATAAAACAAAACAAGTGGTATAATTTATATAATTAATACAATGTTGACTGAATATTCATAGTAGACCAGTAGCTTTACTCTGACGCTCCAATTCAATCCCAATTTTCACCCACCTGCTGCCTGATCATAATTAGTATTATGATTAAAACACACCTACCTACAGCTTTATTCTCAATTATAAAGGTAGATTCTTAATGAAAATTTGGGATCGAATTCGAGTGTAAGGCTGCAGATCAAACCAGGGGGGCAAGTCTGGTGAACAAGCGGAATCAAAACCATCCATGTTTACCCATATCATGGATATAATTATCTTATGAAGTTCTATAATGTTAGAATATTATAGAACTCCATATGATAGTTATATCCATGATATCACTAGTTTCCAAGAACAACGACACAAGCCAAAAAGTCCAATTTTTTAATTAATAATGCATAAATGTTATGTTTATCAATAGGACAGTGAAACAACGACACATGTGCTGTTTCTCTCGCACTTATAGAGATATTGTATTGTATTGTACTGAGAATTGGAGACGACATAAATATTCATTGATAAACACAACATTTCTGCATTATTAACTCAAAAATCAGATTTTTGACTTATGTTGATGTTCTTACAAACGAGACTTGGCCTCCAGAAATGGTAGCAGGTGGAGGAGCAATTTATGTCCCACACCATTTGACAAAAGCAGAAGTTACAGAGACCTTGAGTTCACATTTTGAAACATAGCTTAAAATTAGCATTTTATCTAGCTAGATCTATAACTACCATTTTATGTACCTATTTCATGAGATTTTTCCATGATATTTGCGCATATCACTGACTTAATGATGGGCTGGCTAGTATAAAAATAACGCATATAGGTTATCTGGCTAAAAAAATTTAACAATCGTTGCAATAACTCTTCTAAACTTACCTCCGATATCGATGCTCATTGTTCTCGTATATAGTAAGCTTTTAATATCCGAGTATATTGCACTTCTCAATAATTGAGTACTCATTAATTATATCCTGAGAGACAATAAACTAATAAAATCCACTGGTCGTACAGACAATGTGATAATGATTTTATATTAGAATAACACTACATATTATGTATAGAATTTTCTTATCATGTTTTAATGTCCTATCACCAAAACAACTTATAACTGTCAAAGAAAATTTGATTACAATCAAAGAGAATATAACCTTACGGATAAGAGACATAGCTCCATACAAAAAAATTGAATCAGCAAAATGTATGAAAATATCATCCATGTAGTACCAATATTGAGAAAAATAAAATTGTCATGTTGCCTCCCTGCATTTTTGACAACTGAACAAAACATAGGGATGGGAAAGAGCTTTATAAATGCTGCCAACACTAGTGATGGGCAACATCAAGAATAATTTACAAAAAAAATGTTGCTTATATCAAAGGCATTAAATGATGTTTATTTTATAATCAGAGAGGAGTAAAAAATACACAGCATAGTTTACATATTGTTTATTTATCATTTTATAAACAGCGAAAAACATAATACATTGAATATGATGTTTATTTATTAACTCAAAAACAGGAAAAAAAACATACAGCATATATTTTTTATAATATAAATGAGTTGTCTGCTACAAAAATTATACAATTTCAATAAATCAACATAGATTTTTGGAAAATAATAAATTAATAAACAAATTGATTACTGGATTGAAGTAAAATTTTGAAATAATTTTGTACTTCAAAGAACATTAAATCAAATAAAACTAGAAATAGGTGATAGATGGTGAAATTTATAAATTCTAAATATTCTTCTCTTCATCTCTTTTTAATCCTGCATCAACTTCCTCCCTGGGACGTGGATTGCCAGCTGTCTTGCTATTTGTTTGATTTTGATCTCCTCCTGGGGTAGCAGATGGGGATACATTCCCAAATAGGTCTTTTTAAGAAGTATTTTTTCCATTCTAGTATAGAAACCGAGCAAGTGGTATTGTGTCTGTCTTTTTTCCAGAAGGTTTTCAACTCTACACAATGGAGTGCTCACTTCTTTCCTGAGAGTGCCATCTGAAAAAGGAAGACAGATATACAGAAAACACATTTTTATGATAGTTCTCAAAAAGTTTGATATTAAATTGTGCATATCACTATAGACAATTTACATATTCATGAATGAACTAGAATCAAAATATTTATTCATATTTTAATTTTATTTTACATTACTTCTAGGGCAACTAACAGGTACTACGTCAAATATGAATTTAACACACACCCAATAACAAATGCCACATTCTGGAGGCTTACAATATTAATACCGCCAAAAGCTTTATTTTTCCCGTAATATACACGGCCAAAGACAGTACTAGTGAACGGTTACCCAGAAACAAAACAAATAGTGCACTTATACTTAACAGAACATAATAAAGTCAAAATACAAACCTGGTGTATAACTCGCCACATGAAAAGGAAATTCCTTAAGTTGCTCATCAGTAAGTGGCAATGAAGATAATTTTAAAGTGGGGATGGCAGTTTTTTTTTTAAGTCGATTCACTTTACGATTGAAACTTCTTTTATCGAAGTGGTCACCACACACATATCGAATTTGGCACAATCTTTCTATTGGCACAAATACCAATTCTGGATTGCCTACAGCTTTCGCCCATTCTTTGCATCTGAAATCAAAATGATAAATGCATTATGTACCTATTGATTATTGAATACATAAAAAAATTATTTTAAAATATTATGTGCATCCTTTGTTTTGTGAACATGGATATTGGAATATTTTCTTGTTTGTAATTTTTTTCTAAGTCATACATACATACATACATACCATCACGCCATGTCCCTCACGGGGTAGGCAGAGAGAACCGAACGCCACATTTTTCTATCTTGACACACATTCATTGCCTCATCAACATTCATACATCGTCTTATACACGTTCGTCTGTTGTTCACGCTTCTAACATTTCCATCTTTCAGAATAAGTCATACTATGTAAAAAAATATTTGGTTTATAATAGGTGTGAGGAAATGTACTTATTTTTTACACTTAAATAAAATTATTATAAAATAAATTTCGCATTAAGGGGGGGACTGCTGCCAACGTACCTATTTTTCAATTTGATATACCATCATAATTTCTTATCAAATCGTTTTGAAAAAAATAATTTAGATAGTTTGGGTATTTATAAAGAAAAATGTATCTTTACTTTTTGATAATGTTCTGTATAAATTCTTGTAGAAAAATAATGGCATACCCCGATTTTCAACGTTTTACCCCTTATATTTTTAATAAAATATAAGGCGTAGTTCAACATATTTTTTTTTAAATTAAAGAAGACAAAAAAGAAACGAAATGTTAGAAGTGTGAGCAATAGACGAACTGTGAGCAACAGACGGAAATGTTAGAAGTGTGAGCAATAGACGAACATGTATGAGACGATGCATGAATGTGGATGAGGCGAGAGATGCGTGCCACGATAGAAAAATGTGGCGTTCGGTTCTCTCTGCCTACCCCGCAAGGGACATGGCGTGATGGTATGCATGTAACTTGAATATATACACTAATATAATTATTTTCAAACTCCTATAGCATAATAAATTATAATTGTCATATGGTTCTAAACAATAACAACATTACTCCTTGGAGTCCACCTAGACTATAGCCTGACTCTCAAAAAAACAAATAAATTGCACAACTAGAGCAGCATTTTATCATCTTCGTATAATCAATTTCCATGTTGGTATTCATCAGCTTTAATCAAAATTATCAAAGAAAAACGTAAAACTCATAAAAGGTGGAAATTACACAACAATCAACTTGATTATTTGGAATTCACGTTACTCCGTTCCCGTCAAAAATCTGTTCAGAGTGAATGTTACTCACGTTATATTGATGACACAGAGAATAGTATACAAAGTAATTGCAAAAAACTGTGGTCCTACGAAAAAAGTAGACGGAACAATACAAACATACCTAAAACAATATTTCTAGGAACTGAATCAGCGACTGGTGGCGAGGAAGTTTGTGACTTATTTTCTAATTATTTTAATTCTACTTTTGTTACAACCTCATCCGCTGGGTTTACGACTGCTGGTGATGAATTGGAGTCCAGATGTGCCTATGACGGTATTGGTGTAATAACCATTGATCAAAGCAAAATGTTGAAATACTTACAAGCTTTAGATATCAAGAAGGGTCCGGGCAATGATGGTATCCCTCCGTATTTCATACTTCAATGCGCCGAAACGCTAGCACTTCCACTAACCATTCTCTTTAACAGATCTATGAACGAAGGTAAATTTCCTAGTAGATTCAAAGAGGCTCTCATAGTTCCCATATATAAGAAGGGGTCGAGGAACAATGCAGAAAATTATAGACCAATATCAATACTATCAGTTTTTAGTAAATTATTTGAACGTATTACATATGATCAAGTATATCCTGTAATAATCAAATATATTCAAGACCAACAACATGGTTTTCTAAGAAACCGTTCCGTGTTATCAAATATGCTCATTTTTACTGAATATTTATCATCTAATATGGAGGATAAATATCAAATTGACGCAATATATACAGATTACTCAAAGGCTTTCGACAGAGTCGATCATGTTATATTAGCTAAGAAATTAAAATTAGTCGGGATACACGGTAACTTACACAGGTGGTTTGTGTCGTATATTGAAAACAGGTCTCAGTCAGTAAAAATTGATAATTACAGGTCCAATTTTAAGTTTATTCCATCTGGCGTTCCACAAGGCTCACACTTGGGACCGTTATTGTTTAATATTTACACTCACGATATCTACATGTGCTTTACAAACTCCTTATATGTCTCATATGCTGATGACATGAAGGTTTATTTAAAAATTCGTTCAATTGCAGACTGCCATAAACTTCAGAGTGACCTGGATAGATTATCACAATATTGCAAACAAAACAAACTTGACTTGAATATCTCAAAATGTAACAAAATTTCATTCACTCGTGCAAAAAACATTATTAAATATAATTATACGCTTCACAATAACACGCTCGAAGAAGTGGATCATATAAGAGATTTGGGGATTACGCTTGACTCAAAATTAATGTTCGACAAACATCTGGATATAATAGTTAATAAAGCTTATAAATCTTTGGGGTATATTATCCGCCTGTGTAAACCATTTAAAAATGTCAGTACACTTCATAGGTTATACACCACGTTCATACGTCCACATTTAGAATACTGCACTCCAATATGGTCTCCTTACTACCTAAAACATATAAATAGAATCGAAAAAGTACAAAAGAAGTATTTGAAACATATCAACTTTCGTTTACGCATATATTTTCCTTTATATTCCGAATCAGTTCAATTTCACAAATTTGACACACTAGTTAATCGACGAATTATGGCCGATCAATCTCTCTTATATAAGGTAATAAACAATTTTTTTGACTCTTCTGAACTAATAAACTTTATACCACTCAGAGTTTCTGGAAGAACTACCAGACGGCCCGAATTGTTTCACGTTCCTGTTTGTAGAACGAACTATCGGAAGTTTTCAACTATCCCTCGAATTTGTCGACAATATAATGAAAGTTTTAATGATATAGATATATTTTTCCATTCTTATAATCAATTCCGGGAGAGGGTTAGGTGCGAGTGCGGACGTATATCATAATGACGAAAGGTGTTGTGACATACCATAGTTTCTCTACCTCTCACATTCCTCCACTTTTCTTTTTCTATTCCTACAGTTCCTCCCCCATCTCCGTCATTATCCTTGTTGCTTTTGTTATGTATATATTTTTTTTAGTTTTTTTTTAATTTTTATTTTAGTTTTTAATAGGTATAAAATATTAATATTTTTTCAGAATCAACTGTAAATATGTACTTTGTGGACAGTTTTTTGGCCTTGATTTATTATTCATTGTTTTATATTCATATTAGTTAATGATGCTGTTATTGTCCCAAATAAACCAAATAAATAAATAAATAAATAAATAATCAAGTCAATTCGCAGAAATCTTCCAATAGACGCTACTAAATCTCTCATCAACGCTTATGTTATTTCAAGACTTGATTACTGCAATCTAAAGTATTTAACACCGCTACTAGAGTTTAAATATAATAGGTATACTATTGTATACATCGTTTTTATGTTTATTTTTTAATTTAATAAGATCAATAACCTAGATTTTAAACTTGAATGAATATCTACACTGATGTTTCCATGCTTTGATAGCAAAAGAATTCATTTAACATGTGGTCCTAAACAATAACAACATTCAAAACAAATATGTACTCTAATGCTTTCATAGCAAAAAGAAATAAACCATATATCCGTAGGTTATATTCTCTTTGAAATAAACTTCACGCGTGGTTCATAGTGGTCCGCAAAATAGAAGATGTTTCTATGAAATGGAATTATATTGAATAAATAAATATAAATCTTACCTTATTTAGTTATATTATCCTCAGAAGTCTTAAAATCGTGCGTTATTATCATTTATCACCCAAACAGAATAAAAAAAATAAAATGCGTCTCAGATAACCTCAATAACCAACAGCAAAATTGAAAGGTTAAAAGAAAAAGGGCAGAAAATGGTTTGAAATCACTTGAAGTTTGCTAGTGTAGTTTTGCAAATTGGGTTCGTAATGTTGGCTAAATTTAGTTTTTCTATGTTGGTTACATGATGATGATAACTCCTATAGAACATTTTTTTGTATGAAAGTTGGGACCCACTGATTACAATCATAGAAAAGAAGAAAAGAGAACTTATTTAGAAGGGAAACTTCGACTTTTTTTTGATCCCGCGCTTTTAGCGCCATCTCTGTTTGTAGAAGGGAAACTTCGACTTTTTCTTTAATGCCGCGCTTTTAGCGCCATCTCCGTTTGGTCCCCGAAAGTGTTACTGGAATCCAGTAATAATAATAATAATATTACTGACCTTCCCCAGTGTTTAAGATTAAAACACTGAATTTTGTTTTTTGGGAGAATTTCATTACCAAAAAATTCTAGGTATAAATCACTTTTTATAAAGAAAAATTATAAAAAAATATTTTTACGATAATGCAAAAAAAGACATTTTTCCCAAAAAATCAAAGAATCAGTGTTTTAATCTTAAACAGCAGAGATAGCAAATTGTTTTTCTAGAAAGTTTTCTTTTTCTCTCTAATTGAGTTATGAAAATAAAAGAATATTTAAAACAAAGTAATTATATATTGTAAACTATATCATACCTACAATGTTTGTATTCATTAAACAATATAATTAAATCTTAATATTATGTAGTAGACAAAAATACTATGGACTTATAAATTTCTTCGTGGATTCATGGGTTGAACTGTATAAATTTTCATGGAATATCGCTCAGTCTGCCGAGTCTGCTCAAAGTCAATTCTGAAAAACAAAACACCATTATATTACATACATAAGCGCATTGAACTATTAGTTTTCTAGTATTAATAATGTTGTCAACTTGGAATTGATAAAATAACTATATTTATAAAGTTATTGCCAAATTTCTAACCAGAGTAAAATATCACCACTACATGCAATTGTTTTAAAAATATTGCTAGTACTATCATTTATAGATATCGGATCAACTTGTTACTAACAAAAATATTGGATTATCGATAAAATAAGTTGTTTCATTAAAATTGATACATCGAATAAATTTCAAAGTGACATACAACATAACCTCTAAACAAAAACGGTAATAATATTATTTTACCTGGGGCAAATATTGAATGCATCTTATTTATTCCTCTTTGTTTTTCTTAATTTCCATCTATAATAGATGACTTTCTCAAAATATACTACATATTTTGTATTTTTTCACTCACACAAAAAAATATCCGTTGGAACATAATGTATCACAGTGTATAATTGCCTTTGTTTAGTAAAACAAAATACTTCATATGCATTTTCGATAATATAAGTGCAAAACTGGAACACTAGCACCAATCGATTTCAGATAAATTTGAAAATTCGTAAATTTTAAAATAAAAACATTGATGTTATCAAACTTTCCATTAAAACTGTTGGTTGTTGGTTGACCTCACACCACTTTTTAGATTTGAAATGGGTGCTTCTAATTGGTTGAATAACTAAAACAAGCATAGACAAAATAATATTTGTACCATAAACAAATGTAGGAACCTACCTACTCGTTTTTTATTTTAATCGGTTAGTAAAAAAACTGGTAGGTAACTGAATAGTAAACCTGCCATAATTGACACTACTGCCATCTATACAAAGTCCCCGAAGGGGATAGAGGGGGGGAAGGGGCAATTTAATACTTTTTTCCAATGTACTGAGTTTCCAGACGGTGATTACAATTTACAATAGATGCAAATAGTTATAGACAGCAAATAAGTTCTCTTTTCTATGTTTATAGAGGTCAAGGCTGTGATTGCAGAGATTACAAAAGTTATAATCATAAAAATGAGATATATTGTTCTAACACATAGATTTTCATTATAATATACTAGATACTACGTGCAAAAAATAAATCATGGAATATCGCGCGTTTGACGTTTTGTTGGCAACATATTTCAGTTTTCCTTACATTTTTTTTAAGGTGACAAAAACAATGGCTCCACGTTGGAACGCACCAAATTGATATCGCATGGGGCCAAATTGTTATAACAAAATAATAATTATGGTCAAAATTGTTTACGTTAAAACCTACTGCCTTGAAGGCCTCATGGTGGATAACGCCAAATTGTTAACATGGTATATAGACGTTCCGAATGATAAATAATTGCTGAAAAATTAAGGTATAAAATAAATTAGAAAAAAAACAGTGGTTGATAAAAAAAAATTACTTATTATTTAAAACCACTGAAAATAATAAGTAATTAAAAAAGTGGTTGATATACAGACAAGAACAACAATAGCTGAAAAATTCTAATTAAACATATTAGCTCCTGCTGGAAAGTAAAATACAAAAATAAACATTGAACGCTGTCTCTGAAAAGTATAATCGGCTGTCATGTGCCTGAAAAGACTAATAAATTAAAATACAGACATGGCACTGATACCCTCCTCCCAAGAGGCTTGGAGGTTACGCTCACTTTTTTAATGTCAAAATGGAATTAGATTGTCCACACATATGTAACCTCGCTGAACGAGATGAAAAAAAAAAAACTAAACGATAACTGAAGCCGTGGTCTGACGATACATAAATGTCAAGTGTCAGAGCACAAACGTCAGACAGCACGGTCATGTCACAAAATAAAATAAATAAAATTTCTAATAAAATAAAGAATTAAAATTGGTAATAAATTAGGATGTCACAAATTAAAATAAATAGAGTCAATATTGGACGTCACACGTTAAAATAATGTCAGTAAAATAATTAAATAAAAAACACAGCCGAAATATTTTCACCACGGAAAAAAAAATGTCACAAATATTGTTGTTTTGGAGCACACATAATTTTTCGCCACGGCCATGAGCGTGCTGATACACCGTCAATGCCGCAATGGACCGTCGTCGATGGGCGATGGGCGCTATCGGCGAAAGCAACCTCGGGTCCCAGACTGCAGCAGATGCCGGTTGGGTGACTGTCGGGAAAACGGTGGCGGGGCGAGTCTAAAGAAGATGCAGGCCGTTGCTCTAGGGTCCAGCGCGACCCAACAGCGTTTGGAACACTTTCCAAACTCAGCACCCGCTTCGGTCCAGGAAAGCGGTTCTCTCGCCGAATGGTGGTGCGCCGATCCATTTCGGCACTCCAGGTGTCACGTCCATGGCTGGCGATGTGGAGCGAGCCTAACCGACACCCTTTGGTGCGGTTTGCAGCTGCTCTGGCCACGAGGGATGAAGACATCCATGGATCCATCCCTCGGCCGTTCAGTGAGCGCGGTCCGTGTCAACACGACGCGTGTATACTTTCGACCGTGTAAATTGTCATTTTTAATGTCACATTTGCGAGGTTATCTTATTGTCAAAATTTTTTTTTTTATTCACACATAATTTATCATAAATATTTGTTTGTGGTCAGCTGATTTGACGCCGAATTAAAACAAAATATAACGCGAACAGGAGAGGTCGTGTCAGCACACATAATATATACATACTTATGTGGAAAGATCTTACCAAACTGCTCTCCGACCAGGACTACAATGAAGCACTTACGCTTAATTACTTTTTTATAAATTAAAACTATCTTAAAATCACCCCCGTTGGTAATGGTATATGAAAGTTTTTTTTTTTATTAATGCTTATAATCACCCCTCGATGATAGGTAGAGAATCGGAAAAGAACTTAATCACTACTCTATACAATTAAAAGGCTAAGGCCGTCCGACAGCCCAGTCAACTCGCACGCATCTCGCTACAACTACTCACTACTGCCGAATAACAACTGCCTGAACACACTAGGAGCCTTGCGCCAGCGAGACAGGGAGAAATGGGGGGGGGGGGGGTAAACAAACAATTCACATTTATCATTATTCTCTATAGAAAAACTATGTGGTCTGCCAACCAAAACATCAAAAATCCCCCGGAAAATGCCAGGATTCGAATTCACGACCACCCAGCGCGCTAATCACTCTGCCACCACCCATCTGAAATTAATAAGGTATTTACAAAAAAAAATCGCAGTGAATTTTAATATTTATAATAATGAAAATACAAATACTTAAATGAATATGACACCAGCTCTCTCTCTGCGGTAGCAGAGAGGGCTGTCAGTCCTATGGACGCAAGGCGTCCTAGTTAAGTAAAGTGACCAGCTTCGGTCTTGGATCGAGAGAGAATTGAAGGCACTCACCCCAAGGACGCGGTCCTTTCCTCTACGACCGTCTGCTAAGGGAGACGCTCAGCAGATCACCCCGTCGTAGACCAGCAGGAAGCTGCAGGTGGGTGACGTCCTCGGGTATAGGTCCTCGATCCAGAACAAAACAAAAAGAAAACAGAGAAGAGATTGCAGAAGAGAAATTCTGGGTCAAGGGCGCGACAGGCTATGGTGATCCTCCCCTCCACACGGTTACAAAGGGGGCCCTGGCTTGCGCTAGGGCAAACGCTTCCCAGGCCGTCGGCGCCTCGAGTCAGTAATAAAATAGTCAGGCGTTAAAATAAAAAATGGCAAGTTACGAGACGCACGACGGCCTGAGAAGCTACTTCTATCTTTCGGCTTCAGTCTGAAAGAGGCCTCTACAGTAACAAAAATGCTGCCAAAAGATTTACAAAAAGAAATTTACCGCGTGGCGGAGGTACCTTGTTCAGCGGCAGTTTGGGGGCCGATTTCGCGGCAGTTGCGCCTCTTTCGCTGCAGGACCGATCCGTTGGGATTCTCTGGCGGAATCCCAAGGGTTCTTTTAGTTATAAAGTCGGTATTTTGCGCCGGAAAGATCCGGCCGTCTTTGAGTAAAAGTCAGCTGATCAGCTGTTCGTAGCTGTCAGAAAACTTTTTGACAAAAAGTCAATTCATCATCAAAAATATTGCCATAAAAAAAATTAAATAATATTTCCCCAAAATTCCGCTGACGGTCGGGGTAGGTTCCGCGGAGAAATTTGAGCCACAACCTACTCGAATAGGACGGTGGATCTCTCTCGCGGACATGGGGCCGAGGCGGGCCGGTATCAAATATCTTACTAAAAAAATCATTATTAAGTCGTATTAAATAAAATAAAAGTATATTCTTATAGAATCCAAGAAATACGAGTAGGTATAATAGGAACTTTATCGGTATTATTGTTTGTTAATTAGACATCAAAATCCCATGCCAATGTCCCACAAAGAGCTTGCAAAGTATAAATTTTTAAAACGAATTATCTTAGTTTTGGAAATTATTAAATTTTAACACATTAGTGTTGTCGATAAAATTTAATACTTTATTCAAATATAATTATTGTTAACATTACACAGTACACTCTAGTTATATTTTCGGCAAATAACTTATGAAATCATAATATGGGCTGCGCAGGCCGCAAATTTGGATTTTGTGTGTGGTTGATATATTGTGGAAACGGCCCTCCTCCATCACAAAATTTTAAATGATATTATAAAAAAATCATTTAAAATGTATGCACAGCATATAGTATACATTGGCTTAGGCATCAAACATTGATTTTTTTTAAATACGTGACTTTCTGAATCCAGTCAACAGTACACATAAAGGTTTGGATATTTTTGATTTTTCTTAATTTTTACCACAATACACGCAACCTCTCAAATGATAAATTTCTGAGCATAGAAATTACACGTGCGAGTTATTTTATCATATATTTTATTCATAGATTTTCATTATAATAGATGGAGTACTCCGTGCAATAAGTGAGTCATGGTATATCGCGCGTTTGACGTTTTGGCTGGTAACATATTGCAGTTTTCCTTACATTTCAACACTTCCTAGATAAATGTTCTCTAAATCTTAATGAACAAAGTATTTTTTTTCGACAAATTGATGAGACCTCTCGTCTACCACGAGGAAACATCAAGCCAAGGTGTGGGGAAGAAAAGGAGACAAATGATGGTGACACTATGAAATTGTAGTAGTACGGCGCATTTATTCAAAAAATCATTATAGTTGGTCCATGGCAATAAAAAAATAATAAAAAAAAACAACAGACAACAAATAAAAACACGTGGCATCTACCGAAACGAACTGTCAAACACACGCGAACACGAAAAGACGCCGACCAGAATATACCGCCTCAGGGTACAGCGACATCCTTACTCCAGGCATGTCACTGTCTTCCACGTGGTGACGGTAGATCGGTGGGGTCCAGCCTCTGCGTCAGGCTAGCAGGTCTTCCTCGTGTCCGGCGTGGTTTCTTCTTCTCCTCCTGATCTCCTCCTCCAGACCGTCACCCATGGCTGGCTCTGTGCCCCACGGCACGCTATGACGGCGCATCTCGACAGAGGTGGCATACCAGTTGAGGCCTCACCGGAGGCGAACCGACGCTCCAGACGACACGGATTGCCTTTCGTGGTCCAATCTGCGAGCCGCCGCGTTTCCTACGCGGTGGCCCCACACTGCGCTCTGCCTCCAACCTCCTGTCCTGTTGATGCCCTCATCTTGGTTCTGGGGCACCATCAGCGTCCATGCGCGTGACGGGTCCTGTCACACAGACCTCCTGCGCCGTCGAAAATATGGCCGCCATCGGGAGCACGTGTCGACCGATGACGGCGTCACACCAAACCGTCCATCCTTCACCAGCGTCGAATGCCAAGAGAGTGCGTGCCATTAGAGACGGGGAAAAATGAGTGATCCGTATTATTTGACCGGATCATTAAATTGAATCGGTGACTCACGGTTCACGTTGCCACAACGATCCGCTCATGAACCGGACATCACTCTCACACTTTCTATCTCATATAAAATATATCGTTAGAATGCGATACACATACCGACTCATGGCAATCATCGATTCACAACTAATTCATTATGGTTCATAAAATCTAATTCATTGCGGTTCTTAAATATGTTAAGCAATTTTGACCGCAACATACTTTGAAAAACAAATACGTAACGTCTATAATTGAATATACTATTTTGAAGGCGATCTTCGATTCACGACTAATTCATTATGGTTCATAACATATTTAAGCAATATTGACCATTAAGTACATTGAAATGCAAACATTTTAACGCCTACATTTGCATATCATATTTTGAATCGGTTTTGTTTTCTCTGTCATACTACGTACATGTTATGTACGATAGATAAGGATAGCTATATTTGAATCATATTGAATCGAAGAGCGAATTGATGATCCGCATAAATTTCATGAATCGATTTTAAAAGACAGGATCTTACAAAAATATCGAACTTTGCACCACTACGTGCCATAGCGCGTGCTAGCTGCAAGTTCCGTTTTTCGCCCGCAACGAGCGCTAGCTGTTTTCCGAAATGTTGCCGTGGAACAAAATAAAAATCATTGTTTTTCGGCATTATTTTTTTCGGGCATAACAAAATAAATTCGAAAACAACTCACGTTAGTCGTTATTCACTATATTCTCTTTAGAAAACGATTTGGTCTGCCAACCGAGTTGTCAAAAATACCGCGAAAAAATGCCTCACTTTGACATCTGAAGAGAAGAAAGAGAATATACTCGCCCCACGTTGGGCGCCAATTGACATCCGAAGAGAAAGGCGGGGAGAATATACTGTTCCACGTTGGGACGCGAATTGATATCTAGAGAAAGCGGAGAATATACTCGTCCCACGTTGGGACGCGAAATTGATATCTAGAGAAGGCGGAGAAAAATACTAGTGCCACGTTGGGACGCGAGATTGATATAAGGAGGCTGGGAAGAAATATATTGGTCCCATGTTGGGACGCGAAATTGATAACTAAAGAAGCTGAAAAGCATAATAAAAATAAACATTAAACAAGCATTAAACTCTGCCCCTGAAAATAAAAATCAAATAAAACATAATCGGCTGCGATGTGCCTGAAAAGACAAATACATACAAATACAGGCATGGTAAAATAATATATACATAACTGGAAAGATCTTACCAAACTGCTGTTCTCGTAACGAGGCTGTAGAGGAAACACACTACATATCACTTTTTATTAATTAAAAATAACTTAAAACTAGCTTAAATTCACCCCTCGTTGGTTATATGGACCTGAAACACACTTATTCACTATTATGCGATTATTTAAGTTATTTTTATTCTTAAAAGTTATTTTTAATAGTAACTATCTAAATTCACCCCCGATGATAGGTAGAGAACCTGAAAAGAACTTAATCACTACTTTATACAATTAGAAAAAAAAATGCTAAGGCCGTCCGATAGCCTAGCAAACTCGCACTCTCGCACGCGGGTCTCTACAACTACCGACCAACCACTGACTCCTACCGAATGACAACTACCGAATGACAACTGATCGACTACAGCCGGGCGACCCATCGCCCGTGAAACATGGAGTAGGGGAGGGGGGGGTGGTTAACTGAAGAATCAATCCGTACCGCCGGGTGCCAGCCAAGATTCCAGGAATCTGCCAAATGCATTTTACATTTCAAATTTATTTTCAATAGAAAAGACAATGCTTAAATATATAAACAAGGCCTGGGAGGCCGCTATTATCCGTTCCTAGAATTAATAGAAGAAATACATTAGGCCAAAGTAAAATAATGGTTATTGGGTTTCTTTGATATTATAATGCATGGAAATATATCGATCACAATACCTATGGAAATATCAATCGCCTCTCCTTTTATGATCGAGATAATCCATGCAATGACAAAAGAAACCAAATATCGTATAATTAGACAAAAGTTAACGCATTACCAGAGCGAGAACGTATACGACTAAACACGATTCTTCTTTCCACCGCAATGTTCTACATAATAACATTTTCTTTTCCGATAAACGTATATGTAACGCTTAATATCGCTTCCAGAAAACCGCATCGCGAAGGAGCTTCACCTTAATTATAATGGGGCCAATACCATACCGCAATCGCTTCCAACCATCGAACAAACAAAACCGTATAACAACTATCCATAATACAATTCGATTTCCGATAACTCAACGTCATAACGCATTTACATAGTTTTACGCTCGTATCTATCTTCAATCGCAATACAACATCTTCCGCAAGTGCCTTTATCTAATACCTCTACTTCGTCGGCTGATTCATTCGTGTCCATCCGTTATCTCATTTTCCTCTGTGATTTACTTAACGTTGTCCTCTCAATTAAATAATAAAAATACCGCACTTTTTCCCAAAGGCATATAACACACTAAAAATCCATCACGCCGTATTCTGCTATTTACCTATCAATTATCACGTCTTTGTCTCATCTTTTTAAATCATTATCTCATCCGATTACGTCATTATCTCATCCTTTTACGTCATTATCTCATCATATTGCGTCATTATCTCGTCTTATTATATAGTTAGCTTATCTTACTTCGTCAAGATCTCATCTCATTGCGTCATTATTTCATCTTATTACATTTCGTTAACCGGCTACTACTAAAACTTATTCCTTTCATCTAAACGTTCGATTTCGAGTAGTCTAATTCTGCTTTCGTTACAAATCGTTATCTCTTTGGGTCAAATGTCCATCCAAATCTGCGCGAATTAAACTGCGAGTGGCTGTAGAGTCTATCAATGCTACATAGAGAGAATCATCAATCGTCTAGTTTATCTGCGGGGAGGCTAATCCTACCAATAACACATAGATCGTCTATATTGTATTCTTATTCGTAATTCCGTCATTCTACTCCTCTTTGTACCTATTCATCTCATTACTACTCAGCGCAACTACTGGCGTACCTAACTCATGATCCGGCGCGACTACCGGTCTTCTCTCTTCGAATTTCTCAGGATCTTCTCATCATCCGACGTATCATCATCATCATTTTGCTACCTCTCGACGTTTCTACATGCTTCCTTTCATCCTACGTATCTAATCAACTATCAGCTTCCTACTGCTCGACGTATCTGGCGCGACTACCAGTTCTACTTCCGACGCGAATTCTGAACTACTTCTTATGATGCGTATCTTCTCGCTATTAGCCTCCACGGTCTTTACATCGTCATCATCCTCTCTATGCACATACAGCCTCCACAACCACTACAGCAAAATCTACAGAATTGGGATCATCATTATCCTCCAAACAACTTCATTCTTCATTCACAGAATTTTTATTACTCATCAAAACCATCTACAGATTTATAAATCACCTTCATCGTCAGAGTTATAAACCACTATAACTTCATCATCTACAGATTTATTATCCACCTTCATCGTCAGAGTTATAAACCACCATGCTTCGATAACTACAGATTTATTATCATCATCCATCGTCAGAGCTATAAACCACCATAACATCATGATCTACAGATTTATAATTCACCTTCATCGTCAGAGTTATAAACCACAACAACTTCATCAGCTACAGATTTATTCTCCACCTCCATCGTCAGAGTTATTTTAAATTCTTCACCTACAGAATTATGCTTTGCCTACAGAATTATAATCCACGATACTTCGTCAGAGTTATAATAAATTCGTCACCTACAGAGTTATTATTCATCAATATTCATATACAGAGTTATTTTTCTAAAACTTCATCTACAAATTCAATAATAATTACAGCCTCCTGTGAGGTCACGATATCTTCAAACAATCGTTATATTATTATTATTAGGGCGCCAGTTCCACGTGTATAGATCTGGTGGAACACAGGTTCAATTTATTCAGATACTCGTTAGACCATTTGCAATAAAAAATCTCATTCGATAAAAAAACGCTATCATATCCTCTGCTATCCGACGTCGTAAAAATAGTACTAAATATTCTATTAATTTAACATATTTAAAAATAAAATAAATATCTTACTCCTGGGCTAACAAATAACAGCAATTCTATATTACCGCGGCTCATATTATCATTTATATTATTCGCTACAAACCTAGTCTCATATTTTTATAAGTATACCACAAATTTCGTCATCACGTTCTACTATCCAATAATTGCATACATATATAACGACCGAAAATATATAAAGAAAATCCACCTCAAAAAAACATAACTATCAAAACAGTAATAAATTTCTACAACTGAAAATCTCCACGTGAAAACAACAGTTATTAAAACACGCTCAAGTATCCCGACAAATAAATATTTCAATATCAGTAAAATAAATATACCTAAAAATCATTCTTAAAAATTACACGCTTCAAAAAAAAACACAGCTATCTACAAACAAAACTTAAATCTCAGGGCGGTTCGTTAAAAACTACTGTTTTTAAAATGTCCCACGTTTTGGGGGCCAATTGATATCAATAGAGAAGGAGGAGAATATACTCGTCCCACGTTGGGACGCGAAATTGATATCTAGAGAAGGCGGAGAAAAATACTAGTCCCACGTTGGGACGCGAGATTGATATAAGGAGGCTGGGAAGAAATATATTAGTCCCATGTTGGGACACGAAATTGATAACTAAAGAGGCTGAAAAAAAATAAAAATAAACATTTAATTCTACCCCTGAAAATAAAAATCTAATAAAACATAATCGGCTGCGATGTGTCTGAAAAGACAAATACATACAAATACAGGCATGGTAAAATAATATATACATAACTGGAAAGATCTTACCAAACTGCTGCTATCGTAACGGGACTGTAGAGCAAGCACTTACACTACATATCACTTTTTAGTAATTAAAAATAACTTAAAACTAGCTTAAATTCACCCCTCGTTGGTTATATGGACCTGAAACACACTTATTCACTATTATGCGATTATTTTTATTCTAAAAGTTATTTTTAATAGTAACTTAAACTATCTTAAATTCACCCCCGATGATAGGTAGAGAACCTGAAAAGAACTTAATCACTACTTTATACAATTAAAAAAAAAAAAAAAAAATGCTAAGGCCGTCCGATAGCCTAGCAAACTCGCACTCTCGCACGCGGGTCTCTCCGACCAACCACTGACGCCTACCGAATGACAACTCACACTCACAACTACCGAAGGACAACTGACTGGCCACAGCAGTGCGACCCAGCGCCCGTGAAACATGGAGTAGGGGGGGGGGGGTTAAACTGAAGAATCAATCCGTACCGCCGGGTGCCAACCAAGATTCCAGGAATCTGCTTGATGCATTTAACATTTTAAATTTATTTTCAATAGAAAAGACAATACTTAAATATATGAACAAGGCCTGGGGGGCCGCTATAATCCGTACTTAGAATTTATAAAAGAAATACATCAGGCCAAAGTAAAATAATGGTTATTGGGTTTCTTTGATATTATAATGCATGGAAATATATCGATCACAATACCTATGGAAATATCATCCTCCAAGGCTAACTGCAACATCTAGTATATTATATGAAAATCTATGGTGTTAACTTTTATCCACAGAAAAGAGATTTTACTTTTATCTATGCCAATCTATGCAAATTGAAAAATAAAAAAATTAGTGTTTTGAGTTTTGATAGTGAATACATAAAAGTTTTGAAAAAGTCTCAACTTATTCTTTAACTGTTATTGACAATGTTAAAATAAAGTCAATGGCTTTATTGATCAAAAGTACTGTGTTTTGTAAAATTTAAGAAACAATATAGCAAAGTCGTTTCAGATATGGCCGAAGATTTACCCGATACACAAACTCAAACCCAAACGCAAGACTCCCAATTGGAATGGACGCAAAATACTCCAGTGATTTCTATCGTTTGGGGAAGACTTTACACAAAACGTGACACTGAAATTTTAGGTAATAAATATGTTGTTTTTGATGCGTGTTGAGTTCCATGTTCGCGGAATTTTACAGTTTATACTTCATTTAACTTTTCTGTAGAATTTAAATTTGTCGCAATCATTTATTATTTTATAAATTTACAATTTATTTTTAAAATTCATAATGAAGTATCATGTTTTTATTTTTGATGTTTTTTCAAATAGAATTATAAAATGATAAATTACACAATGTCAGTAGCCCTTGAAATTTGACTGAACCGAATAAGTTAGTGTTTTGAAAGTATACCAGATACCAGCAGTTAATATTTTCCTTGTAAGTATATGCCTTATTCACAAAATAAATGCATCCTTATATCAAAACTTTGAAAATCATAATAGAAAACTCTAGTTCGTTCACGCAAAAATAAAGAAAATAAGGGTTGACGAATATTCTGTGACTGTTGAATAAGGGATGCACATAATTAACTCCACTGCACGAAATATGCTTTTCTAGTATTATAAATTGCCATTGTGGCTCGATTACTTAACATAGTCTAACTTCTTAACATCAAGGTCACATGGTTTACTTTCGAGTGAAGTTAATTTTTTTCATTGTGATTTCATTGCATATTGAAATTTTATTTTAGATATGACAACACCACAGTTTACTGTTGGACGAGCTTTGACTTGCGATTATGTTCTAAAGAACAGTAATCTTCCTGACAAGTTGCTGTTCAAAAATGTCAGCAAGGAGCATTTTCTCATATCTAGAGATACCAGGTTTGTAAAAACATTTCAAGTAATTTTATATTGTAAGTCGCACTTGTGAGACACAATAGTAAAAATGCTGTGGCAAAATATTTGGTTCATGTGCTGGTGTTCTGGGATCAATTCTCAGCTAATGAGAAATTTATTTTTCTTGCACTGAAACACTATTCAAAGAAATTTTGGTAGTTATTGTAAAATGTGTTGAAAAATCACATAGGATGCACAGAGAGTACAATTTGGATTTATTTTTGGTTGGTAGTTTGCAAACCGTTCACTTCTCGGAAATATGTCAAGATATTGGCCGATATCTATAATAAACCCGTCATTTGCGCAAAAGTAGAATACAATAATTGAATTTTTAAACCTAGCCTACTGAAAACTGTTTATACAGTCGTACTTGGCTGTAACGAGCATGAAGCGACTAATTAAATTAGCTTGTTATAACCATAACTTATATCAGAGTTAGGTACAAGTAGATAGGTACCTAGATTAGGATATACCTATTAAATATAAATACCTATGTTTATTAATTAAACAACGTATATTTATTTATCAATAAAATCAATATTAAGTAAAATCAAATAGGTATATGTAATATAAATAAAAACTTAATGGGGAGAGCCCATATTTTTTAACAAATGCAACTTTTGTCACCACACATTCAATATCGCAAAGGATACACTTTCTCTCAAATCAATCGAAAGACATTTTCGTTTTTACATACAGTGTGTCAGACAGCTCAATTAAGGAATACGAAATATAGGATGAATAGATAAAAGTGACCTTTTTTTGACTAAATAATATTAGGAAAGCTCATAAAAAAATATATTTCCCCGACCCTTATATATTTTGTGACTTTTCACAAGAATTTGTTTTAATTATATCTTGCAAAGCGTATTTTGTTCACTTGTTGACAACATTTTTTGTATGTTACATTTTTTTTTACAAAAAAAACTCTTTTTAAAAGTCCGCATTTGTATGAAAGCCGACCTAAATCAACGCCATACTAAATATTTCCTCACCATAACCAATGCAGCGTCCATGCATATGAAGGCCCAAAGTCGGACATTTGCGAATTGACACCAGTATTTGTGGATTGGCTCGAAGCCCTCGACGTGAATGTGTGATTGCCATATCGTGTTGTTTTGTATTTTGATTGCTGTCATTACTGTGTTTTGTTCATTTAAATTTTAAACATTTGATTCACTAGTGCCATATGATAAATAAATAACCATAACCAAGTTCAAGTGTATTTAAATCAAATTTTATATCATAGAATCAAAACATATTGTTTTAAATTTTAGTTTTTTTTAAAGAATGAATATATCCTTGTATCAAGTACGTATACATCCTCATACATTCTCTTAACTAAGCATAAATGCTTGTACTATAGATAAATGAAATCGGTCATAATATATTTCCTTCTGAAGTCAGCAGCAAAGTCTATAAAGCAAGAGTCATAAAAATAATATTAATACAATATAATTAATGTTAATTTTAGGTACTTTCATATATTACCTCACTAGGTGAATCTAAATTTAGTCAAAATTTAGTCCGTGTTGTATGTGCATGTGTTTTTTTTTTTAATTTATTAATTTATTTAATGATAAAGAAAAGATGATACATAATACAATAGATACAATATATAATACAGTTACAATATTTACTAACATTATCCCCCAATAAGAGTTTACACTGAAGTTTTGGAGGGGATTCTACAAATCAAGTACCTACCATATCATCACATAAAGTTCCATATCTATATTAATATTTATATATTTATAACATAGTAAAAGTACTCAAACCCTAAGAAATCATACAGGAATCTTATATAACAAAGAAGAGACACATCCAATGTAAAAGATAACTAAAAATAAAACATGATACTTATGATAACTAAAATTAGAAATACAATACAAAAACATATAATGTGCATAAACAACAACAACAGTATTAAACAATTCTAATTGAAGGTTGTTGTGAGGACATTAGTGAGATCAGTCATTTCAAGATAAAGACATGAGTGAGATCCTTCTCACACTCTAATCTGCTCCTGATGTGCTTAACTAAATTTTGTAACCTGTTCTTATTTGCATTATTTTTAAATTACCAAATGACAAATATTTTTTATTTATAGCGAGGTATTTTCCCCAGTCTATTTGTACGATCTCTCATGTAATGGAACATATGTTAATGAAACTAAAGTGGGGAAAGGCAACAAAAGAATTTTGGATTCCAAGGACAAAATTGCAATAGCTCATCCAAAAGCAATGTGTAAGTTTATTTTTTACATCTTGTTAAAAAAAAAGTAAGATCAACAATGCAACATGATATTTTTTGTTAATGTTTACTGATATGATAAACTGTTTATTTGTTACAGTGTTTGTTTTCTTTGACCCTTTAATAAATGAAGTTGACCAGAAAATACCAATGGGTATTTCTCAAAAGTATTTTATTTCTCGAAAACTTGGAGTAGGAGCGTGTGGTGTAGTTAAACTAATCTACAATAAGGTTTGTATCAGTATCCCATATCATTGTACCATTACTCCATACACATGTTTTCTATAATCAAGGTGGCTGTATTTTCTAGCACATACAAGGTTGAAGCTAAATTATCTGCTGTATGATGAAGACTAGTATTGTAGACACTTATTTGGCAAGCACTTACCCCCACTTTCACCAAGGTTCCTAAGCGCTAAAATCAATTTTTTGATGCACTTAGTGTAAAATTTCGTTTCACCAAACAATCTTACTACCGTTAAGTGACGCCGGCGACTCAACTCTTAAGTGACGGTCTATTGTGGATCAACTCATTCATCAACGTATTTTGTAACTAAAATTATTACATTTCAGCACTTATTGATATTTATTTTATGTTATATTTGATTTTTCTATATTATTCAGATATAAAATTGAATTTTATTTAAAACAGCATAACTGATGTCAACGAAAACAGTAATGGCGATATGCACAATAAACAAAAGGAAACAAAAGGTCTGAACTAGTAGCAGCGAATACCCCCACCAGCATTCCGTTGTAAACCGTTGTCGACCCTCGTGGCTCAGTTGGTTGGATATCTGACTGCTGATCCAAGGGTCCCGGGTTCGATTCCCGGTGGAGACACAGTTTTTAAAATTGTGTTTTCAGTCTGGATCTGTGAGACGATTAATATCGTAAGTCTCCAGAATGTGGCAACTTGTTATTGGGTGCGTGTTAAATAATTATTTGACATAGTACCTGTTAGTTGCCCGAGAAGCTATATAAAATAAAATAAAAATAAAATAAAATAAAGGCTCATGCTATATACCCTATTTATTTGACTTTACATTCTTGTATCTTATATTTTGTATTCAAGATGGTTTAATGAACTGGGTTTTACAAATATAATATTGTCCTCGATTGTAACCACAATTTGGTGACGAGAATAAAAAAGAAAATGCCGTATACTATGCCCCGGTATTACAGTCGGCCCTCAACTCATTGAGTTTGTTAAACTCAAGATTAATGTTAAGGGGTGATTGAATCCATTTCCGTATTACAGTGCAATATGACATGTCAGTTACTAAATCTTCAATTATAGACATATTTTACTTTTTCTGTGGTTATTATCTGTCGAATTTTAAATAATCTCAAATAATACGAACTACAAAATGGGACGCTACAACTTGAAATACTATTGTTTTATTATCCAACATGGTAAATTTAATTTTTTTCACCAAAATAATGCTTTTAAATGCCCATGTTCGTTTCAATAT
This sequence comes from Molanna angustata, assembly GCA_963576475.1. Taxonomy (NCBI): domain Eukaryota; kingdom Metazoa; phylum Arthropoda; class Insecta; order Trichoptera; family Molannidae; genus Molanna; species Molanna angustata. The sequence continues at coordinate 9,368,615 of OY754975.1, forward strand.
GGCTATCAGTTTGTTTTGTTGTGTGGCGCCACCGTCGATACAACTAACGCCTCTAGTGATAGAACACTGAAACTACACTCGTTGCCTAACGCCTCTAGTGATAGAACACTGAAACAACACGCGTTGCCTAGCAAATGACAGTTGACTCACCGTTAAGTACTTAATCCGCCAGAAACGTTGTGACGTATTTGAGGGAAGATTAGGCCTAAACGGACACTGTAATACGTTATATTTTTGTAAAACTTCAGTTTAGCTCTTAAACTAAGACTGTAATACCGGCCTATAGTGTTTTTAATTTAACCTAATAATCAATAACATTCTAATTTTTTTTTTAAAAATTTAAATCTTCATTATAGAAATTATTTAAACATATTATTATTTATAGTACAAAATGAACTTGCAATTCTAAATCCTGTGTTGATTTCTCTGAATTTACATTTCTTTATACAAAATAACATCAATTCTTAAAAATGTCCTCTTTTTATTGAAAAGTAATACCGCTTGCACAGAAAATAACACAGTTTTCTTAATAATAACACCCCTTTACCAAAATATAATGTGAATAATTAAAGTCTCTACTAATAAGAAATCAAGGCAGAATGTATCGAGGATCACATGTATGATGTGATGTACCCAATTCAATTTTCTTTTATTTATTGCTGTATTTTGTTTTCAGGTGACGTGTGCAAAGTATGCACTAAAAATAATATCTAAAAAAATACAAGGACAAATAAATCCTTTGAATGATCCCTCCAAGATTATGAACGAAGTCAACATTTTGAAGGCACTCAAACATGTTAGTTACACATATTCTATATAATAAATCAAATGACCTTGAACAAGAAGTACTCAATGCACTGGTTGATAGCTCATAAAATTTTGCAAAATGGTGCAATAGTATAAACAAGGGGCTGTCCTTAGCTAAGTATCCATGCAAAATACCTAGCAAATACCAGTATCTAAGCAAGATCTAAGCTTAAGAAGTATCCAGTTCGAATGTTGCCTATCTGTATTTTTATCCCTCCTGAGTAGCCCACACTGCGTTGCTTGACATTAAATACTGGTAATATGTTCATTAACATCGTTCCCTTAAGATCTTACTTATTTATTATACATATTTATGGGAAATCACCATTTTTTTTATTTTCAAAATGACGAACAAATGTTTTATCGTCTACAATTTGTATTTGCAGATGAAAATATAAAGTTTTTTACATTTGTAGTTTATTATTATTGGGATGGTATTTTGCACTGCGATTCTTGGGATCTTTTATGCTCCCTTTACTTTTCAGGCTTCCGGTTACAGTATACCCTCAAGGTTCAATAAGGGTATAGAGTTAATATTTAAGGTGACAGGAAAATTATTCGAAAAACAATTATTCGAATGCTCAATTTTACGAAAATCAATTTTACGAATGGCAATTATTCGAATCACATTTTTTCGAAAATCAATTTTCCGAACACACAATTATCAGAATTTACAATTGTTCGAATTTTTATGACGTCATGTTGGTAGTATTGTGAGAGGAATAAACCATAGATTTTTATTATAATATACTAGATGTCGTAGTTAGCAAATTTTGCATGAATCGAAAACAAATGACTCACTTTTTGCACAGAGTACTACATCTACATAGTATATTATGTTTAATAAAAATCTATGGAATAAACAACATGGCGACGCACCGCGCTGTCAGATATCCTAGGATGTACACCTATTTTTGAAACCTAAACCTACAAAACTTTGGTAAAAATAGGTTGGTTAGGTTTGTTTATAGTTATAATTGCGACTGGCGGGAGCCAGTTGCATTATATATTTAAAAAAAGTAACTATAATATTAAAATAAAATAACTAAATTGGTGTGAATACTAGATAAACATAAACTGGTGTACAAACTAGACTATCCCGCGCTGTCAAACATCAGTTATTAAAAATGTGCAAACATACGTACCCAAGTAATAATACTCTTCATCGAATATATTTTACTGGCAACAAATATGTCAAAGGAGGCAACATAATGACACAAAAATATATTAAATTCGGTTAATTGGTTTTCCAACAAATGTTAGTTCGAATAATTTGCTTTCGGACAATTGTCATTCTGATAACTGATTTTCGAAAAATTGTTATTTGTACAATTGCGCATTCGAACAATTGTGTTTCGAAGAATTTTCATGTAACCATATTTAATTGGGGTTTTGCCAAAAGTCCATCATCGCACTCCACCAAGAGGTGGTGTGGCGTTTCTGGTCTCTTTTTGCAAAATCTGCATGTGCCGTCTTCTTCTAATCATATTTTCCCCAAGTCAACTATGTATGTCATGTGAGGAACCCTACTATTTAGAGCCTTTCTGAAGACAAGTACTTTTATTTGTGAGTAACTTCTTCTGAAGAATAAAATACCTCAATACCTCATCAGTTAATTACGTACTATTGTTTCTTTCTTTTGGCAATTTGCCCCCCTAGACAATGTGTCATTTAGCTCGAGAAAAGAAACAAGAAAAGATAACTCAATGTATGGAAGTGACAGTTGTCACCTGACTGGCAACTGTCACTTCCATACATTGAGTTATCTTTTCTTGTTTCTTTTCTTGAGCTAAAGGACACATTGTCTTGGGGGGCTGGTCTTAAGTTATTTTATTTTGTATTGCTTCTCGAGCAACTATCAGATACTATGTCAAATATTTATTTAACACGCACCTAATAACAAGTTGCCACATTCTGGATATATTTATCGTCTCACAGATCCAGACTGAAAACTATTAAAAACTACTATGAATCAAACCTAGGACCTTTCCCTCAGGAGAAAAATATCTAACCAACTGAACCTGAATTATAACCCATTAAATTCTTTATAAATTGAGTGACAAGTTCACCTTTGCATTTTAGCCTTTCATCATATCAACGGTGGAAGTAGTGGACACCCAGGAGACATTGTGTATCGTATTAGAGTTGATGAGTGGAGGGGAACTGTTTGACCGAGTCTTTAAGTGTGGCCGTCTTACGGAGAAGTGTGCAAAGATAATTTTCCGGCAGATGATATTGGCTGTTAAATATTTACATGAACAGGGCATTGCACACAGAGATTTGAAGGTGATGTTAATATTTTATCTTTTACTGTTATTTGAAAACTGCTATTAATTCACCCTAATAATTCAAGAGTTACAATCACATACAAATTTAGTGATTAATCTGGATTAATTACACACACATACACAATTCAATTTATAATCACATAACATGATTTTAAAAGAGTGAGCAATCATACTCAACATAAATTAAGAGTGATCATTACTCAATATAATTTATGAGTGATAATCACATACAACATAATTTAAGAGTGATAATCACATACAACATAATTTAAGAGTGATAATCACATACAACATAATTTAAGAGTGATAATCACATACAACATAATTTAAGAGTGATCAATACTCAATATAATTTATGAGTGACAATCACATACAACATAATTTGAAAGTGATCAATACTCAATATAATTTATGAGTGACAATCACATACAACTCAATTTAAGAGTGATCAATACTCAATATAATTTACGAGTGACTCAATATAATTTACACACAGTGTAAATAACATAACTCACTTAATTGTTAAGTCCCTAATTGAAAAATAACTTAGTTATTGTGATTATCAAATTTATTTTGAAGGATTAACTTGTAATAATTTTTTTGCACCTTGTGTAAGCAGTGAATTTATTGCCAAATGGCAATTAGAATGGCAAAATATAGAAGTAAGAAACACATGAGAAATATTTTTTGATAAATTTATCTTCTGATGAAAATCAAACCCAGGGCACTCACACAGAAGCCAAATGATTTTCCTTTATGCTTATCTACATATTTTGTTTGTATGAATTTTTATGGGTAGTTTGTAATGAGTATTTTGCTTTTTCAGCCAGAGAATGTATTGCTGGCCAGTGACGATGGTGAGCCACTCATCAAAATCACAGACTTTGGCCTCAGCAAGTTGGTCGGGGAGGAGAGTTTCATGAAGACGATGTGCGGTACTCCTCTGTATGTGGCCCCTGAGGTGCTGCTGGCTAAAGGCAAAAACATGTACGGACCCCAAGTGGACATTTGGAGTTTGGGTGTTATATTATTCATATGGTATGGATCTGTTATAATCTATATATTAACCACTATATATTATTCGGACCCCTTTTTAAGCAAACTACCCCCACAGGGCTGCGTTCACAATGAACGCCGAGTGCAGTCAGTGACTCTCTAAGCCGTTCAGAATAACCGGAAACAGACGCTCTAAATACACTCTGTTTCGTTAATAATTGTCAGGTGAAAAACGCTCTGACAGATAGTTGTATCTGTTGACTTCTATTTTATCTGTGGTAAGATGACTTCTATTTGTTTCTGTGGTGTTTATTATGCCAGTTTATATTATATCTGATGACAATATGCATTCACAAAGAGGTTAATTTAAGAAAAATAACATTCAAAATTTTCCCTTAAAAGGTCGGAGGGCATTATTTAGTCCACTGCCCAATTGCTGTCTTTTGATGGAAATTTAACCCAAAAAGACACACGTATGGTAAATGAAATTTGACATTTAAAACTCCCGATGCTGTGTTCGGATTGAAACGCCATAATCTGCAACTTCAGGTGCATACGACACTCAACATCGAGTGTTCTATCTGAACACAGCCTAGAGGAGTGTGAGACTTGGTATAGTTAATATATGGATAAGGAGTGCAGAAAACTAAAATTTATACATATATGTGTTACAAATACATTAAATTAAATAAAAATTATATTTGCTTTCATACTGGCAATGTAATACGTAATGTCAAACTAGTTGTTCTATGTTCAAATACGAAACATGTTAAAGAAAAATACATAATCTGCTGTGAAACAATGGTACTTTAACGATTACACTGTGCAATATGTGAAAAGAAAACTTTGCACCCCTTAATTTTTTTTTATATACCTATACAAGTTTTTTTATATACCTTACTAAATGCTCAATCTCTAGGCACGGGGTTCGATGATCTGTGTGTTTATATGGATGAACATGAAATTGATGTGCTTGCCCTGAACGAGACGTGGATTGATGAGGTCAGAGGTGCAACGGATAGGGCTATACCAGGTTACACTTTATATTTGGCACCACGACCAAGTCGAGGTGGAGGTGTAGGTTTTTATGTTCGTCGCGGACTTTCCTGTACGATTTTATCATATGAAAATAAATATTTAGAACAAATGTGGATAAAAATCAAGGCTCCAAACATCAGTATGATATTGGGTACATTATATAGACCGCATAGTAAGGGCGTAGGTGAATCAATTGAATGTATTAGTGATAATATATCTAACTTCATTTTTCATTGTGATAATATTTTTGTGCTAGGTGATCTTAATATTGATATTACGGACACCAAAGAAACTAATGCAAGAAAACTTTTGGAATCATTTAATATTTTTAATATGACTTCAGTTATGCATGAATCTACGAGAGTAACAAATACTTCATCAAAGATCATAGATTTGGTATTCACTAATGCACCTGAGAGAGTTACAAATCTCAGAGTGCATCATTGCAAGGATATGAGTGATCATGGTTTAATTGTTTGCGACTTAAAATTTCCTAAACCTAGAAAAGTAACAAAAACAATATCATTTAGAAATATCAAAGATATTGATGTAAATAATCTCAGTGCCGAAATAAATAATGGTCCGTTAGAATACATAAGATCAATAAATAATGTAGATGATATGGTTAAAATTTTCAATTCATATGTTATAGATTTATTTGACACCTTTGCACCAATACATACGAAAATAATAAGGGACAGACACAAACCTTGGATAACTGATACGATAAAATATATGATGCGGGTTAGAGACCGCGCCTATAGCCGATATCTAAAAACCAAAGCAGATATGCATTACACGTATTATAAGCAATTACGAAATTTGGTAACCTCCTCTATAAAAAGAGAAAAATCAGCTTTTTTCGCATATAACGTCAATTGTAATATTCACGATTCAAAAAAACTTTGGAAATCTCTGTCAAGCAGCCTTGAATTAAAGGAAAAACAACCCAGTATACCAACTGAATTAAATGATCCAGACAAAATTAATAACCATTTTATAAACCTAAATCAAAATATATCACACAACGTAGACTTACTTAATTACTATAATGTGAACAAGTATATAACCTCACAGTCTTTTAACAGTAGACGAAGCTGCAATTAGTAAACACATACAAACTATTAAATCTAATGCTATCGGGTGTGATGGTATTAGTATAAATATGATAAATCTCATTCTACCTTATACGCTTAGTACTATTACAACTATAATTAATAAATCATTGACATCTAGTACGGTACCAGAGATCTGGAAAAATGCACTTGTAAAACCACTGCCCAAAAAGACACCGATTTCAAGCTTAAATGATCTTAGACCAATTAGTATATTGCCCACTCTATCTAAATTACTTGAGAAAATCGTGTTTGATCAAACAGTAAAATATGCGGAAAAATGTAAAATTATACCCCCTCATCAGTCCGGCTTTCGTAAGGGTTACAGCACCACTTCAGCATTACAATGCATTACCGATGATTTACACACTTCATGTGACAAGGGAAAAGTATCAATATTGGTACTTCTCGATTTCTCCAAAGCTTTTGACATGATAAGTATTCCATTGCTCATATCGAAATTGCAGTTCTATGGATTTGACGATGGAACTATCAGATGGTTCCAAAGTTATTTCAGAGGAAGAACTCAGCGTCTGGTCTGCAGTGAACTCGGTGGGTCTTTGAAATACTCTACTGCTGTTAAGCTGACTCGTGGCGTTCCACAAGGGTCCATACTTGGACCATTGTTATTTGCTATATACACAGCTGATATGATGAATGTTCTAAATTATTGCAAATCACATATGTACGCAGATGACTCGCAAGTTTATTTGTCTTTTGAGCAACACAACGTGCAATCGGCCGTGGACATGATAAATACTGATTTGAATAAAATTCATGCATGGGCACAAGCCCATGCACTACTTCTCAACCCCCAAAAGACTGTAGCACTGGTTGTGGGCCCAAAACAAAAAATTACTGCTGTGGAGAGCAGCGGCTTTAGGGTTGTCATTGATTCCACTGACATTCCATTTGTAAGCGTTGCACGTAATCTCGGTATAGTAATGGACCAACGGTTGAAATATGAAGAACATATAAAAAAAAAGGTGCAATGGGGCTATTCAAGGCTACGCCTTTTATATAAAATTCGAGAATATGTTTCGGTCAATGTTCGCAAACTGCTGACAGATAGTCTTGTTTTATCCATATTAGACTATGGGGATGCGGTGTATGGTCCTTCTTTGATAAAGAATACACAAAAGCAAGTGCAACGTATCCAAAATGCGTGTGCACGTTTTTGTTACAAAATACCTAGGCGAGCACATGTTTCTCCATACCTTAAGCAGCACGGGATACTGAATATGTTTAACAGAAGGAAGTTTCATCATCTGTGTCAAATTTTCAGAATCATTAAAAGTAAGACACCTTCCTATCTGTATGACAGATTACAGTGGTCCCGTGATATTCACATGTATGCTACGAGACAAAGAGACCATCTACTTATTCTCCCCAGACATCGAACCACTGCCTTTGAAGGGAGTTATTCATACACATCAACCAAATATTGGAATGAATTGCCGCAGCACATTCGTACAGCAGCGTCACTGCGGAGCTTTAAAAAGCATTGCAGTGAATGGCTATTGAGTACACAAAATTAACTTATAATACAAGTAATAGTGCATTCTTTGTAAATTTATTTATTTTTTATTTTTATTTATTTATTTATTTTTTCTCATGTTTTTTTTTTACTTAATTCTTTTCTTTTTATTTTTCCTGTTTAAATATTTTCGTATATAATTATATTTTTATTTTTTTTTTCTTTTCTTCTTTTGTATTATTACCTATATATTTTGTGATCGTTCAAGGCATTGCTGAAAACCAGCTGCACTGTGGGTCTCCACGGGTGTACAGCTGAGCAATAGCCTATTTGTTGCAAAATAATGCAAAACATGTATAATTGTTTGTTTTTTCTTTTCTCATTTATATGCAACAAATAAATTATTATTTATTTATTTATTTATTTAAGTTCAATGACACCTTCAGTAGACTATGCTGATACATTATTAAAATTGTTATCAGACGGGCAGCCATGCTGATACATATTATTAAAGTCTTTATTTTGATCTCATAACATCATTGACTTGTTTATTCTGTCAAATCTGTTTTTGAACACACTAACATTTTTTGAAACAACAAGTTCCAAGCTATTAAACAAAAAAAATGCTTCTGTCTGAAACTGTGTTTATCTAGCTTCAAACCACAATCTCTCTAATTAGTATTTCGATTGAGGCAAAACATCATCATCAGTTCAGGGCAGGTATTGTATTAATTTATTAATACTGTTTTCTATGAGATTCCCTCTCTTTCTCTGATCCACAAGAATAGTATTTTGTGTCTCAAGTTGATATTAAAATTTCAGTTTATCAGGTTACCTGCCTTTTTCTCAAGAGTACAAAGGCAAATCGCTAGAAGAGCAGATAATGAAAGGGCAATACTTCATGTCAAGAAAACATTGGGAGGGTGTAAGTAAAGATGCCAGACTACTTGTGTCAAGGATGCTCGATATAGATCCCAAAAGAAGAATTACATTGGAAGATATATTGATAGACAAATGGATGATGGTAAATACTTTTCAAATTATAATCATTTTTAGTCATTCTGGATTTTTATCTAAGTCGATTCTTAAGTACTCTCCCACTATGTTGTATTTTATAATAATGATAATAAAATTATTCTATTACAGTCAGGCAAGCGACTACAAATGGCTATGAGTAAAGCTTTATTCAACGCTTTAGCCACCCCTGGTCTATTTCTTGTGTTGATTTGAAAATAAAAATCACATGGTTTATATTATTAAATTTAACTTAGATTATTTATTTAAGCATATAAATTAAACAGAAAAAATACACTATGAAATGAAAAAAAGACAGACCAATTACTTTTGTCCACAATTGATATACATTAAATAAGTATGTACCTACAATACAACGAAAAATAAATTATATGTTAAATCCTTTCAGGACGATGAAGTGATTCAGACAGTCAACCGATTTATGCAAATGGGCGCGGATAATTCCACAGACAATTTAGATAGTACAGTTGTCACTGAAAATAACAACTCTACAATAATCAAAAGAGCTCTCTCTGAAACGGCTAAGCAGGATGATCCTCCTCCCAAGAGAAGAAAACTCCAGGCAGTTGCAGAATCTTCCCCGTTTGTGTCTTCCAGCGATGACACAGTAGAAGAATTGTCCGTCGAATCTTTATCATTTAAATCTTAGATCTATATTCAGTTAATAATTCCTTTTTTATTTTATATTTGTGATAATTTTTTAGTGTTATTAGATGTAAAAAACTACTTCACCAGATGTGGCAACATGTACATCACATATTTTTTAATTTGTCAATACTGACTGTGTTTAATGTGTAGAACTTCATTACATTAGGTATTTTTTAATCAAACAAAAATGATTATGTTTCAACATATATTTCCCTTATACGACGACCATTTCGGCTGACTAGGCCCTTATTTTATTTTTTATTTATTTATTTAAGATTTGGTACACGGTTAACATACAATATACATAAATTTAATATCAATCACAATAAATCAACCGTGCACACAAAAATCCCACAAGGCATAGCCTGTCTGTGGGTATACCAATTAAAAATATTCAAAATTATTTCGTTAGTAACATTAGTTATTTATAAAAATAAAATATAGCAAATTGCTTAGGCAGGAAACAAGTGCAAAAAATATAAAGTATACAAATTATATATGAAAAATATACATACACATATTTATATACGAAACATCAATAAGTTTACATGAATCAGCAGACTGACAGCGGTGCTACCAAATATTATACCCGCAGTCGATAGTAACAATACTTGGCAAGTACAAGGATATGCATGTCGCAGTCAATCTACTCTTTCTAGTTAAAATTGAGAATTTCCAATAATGATTAAAAAAAAAATAATAATAATAATATAAAAAAATCATTGAACTTTTTACACAAGAGCAGAATATTGAGAAAAAGAAAGACATAAGTGCACTAAATTGAAAACCCAACAAGTAAGAAACAAATAAATACAAATTATAATAAGGAGGAGTAGATTAATATTAATAAATTCAGAATAAATTTTTAATAGAGTTGTAACACCAACAAGTAAAATCTGTAGTAGAAAAAAAATACTTATATAAAAATAAAAGAAAAATAATAGAAGCAGGGTCAGGAGACAAGAACCAAAAAGTATGATTCATTTATCAACTCAGAGAATACAAGCAGTCAACAATCACAATTTAATTTGAAAGATAAATGAATTAATTAACAAATAAACAAAAATAAAAAATTGAGTAATAAAAATCAAAATCACAACAAATACTCTTGCACATTACATTGGTCTGTGAGTAGCCAAGATTTTATATGTCTGATAAAAGTTTTATGATTCTTGATTGTCTTTAAAGAGTTGGATAATTTATTAAATGTTCTAGGTGCAACAAATACAGCGTGTCTTTGTGTCCTTCTCCTTTTATAATTAGGGACCTTGTACATATTATTTAATCGCTGGCTGACTCTGTTCTGTGTGTTTAGATTATTGATAACCAGTTGATAAGGGCCTAGTCAGCCGAAATGATCGTCCTATTATAAGGGAAATATATATGTAGAAACATAATCATCTTTGTTTGATTAAAAAATACCTAGTGTAATGTACATCACAATTGGTTGGATAAATAAATTCTGCAATTATTTGTAACAAAGTTAGAGTGACTAGTTTTTTTTAGACATACTCAACAATATGGCTAGCTTTGTACAGTAACTCCGTAGAATAAAATTGACCAAACAAACAACAAGCTATGCAAGCTTACCAACACAAAAAATACAAAGGGAGTTATTAAATTAAACGGAGATGGTGTTTAGATAAAGTATTAAATATAAATATTAAGTATTTAATCTAAATATGAATGTAATATTTCCATAGAAATCCTTGATTTATATTCCATAAAAATGACTGAGATTCTAAGAATCTGACTTTATCTAGTTTGTAATGTGATTTATTTGGTAGCATTATCGAAATATATTATAATTTAAGTTACATTAAATTTAAATTTTAGGTCGCAACTTTGAAACTAAATTAAAATATGAGTAACTTTTTTATTATCAAAGTTGTCAGTTGACTCGTTATAAAATAGATTTTCAATATACTAGTTGCATGTAACACATGAGATCCAACTGTCGATAGCGATAGTATGTATAGTTGAAGAATATGTACCAAACTATAAACCCATAAATACAAATTATTGAATATTTTCAGATATTTTGTTTTCTATACAACATATGTAGGTATGTATGTCAAGATAGGATAGTATGGAGGAAGATCCTTTTTTCCTACCCAGAATATGAAAATAGCATGATGGTATGTATGTTTGTTTGGAGATGAAGTATCAAACTATTAAGTCTTCTTACATATTGTGTATAGGCGACTGCCATACAAAATGTATGAAGCGATGTCATCACTAAATTCAATTTTTAAAAAAATTGTTAAAAAAAAATTGAGATCTTCTACTACAATGTTAATATTTTTTATAGAAAATTAAATTATCTAGTTGGGGTGTTTCGGCTTTTTTCGATAATTGTAAAAGTTTTGGAAATATAGGCAGTTAAACTCATAAATTTATCATAAAAAAAATATTTTTCTTAATAAAAAATGTTTGAGAAACCCTGGAATTTTTTTGAAAAAACTAATTTGAGATTTTGTATTTTTCTATGTTTGTACCAATTTTCAGCGTTCTAGCGTTTATGGTTTCTGAGATATATGGAAAAATAAAATAAAAATTCAAAAGTTGATAACCTCTGACTGAAACAAAAATTCAAAATTCCGAGTATAAAAGTTTTGTAGGCCTGTAACTGTTTATATATTCTGAAATTTTAGGCTCTGTAAATTGAGCGCATCAAAAGTTATAAGGGGGGACGGACACACACACAGACACACACACACACACACAGACACACGAAATGTTCTACTCCGAATTCTGAGTAAATCCGTGTATGGAACATATATGCTGCGAAGCCTCTAAGTTGGTGTTTTTTGACTTCAAAGTTGGAAAAGCCGTGAAAAAAGTAGACCTCTCCATACAATTCTCGCGTATTCTGGCTTGATACATTGTCGATATGTTAAGAGAACAAAGTTCTCCTGAACAAATCGACAGTTGGAAAACTTCTTTTTCTCATTTAGAAGTGTATGTATATTTTTTAAATGTTTAGTAAATCGCTACAAAAACGGCTACATGGACATTCTACTGATAATTATAATATTTTTCGCTACCACTATTTCTACGAACGGAATTCCCGCCAAAAAGTGTCTATTTTTACGAAAGATTTTTAGGCGTCTATGTTTTATACATTTGGTGCCACTAATGTGAATTGTTTTCGGATTCATTTGTGGAAAAAAAACACTTTGTTTATTAAGGTTTAGAGAACAGTTATCTAGGATGTTTTGAAATGTAAGGAAAACTGAAATATGTTGCCAACCAAAACGTCAAATGTGTAGTACATCTAGTATATTATATGAAAATCTATGAAGTATAAATACCAACATAAAGATCCATAATTTCATTCTGTCATGTCAATTTATCGTTATTGGTTATTGTACATTTCTCTATCACTTAAATATTTGATATAGCCTCGTGAAAGGCGAGAAGTTCCATCAAGTGCTTTAGCTAAGTTTTTTTTTAAATAAGCTTAGCCTAGGTGAATAAATTAAAACAATTTTAAACTATTTTACTTCGCCCACACCCGCTTTAATGTGAATTAAGTTATTGGAAAAAATTGAATTAAGTTATTTCAAGAAAATTGATAAAATGGATAAATCACTGTCGATTCGATTTTATTTAATTCTGTTATAATAGTACATCTCGAAGGAAATTTTTTTTTGATAAAGCATAATAAGATGGCAATATTCTTTTTTCTTAAAGTTGGTTTCCAAGTTGCATTTATAGTTATTTTTTGTGCGGTATTAATTGTAAGACATTTTCTATGATTGAGTCGTGTAAATAGCTCTAGCCAATATTTTTTTGTCTCATCAAAGTTACAATTTATCTATGGCAATATGACTACTGTACATCAGAAGGTGTGTAATTAAAATTAGTCAATTATAGCATCCTTGAGGTCTTGAATTTTTTTATTTAATTACATAAAAACTGTTCATTTAGTAAGGAGTCACGCGACGTCCTACGTAGGCGATTCAAAGCGAACGCGATTGCGAAGCAATGCGATGTGGTGCGACGCGGCGGCTCTGTCCTACGTGTGCGCGAATCGTTCCTTCTGCCGCCAGCTACTGTCAAGGATGTATGTATATAAAATACTCAAGAAGTATGTACGGCAGAGAAATGAAACTAATATTGTGTACTTAGAGAGGCATATTTATGGGGAATATCACAATTTGTATGAAGAATTACGTGATCTTGAATTAATAAATGAGACTAAATTTACATCTTTCCGGGAAACATATCAAAATTTTTGCCATTTGTGCAAGCGAGAGAAAACTTTAAAGTGTGTTTTGAACAACATCCTATTGTAAAATAGCAATAATAAATAAATGTGTTTACTTGTAGTCCCATTTATTTTTGCCAAATCCTCCCATTCGATAATTTTTATTTCTTTTGTCCCATAATATGGGACGTTCATGGACAGAAGTAATTAAAATTTCTGTTTCTGACATGTCAAAAAACAATGGCACCGCTTTCAATTCGCGCGGAAATATCAAACCAACTGATCGCGTTTGCTTCGCATCGCGCCGCATCGAAAATTACTCGCTGTCGGTAACGTAGGACACTTCCATAGTTACCGACTGTTTGTTATTTTCGCGCCGCGCCGCTTCGCATTCGCTTTGAATCGCCTACGTAGGACGTCGCGTCATTCTTTGCATCATTTGATAGGTATTTAAACATTTATATTTTAATTATGTTTTTAGTCTAGATTATATTAATTATTTTTAAAGGCTTTTATGTTCAATGTTAAATATTAATATGATGAAACTTTTGTGTTTGAATATGAATAGTTTTAAGAAGAATATTTTTATTATTTTGGAACGAATTATAATGATAAGATACATTCGCTATATTCTAAAATTTAAAATGCCTACCTCGATTTTCAAGGGACCAAACCCAAATCTATGGATAAATTAGTATTATGTGACTTTTATGTTTGTGTAAAAAAATTTGTTAGTGTTTTTTGTTGTGTAATTTTTTTGTATCATAGCTAGTAATAAAAATGAAGATAGTTGTTGTTAAAAACAATGATATTAACAGAAATAAAACATAACCCTGTGTACACCATTACAATTATAACTTTTATTCAATTGAATAAAAATTCCTCTACGAGAACAAAGTTCCCTTCCTCAGGAGGATACAAATTATACTATGCTTTGTATTGTAAGTATACTGTATAGTATACTTACGTATTTTGTATACACCTGAGGAAGGGAACTTTGTTCTCGTAACATTTAGAGGAATTTTTATTCAATTGAATAAAAGTTATGTATGTAGTGGTGTACACAAAGTTGTGTTTTATTTCTGTTAATTAATTACAAAATGATACCACAAAGTAATAAACAATTATTTATCGACAATGATATTATTTTTAAATAATTTATCATATTTGAAAGCTTCTTGAATATCAGGATTTGAAATAACAACTGTTTTTGTTAATGTATAAAATTGTGGTAGTAACAAAAATCATTGCCCTTAATGAGAAAATACATTAGTTGTGAGTAGTGAGTCGGTAAATAATTCAACTGACCACATTCCACAATCTGACTTCAACATAACGATGCTGTTTGGAAATATAAGCTACTTCAGATAAATTGTTGAAAAATAATAAATATGTATAGTTGATGTGCAAACACAACGAAAATTATTTTGATATGTCAAAATGATTGACATTTTTAGTTAATTAGGCCTTCAAATTCACCTAAATCAACAGAATCATTACATTTCAAATTCATCTTTGAAAGTAATGTGTCAATTTTAATTTTAAGGCCATATATTATTATGTTTATCTGTGATTTTATTATGTTAGTTAAAATAATTGTTTTTTTTTCAGAGTATTATTTTAAACTGCATGCCGACTGTATTAGAATATTTACTCTGATAAATACTGTTTGAAATGAGTATATTATTTCTGCCGTGTATTATCATGAGGGACACGGCATGATGGTATTTATTGTAAACGTAGCAGTTCGCTGAATGAGACAGTCAGGAGACCGAGACCACTACTTGACTGGATGTGCGCCAGTTCACGATGGAGACAGCAAAACGGTCTCCTGCCTGGACAAGTAGTATCTCTTTAGAGTATCACAGGACGTCACGAGATATCTCTCTAGAGAGTCACGTGACTGAACAATGTCAGAATGATTGATTTTTTAGGTTAATGCTAATTTTTTCTTAAAAGCTGTTTTCTTTTTATCCACATCGTTTTTTTTCAGGAAATTGAATGTGTAGTCGAATAATATTCCATTCTTCGTTTTGTTATTTTATTATATAGATAGTTTACAGAAAGTCTGGAACAAGACCTGCGACCATCTTTAGTGAATAGCTATCTTTACTAGCGATAGTCAAGTAACAGTCTCTGTCGCATAGCGAACCACTACATTAAAAAAATTTAATCAAGTACAAATTTGTTTCTAGTAATCATATATAGGTAGTGTATGTTAGATTACTAGAATGAAAGTGAACACATTGAGATGGTTTGGTCACATGGGGAGAATGAATGAGGAGCGCCTGACGAAGAAAATATACAGAGCGGAAAGGAATGGAATGAGAGGTCGGGGATGCCCAAGAAAGGGATGGCACGACCATGTGAACGAAATTTTGAAAGACAAATTTTGAATTTTGAAAGGAAATGTTAGAAGTGTGAGCAATAGACGAACATGTATGAGACGATGCATGAATGTGGACGAGGCGAGGGATGCGTGCCAGGATAGAAAAATGTGGCGTTCGGTTCTGTCTGCCTACTCCGCAAGGGACATGGCGTGATGGTATGTATGTATGTTAGATTTTTTTTGAGAAAATGCTTCTTTTCGCATCACATTATAAATAATTTTTTTAACTTCTTTCCATAATTCGGGAGCAAAATAGTAGACTAGTAGATTTGGTAGTTTATTCATTTAAATTTTAGACTATGCATCATTACACTGTGAAATTTAGAGGCATCAGTTTGTTGCTGGACGGCTTTCGTACAATTTACCAATGTTTTTGTTTATTTACACATATTTATCAATAGAAGTATAATTTTTGAACAGTGAGTAAAAATCTAACTCGGGAGTGTATTTTAGACCTAAAATCCTATAAATACCAAAAAATAAAATGAAAATTTGAGAAAACTTTTATGTAATATCAATAATACCCCGTATTCAGTAACTATTATAACTAAAAATAGGAACATATTAAAATTGTAGATTTTAGATTTACAGTCTTATTTCAGCGTTATAAAATATCAACTTGGACTAAATGGAATAGGAACGTTACCAATTAAAAGTTACCAATTAGATGTATTTTGAATAATTATGAAAATGATGAAAATATCATAATTATTCATAATACGTCTGATTCAGTAACTTTTTAAGAACGTTCCGACCAAAATAGGTACGTTCCTATTCCATTTAGTTCAATTTTATATTTTATAACGCTGAAATAAGACCGTAAATCTAAAATCTACAATTTTAGAATGTTTCTATTTTAGTTCCAATAGTTACTGAATACGGGGTAATGTAGGAGCATTGAATTAAAATAATAGCCTATGTACAGAGATTGCGTTATATTAAAAATATACTGTTTATTTTAAATCAATACAATCAATTACGCATTGTTTCGTGCAAGGCACATAGTCAGAATAATGATCATATTAGTATTATTACCAAGTAGAGTTTGAATCCTGCCTCGACCTATTTCGTTCACCTTACCTTACGTAGGAAGATGTATATGTACTTGTTTAACAAGGACATATTCACTTTTTTGTTTTAAAAAGTCACAATAATATATATAGTCAGTATAAATGCATCCATTACGATATTATAAAAGTTCCTATAATATTAAGTATAATGTTACCTGATTGATGTTCGTCTTTTATGCCATAATGTTATATAAATTTGTGTTTGAAAGATTATAATATTGTTATTGTGTATCAACATTTTTACTTAATTTACATTATTAAAAACACACTGTAAAGTTTTTATAAAATAAAAACCAATTTATAAAATAGTATTTTCTTTATCTCTACGTTTTGAGTTCCTTTCCAGCAGTATTACTCTTAATTTACACTAAAAACATACCTTAATAATGTAAAATAAATCAGTAGGTACTTATGATCTAATAATAATAATAATTTTTATTGTGCCGTTTAATGATTCAGGATCATTCCAAGGGCGCTGATGAAACAAAGCTGTTTTGAGTCCGTTAGAGAAAGTGCTCTTACTTTGTGCACTACGGACATCTAGAGGCAATTTATTTCACTTTATATGACCACTCACACTAAAGCATCGATCATAGTAAGCCGCTTTGTTGGCTCTGTCCAACTCCGGAGTTGGTAATTTGTGATCCAGAAGACCTAAGTGTGAGATGCCTCCGAGAGAGCTTTTTTCTCTGACACAGCTCTTTAATGTATTGTGTCAGGTTATTCAAAGCATTAAACACCGTCAAACAGATTTTGTAGTCAACTCGCTCTGGACACTTCAACTTTAAATAGATTGAATGCTTATCGTAATAGTTATAGAATGTATGGAGTAACCCGGCTCTTAAGTAAGTTTTAAGCGTAGTTTGATATTGAATATGTAATCTAATTTCGTTGGTCAGACTGACCCGTTATTTGTAAAAAAATTGTAGTCGTAGACAGCCCACATTTGGATCTGTATTAAGGAACTCAAGTAATTTGGTAACTTTCTCAACTATCTGTCAGTGTGGTGAGAATCTAGAATCAGAGAGCCTGATTTTGATGAGCCAGAGAGAGATTCTGTTTTGATAATAAATAGCATATTATTTTATATTTATTCCTTATTTGAAAAATGATAAATAGTAATGGTTCGGATTCTAGAAATAAAAAGTATATTATTTACAAAAATATAATTTATTTTTCATATCCCTTTTATATAAATGTACAGTAATTACCAATTTTTTAAAAACCAACAATATTTTCTTAGTCAAATTAGACAAAAAAAAACTCAATTCATTACATATTCATCAAGTAATGTAATGCACCATTTTACATTGATAACATAAAAATCTACTAAATCATAAATGTCTAAAATGACTCGCAATTTTCATTTTTTCAATACGTACAAATAAATAATTATTACATCCATAATCAGTCTTGGTGAAGAATTTTCAAAACTAAACTAAATAAATTAACATTGAAAATAATATTTTATTTTAGTATCATACCTTCATGTTTTTTAATATGAAAAGAAGATTGACTAACTCATAAATCAACATTAGAATAAAAGTGACTCTTTAAGACTTCACATTTATTCATGTGTCAGCGTATATAAATCAGAACTAAAAATAGTGCGCAGATGCCAGCATTTTTTAAATAATGAATAAGTAGCTCACTGTTTTCATTTACTCAATTAAATGTGTATTAAAGAAAAAGAAAAACTATATAATATTCACTATGAATATTTTTTATGTGTAGAAAATCTAGTTTTTAGTAAGGCCAAAGTATTTTCGACATTAAAATTTGAATATAGAATGGGAAAAATTAACTTAAGCGTAAATTTTAACAAAAATAATATTTAACAAGCAGGCAACATTGGCTGTTAAAAAAAATTTGTATAAAAATGCAAAACATAGTATAAAATGAATCATATACCAGAATAGTAATTATTGATTAGTTTTGGTAATAAATTAATATTTCTTAAAAAAATTCATTGAAGCAGTACTACGGCTAAACTATATTTTACCATAATAGGACGGAACGTATTGCAAATCAGCGTTTCTTATAAGCTATATATACAATATTTTCTCTCGATATTCTTATCAACTTCAGATATAACATACTCTTTTACAAGCAATTAAATTCATATAAACAAATACCAAAAAAAATATTTAGAATGTGCATCCCTTTTTAATGAAATACAAAAATAAAAAAAAATAATACACACTATGTCCTATTCTGATTCGTTTCACAGTACGGAAACGTCTATAACCAACAGGCGACCGTGGATAAAAGTATTTTATCCCCGCGGTGTGGCGTAATGAGTCCCGTATAAATGCAGTCATCTTTTTGACATTAACAATTTAGATGAATCAGAATAGGATATACTATGATACAAAATTTGGTACGGTAGAAAAAAAGGGCTTGTTAGTGTAGAGTGGGCTGTCCAACAGTGAAACAGTCAGGAAGTGAACCAGGCCGTTTAAAAATTACATTAATCTTTGTATATAATTTAACTTCCATGTTTTTTCATTGAATAAATTACCTGGTTCATTGTACAATAGACGTGGATAGTACACTGTGTACTATCCATATTACACTGTATTAGTTCACTGTGTAATATGGATAGTACACAGTGAACCAATTCTCAGTTTTTAAAAAACGAGATCTGTGGGCTGAGGTTTATCTACGCAAAACTACAAGAATTTGGCACTGAAAACCTTAAATCTTCCAAGTTATAGGTCTCAGAAAAAACGTGGTTCACTGTTCAACAGCCCACCCTGTGTTTGATCAATTTTGTAGTCATCTGTTTCAGAAATTGGTAATTCGAGATGAAGTAAAAGGTATTGCTAATTAAAATTAGAATATATGCGCTTCAACCCAGGTAGTGTGAAATTATGTAAGTTACTAATATATTACTTGCGTACAAGGATTTTATAATAAATTTTCTCAAGGAAAAAAATCTGTCAATTTCACCCTGGACGCACACAAGACATGTTTATATAATAAAATAATATTAATTTTAATTAATTAAACATTCATCTGGACAACTGATAATGATCATGGCATATAAATCAATTCTCCTCAATCTTTTATCAACAGTAGCTTTTTAAAATAATATAACACAATTTTCAAAACAAGTAGTCTTAAACAGTTCCCATAAAACAGTCTGTAATTTCTGAAGCCAACGATAATACCGCCGCTGAGATGCTGTTTTAACACACGCGCGTAGGAAACACACACACACAATTTATTTACACTCGGCAGTTCGGCGTACACACAGTTTCAAATTAAATTGAATTATAAATGACAAAAACAAACTATTTATATTAAGATAACATCAGTCGAAATAAGGAAAAATTTGATAGTCATTAAACGCGATATCACTACACTCACTATGTAATTAAATTTGGTTCGTCTTCGGCATAATGGTGCGTCGGCTGTACTGATGATTCTGAAACAAAAATGAAAGGAAAATAAAATCTCACATAGTTCAGCAATGAGGTTCACCACCACTTCTGAATGTAGTGCCTTTTGAGGTGTGATGAGACTGGTGTGTGGCGATACATGCATTTGGTGTGTGGCAATACATGTAGGTATCTATCTTGAAATTTCATTAATAAGTACAAATTGTCATAACAGAATAATTTAATACACAACCAACAGAAGTTAATGTATCTATCTAATTGTAAAATGTTACACGCACAATTTTTTAAGTCAAATTTAAAATGAATAAAAATAAAAGAATTTAATTCAAAATCATTGTCAGTATTTATCCATCGATTAAAAAAAAAAACTCATGCAATGTTCACATTTTAAACATTAATAGTTATATTATATCAATTTATTTTGAAAAGTAAATATAGTGTCTGGCAAATAAGTTGAAAATTTTTGACAAAGGTGGGCGGTTTGCATATATACCAACCAAGTAAAATACCCAAATTCGCCAATAACTATAATTCTTGTTTCAAAAATCTTCGGGCTAAAGATACAACCGTGAGCTAGAACGTATGTACAATGAGCCCAACATAGTAAAATACTTAAAAATTTATCGCTTTAGATGGTTGGGACATCTCCAGCGCATGTAGGAGAATCGAGTTCCGAATAAGATTCTCTATACATAACCAGATGGGAGACGAAATGTGAGAAGACCCAAATTAAGGTGGATGGATGGTGTAGAAAGGGAGTTGAAAGCAATCAGTGTAACTAATTGGAAGGTGCGGGTGATGTACCAGGTGGAATAACGGAAAGTTCTTGAGGAAGCCAAGGCTCATGATGGACTGTAGAGCCATTGGTGATGATGATAATTCTTGTTTGTAATTTTATATTTGCCATATACATAATATTTCAAAATAATACTATGCACAAAATGTAAAATATGGAGTTCATATGTTAGATAATAATGATATAAGTCACAATGATGGTATATTTTTACATCCAAGAATGTTAGTGAACAAACTCACCTTCAATAATGTTTGATAGAGGAGCAAAAAATTTTTTTGTGTCAAACAATTTTAGAATAAGCTGAAACAAAAAAATATCAGCTCACAAAACACAGTCAGCTAACAACTATGTACATATTCAAAAGCAGATCCAAATATTTATATAAACATACACAAAAAAATAGTTGGATTGAAAGGGAAGAAAAAAGGAACTAGTTTGTTAAATTATGATATATGAATTATACGAAAGGTTAATTACAATGAATGAATATCAACAATTATTTGAAGGGAATTTTCCCATTTGAAGCTCATTTTGTTCCATTTGATCAGTTTTGTACATGTTTTCTTCATCAGGCATTATTAATTCATTCTTCTCATTTGAAATATGTAAAATTGTTGTGAAATTAAAAAAAATATATCAACAATACACACCTGCCACTTCTTTCTCAACAAGCGATTTATCCTTAACTATGTAGAGCGCCGTCAGCAAGAAGAATATTCCTCCCAATACTTCAACAAAACACGTGATAAAGAGAGCATATTGCAAAGATTTAAACTGCGCATAGTCATTGGCTATGGAACTGTTTGTAGCTATATCAGCTCCCGATGAAAAGTGCGGTTTCAAAGACTCTGATATCTGAAAAATTAAAGGTTACAGTCATAATATGAGAAACAGCTGTAAATAAATAGCATTAATAATATTAGTACTGAGGTAGTAAAAACTTTTCAAAATGTTATGTTTTGATTTTGATTGTAATAATTTGTTATTTTCATGCCACATCAGTTTAATTTTCCTGTAAAGGTATGGTAAGTAAATTTTCTATTCTATATTGCTTTGCTATCCATTATTTTACGAGTGATCCTAGAGTAAATAAATTAATACATAAACTAAAAAAGATAAGTAATTCTCTCATTAGATAATTGGGAAATATTGTTTTTTAGTACAGTTGGTTATCCTTGGATTCTGGAGTTAGAGAATGTCAAGTGATGTCAAGAAAATACTGATTTTGTTCAAATATAGATATCATAATTAAAAAAATATATCTAAATAAACATATCAAAAGAATTTGAATGTGTTATTTATATAAAGTATTTATTAAGTAAAGGTCACATAATTCTAGGGTGTTTAAATAAAAAAAACTCTTAAATACCTATTGGATAAAATAAATCAAATAAAATGAAAACTTACAACTCCAATAAGGTATGGACTTCCCGCATCTCCCAATGCATGCGATATTAATATTTGGAATGCTTCAGCAGTTGATCTTCTTCTAGGCATAACAACATACTGAAATATTCATATATACAATTAGTATAATTATTTATATGTCAAAAGAAATGAATTATATGCCAAGAACATAAAAATTAATGTTTAAAATAGATAAACAATATCTGTTTATCCGTACACTGAACTAAATGAAATATATTGTTCAAAAAATCTGCAAAAAACATTATCATAATATGTAAAATGGAGAATTATTTTCACACAATATGTTGTATTTAGTTATTAGAAAATCTAAAGTACCTAGTAATGGAATAATGAAATTTTGTATGTTAGCCAAATGTAAACCAAACACAATGATAATGAATAATTCACAAAAGAGACATCTGTGAACTTCAATCAAAAATAATAATAGTAAAATCAAATGGTAAAGAAAGCTGACAATGAATGCAACAAAAATTCCATAGATGTCACTAGTATTCAGAAAAATTGAACACAAATCACCAGAGAAGTTATAGTTTTTTTTTATTTTTACTAATTTAATAACTTGAGTTAGAAATGTATAATTTTGCTGCACAAAAAAATAGTCATTAAAGTAACCTCAGCGAAAGCATAGTATTACTATCACGCAAAAAAATATTTTGAACATTATTTTTTGATATTCAATTTAATTGGTATGTATATGAATTTATATAAGAAATAAAATAAATACATATACTTAAGACTGATATTTATCGTAAATAAACTATACTTAATTGTAAGAATATATAATTATAATAAAGATCCTTTCAAATAATGATAGCAAATATAATTTTTCCAAATATCTTGAACGAGCTCCCTTTTTGCTTCGTTGGCTTACATGCAAATCGCCCCCCTTCTCGGCTAAAAGTTCAAGATGTTTGGCTACAACTATACTAAGCGGTTGTACGTAATAAAAAATAAATTGTTATAGAGTATAATGAATAACTAGATAGAGACAAAGTATTTTAATCTGAATATTAATATCTAAGCATTTAAAACAATTTACTTTAAAAGCCTCATGATGAAAGCACACAGATAAGCATTTAATGATGAACGAAATAAGCAATGTGTGAAAGATGAAAAGGAATGATGGAAAAACAAATAAAAAATTAAAAATTGATAAAAAAAAAATAATATGAATCTTACCAAACAGATATCGGCAACGATTGCCCAATTCAAATTAAGCATCAACTCGCCAAAGAATACTAAGACGAACGGCAGAACGGTTTTGTTTTCGATTATTATGATAGAGGCTACCATGAACGGTACGCTCAAGAACAGTCCAACTCCGCATATAATGGGGTGTATCCTCGGATATTTCTTTACAAGACATTCTCCAATTAATGTTCCCAACGGCACTCCGATCAACCCAGACATCATTGATATCACTCCAAAATTTAGCGAGACGCTACATTGTGCAAATCAAAAGAAAACATCCAATATTAGTCCTGTGTTGGTTTGATTCACAAAACATTACGAAGAGAAGATTTGCCACAATTTATTTCAAGCAAAAACACATTAAGTTAAATAATATAACTTGATAAATGAATATTTTCGTATGAATATATTATGTATATTCATTTTAAAAAAAATAAAATAAGATAAAGTAAAACAAAAAAAAAACGACTTTTAGTTTCTTATAAAATAAACAAAACAAAAAAATTGAGGACACACTTTTCAAAGTTTTCTTTACATTGAAATGTTATTATTGTCAAAGAAATTCATATAAATACTCCTGATCTAATGAAATAAGTATAGATAGCATCATTGCTTACTTTGTATGAGATACTTAATTGTTCAATTTAATTCAATTGTTCAAGCTGAAAACAGTTTTAACACGCATTATCATTGAGAATACACAAATTCTGAAAGTTTCAGACTCCAAATGGTTGGGAAGATATTAAAAAATCACTTTCAAAATTCCAGTATGGACAGACATGTGAAGTTAATTTTAAACAATATTGCATTAGTTTTCACACAAAATTATTAAAGTAGGAACAAAATTAATTGCATTTGGAAAATATTCATTTTAGTCAAAATAATAAATAAGAGAATCTAACAAAATAATGGGGAAATGATAGTATGGAAATAACACAAAAATTAATTATTATGTAGTTAAAATGATTGTTCATGCGCTAGTAATACATGCCTTGAATTGATGCATGAGAATCAAATCATGAGATACAATTATTTAACCCTTTGAACGCGTAAATCGACTAAAGTCGCCCGAATTTTTTCCCCTTTCGACGCCTAAATCGACTATAGTCCATGGCTTGTAAAAACGTTACCTTTGGATACGAATATAATATAAAAAAAAAATATTTAAATTAAATTTTTTGAGACACCTCACCCCAAAATATAACGTGACAATTTACTATTTTTTGGTGTATCAAATCAAGATATTGATTAAAAAAAATTAAATGGAATTTTATAGAATACTTTATTTTTTATTGAAAATTTGCATTTTTCAGATCAAATTTTATTATAAGCTTAACGCGTTCAAAGGGTTAACACCAAAATGTTATCAACATTCAGCTGTGTCTATCCTAATAGAATACGCAAAAAAATATATTTAATGACATTTGAAATGCTCAAAACGATTAATAAATACCAATTTTAAAAAATAATGTTCAAAATATAAATTTACGTAGAAATAACATATTATACTTTGACGGTGAAAAGAATACATCCGGTTGTATTCTACATATATATGGAGTTGAAATTAAAAAACATTCAACAATTTTGACTAAATAAAAATGATCTATCGATTCTCTGTCAGCTTTCGTTCCCTTCTGGACTCTCACCAGCACTATATCGGCGACAAGTGACCACGTGAGGTTGAGGAATATTTCTCCAAAGAAGACGAAAGTGTAGCACCACTTGGCGTGGTTGTCGGCCATCACCATCACCAGGTATAGTATCGGGGCGGACGTGATCAGCCCCAGACCGCAGATGATGGGATCACAGTCGGGATACTTGGGACGGAGCCTCTGAGCGATCATCGAACCCAGGGGTACTCCAATTATGCCAGAGGCCATAGACACAAGGCCGAATTTGTACGAGACGCTGATGAAAAATATATGAGTTAGATTTGGTATCGTCTGACTGGGACAAATTATTAAACACGTACAAAGACGGCTGCACAAACAATACATTGAAACAATTATTTTCTTTTGCACATAACGAAACATAACGAAATTAATACTTTTCATAATTTTGACAGCACAAATATTGATTAAGTATTCAACAAATCAGATTTAATTGAAAAATTTAACTATTTTACATTCATCAATTTTATTTGTCTATTTTTTTTATAAAACAATATGGTTCCCTATAAGTAAATCATCATTTTATTTTATATTGCTTCTCAGGCAACTAACAGGTACTATGTGAAATATTAATTTAACACACACCCAATAACAAGTTGCCACATTCTGGAGTTTTACGATATATATTATATACTAATCATCTCGCAGACACAGACTGAAAACACAATTAAAAACTGTGTCTTCAGAGGGAATCGAATCCGGGACCCTTGACTCAGGAGTTATATATCTAACCAACAGAGCCACGAAAGCCGCAAAAATTGATAAAGTTATAAACAATTTTGTTAATAAATTTACCTCTGTCATATAACAATTTGGATTTAATATCTTTTTTGAATAAACAATCACTCAAATAAGTTAATAAGGTGAATAAATTCTAACTGGTTCTACTGCTCTACTACTGACTTAACACAATTCTAACTTTACACAATTGATAAAATTGATTTGCATAAAGTAAAAATTTAATTTTATGAATATGACCACATCACAAGCTGTCAATTACTCTGGCATATTCTTTTAATCTTTTTTGTTTTGATGCTGTTCAATTGATATGACAAAAGACCTCACAATATATTTGATAAATATGAAATTTTATCACAAAACTCGATACAGAAATTATAGAGCTATTTTTTTTTTATTAAACACCGATGCAAATAAATCCCGGTGGATTACTATTTGTAGGTAAAGTGAGATTTTCTCAAGTGGAATGGCTGAATCAAACAAATGTTGGGATCAAATTAAACGGGGTTAATCCATCGCCATCTATTATCAGCTTTGCTTCTAAACCATGCTCTAACGTGTTCCATGTTCTTGCCAGTCACATATGCAGCCACACAATGAAACACTTTAAGGTATGCGGGTGTTGCTACTTTACACATGGATCTCAGAAAATCAAATTGACTAGAAAAAGCATCAAATTTTTTAATATTTCAGTATTTTTATAGTTTATACGATTGTTTTGATACATGGAATATTGTTCTTTTCATTGCTTCATTTATTCCTTAATTTATATTTAAAACAAGTAAAGAATACCAATAAATATTGCATTGGAAATAAATATCTATAATTTTCTTTCATACACTACAAACATATATTGCGAAAAGTCAAATTTCTTTTAATAGTCTCGTTTTTACAATTTTTGCTTATATATTTTTACATTACTTTATAATTTGATTACAATATAATAGTTTTATTTTATTAACAAAAGTACTAAATATTGTTTTTTTCTAAATAAGTACAGTATAATCTCACTAATGAAGGCACAAGAGCGCCCGACTTACGGAAAATTCGCATTACTAGAATGTAGGTAAAAGAGTGAAAAATCGTAATCATTAGGAAATGATGGTTTATTAATATATATATTTTTTTAAATCCGCGTAGTAAAGTTTGGAGATCATTGAAATAATAAACTTTATGATGCATTCTGTCCAGTCAATTTAATGTTCTACAATATTGGCTATACTCAACCAATGGGAATACAAAAAAGAGGATATTCAGAATAGTACTCACTCGCTCTTGGTAACGCTGGCATTACTTGGTTGTATTTTGAGGCCCAAGTAGATATAACGTGGTCCCCACCAGGCGAGCGCACCGGCAACAAAAGCGACGCACGTAAATCCAGCCGTGGACAGCACAAAGGAACGACTGAAAACAAATGCTGATGATGATAATATACAACCAATATAGTGAAAAAACATTTAAATAAAATATGTACACAGCTTTTAATGGGGATTAAAAAAATGGGTAAAAAAACAGACAAGACACTGATAAATTAACTACCTTACGTTAACATGCAATGACACACACGCGCACCTAAACCATATACTTATATAATTATAATTATAAGCTGCTTCAGAACAGGTTTTTAACCTAGTGAATCCGCATCTAGTTCTTAAGTATCTTTTTTGTAAAAAAAAGTTTTGTATTGTTAAACTTTGATGTGTATAAAGTGTATATTATTTTTTATGTTAAAAATTAATAAAATAAAAACTAACAAGTTCACTACCAACATTCATTTAATGCAACAACTATTACATAAATTTTTACTAATGCCTTGTTTACACGTAGGAAGTACTCGGCTGAGTAACAACAACTTATAACCACAAGAGCTAATAATGTTATATAATTTATTTTCTATTTTATTTTGATTTGCGTTTTGGGTTGCTAACAGGTACTATGCCAAATATTAATTTTTCACATGCCCAACAATGAATTACCACATTCTGGAGACAAATGGTAAATATTGTCCAAAAGATACAGACTGAAAACACAATTAAAGAATGTGTCTCCAGCGGGAAAGGAGCCCGAGACCTTTCCATTGTATACCAATGTTTACACGTATTCTTTGTATAACTAAAACTCAGTTGATAAGGACGGGTGGTGGCAGAGTGGTTAGCATTCTAGATTAGTAATCCAGTGGTCGCAGGTTGTAATCCTGCCATGACCGATTTCATTCACCACAAGCATTGAGGCTTTATTTTGATATTGTATGAGGATGTATGTGTACTTTCACGAGGAAATTTAATTCTTTAAAAAAAAGGTCTAATCGGCCAAAACGATCTTCCTGTTAAAAGAAATAAATATTTGTGAAACATAAAACAAAAATTTGACTTGATTAAACATCTTAACTTAAAATGTAATATTTTTAAATAGATAATAATGGAAGACAAAGAAAGATAATTGCAAGTAGTTATGCTAATTTTTTAGGTATAACAATGAATATTTTTATAATTACATATATGCAATCATTGGATTTTTTCCCTGTCAGGAGTCAATGATATTTTGTGACAAGTTTTTAACATCATGCCTTAAGTTCCTGGTTCTCCTATAATATTGCAACTTATTTTATTTCATAAAGTAAGTTATTTAACTTCTATGTCAATGACTGGTTATTTGTAAGAAATTGCCCTAAAGCAATAAATATTATGATATATTAAATACCTACATCACAAGCAGTGTTGCCAATGCCAAATTTCCAAATTCTCCAAATTGGGGAAGTACAAAGTCTCGATTCCCCACATAATATTATAATCTCAATAAAAATACATGGTTTCATAAAAAACAATAATATTTACACTTTAAACACTTGACATTTCACCCCAGTAATTCTCCGTATGATCATATCCAACAAGGCCATGTAGAGTAAAATCCAGCATAGCTTGAACTCGCCATGCGTCATTAATTTTTGTATTCGCACAAAGTTTTCAAACAATGTAAATCCGTTCAGATCAGTGATTTAACTTTGATTTGTTGAGATTTTGAAGGATTCACAAAATAAATAATAGAAATAAATAGGATTTCTAAAATCAAATCTATTAACAATGTCCGACGTTAATTCATTATAAAAATCTTGGCACATTTTAATGAAATCTGTAATAGATGAACAGTATATTTTTATCAATTTTCAAATTAATAGACGTTTTAATTATTACTAAATATCAAAATATCGATGTATCAGCTATTGATGAATGGTAAAATGCTAGAATCCTCACATTCCCCACAAAAAGCCAATCCCCACAAAATTCCCAATCGAGTTGAGATTCCCCGCAATTTGGGAAATTCCCTACAAATTGACAACGCTGATCGCAAGGGTCCCTGTCCACATGGACCTAATGCTCTAAGAGTATTAATTAAAATAATAAATTATGGTAAATCTCCAAAAGTCGACAAAAATAAGAAGCGAAATTTGGGTTTTTAGCTTGGTTGGTTTGACCACATGTGTACGCAAACCGCCCAAACAATTGTTGAATAAGATGATCATTTGACTAACTTTTTGCCTAACATCTTGATGTCTTCTTTGTAGGTGCTGGCGACCACGTGCGAGCCACCTTCAGCTTCGCCCCTCTCCGGCTCCTTGAGCACCGTGAGCATGAGAAAAACAGCAATCAAACCTAGGGAAGGTGTCACTCGGAGACCCCAATGCCAACTGCCCATAGCTTTGGCCGTCTCAGAACCAACTATATAACCTAGACCGCTGGAAAACAAATAAAAACTTTGATATAACAATTTAAGATAAAAATATAAAAGTATGTAACCAAGCTAAAAATGAACTTATAATTCTGATGCAGTTCAGGGGAGACATCTAGGTGACAACATTGTCCCCTCATGTATAAGAATCGTAGCTTTAAAGAATACTAAAAGAATTTCATTAAAATTATGAATTTCTAATATTTTTTTTTTTAAAGAATGAATATGTCCTTGTAACAAGTACATATACATCTTCATACATTCCCTAAATTAAGTATAAATGCTTGTGCTATAGGTGAACGAAATCGGTTGTCGCAGGATTCAAACTCGCAACCACTGGATTACAAACCCAGCACGTTAACCGCTCTACCA
This sequence comes from Molanna angustata, assembly GCA_963576475.1. Classification (NCBI taxonomy): domain Eukaryota; kingdom Metazoa; phylum Arthropoda; class Insecta; order Trichoptera; family Molannidae; genus Molanna; species Molanna angustata. The sequence goes on from OY754975.1 coordinate 9,399,016, forward strand.
CCAAGTTGGCTTACATTTTTAATCTAACTTTAAGAATATAAAATTACAATTGAATGACCCCTTTTTGTATTAAATAATTTTAATTTCATAATATTAATTCAGATAGATCAATAGCAATTCAATGGACCCAAATTCGAATACTGCCTTGGCAGATTTCATTTACCTACAGTACAAGCAAATGATATAGTTGAACTATGACCTATCATAAAAATGAAACAAAAACTTACCTTCCAACTGGAATGGCGAAATAAAACAGTGCTAACATTTTGGACCTCATATCCTTAACAAACAAGTCACTTATTACTGTCGGTGCAATAGTAGAATAAGAAGCTTCACCGATGCCAACCAACGCTCTGAAGAAAACAAACCATCCAAAGTTCTGGAATCAAAAGAAAAATGTAGGCAATTTTATTTTATTTTTTATTACTTATCGGGCAAATAACACGTAGGTACTGTCAAATATTAATTTAACACCCACCCAACAACAAGTTGCCACATTCTGAAGAATTTTACATTATTTATATGGGAATAAAGAATTTCAATTGCCTCCCAGATGAAATAAAACAGATTAATGATTTTAAAATGTTCAAACAAAGACTAAAAAAACATTTCACAATCTAAACTGGTGTATGTAATGATATATGTATTGATATGACCAAAATTGTTTCCAATTTTCCGTTTTCTATTATTTTTTTATGTATATTTGTTTTATTATTTACTGCATAAATATGTATTATTTGGGTGACAGGAAAATTATTCGAAAAACAATTTTTCGAATGGCAATTGTTTGAATCACATTTTTTTCGAATTTTCATGACGTCATTTTGATAGCATTGTGAGAGGAATACCATAGATTTTTATTATAATATTATACTAGATGTCGTAGTTAGCAAATTTTGTATGAATCGAAGTGAGGCATTTTTCCCGGGGGATTTTTGACGTTTTAGTTGTTTATTCCCCACATCAGCTTTCATGGAAGGTATGTATGAGGTTTCATCGAAATCCGTGATATTGAGAGTACCCAACAATAATACAACAAGTAATAATTAATAGTCTACGTAGAATATATTTTACTGGCAACTAATATTTCAAACAGGCAACATAATAAAAAATATTAAATTCGGTCAATTTGGTTTTCCAACAAATATTAGTTCGAATAATTTGCTTTCGGACAATTGTCATTCTGATAACTGATTTTCGAAAAATTGCTATTCGTACAATTGCGCATTCGAACAATTGTGTTTGGAAGACTTTTCATGTAATCTATTAATTGTACCTATTATCTAATCTCAAATGATTTCCTCAGCAAGCACAAGGTTTTAATATTTTTGATGAGGTAATGCAACAATTTTACTATAGTATATCATTATGTATTTTGTAAATTTATTTGTAATATTGTTAAAAGACAATATGTTAAATAAATAAATAAATAAATAAATAAATAAATAGTCTGACAGATCCAGATTGAAAACACAATTAAAAACTGTGTCTCCACTGGGAATATATAATAATAATATCCGTTTATTATGTAAAAAAAAACAAATTTTACATAATGTGGTCGACTTACAAGGCTATTTCTACCAGTTAACTACACTAGTAAATACAAAAGAAACAAGTAATTAAAAAAAAGAAAAATATCGGGTACCGGCTTAGAATAGTGCTTCCACGTTTTTTTATTATCATCGTTTTCGGGTGTCCTGTACGAGGCGGGTATGAGGCAAGATAATGTCTCACACAGATCAGAAATAAGGTTCATCACCTTTTTTAATGTAGTGCTTTTTTAGGTGAGACGGGACTTGTGTGGGGGGGGATACACGCATGTGTCGTGTTGAATTTTATAAAGTAAAGCACACCCGCATACCTGTCGCTGGTTACTCCACATTGTGAGATACCCATACCATGATGGTATGAATAAATAATTTTTCTTATAGACATTGGGTAGGGATTAAATTGGGCAGTTTATTTTCGAATATACAATGAAAAACAATCATTATTTAGTCTTTGCATGCACCAATTCTGCAATCCGTTAATAATTAGAGACACCTTGGCAAAAATGTTCAGTCGTAGAAAATTGAATAAGTGGAGAAATACGTTTTAGATTTTATTTGGTTTAAAAAATCTACAACAATGCAAGATTTGACTAGTGACTTACCGTCATGAATGATCCTATAAGTGTCGTCACACTCCACAGGAATATGCCTCCAGCCATGATCCTCACACGTGACTGCCGATCACCGAGGTAACCAAACAACGGAGCGAAGAACATATAAGAGACAACAAAAACAGTCTGTATCAGACCGCCCATGTCGTCGCCTATCTTAAAAGTCTCTTGGACATCTGTTAAAACTCCTGAAACAAAAAAGAAAACATCAACATCAATTATTTTATTCAGCTGCATTGATCAGATATCTAATTGCTGAACCAAAGGTCCCAGGTCTGATTCCCAGTGGAGACAGTTTTTTTTTATTGTGTTTATTTTGCGACCTGTGAGACGGGAAATATTGAAAGTATCCAGAATGTGGCAACTTGTTACTGGGTTTGAGATAAATTAATATTATTGATATAATTACGTTTTAAAACATATTGTATGTACCTATATGACACAATTACGTGATATTAAAATGTTAAATTAATATTTTTTATTTTCACGACCATTGTAATATTGCTGGCTCATATTTTATAATTTATGTATAAAAATAATACATTGAAATACTGTGTGTTTACAAAATAGATGAAATAAAATAGAATACCTTTTAGGTACCATTAAGGGGGGGACTGCTGCCAACGTACCTATTTTTCAATTTGATATACCACCATTATTTCTTATCAAATCGTTAATCAAAAAATAATGGCATACCCCGATTTTCAACGTTTATCTTATATTTTTGATAAAATATAAGGCGTAGTTCAACATATTTTTTTTTAAATTAAAGAAGACAAAAATATCTAGAAAAATACGATTTTATTGTTAAATTTTCTTTTTGGGTACTATATACTATGGTTCCAAATTTACTTCTGGCATCACCGAGATTGCCTTATGACAGTAAACCCACCTATGCAGACACTTTATGTGAACAAGTAATAAAACAACATGCAAATTATTCAAGACTATAGACAATAGATCGGACACATCAATAAGCAGAATGTATAAAATAAACAATTTAAATGGGCGTACTTAATGAAAAATACATAATTACATATACAGAGCTTGACCCATTTTGCATCGACTTCAACTAAACATAATAATGGTCGTGTTTATTTTGATATGTTCATTTCCAACTTTATGCATTTAAGGGCTTTTATCATTATATAAATACATATTATTATGATGAATGGACACATTTTCTACAACTTTGTGAAAAATAAAAAACATAATTACTGTTCAATGACCTCAATGAGTACTACTCCGAACAATCAACTGTCTTATGAGTGAGCTTGATGCTATAATTTGTAAGCTCAGCACTTTAAATTTTTTTGCAAACTTAAATAATTCATGTTTTTTAGCTGTTTCTTTAGATTTAGATGTGTGTGTGTACTGTGTATAATATATTTTTTTTAATGAATCAATTTAGAGAATGAATGATCTATAATTTACAAACTATTAACACACAAATCGTCCCTCTGCTGACTAACTGTTGTATCTGATATTTTTTGCAAAATCGAGTTAGACAGTTAGCAGTCCACATCGCAGGAGACAGAATAGCGGTACAAACAGATCTTCGGATCTATGAAAAGGAAGAAGAAGAAGAGTTAGGACCACCAGTGTATATTTATATGTTGTACGCATGTTCTCACTAAAAGTCTCGACTGTATCACCTCCCGTTAACTTGGAATAGCTTAGTGATTTGTTGTCTACCAATTACTGAAAATAAAATCTAAAATCTGCAAATACGATTCTAATATATATATAAGAATGATTCATATATATAAGAATACAAATAAAATATTAAAATATATTTACACCGTGTCACTGCACCGTGTGCTGGGAGAGATGAAAATATGCACGCGCAAAACACTTAAAACGCTCTCCTAAACAATTTGCATTTTGCAGGAGAGGGACGAAATGTATATGTCAATAAAGATAGCATTAAATTGTTTCCAGTAATGCACAGGGACATCCTCAAGTATATTATAGGGCAAGTTCGCCCTAAAGATAAAAACTCCACACAAAAGGCATACTTATGCATATTTCTCTGCTGGATCCCGCCATCTTAAACAATGTTTAGTTTAATTAAATATTTTTTTTAATTTTAAAAACAATATCCTTCATAAACGTATTAAATGTAATAAAAAAGGAATGTAATATTTCTCAATATGATCCAATCTGATTGATAAGGGGATTACATAGCATTGCGATAAAAGTATTATTAATAAATTAGAGATTGGGTGAGTTAACTAAACCGCCAAAAAGTTAGATAAAAAAATGTGTGATTTCATTGGTTGAATAGTATCATGCCATACATTATATTTACTTAAGTGTCGTACCGAAATGCAAGTAGGTATAAAATTGATACGAGTACATACACAAATATATTTTTTTCAGATGTATATCAATTGTTTTAACTTGGAATTTACCATTCTTAAAACTAGTATCATTACCTTGATGATTAAAACATTATAATATGTAACATTTGATTATAGACTGATATACTGATAGCTGGCATCTTCAAAAGAATATAATTTTATTAGATGAACAAATTTACACCAAATAAATAATTTGTATTGCTTCTTGGGTTACTAACAGTTACTGTGTAAAATATCAATATAACACGCACCCAATAACAAGTTGCCACATTCTGGAGACTTATGATATTTATCGTCTTGCAGGTCCAGACTGAAAACACAATTTAAAACTGTGTCTCCACTGGGAATCAAACCCAGGACGGTCAGGATCTTTGGCTCAGGAGTCGGATATCTAACCAACTAAGACACAAAGGCCGAAAGCGTATAAATTTCAATGTTTATTTGTACTTAGAACAATAAATTTATTTATTAATATTTTTTTCTTCTTTTTGTGTCTAGTTTTTGTTTTTGCTTGCTTTTTTATCATTTATCTCTATTTTCTTTTATAATATTGTATTATGTTGTCTTATATTGTCCTTTCTTTGACTACTTTTTTATTATTTGTGTTATTGATGTATTTGCACTTATTGTTGTTTTGTTGTGCCTACATTATTATTATTTATCTTGTCTTTTATTGTAAATGCCCTATTAAGGGCATACATATAATAAATAAATAATTAACAATAAATAAATATATTAATCCTTTCTTCGATAAATGATTGTTTTTTTACTATGTGGTAGCATTTATAATTAATTAAATAAAACAACTTAGTGTACACCATTTATAATATAAAATTTTATTCAATAGAATAACCTTTCTAAATAATTTTAAATAATAGAATAGCCCTTCTAAATAATTTTAAATATTAGAATAATCCTTCTAAATAATTGAAAATAATAGAATAACCCTTCTAAATAATTTTAAATAATAGAATAACCCTTCTAAATAATTTTAAATAATAGAATAACCTTTCTAAATAATTTTAAATAATATAATAGCCCTTCTAAATAATTTTAAATAATACAATAACCCTTCTAAATAATTGAAAATAATAGAATAACCCTTCTAAATAATTTTAAATAATAGAATAACCCTTCTAAATAATTTTAAATAATAGAATAACACCTCTATATAATTATACCTCGCCTATACTCTAGGTACCCAATATTTTAATTTCAAATCTGAAAATTGTACATTTAATTTAGAACCTATACTTTGTATCCTCCTGAAGAACAACCTCCAACTTCATTTCCGTAACATGTAGAGGTTTTATTCTGTTGAATTAAATTTAAATTTTTACTGGTTTTGTTGTTTTAAATAATAATAGCATTTTTATATCCTATGATAAGAATGAAATAAGTGGAAATAAGACAATGAAGCCTATGCAAATGGAATGAGACAATATTCTATTTGAAAAGGTACCTAATCTAATGACCTTTTAACTGGATCACGAAAGGGGGAAATGATTGAATTAGATATAAATGGTTAAATTGAATAAAAGATACCTAGTGCCTACCAATGTGATTTCGAATCATCAAACGTAATCTATGATAGTTTCAGTAGTATAGTTGTAGTAGAAAAACCAAAATATACAGTTTTTACAGACTACATTGTCATAATAGTGGGACGCATTATGCTCTTGACCCGATTGCTGAAAGTCATTACGCATTTGCAGATGGGGTCAGGATATCAGGTCAAAGTATTTTATCTATGCTACAAATCATCGGTAATTGTCTATGAATGTTCCATATTCAAACAGGGAATATTATGAATATTTTCCTGCATAGTAACTTTAAAGCATAGATTTTCATAAAATATAAGCAAATTTTGCAAATTTTGTATGAATCGAAGTGAGGTTTTTTTCCTCGGGACTTTTAAAAACAAGGTTGGCAGACCACATCGTTGAGAATAACGACTAATGAGAATTGTTTTCGAATTTATTTGTCGAAAAAAACACTTTGTTCATTAAGATTTAGAGAACAGTTACATAGGAAGTGTTGAAATGTATGGAAAAGGTGAATTGTTACACGTTATTCAAATATATAGAACGTTCAAAAATTACATTGATAAGGGAACTCAATAAGAAGGCATAATTGGTGAACGTTGCGCAAGCGCATAAAGTGATCACGTAAACCAGCGTATGACAGGTCGTAAGCCCTGCAGGTGCCTTTAATTCCTGGTTCTTCTATAATATCCCAAATTTGTCTCTATTGAGATGTTAAAAAGTTTGCCAATAAAAATAAAGAAAGATTTAGAGAATCCTTGAATACATTTTGGGATAGAACCTACATAGTATAAAAATATTTTTAATTTAAATGTCGTAATATTCTATATTCAAAAGAAATTAGAATGAAATATAATTTCGAATAGAAAGTACTTAATATTTATTAATGAATGAAAGTAATTTCATACGGTACCTAATTACAAATTACCACACGAAATTCTGAATCAAAACAGTAATTATACATTATGTATCTATGTACTTATATAGTATAAGTATGTAATAGTGTACGCATAGTAACCTTGAACCGGTTGGCATAAAGAGGTATTTCAGATTCGCGGATGGGGTCAACGTATTTTTAAATGCTACGTATCATTCGTATTTTTCTACGAATGTTCCATATCTAAACGAGGAACTTCTTAATTTAAACGCTAAATTGGAAAAAATATTAAGTGATTTCGTTCACCTATATCACAAGCATTTATTTGCTTATTTTAGGGAACGTAGGAAGATGTATATGTACTTGTTTAACAAGGACATATTCATTTTTTATTAAAAAAAAAAAAAAAAAAAATGTATTATACATTTAGGTACCTACCTTTTTCGGTAGGCATTTACTATTGCTGTGCAAAAGTTCTAAATTCAAATTGATATGAAATAAACGGCAGGTTACAAATTTAAAAATAATAATTAACGTTATTATTCTGAATCAATAGGAAATATGTATACTAATAATAATTCAACGTAGGAAGTACGGTACGCACTCTACCTTGACCCGTTTGTACTGTTTGTAGAGAGAGGCATTTCACATTCACAGATGAGGTCAACGCATTTTCAATGCCGAGTCATTCGCCATTTTTCTATTTTATTTTAACTGGAATAGACAACCAGTGATGTATTATTTTTATTTTTTATTTTCAAATTTGTTAAAGTATTTTTTATTATATTTCACTAATGTAAATGGAGTTACATTGCAAAGCATAATATGACACATTTGAAGTAGGTATTAAATTACCACCTATTCAGTAACTATTGTAACTAAAATAGGAACGTTCTAAAATTGTAGATTTTAGATTTACGGTCTTATTTTAGCGTTATAAAATATCAACTTGGACTAAATGGAATAGGAACGTACCTATTTTGGCCGGAACGTTCTAAAAAAGTTACTGAGTCAGACGTATTATGAATAATTATGAAATTTTAATCATTTTCATAATTATTCAAAATACGTCTAATTCGGGAACTTTTTAAGAACATTCCGGCCAAAATAGGTACGTTCCTATTCCATTTAGACCAAGTTTATATTTTATAACGAATAATAAGACCGTAAATCTAAAATCTACGGTTTTAGAACGTTCCTATTTTAGTTACAATAGTTACTGAATTAAACATTTAAACATTCTCACATTTATAAAAATTATAAACTACCTATTACAAAACATCAAAATTCCCGTTTTGTAAATACAATTTAAATTCAAAAATTGCGCTTAATTCAACATTTAAAATATTTTATTGTAGGATAGGTTGTTTTATATGATATAATTTAAAATGTGTCTATGAAATATGAAAATACAAAATTATATTACAATTCAGACATTGAACTAAAATGCACGCGTTAAGTAAAATTGTTCGTGGCATATTTTGACCCCGGAGTCCAAAGGTAGTTCAACGCACTTACCGCTCAGCCACCGATCTATGTTCACTCAATTGGAAGGAAAAGGTACACGTGAATTGCGCATTAAAAATCATCGTTAATAATTATTATTTGTAAGATGAAGTTTTATAAAAAGGGGAGGTGTATAATTTGGTCAGAACCATAAATGCATGTTTCCGGTGCACATACATATAATATTAATAAGAATGAAAAATGTAAGTATATAACATGCATTAATGAATAACGAAAACATGATACGATCACATTTGATAATTTTTTTAATAAACAATGGATTTCTCTCAACATTGTCCCAAAACCTCAAATATTATGTACCCAATGAAATTTCTTTAATGTAAACTAAATTAATATAACCGATACCGATGCGTAGGTATCTGCAAGATATTTATTTATTAAAGACACCAACAGAACATTGAAATATACACACACACAAGTTAACACATGATACAAACACATAAGGTCTCCAATGCTCCAATGACAGGCGTCTGTCACATACTACTAAACATTAATTTAAATAAAAAAAAAAACAATCATCGCTTAAAACGTATTTACATAAGATTTGCAGTAAAATAACACTGGTAACGGTGATAAAACAAAAACCTTTAAATAAGGAAAGAGATTACAATAATAATGTCTACATAAAAATAACATTTACCGATTGCAAGATAATAATGTTGCCATCACTGCACAATGCGAGCGCACTCAGGTATTTAACGTAGGTACATGGCGACATAGCACTGGTCATCATAAAACGTCGCAGACAATGTTCCGAATTCGGCAAAACAAAATGTTCCCATTTATATAATGCATATTTTGTAATTTATGTACTAATAATATGTACCTTTATAAATATTTATATACTTAAACAAGCAACATTTAAATACAAACATACATGTACACATACATACATACACACACATACATTCACAAACATACATACATATGCATAGACTAGAGTTGTAGCCAAATATCTTGAACTTTCAGCCGAGAAGGGGGGCGATTTGCACGTAAACCAACGAAGCAAAAAGATACAAATTTGCGCTCTGCGCAACCGGAAGTTCGTTCATGATGTTTGGCGAAAATTATACCACATATAATATAATCTGTGGATGTACGTGGTTCTAGGTAATTCTGCTTATTCTTTAAGGAATACAGCGTTATAAAATATACATTTGTAACATTGAACATAATTGATTCGCTGAGTTCGATTGAATATATTTTTTTATTCTTCTTCTCCTTTTAAGTGCCGTTTCCTCTTCGATGGTTAGTAATCATTAGGGATATATCCACATTGTATACTGCGGCCCTACACAGCAATTTAGTGCTTTTCCTAAACCATTTTTTTCGTAAAGAATGAGATATTATTATTGAATAATGGTTGTATAAAAATGAACCCGAATTAACAAGACACACTAACCATAGTTATATAGAAAAATACAAAATGATCTGTTGCGATATTATTTATATTAACAAAAGACTGAAAATTCATATTGGTCCTAAATTATTTTCAACTACATATTCACCTAAATGACAGATATAATCAAAATAATTTCTTTAATTTATTTACATTTCAATCACTAAAAATATACGAGAATTATTTAGTGCCATTGTATTCAATCATTCATCAACGCGTTAAAAAAAGATGGCGCCAAGTACGTTCGGGAGTAAAATATATCAAGGTCACAAATAGCCGATGTGAATTTTAGGAGGAAAAAAAAATATTGGATCTATTCCAAAAATTTAAATACTTCAGGCTTCATGTGCTTCTACAATTTTATGAATTACAACAGTTACTATTTACAAGGCACAGCGAATTGAATCGATCAACAATCGATAATACTTTGATACGCTTTTAAAAATCGCACGAAACGAAAAACTATTTTCTGTAAAATTGATATTAGACATAGGTACCTACCTATTAGTTTCCCGAGAAGCGATAAAAAATAAATCATAAGATCGCTTTGAATAAATTTTACAAAATATTTTTTTTCTATGAATAATTCAAAGAAAGTAAAATATAACATCGTATAAATTAAAAGACTTTTTTTAATTACGTTATATTTTCTAAAAAAAAAACACAATTTTTACATATTATGTATTCAAAATTCAAATTAAAAAGGATAATTTATATTATGTAAGATACTTTTGTTGGTACCATTATAATATTATGTTTCAGGTACCTACTAACTCTGAAATAATCACATCACTACTACACGTACAATGGGGTGGTGTGGTTCAATCAACTTGAAACAGATTTGAGAATTGCAACTGAATATAATGAATTAAAAATAAAAATAAAATAGACTTGTAAAACTTGACTGATTTGTAAATTATATGAATTTCATATTGTATAGCAATAATTCTGTAAATATATAATATTTTGTTGTTAAATTTCTCCTTTAGACACGAGTGCTTGCACTCTGGTAAAATGGCGATATGTTTTTATTGTGAATCTTTATCCTGTATTTTAAATTCTTTTTTTAAAATATTTATATAATAAATTAAATGAAAAAAAATATGGTATCCAATAAAATAGATTAACTAATAATTCATCATAATTCTATAATAAGTACATATTATACTATAACAAGAGGCATATATTTTTTCTGATAACAAAGATTTTTTAAGTATTATAATACAATATACAAAAATATTCTATAAGTATAAGCGATACACATATATTTGATACGAGTTTGTGTATTACGTAAGAAAAATCATCCGATCTACGGTTACGTCACACATATGTACCTATACCTCTCGATTCAATTACCTTGTCTGAATCAACAGTCAATGTAAATACATATTACAGTTATACGTCACCTGATGTTGTATACATAGTAAGTTGTTTAGTAAGTACAATGTACTCATCTCTGGTCTAGAATCTGTATTACGAATCATTTTCAATTATAATTCAGAATAATACGAGGATTCGAAGGAACTTAATTTATTATGGTAATGATACATTGTTATTTATGCACAGCGATCGAGATGATGATCTAAGATGGATCCAAGAGACAAGTTAGATAGATCTTTTGAAATAAAAATAATGATATCAATGTTTCGTGCGAAGATATTACTTTTTTATCCAATGAATAAAAAACATTTTTGCAATATCTCACTATATTAATAATAGCTACTATTAATACGAATATTTTTACTGAGCACAATGTCAAATTGATAATAATATATGCTCATGAAAATAAATGAAATTGAAAATTATTCGGCACCGACACATCATTGATAATACATATATTTTATGAACTAAATATTTAGGTTGATAAACAAACACGCCATGTTATGTCTGTGAGTGATTACTTAAATCAGTTAAAAATTATAAAAATAAACTCCTACGAGATGTGGAAAATTAATCGAAATACGAAATAAAGAAGCTGGGAATGACTGAAGTACAAAAATGTACTTCTCCAGAATTTAAATCATAAAATTAGTCATTAGTATTTTTCTCCCAAAGCAAATAAAACTATTTGTGATTCAAACGACAACTATTTCGAAAGATGTTAGTGTTGCCTATGGAAATATATATATTTTTTAATAAAAAAAAACACTTGATCGTAAACGTTGATCATAAAATATAGTGCTGATTACTCAATATATTCAATTTATTAGTCAATATATTCAATTTATTAGTCGATGCACAAAACCACTATGCAAACTCTAAATTAGGAAATCATCGTTTATTGTCTGCAATAAATTTACAAAGTAGAAGGATTTTCAAAACCGCCATAATTCGTATTACAAAAACGAATTCAATATTTACACATCGTCTACTATGTTACAAATGAGATCATACAGTGTGCAATAACCCCTAAATAACGAGTTGGCAAATTCGTTTTAGGAGGCCAAATCACAAGGATATATTTGCCGTTGAACTGGCTTGGACCAAAACCGACAAAAATCCACTTCCCACTTTCGTGAGCGATTCGAAACAAGTGGGAAGTATTGGGAAAGGTGATCATGATAACATGACGTGGACTGAGGCTGTAGCACTTCTATTCATGGGAAACACGTCAATATTCTAACAACTATACCGGTATCGAAAACGTCATCAACTCGTAACACAAGTGTTTAGCTGCACTCAAGATAAACATTAACACAGGTGATAAAATAATATGTAATTAATTTTCAAATTACAACGGCATTGTCAGTGAATACACACTGAGAGTGACGGCACCAGTCGAAGTAGCAAATGAAGGTCAAGTTCTCTATGTAAAAATTATATACATATTCGGTTTACTTTTCCAAAGGAATTCCGTAGTATTCAACTTGACAACGTGGAACTGTTGCAATCATGTATAGTTCATTGATATAATATATCAAGTACTTAAAGAAACACGTGGCGCATCTCGGTAATGAAGTCTGTAATAATGACTCGCACTTTTATCGATTATAGCAAACTGGTTTTCTAGATAATGCAATTTTTATAATTATTCGCAAACTAGTGTAGAGTTGCGCCTACTTATCCATTACTCACTTATCAATTAGTCAAACTAAATTGTATACCTATACTATAGTCATTTGTTACTAGAATTTCAATAAATCTACATTATGGTACAACATTTTAAAAGCATTTGAAAATATTGCATTTTGTAACGTAAATAAAACTTTTCAAGGCAGAATATCATGTTCCATTAATATCACTATAATGTTTAACCATATAAAAGATCTTCTAGTTTATACTAATAAACCAGAAATTAAGGACATTAAGTTAATTTTATTATTTTTGATATGTGATGAAATGACGAATTTCAAGGTAGCCAAGAAATGCAATAGATTATGATTAACATTTGTAATAAATAGATATGTATGGAATGTTTGTGTAAATCATCACAAGAATGTAATACAATGATACATTACATATATTGTGAGCGAGGGGAAAGTTCTAGAATTTACAACGTAAGCACTATAGAGACAAAACCGGTTGGTTTTTTAACACAATCAGTAAAGTTGTTGGAACATGCCACGGAATACGCTACGATATGGAATCGCTAAAATTAGCGACCGGCTCTTGGACCTTCCGCTAAATAAGCGTCCTTGGTCATCCTTTGAAGAGATTGGCAACTCTACAAAAAGCAACGAAAAAAAATATTATACAACAATGGTGCGAAATATCTTGAGCTGGACAAGAAAATAAAATGAAGTATTATTGGAACTAAAAATTACAATTTACAAAACAGGTGTACAATTTTATAAAAAGAGATACACAACATGGCATGTAACAATTTGATGAAAAGATGCAATTGCATAAAAGTCGTACATGTGACGAAATAAACAAGAATAGACACAATAGTGTCACCTATAACCCCGTTTTGTCAAAAGCATAAATGCATACAATGCCGTCACATCAATCAATGTTTATTTCCTGGCGAATATGGTAAATAATCTTGCAAAATCAGCTACATTCTCAAATGAATAATTTATAAGTACGATATGGGTCGATCACCTCTGTAAAACGTTGATGTCCTGAGGGAAAATGTCAGTAGTACATATTACAATACAAGGGGCGCCCCTACCTAAATATCCATACAAAATAGAACTATAAAAACCTTAGGACAATCACGTAGGATTGCCACTACAACGAGCATAAATATTTGTATTCATTCTATCGTACCATTACTGCATATCCCACAATGTGGTATAACCAGCGACAGGTGTGCGGGTATGCAAAAGGAAGTACTAAACGTGCGTGTTTCCCCACACAGCAGTCTCGTCTCTCCTTCAAAAAGCTAATATTCAAAATCTGTGATGAATCTCATTGCTGAACTATGTGAACTATTTTGATTTCTTGTACAACTTCTTAACATATTTTGAATAATAAAATACCTAAACACCTTCAAAGTAAATTTTGGCTTATTGACATCTTTATCCAACAATATAAATGTGTAATTCAAACACAATCTCTATTAAGTGAAATCATCATCACCCCCACGTGATATGACTTGTTACAAAAAAAAATATGTGAAATCCATAACTAATCCTATGACAAAGTTATAGGGTTTTAAAAACTTCTTGAGGGTATCGAACCCAGAACGCTCGCACAGAAACCAAACGGTTTACCAACTGTGCCACGGCGGTCGGCACATCACACATATACGTGTATTACATCACAAATCCTTGGTGTAATTGTGTTTTAATCTTATCACAAATCCATTAAATTTGTGTAAAATTGTAAAATAATCAATTTAGTACAAAAAACACGATTAAGTAAGTACATAATACTTATCTTAAAACGTAAATACGTAGAATTTATTTTTTTATCGTTTGATCATAACATTTTTACCATTAAATTAACTGGCAATGAAATCTCAGATAAAATTACATTCACAACAGTGATGAGAAAATATTATAATTTATTATAATCGGCAATATATTATTAATTAACTTTTATGAAATGCTAATGAAAATATTGCATATATACGACACATTTTTAATGAAACGACTTTTGAGCTAAAGTAAAGTTTATTAATAATACTAAGTAAACTGATAAGTGGAGGATAAATTTGTTTTCAATGCATTTCACACGCAAATATTGCTTTTCTAGGCTGAAAACACTAGAAGAAATAATTTCTCTAAAATGCCTATTGTATTGTAGTATTTAAAACTACTTTTCACCGGCAACGCAATAATGTAATTATCCATATGTCATAAAAAAATAATACATCGTCATTATAACAGTATTATCGTAATATTTAATTCAATAATAACGAATTCGTGTGAAGAAACTATAAAATATTCCTACCAAGCAAACAGTGATTCTAAATAAATGATGAAAAAAAAAAAATCACAAATTTAAATTTAGAACAAACTGTTTGGCGGCTCTGGCGCGCCGCGCGATCGTATGATCGAAACGGACCAATGGGAGGCCAACCCGCCGCCACGTCTGGCGGCGCGGCGCTGTCACCGGGGGGGGCGTGCCGGTGACGCGGCAACGTAAAGACCAACGTTCACAATTCGAAATCAGGTGATGCAGCCGATTGTGTACAGCGGTACAAAGTCGCACGAATTTCAAAAGCGAATTATTCTAACGATAGATTCTCTCGCGGGCCGCGGGCTAATTTTAAATGCAACTTCCGATCGATTGAATGTAAATTTGAAAAGGAGAGAAAAATCAACAAACGATTTTTGAAAATAAGAAATTTAAAAACAAATAGATATCTAGATATTTTATGAACATAGTGTACTAACAGCATATTTAATTGATTCATTTTATGAACACAACATGTATTGCGAATATGCGAACTGACCTACGAGAAATATGACGTGAACGAACCATAGGATTAAAAGTTCGAAATTTAAAAAAATAATTCATATCATCACGGCATATCCTAGAATCTAGGGTAACCAACGATAGGTGTACGGATATGCACAAAAAATAAAAGGAAGCACGACATGTGCGTGTGTCTCCACACACCAGTCTCGCCTCACCTAAAAATGCACTACATTCAGAATGGGGTGAACCTCATTACTAGACTATGCGAAACGTTATTTATTATACCTCTTGGATTTTCGAAACTATCTTCATAATTACAATATTTATGCCTTCACAATAAGATGATTTATTAATATAGCCTTAAAAATATAGATTTGCAATATTGCCCATAGCTAATAATTAGTGTACCTAGAGTAAAAAAACAAATTTGGCTAATCTACATCCACAGGCTATTTCTTCGTAAATTATCCATACATACAGATACCATCACTGCATATCCCACAATGCGGGGTAACCAGCGACAGGTGTGCATTACCGATTATTAAAAAGGTAAGCACAACACATGCGTGTGTACACACCAGTCACGTCTCACCTAAAAAGTTATTCGGGAGTTGATCTATAATATTTATTTCCATGAAAATATACATCTGGCTAATGACTAACATTCCCGAGATCGTGGTTTGGGCATGCTGGTGACCAACCGGAGATGAAGATCGTAATTGATATTATTTTTAAAGTTGACGTGTCCAGAGGGTCGATCGTTATTATGGCGATACAAGAAATCGTGGGCGAAGTAGACTAATTCACATTATACGTATAAATAATACGATGGAATAAACGACTTACTCATTGTGTGCATTGGTATTTACAGAAGCACCTAATATTGCTATATTATTATATAAAAACGAGCGGGTCGTGGGCAACACTTATATTATATGTACAGTATAATGCAATGACATTTTACATAGAGACACGTTATATGAGAACAAAATGGTCTATAAAAATGGTTAATGTTAACGAATTCTTACAATATCGCCAAGAAAGAGCACACAAGACAGAATACATTAAGTCAGAAAGAGATCATACGATAATAGACATACACTGCAGACTGCAGACATATTTTCTCTTTTACTCCAGTGCAATCACTTTATAATTATTATCTCTCACCAAATAATGACTGTGAAAGAGACGAACATACACTAAGTCATAGCTGTGTGAAAAAGCTAATACAACAACAAACTTACAACTCTCTCGTTTACTCAAAATAAAAATTTAAAATCTCTATAAATATATTAGTTATTGCATAAATATGGAGGATGTAATGATATATCTGGTCGTTCCTTCAGTTTTAGTGTAATTTTTACATGTTTTCATCATACAAGATGGTATTTTGACTATGACAATACGTCCGAACACTACAACATCTTGCGTGTAACTAAAGTGCGGTAAGAAAAGTGAGGTATGTGCCTTTTTTTTGTTTACCGAATTTAAGCACTAGCACGACGTATCTATTATTTTTATATCATTGGTATAATGGCCCCAAGGAAGTGAGTTCGCACGAGTGTGCCTTTCGTTAGTACCTACTTGCACATTAAGTCCGATTCTATAACTTTTTAGAACGTTCCGGCTAAAATAGGGGCGTTCCTATTCCACTTAGTCCAAGTTTATATTCTATAACGCTGAAATAGAAACATTCCTATTTAGGAACATTCTCCAAGTAAGTCACGAATTTGTTAAATTCCTATTCTATAATCACATTTTAGTTGAATCAACTGTCAAAACGTTCCTAATTTTAGTTCGCACCTAGTTGGAAGCGTACTAGTTATTTTCACAACAGTTAGGGATACTTAAGTAAGTTGAAAACATCAGTTGTGTACGAAAAAAATATATAAGGATAATTTACACGTCTTGCGTTATGTTGAAAATAAAAACCAAACAATATTAATGCAGATCAATTGAAATGTTAGGTTAGGCGACATCACGGGGACATGGCATAAATAAACGTGACCGAACATTGAGCAGATATATGCATGCGTAGTCCTCGCCATAGACAATTAATTTGAGTTCAAATTTTATTATTTACGGTACAATAATTTGGTTCAAATGACCTTCATTCTAAAATTATAGAACGTTTCTATTTAAGTTCAAAAAGTTACTGAATTGGACGTATTCACTTATGAAACATAATGGTAGTCAGTAGGCGAATTCGTTCTCTTATATGCTAGGGTCGTCCCTGTATTTTAATGGGAACAGTATACTACGGTCTTTATTCAATAACAAGATCTACTTTATCTACATAAAGGTTATTAAATATTCTTTATATTGCAATCATTATAGTTTGATGATATTTCAAAGTACTACGAAAATACCATCAAACCAAAGACATGTAATAAAAAATTATATGCAGCATTAATTGAATAACCCTCATGACCTTCTAACGATTGACAATAATCGATAGTAATTTATATGGTAAAACTCAATAATTCATCGGATGCCTTATTAATTTTATTGTAACAGACAAAGTCCAATACAAAAATAATATATTATCGTGATGTTATTTAAAAATATTTTTAATGACCTATTAATGTTATAACGACACGGACTGGGTTCATTCTCGTCTCGATATCGCTAATAATTTATAGACAGCGGCATTGCGTGATCACAGCATCTCAAAGAAAGTAAAAAATATATTGTCATTCATAATGCAATAAATGCAGCGTCCGCCGATTCGATGTATGCAATTGAAAATTGCGCGTCACACGAGACACGTGAAAGTAAATTAGATCTCGAATATTTTTATACTTGCATATACGCAAAAATTGGATTTTTTCTCCTGTCGAGAGTCAATGATATTTTGACAAATTTTAAAATCTTAATAGAGACGAAGATAGAATATTATAGGAGAACCGGGAAATCAAGGCTTACGATCTGTCATCGGCTGGTTTACGCAATCACTTTATGCGCGGTTCAGGGGTGACATCTGTGCGAAAGCATTGTCACCTCATGAACATTAAAAAAATATATAGATGCAAGCTGTAGAGGAACAATTTATATTTATGCAGTATAAGTTTAGATCAATGTCGGGAGAGCTATGCGATCCAAAAATGCCAGCAAAGTTGAAAGGAAAAGTGTATCAGATTGGCAATCCTCTATGCCTCTATGGCTCCGAATGCTGGACAATATACAACTCCTACTCTGGGCAACTGGAAACTGCTGAAATGCATCTGCTGAGATGGGCAGCTGGAGTGTCTTTACGGTACAAAATAAAAAGTTCGCGCATTCGTGGAAGCCTGGGCGTTACTGATATACATAGTAAGATAGAAGAAAGACAGTTGAGATGGTACGGGCACGTTGAACGCAGACCGCCAGATGACATGGTAAACCAAGCAATCTCCATGGATCTTCCTCGACTTACATACGTAGGAAGAGCAAAGAATTCATGGATCGTGCAAAGACGAAACCAACTGCAGAGGCTTGGCCTAGGTGACATAGTACAGGACAGAAGGATCTATAATTTAAGGACGAGGAGAACTGAACCCAAAAGTCGTCGGGAAGAAGAAGCAGTATTGAGTAATAAAATATACCATTAACCTTTTTTAGTGGCTGTTTAAAAACTTGAGCTTATTTTTGGTCAAAGCCTAATGTTAGGTCGTACTAATAATGGTGGAAATACAATTGCTTCGACAATTTTTACTATAAATTCAACCAATCAATGGTTGATAAAGATATACCAGGGGAGGTATACCAAGAAGTTGATGACTCTTCTTGGAACATTTAAAATTTTGAGAAATAGGTATAACAGCAAAGAAAGACCTTTTCATAAACAAACATAATATTACCAGAAGCGTGTTATAAAATGTAATGAGTTTACGTAAATTTCATAAAATAATTGGTTAAACATTATAGATAATTACTATGTAGTTACAAAATACATATTAATTTTATTGGTCACAACTAATTACATATTAAAATCGTAAAAAAAATCATTCGTGTTTTTGATGACATTTTTCGTCATACTAATATTATACTAAAACATTCTGCACCTATGGGATGAACTATTTTATTGGTTGGGCACAATCACTCAATAATAATTATTGGAAAACAATGTATTTTTATTAATAGATTCTATGGAGAATCGAAATATTTATCTTTCGCAATATCGCATTCAAAATATCTGTCCGTACTCTTTTTGTCAACATCCGTCTTAGTTTGCCAATAAATATTATAAATAATCACAAAATGAATATTAAAATACCTGTTATTCACAATTACTTGTTATTTTAGTTATTTTTTCGTGTTTATCAATAATGACTTGTTAAATTATTTGATTATAACATATTAATTTTATAAATATTGTTTCTCTGTAAATAAAACCAATGCAAATAACACAATATGACATTGTCACGTAAGTTCCCCGAAATAATGAACACTTTTTTCAGAACAAATCAAGGTGTGAGTGAGTAGGTACTTCGCAAAAAGAATGTTTACTATTGATAAATAATACAGAACCCAGAACATGAAATAATGACTCATTTATTTATTTTAAGCAAATTTGATATGTTAATGACGTCTTACGTATTAAATAAAATAGTCAATAGGTTATGGGATGAAGCCAAGAGTTTAGACGTCATCAAGGGTGCCACGAGAGGACCAAATTATATACCTATAATTGTATGACTGAGTTCAAAGATCTATGTCAATAAAGATTAATCTTGAAAATAACACGAATGTGGGGCAGATCGAATAGACAAAAAGAAACACAAGGATTTTCTGTATTAAACTATACACATAGACAAGGATGTTTGATTCGTTAATCAAGATCCTTTAAGGAATCGGTATCAAGGAACTAAGGCATACAAATTAGGTTGTGTTCCCAATAATTATAATAAACTTAGCACAGTGAAACCATTTATGGACACGAATATAGACAAGCGGAACTCGGAAGTCTGGAAGTAAGAGTGCGTCATGTAGGATGTAACGTGAATACCATTAAAAAAACACTGGCTATAAAAATACGTCATCATAGGGATTGATATTTTTGCGGATGATTTTCTTAAAAATTGCTGAATCCAGCGATTTTTAATTATGTAAAGTAAAAAGAAAAATACAAAATTAATTATGTATGTATTCACATTTCTCGCCTAATCAATTACAATCAGATTATATAAAAAAAATAGGCTAGGGATATTTTTACGACTCAACCATAGATAAATTATTATCATTCTTTCCATACCCATAGAAAACGCAGATAAATCAAGTTATAAAAATATTTACGAATATTTTTATTATTGCATATGCGCAAACATTGGATTTTTTTCCCTGTCGGGAGTCAAAGATATTTTTTAACAGATTTTTAATTATCTCAATAGAGACGAAGTTGGAATATTTATATACATAATATTCCAACTTCGTCTCTATTGAGATAATTAAAAATCTGTTAAAAAATATCTTTGACTCCCGACAGGGAAAAAAAATCCAATGTTTGCGCATATGCAATAATAAAAATATTCGATTACTTACACATTGGTACAAGTAGGTAAATAAGACAAAAATGACCTTATAAGTCTGGCGCAATTCAGGGGTGACTTCTATGCGAAAAATGCATTGTCACCTCAGATATAAGAATTGTAGCTTTCATTATTTACAAAAAACCAATTCTCTCAATAGATGGCGTTCCAACAAAATAAATAAAAATAATAAGATTGTTGTTCATAATTTCACCCATAGATGGCTGTAGTAAAAATTCCTTATTTTCAAGCGAAAAGAATTTCAGTATTACAATATATAGAACTTTCAAAATTGAATTGATAGGGATCTCATTAAAAGGCATAATTGGTGAACGTTGCGCAAGCGCATAAAGTGATCACGTAAACCAGCCGATGACAGGTCGTAAGCCCTGTAGGTGCCTTGATTTCCCGGTTCTCCTACAATAAATATTCCAACTTCGTCTCTATTGAGATAATTAAAAATCTGTTAAAAAATATTTACCTTTGTTTATACTTTGTTATAATAGTAGATCTCGATGAAAAAATTATTTATAAAATTAAGTAAATGTAATAAGATGCCAATATTATTTATTTTTTCTTCAAGTTGGTTTCCATGATGCATTTATGACCATTGAAAAAATGACAAAGGTAAATATTTTTGTAACTTGATTTATCTGCGCTTCCTATGGTTATAAATGACCTAAATACATAGACGAAGTCAGAAAATTTGTCGTGTAAATACACTTTTTGGCGGGAAAACGCTTTTCCCGCCAATTCCGGTCGTAAAAATAGTGGATCCGAAAAAAATATCAAAGTCAGTTTCACTGAAGACAATGTACAATCATCACCACAATCAAAACAAACACATGTCATGTGTACCTATGCCCCGATATTTGACTTGGCCCTGAAATCGTCGGATTCAGCAATTCAAGTTAAAAGTTAAGGGGAGATTAAATTTCATTTGCGTATTACAGTGCAAAATGAAACGTCAGTTTCGTAATCTTCAAATATAGACATATTTTACGTTTTCTGTGGTTATCGTCTATAACGCATCTGTCAAATTGTCAATAACCTTAAAAATGATACGTGACGCGAAGCTGTGAATAAATATTATTTTATTATTATAACATCTCTATTTTATTTGTTTCATTACACAACATGGTACGTTTTCAATTTTTTATACCTATCAATTTTTTTTTAATTAAAATCAATCATATTAGTGACAAAATGTATATTTTAGCCCAGGTTCTCTTAGTATTTATAGTATGGCATATTTCAATAAGTCTGCTAATCTAGGTCCCTACTATAAAGGCGTTGAAATCATGGTCTGTGCGCTGGGGAAGTCTCGTTATAAATATCCCCATATAATTATAAGACAACTAGGTTATATTTGTATTTTAAGTATATTTTATTCGATTGAAAATAGTATAAAGAGGTCATATTTCTCCATAATAGTCTTTATTTTGCTATGTTCAGTATTTTTGTACATTAAGCAAAACATTTTTCCATGGCTTCGCATAATTTCTTCTCGTATTATAACTTATTTTCTAAAATAATAAACATTCGCGAAAAAATCGATTGCATTTCGCGAATGTAAGGTTTTAAAAATAAATCTTGTATGTGTTTATGCACGTTTTGTTACAACATCCGCCTCATACAAAACACACATACGATAAATGATGTAACAGTACTATACCTATATATATTCGCATCGAGATCTGCTAGACAGTTTCAATCTTATTAATAGATTAATATGTAAACATCAAACTTTATTCGCAGATGCGAAAACGTTTAATTCACATTCGTGATGAAACTTTATGGAGGATTTTAATTCACGTATCCTCCTCTTAATAATAATGAACACTTCCCTGCACCCTGCGCAAGTGGCGAGTTTATTGCCGCATGGCAATTTCTTCCAACTAACCAGTGTTTCCAGCCCAGAGAAGCAACATTAGCGTGAGAAATTAATTTAAATAAATTTCTCCTCTGCTGGGAATCGAACCCAGGAGCCCCGCACAGAAACCGAACGGTTTACCAACTGTGCCACGGTGGTCGGCACTACTAGTCCTTTTCAGTAATATTGGTCCTTCTTTTTCAGACTTTCATCTGGCAACCCTAAGGTGTAACCCTCATATTTTCAAAAATGTTTTTTTTCGCAAAACAGTTCCGCCTTAGTAATTAATATCTTCAAAGTAGAAGTGGTGTAAGCTACATTTTTTTATACATGGCATCAATACATTATTTTTTGGATTATTTTTCAAGCAATAGTAGTGCATGTATTACACCACTATCGCTTTCTAGAAATAGCCTTCATTTATAGCCACAAAATAAATGGTATTTTTTAAAATTGAAAAAAAAAAAATCTTTGCTTACCTCCATTCAATATTTTTGGGGATAGACTCTCTCTCGTGGCCTTAATAATTAACAAGTTAAAAAAAACTAAAATACGAATTCTTATATTTTTAAAATATATTAAATAAACAATACAAATTTTGGTATGTGTAACTTATTGTGGCGGACTTATTGTCTGTAAGCTATTTTTAAAAGTCCTTCATTAAAAAAATACCGATATAAGTCTTATACATACATACAAACCCATCACGCCATGTGCCTCACGGGGTACCGAGAGAGAACACCTCTATTTTTGTACTCATTTCTGGATTCCGTTACATCCATGCATCGTCGATTGTTCAGCTCTTTGTGTTTCTTTATTTCAAAATAAAATTCATACCATCCCCTTCTGGGGCGGCCCCTGCTATTTATTCCATCTCTTACACCCAAGTATATTTTTTTGTCAACCTTCATCGTACATTTATTCAATATGCCTTAACCATCTCACGACATTAGCTTTCATTTTACCTCTTATATCCTTCTTTATCATGCATTCTCTGTCTTCAGTATTTGTTCTATAATACTTAGATCGTTCTTTTACGTAGTCTTCTTAGTAATCTTATTTATTCCTACTTTCACGCGTCTTTTGCCACGTCAATATTTCACAGGTATACGTCAAAGTAGGCACTACAATTGAATTATGTACGGCAATTTTAACTTCCTAGTCTTAAAAAAATCAAGTGTCGGTAAAACGTGACACTGATGTAAACAATATTAAATTATAATAATCACAGACAAATCTGAATGAAATACCATGTAGCAATATCGCGTCATTGTAAAACATATTATAAACAATCGTAATGTCAGAGTAATGATCGTAATACCATAATATTATTATTATTATTACTACTAGAAATCATACGATGTTTATTTATATAATTTAATGAGATGGCGTGATTGCGAAGATCAAGGGTTAGTACAAACTGTTGTGTACATTCGTTCACCCATATCGGGAACATTTACAACATTTAAATAAAAATACATGGCTTTATTTATTTGAAAAGTAAAACGTCAACAAAAACAAAACAGATGACATCAAATGTCGCCAAAACGCAAATTCAACAAGTTTTGGAACAAAAAGAAGAAGAAGAAAACTATTGACGTCTATATATGTTTATTTGACGATGTTTACAAAAATAAAGAAACAACGAATAAAACATGAATCGGTCTCCGTTGCAGTCAGTTACATATCTGACTCGTCAGTCAAAGGTCCTCGGTTCGGTTCCCAGTGGAGACACGGTATTTAATTGTGATGTCAGTCTCGATCTGTGAGATGATTTAAGTCTCAAGAATGTAGGAACTTGTTATTGGGTCCGGGTTTAATAAATACTTCATATCATATTTTAGATATATTTGGGTGGGTACATTATGAAGGTCCTATATCATCCATGAAACATAACCTCTCAAATATGAGAAGCACAATTTATCATAAACTAGCGGACCTGACAGACGTTGTCCTGCACGAACGTTGGCACGCCTGTTGTTAGCTGGTTTAACAAACATAAAAATAGCACACGCTATCACGGCATATCCTACAGCAACATGTGTGCTAGTTTGGATTACCTTATAAACGGAAGCACGACACATGCGTGTATACCCACATATTAGTCTTGTCTCACCAAAAGGGCAACATTTAGACAGCGCGAGCGTTGAGAAAAAAACATCAGGTTTTAATGACATAACCAACATTACATAATATTATGACAAATCGAAAGCAATGTTGCCAGTATTCAAAATGCATATTCCGAAAATATTTGTGACGATTGATATTTTTATTATTCTTTTATTATATTAATGTATAAAATTCCTTTTTGTGAATCTGAACCATTCAGGGACTACAAAACACACATAAAAAGTTTTATCAAAATCGGATAAGCCGTTTAGGAGGAGTTCAGTGACATACATACGTACAGAAGAATGTGTAGTTAATGATAAACATATATTTTTTTTTCTAATAAAAATAAAAAAGAATATTTACAAAGATGAACATCAAAGAAAAACAAACAAATTGAAACTTAGATCCTACATTAAAACATGACAGATCTGATGTCCGCGCTACGCGATTATCCAATTACCATATCTTAGGCAATGATCATCCATATTATACTCAACAATCAGGTCGATCACTTATCCATAGGGTCCAAGATGAATAAAGCATCAAGCTGGCTACAGATACAAAAACACGATCTCATTTAACTACAGTGTTACACAAATGTCACTTTCCATACATTATCACAAAATGATAAACAGATCAGTGAACTAACTATCCATCAGGGTCAGTTTAATAAGCTGATGAATCTTTTAATGCAAACATTGACACAGGGAAATTCTAAGTCACGTTGGCTAATAATATAACACAAATTAAGATCAAAGTTTAGCATTAAACTGTCCATAATTTTCGCATAAATTAACATAAACATCATATTTAAAATTATCGACTGAATGTCTTTTCTCTTTTTATAGTATTATTATCTTTGATTGTTTTATCTTTATTTGTTGTAGGTATCTTTATATTGGGAAACATTCGCGTATAGTTTACTTTTAATTTGTGTTATTATTATTTTTTTTTTATGTAGCCTCTCGGGCAACTAACAGGTACTATGTCAAATAATTATTTAACACGCACCCAATAACAAGTTGCCACATTCCGGAGACTTACGATATTAATCGTCTCACAGATTCAGCCTGAAAACACAATTAAAAACTGTGTCTCCATCGTGAATCGAACCCGGGACCTTTGAATCAGCAGTCAGATACCATACAACTGAGCCACGAAGGCTGACATGTTAATGTTAAAGTTTTATTAATGATAATGTTCACGTCAGGCCCCTATTGTGTTTTTTCTCTCAATATTATGTCAGCATGCATCAGGCACTCTTAATTTGAGAGTTTTAATGACATCCTGTTTATGAATATACGTAATGTTTTGCATCGTCAATCATTTACGGCATAATATTGCCCTTTACAAACATACATAAAAACATATTGAAATCAAAATCACAGATACGAAAACAATAAACTTAGAAACAAAAAAAAAGGAAAAACCTATCCATATACCTCCATATTAAAACGTAAAAAAAATAAAGTTAACAACTTGTTATTGGGTGCCTGTTAAATTAATATTTGACACTGTACCTGTTAGTTGCCCAAGAAGTAATATATGATTAAATTTCTATCTTCTTTCTTTCCCTGTTATGAAAAATTACAAATTTTAAATAAAATAAATATGCAAACCAGAAAATTACAAATTTTATTTGAGGATATCCTTTTGTAAATGTTTTAAGATAGTGTCATAGTGTTAAATATAATCGAAGAAAACATCAGTCAGATACCCATAATCATTGCCCAACCGATGAATTCTATTAATTTGTGAGTTCGGAAATAATTAGTTTTGGACATCTAATTGCTCGTTCCTACTTGTTGTGTGTCGGGCACGATAAAAAGTCATGTGATCTAGTGGCAATTGGAAATGCATTTAAATTGAGCTGTTTACACTTACACGTGTGTTACAATTACAAGTGTGAACAACTCCATTTAAAATCTATTACCACTAGATCACAAGACACTTTATCGTGCTGGACACATTACACAGGAATGTTATACTTTGGCGGTATTCCTCGTTGGAATATGGTATTGTATCTGACTAACAAGATGAGCTAAAATAGTTATTGATTATCTTATAGAGGAGCATAAGATTAGTTATAATCTTCTTCTTCTGCTTTAGTTAGGACTGTATCCTGTTATTCTCGGAGCCTGCTCTTGTGAAGTGGACGTCCAGCTATCCTTCCATCTTTTGGGTGGTCTTCCAGGGGGTCTGCCATTTGTTATCTCCCCATCCGCTGCCATCCTCACCACTCGATCCGAACCCGCTCTCCCCACATGATCTCTCCAGAATCGTCTTCGTGTTCTTCCCCATCGCACAACATCTTCGACATCACAGATTAATCACAGTTATAATCCTTCTATCTAATACTTACTTACTTTACGTGTCCGGGTTAGATTCTGCCACTCCAGTAAGCCGCGACTTTCATCGCTTTGTCATTGGCCATAATCAGGTCCCTAAGTGTACAGCCTCCCTTCATCAGTGGACACATCAGTAGGTGGCTGTTTCGCCACAATCACAACAAACATCATCATCTGCAGGCAGGTACCCCCACCTCTTGAGGTTCTTCTTGCATCGAGTGACACCAGCTCTCAGCCTATTGAGGGTAGTCCAAATAGAGTATGGGAGATGTTCGCCCAATCGTGCACCCTCTTGTAAGTCAGTCTGTGACGTCGCTCCAAAATCCAGCTTCCATAGCTCTTATCTCCGTTGCTGTGAGGTCTCAACAGGGGAGGTAGTTTTGATAAAACTATTTCTAGACTTGAGACGCGACGCACCTGGCTGATGGTGATGCAGGGGGTGTCTTCGTTCGTGAAATTGTTTGTATCTCTCCGCATCTGCCGCAGTCCTTCGTCGTATGTAAGGTGGAGCGATTCCGATTATTGGGTATAGCTTTTCGATTGGTGTTGGCTTTAAACATCCAGAAATTCTATCTAATTAATTTAAATCTTATGCGGGAATAGTTTAAAATTTAGAAACCTTTAGAATTCGTGCTGGACAGTTTCGATAGTTGCAGAGTGCACGGCATAATGTGGCGACCAAACGGGAGAGTTGTATTCGAGCGGATTGCGAACAAATGAAAGGTATAACATAATTTAATTAGATGAAAAAAAATTGGTAAATATTAGAACACCGGAGTCGAGACAAATTTATAATATGCCACTTATACAAATTACACTAAATATCACACGAATGCACTAAAAGCTAAAACGCTACATGTTAATTCATTTATGGACCAAGAGTGTCAAGGAATATTAGACCACGCGGTGTTAATTGTTACAAAATAACCTTACAACTCTACCGCTATTATGCTTCGAAATGCATCAATTTATGACGCAACGACATAATACTGTGTGCTTTCTACCAATTAAAAACACGAATACTTATTTATTGCATCAAAAAATTTGGATTGCATACCTATCGCTAACAATACACATTAAGTAGAGACACACGTTCTCCAATACTGTAAATGTCTCTTATCAATCGTTAAGTTCAATACGAATAGCAAGTTCAGCATTGGATACAGATACAATCACGGTCTCAAAACCATAATATGTAGTACACTCTCAATACCACACAACACACATCCTTTTACATTTACTAGTTCACAATTCAAGCAACCCAACCGTGGAACCAATTACCTAATGGTATACATAAGAGAAGCTTCCAGCTTGATGATTTCAAGAAGTTTCTGAAGTCACACTTCTTATCCACACACCTTTAATTCCTTTATCCTTTTGCATCCCATCCATTTTTCTTTTTTTTTGACATATTCAATATTATTTTATTTCATTTAAGAGGAAATATACAGCAATTTGAAAATTACAAAAGACAACAATAAATGTTAAATATTTGCCAAAACAGTTCTCTAATCATCATACATAGCATTATGCATAATATAAAAATAAGATTACTAAAATATAATGTAAATAGTAGAGTAAGTTTGAAATTAAGATATAACAAACTGAAATATAATATATATAAAAAAAAAAAAGAAACAACGAAAACCATAAGCTATTTAAAACTATAAATATACAAATTATAATGGGATAAGTAGGAATTGGGGGGAGTGGGGAGAGTTAAAGGAGTTCTATGCCTCATATCACTGCGTCATTGCCGATATACTCCTGCGATATTGCGGATGTGTTATTTAATATATCAGTATCATAAAACCTTGTATGTATTATACTTCTTACAAATGCGTGTAAAGCATGAATTAATTTTATTATTAGTACTACAGTGTGGTATATGAAATAATTTTGAGTGTCTGCTTGTGAAAATGTATGTAACTTATTATTTGGGAAGCATCAAAATAGTTATTAATGCACAACACCAAACATCCACTCTTCGGCCATGCACCACCAACACCAAGACTTAAATTTAGGTTTCCTCCACTCCACCAAAGACAGCCACAACCCAAGCACAGAACGCTTGATGCTTTGGAAGGAAAGGCTAGGCAACCACACACCCCAAGAACCACCCGAGTCCCTACCCCCAGGGAAGAACCTTCCATAATGTCTCTGGAAAACTCTGAACAGACTAAGAACGGTGTGTGAAAGGAGCGAGGACAATTTGGTGAGATGGGGAATGTCGGCGAGTAATTAAGGTGGACTTTGTGACTGCGGCAAAGTTCAGACGATGACACACCTGTCGGAGTGCCCTCTGTTAGGGGCGAAGTGCACCGAAAGGGAGTTTTGGGAGGAACCAACTGGGAGGATCACTCAATCCTGACTTACTGGTCTGGGAAGGGAGTTTAGGACGCAGCCGACACGACAGAAGAAGTTATTATAATACAACATAGTTGAAACATTCCTTAGATTCTTGAGACTACATAATATGGGTAATATTTAGATGGATCGATGGCAGAGCGGTTAGCGCGCTGGGCTAGTAATCCAGTGGTCGCGAGTTCGAATCCTGCCTCGACCGATTTCGTTCACCTATAGCACAAGCATTTATTTGCTTATTTTAGGGAACGTAAGAACATGTATATGTACTTGTTTAACAAGGACATATTCATTTTTTATATAGAAAAAAAAATATTTTGACAAAACGCACATTTTAGAAAGGTTATTAAAAATGTCCGTGTTCCAGAATAGTATAACAAACATTGCCATTCTAAAAATTACGGTTAGTTGAGTATAGATCTTACCGCTTCAAATAATTAATTCTTCACAATTAAAAATGAAATTGAGCCATCATGATGAAAAACCATTAAGTTGAGAATAATTATTTTCTGGGTGCAATTACATTATTGAAGAAATAAATTTCATTGTTATCAAGTACCTACTTAATAATCAAATTGATGGCGTTGGGAATATTATTTGCATGTATATTGGCATTTTATTGTATTATTTTTTCATTTGAACATCCACAATTTTAAACTATTAAACAAAGATCACACAGCAAAATGCGCAAATGAAAGAAAATGGTTTTATTTAGTCCTAACTAATATATTTTACAAGATTGATTATAGTGTAAAATCCCGCGATTCTATATATTTTAGCCCATAGAAAATTTTATACATATACCTACTAAAGTCATAGTATAAAGGCTATTTTTTTATTCTGTAAAAGGATACCACGGCAGGTAAAAACGTTTAGATAGTATGAACCCTGAATAATGATGGCTTTCAGAGATAACAACCAAGTGTTGCAAATTATTTATTCAATGTCAGTTAAAGGATATTGTAAATATCCTTTAACTATTATTATTATATAAAGCGTGGTATTTTTTTAATTTACTACGGAAGACTATTAGAGACAAAATATTATTGTTTTCGAGTGAGTCAACAATAACATCTCACATAGTTCAGCAATGAGCTTCACCACCCACTCTGAATGTAGTGCCTTTTTAGGTGAGACGAGTGAGACTGGTGTGTGGATATACACGCATGTGTTGTGTTCCCTTTTGTGAGCTTGTGTACACCCAAACACCTGTCGCTGGTTACCCCACATTGTGGGATATGCCGTGATTGTATGAATGAAAGTTTATTAAACTTTTAGATGTCTGTCGGGGGGTTACCACCAAGTGTCTGTCGGGGGGTTACCACCAAGTGTTTGTCAGTGGAAGGCGTGATTTCTGATAGTCACGCTTCATATTATAACTGACGTGTTAAAATAGCAATTTTCAACACTTTGAAGGCTGAATTATTAAATTTTATTTGTTATCTCCTAAAGCCACTACTGCTCAGGGTTCATCTGCTGTAAGCCGTTTGACTTTTGTGCGGGGGTCCTAGGTTCGATACTCAGCAGAGGAGAAATTTATTTAAATTCATTTCTCGCGCAAACATTGCTTCTATGGGCTGAAAACACCGGTTAGTTGGGAGAAATTGCCATTTAGGAATAAACTCGCCACTTGCGCAGGGTGCAAGGGAGTGTTTATTATTTATTTATTTATCCTTATCAGAAAAAAACAGCCTCTATACTATGACGTAAATTTGGCTGTCGTTGGCTCTTGGTCTATTAAGAAAATAGGTACACAATGCAAATATATACTTATCTTAAAACATTTCAAACGTGACATAAACAAACAAAGAATGATAAAAGAGGACCATAGAGTTGCATAACTTGGAGTTGTAAAGAACTTTGCTGGTGTTTTGAAACATGTTTGTTTGAAAGCGCATTGATTACCTACTGTTAAATCCTACTTGTTATCATCAGCAATGGCGCTACAGCCCGGTGCGAGCCTTGGCCTCCTCAAGAAACTGCCTCCATCCCGCCCTGTCGACAGCAAGTCTCCTCCAGTTTGTCTGTCCGATCGCTCTTATATTGCCCTCGATGTCGTCCAGCCATCTCATCCTAGGTCTCCCTCTGCTTCTTCTTCCTTCAGGACAGGTGTCCAATACTTTCTTTGGGACCCGGTTATCCTCCATTCTACAAACGTGTCCGAGCCAACGTAGACGTTGTATTTTGATGTATTGGACAACGTTCGGTTCGCCATACATTATTTCTAGCTCGTGTTTAAACCGGATCCTCCAAGATCCTCCTTCACAAGTAGGACCAAATATTTTGCGAAGTATTTTCCTACTTGTTATGGTAGGTATAATTAATATGCAACAAAACTTGATCGAATGATTGACTTTCGAAGAAACGATATCTTGTCATCATTTCGAACAACAAATTCCGCATATACCTCGCCTAGCGAAAGATTGCGGATTACATAACCTGTGCATAAACCAATTTTAGTGCAGAAAAATACTCTAATTTGTATTAACCAATAAAATTAGTTGGCTTTCGACGTTATGCAGCGAATTACGTGTCACTTTTTCACTGACCTTTGCATCTATAGATTTTTAACAACGCTATTTAAAACTGTCACCCGCAATCTCTCGTTTGTCAAGCCCTATAATCCATCCATCCGTCCGCGTTATTTTAAAAGCGAGTAACAAACAAACACCCAAGGCAACCCGGTCTAAAACTAATATTGTAATGTTAGCTATGTCTGGCTATGTAAATATTCACAGTTAGGAAGTGTTTAAGATGCCAGTACTTATAATAGTCTAGCTTGTCTCGATGTGTTACGATCTCGGTTCTTGTGCATCAACTTCGGATGCCATTGATGTAAAAATAGTATTGACAAACTGCTTATTTATTTATTAAGCTTCATGTACAATACTGTGTACAATGGCGGGTTTATTGCCACAAGGGAATTTCTTCCAACCAACCAAAGCAACGTGAGGCCATAGATAGTATAGTGGTAGGTACATTAAATTTATAACAAACGGAAAGAAACATGTAACATTATTAAGAGTAAATTCACAGCAACAAAGGAAGGAAAGAAATAGAGGTTGAGGGAAGGGAGGGAGGATGGATATGGGGTGTCAGTTAAGAATTATTAGACGGGTAAAACAGCTTTAGTTTCTTTTTAAAAAGTTGAATCGATTGAGACGTCGTAGTATCATTACTTAAGGTGTTCCGTAGTCTTGCTGATTGTAGAATGAATGGGAATAGCTAGTGTGGTAAGTTCAGCAGATCGAAGAGGCAGATCGTGATTTGACAAAAAATAACCTTATTCTTGAGATATTGTGGTGAATTTATGTTGTTAATTAAATTATACAGTAGAGAAAGTAAATAAATGTTACGACGTTGACGTATCTTAGGCCAGCGAAGATTACGGTAAGTGGAAACATGATCAAATTTTCTAAGATTGTAAATAAAGCGTATACAAACATTTTGCAATCGTTCAAGTTTATTAAGGAGTTCTTCGTTATCATCCAGATAACAGACGTCAGCATAATCAAGCAAAGAGAGAAGTAAGGATTGTGCAAGCGTGATTTTTTAATGTGTGGAAAGAAAAATTTTGTCTATTGTGTTTTACTGCCTATATTTACAAAGTTTTTGAAATATCGAAAAAAGCCGAAACACCCCAACTAGACAATTTAATTTGATATAAAAAATATTAACATTGTAGTAGTACATCTCAAACTTTTTTTAACAATTTTTATAAAAATTGAATTTAGTGACTACATTGTTTAATACAATTTGTAAGGCAGTATACACTATACAAGATCCTCACTTAATAGTTTGATACATACTTGATCTACAAACATAAATCATGCTGTTTTCATATTCTGGGTAGGGAATATTTTAGGGAACTAGAACAGAAATAAACTGTATACAATATTCCCTGACCAAGAATCTAATGTCGCTAACACCAATTCCGTCATTATTCTACAATACTCGTAAAATTAAAAAAATCCTAGTAATGTAATAAATGATGAAAATGTTGACAAAATTGTACTATCATTACCTACTTATCCAACTGTCGATTCGTTCATGAGAATTCAATTCTCTGAATGAATCGACATTATAAAGCCAAGATGCGTGTACGAAGGTACATTTTGTATGGCATAGTGGACTTTTTGCATGCTAATAGCACCAACTAGAGGCCTCGCAGCATATATGTTCCCATACATGGATTTACTCAGAATTTACTCACACCCCAACTAGATAATTTAATTTTCTGTAAAATATATAAAATTGTAGAAGTACATCTCAATTTTTTTTAACAATTTTTATAAAAATTGAATTTAGTGACGACATTGTTTCATACAATTTGTATGGCAGTCGTCTACACACAATATCTAAGAAGACTTAATTGTTTGATACTAATCTCCAAACATACATACAATCATGCTGTTTTCATATTCTGGGTAGGATCAAAGGACTGACTTCCATACTATCCTATCCTGACATACATACCTACATGTTTTATATAGAAAACAAAAGATCTTAAATATTTATTAATTTGTGTTTAAGTGTTTATGGTTTGGTACGTATTCTTCAATTATACATACTATCAACATCGACAGTTGGGTCTCATGTGTTACATACAACTAGTGCTAGTATTAATCGGCGAACATATACATTATGACATTGGCTTTAATAATCTGCTTGAAAAACCAGTGAACAAAAATAAAAAATACAAGATTCTGAGGCTAATTGGACTTTACGACGACATCACCAGATCAGACTTGACGGATAAACAAGATGACGTAGGATAATCCATTTATTAAAATTAAAAACAAAAAAATAATAGAATGACACACTTGTTTTTATTCTCAGAGACTGAGGAGCGGAAACAATAATCATTTGTGGTTTCAAATGGCCTTTGGACAAAGTTCACGCGGACTATTTTTTTGTACGAATATAAATATTATAAGTTGTACAGGTTTTGCAACAAATCAACAAAGCTTGCACGTTTTGCGCAGAAGAATAAATATGTTCAAATTATATATTATGTAGGTACAAAGTATATGTATATGACAAATAGATTAATAAATAATAGGTTCATATCGATTAACAGGAAGAATCACTTGACAATGAGTCCAAGCATCCAGAAAAGCAAAGCACTTATTTTCATTCATTCATACCATCACGGCATATCCCACAATGTTGGGTAACCAGCGAAAGGTGTGCGGGTGTACATTGCCTTATAAAAGTGAGCACAACATATCTGTGTATACCCACACACCAGTCTCGTCTCACCTAAAAAGGCACTATATTCAGAATGGGTGGTGAGCCTCATTGCTGAACTATGTGAGATGTTATTGTTGCCTGTTGTATTTTCGATTACCCGGCTCTTACGGGACACTCGAAAACAATAATAGAAGAGTGGAAGCACTATTCTAAGCCGGTGTCTCACACCTAAAAGTACTTATCACAAATCGAAATAAAGGCCTGAAAAATATTATTATCGAGGCTAATTAGTTGACAGTGCCTGCGAATTCTATTTACACCATTTCTGTATCTAAACTATCTCCTCAAGATAACGCTGCATATTTTTGCTATCCATATGAATTTCCGGGAACGTGCTCGCCTTCCATTATCACATATTTCGAGTGAAAGGAATGCGATTTTTTTATACTTTGACATTTTCTTTTTCATTTAGTTGTTTGACAGTTATAATATATACAAAATAGATCATGAAATTATCATGTATGCAAATACTTAACCAACAAACTAATATATTAACTACAAGGATAAAAGAAGGAAAACCTCGGGAAACTTATCTGAAAATCATTTTTGTAGTAAATGACCATTCATATTTTATTCACTAGTTGCATGTAACACATGAGATCCAACTGTCGATAGCGATAGTATGTATAGTTGAAGAATATGTACCAAACTATAAACCCATAGATACAAATTATTGAATATTTTCAGATATTTTGTTTTCTATACAACATATGTAGGTATGTATGTCAAGATAGGATAGTATGGAAGAAGATCCTTTTTCCTACCCAGAATATGCAAATTGCATGATGGTATGTATGTATGTTTGGAGATGAAGTAACAAACTATTAAGTCTTCTTACATATTGTGTATAGGCGACTGCCATACAAAATGTATGAAGCGATGTCGTCACTAAATTCAATTTTTAAAAAAAAATTTAAAAAAAAATTGAGATCTTCTACTACAATGTTAATATTTTTTATAGAAAATTAAATTATCTAGTTGGGGTGTTTCGGCTTTTTTCGATAATTGTAAAAGTTTTGGAAATATAGGCAGTTAAACTCATAAATTTATCATAAAAAAAATATTTTTCTTAATAAAAAATGTTTGAGAAACCCTGGAATTTTTTTGAAAAAACTAATTTGAGATTTTGTATTTGTCTATGTTTGTACCAATTTTCAGCGTTCTACCGTTTATGGTTTCTGAGATATATGGAAAAATAAAATAAAAATTCAAAAGTTGATAACCCCTGACTGAAACAAAAATTCAAAATTCCGAGTATAAAAGTTTTGTAGGCCTGTAACTGTTTATATATTCTGAAATTTTAGGCTCTGTAAATTGAGCGGATCAAAAGTTATAAGGGGGGGACGGACACACAGACACACACACACACACAGACCCACAGACACACACACAAACACACACACAGACACACACACACACAGACACACGAAATGTTCTACTCCGAATTCTGAGTAAATCCGTGTATGGAACATATATGCTGCGAAGCCTCTAAGTTGGTGTTTTTTGACTTCAAAGTTGGAAAATCCATGAAAAAAGTAGACCTCTCCATACAATTCTCGCGTATTCTGGCTTGATACATTGTCGATATGTTAAGAGAACAAAGTTCTCCTGAACAAATCGACAGTTGGATAAGACTTTGCTATACGTGTCGAAACTACAGAGAACATTTACTTTGATTATATTTATTATATCTCTTTTTTTTTCTAAACATTCATCTTTGTCTAATATATTTAAGATATAAATATGTAACTAAAATTTATCAAATAAGTACCTTTTTAACGATATTCTCCCATTTCTTTCCGCATTGCTATGATCAGTCTGTTTATTGTTGAATTTTATTCTCTCCTTATAAATTATTTACTATTGTACAAACTTTACTCGAGACTTGTCTTTTGTTGTTTTGGAAGATGTTGTCTTATGGCAACAAACCCGGAAATAAATAATATCTAGGTATTATTTATTTTGGTATCATTTAATACAATTAAAGCAAGTGTTCAGTCTACGACGAACTGTCCGCTCAAGAATGTCGATGAAAAATGAAAATGACGAGTGTAGCCAGAAGTCGTATAAATGCTGAACGGACCTGAGATTTGTTACAAATAATCCGCTTTAGCATTTTGGCGTACATACTAAAAACTCGGACAATGATGTGGAAAGTCGGTCAAAATTATTTAAATGGTGATATTTTTGGCGAATGGTATTTAATGTATGGACATAGTAAATGATGAAATGTTATAGGCGTGTATCTAATTAATTCGTTTTCACTATCTGTTGTATTGGTACATAATATGATTGATTCCTAATTACCTATAATCTCGAAAAGAACCGTACTCCCTTCCCTTTAGTCTCAGCATCGTCTAATGAATTCCATGTAGACAATTGTTAATAAATTCCTTTGTGAGATGATGTCAAATAAAAAAAAATATGGATGATAAACATACAAGATTTCAAACGATAAGTATTAAAAATCTGTAATTTTCAACTGTACACTGCACATAAAGGAGGATGATTACTGGTAAACCAAACAGTTCCAGGTGCCAGACTTCATCATCCCTACCTACATAATTTTCAATAAGAAAAATAATAACTAAAATTCTTTCTCGAAAACGTTGGCTAGAACTCGTACATACTTACTAAGCCAATGGTGGACTTTTTATGCAATTTAAAATAAACACCTAATAAAATAATTTTATTTCGGAATTGAATTAAAAAAAATACCAATTTGGATAGAAACGAAAGGTTGAATGTGCTATTTTTAATAATTTTATCGTTTTCCGATCACAACATACGTGTTTTTTGGTAAGTCTACATAATTTAATTTTATCGCATAATTTACATATCCATGCATACAAATGAAAGATAATCGTTCAATTATTTAGGTTCAATGGATATTATATTGTATTAATACTGTTCCAGAAATAAAGTGCCTAATAATATAAAATTATAATTCACCTTACATTTTATTTAGCAAATGAAAAAGTAGTCAAAGTATTTCATCATTTTGATTTCGGAATATTTAATATAACCAAATTACTGTACAAAATAAAATAAAATATTCAAGGCATAATATATTATAGCATGTATTCTCCCAGTCCTTACTTATGGAAAGGAAACATCGGTCCTAACAAAACGAATAATGCACAAGCTGTTAGCGACACAGAGAGCTATGAAGAGAAAGTTGCTGGGTATTTCAATAAGGGACAGAATTCAGAATGTCATGATAAGAGAAAGAACCAAAGTAGCCGATGTAGCGGAAAGGGTCGCTGGCCTTAAATGGAGCTGGGCTGGGCATATTGCCACATGCCAGGATTCACGATGGACCAAAAAGATCGTAGAATTGCGACCGAGAACAAGCCGAAGACTCGAAGAGGTGTCGGCAGACCCCAGGCAAGGTGGTCTGATGACAAAAAAAAATGTGCCGGAGGGAGATAGATGCAGTTTGCCCAAGAGAGGGAGTTGTGGAGGATCAAGGGGGAGGCCTATGTCCAAGAAAGGAAAAAAAGAAGAAGATAAGTAAATAAAAGTAATATTTCTAAATTAATAAACGACAACTTGATTTTGGTGCAACACCAATAACTTATAATTATAATGTAGATATGCAATTGGTAGTGTTTACAAATTATACTAGGAATTAGGGAATCCAATCCGCACGCCTGCGGGATAGGTCATCAATCCCGAGGGTCCAAGGGATACTTAGAAAATTTAATACAATGCAATAAAAAACCATTGAAATGAAAATAAAAGTAGCATTTATTAATGAAAACATATGCCTGAAACACCATAATATACTGCTTCCAGTCCCGCAAATCATGCGGATCCCGCAAGTGTAGTCCGGACCTTATTATTGTACATAGTAAGTCTTTTTTTAATAAAGGTAGTTCCTTTTTGTTATTGTAATATATATTATTTACTGTAAATAATAATAATAATAAATTTCAGTTTTGAGATATTTTGTAGTCATAATGTTACATTAAACACCATTCCTATTTTCTAGAACATTCTTCATGTATATACAACAAGTAAGTATTATAATACCTTCTATTCACAAGTGTTCAGCTCTAGGCTATTTACTATCTCTTACTACTTTTACGCTAATTTTAGTTTTGACAACATTCACATACCGGTAGTATGCCACTATGCCAGCATACTTGGCATTCTTACAGTACCCAACCATTCATTTGTTGATTCAAGAACAGTGAGGTATTTGGAGAAAATGGCCGCTGATATAATATAATAATATACTTTAAAACAAGTAGATTACTGCTGCCCAACTAGGAAATCCTGTTCTAGGGCTAGCAGTTTACAACTTTTACTGTGAAAATATAATTATAAAACTGGGTGATTGTTCCCGCTCTATATAAAATAGGCGCACAGTCAAAATTATGACACTGCAATAAACGTCTAAACTGCTGTGAAACGATCTTCCGAATTCTGTGTTTCCATCTTCGTACAACCCGGGTCTTTTTAAAATCCGAATTAATAAACTCATTTCTAGATTGCAAACCCCTCCCAACGCTACGTAGTGCGCTTCTTCGGAAGAGTAAAATGGACCCAAATCCTAATAGCTGGCGTCCCCTACGTAGACATGTTAAAAAAAAAAAAAAAACGTCTTGATATAATATATGTGAAGATCAATGACACTTTATTTATTGGTACATTAACATTTTGTAAAAAAAAATACATGCAACGGGAAATTTTAAGTTTTTATTTCTTTTATTTGATACTTACTAAACATGTCCGGAGTCCGGATATACACACATTAGGCACTTATTTTGATATATTAAATCAAAAGTTCCTGCAGCGAGGAAATGTCTGTTTTCTTGTGTTTATTTAAGTCGACTAAGTCCGCGCAGCGAGATATTTTCAGTCTCACTTGATTTTTTTACGATTGCATGCATGGTAATAAAATGGCCTATTGTAGATGGATTTTTTAAGAAAATTCGAACACTTTATTCCGATTTTTGACGCATGTTGCTCGCAGACCGCACAGAAACACTCAGCAAGCCGCACGCGACCCGCACTTTGCCCAGAGCTGATGTAGAGAGCGCACACTATGAGTTTTGTCATGAGTGTGTATGTCGTACCTACTATGAAAATTTGCGTTTTCTGTACCTACATCTCAAATTGATAAATGATACGATATTAATGTTTAGAATGCAACTTCTCTACATATCCGTCCATTTCTTCAAAACTTGCGAAATACTCTCACGTTATGAAAATTTGAGTTTTTTTTTTTAAATTTTCGTTAAAATAATGTAAAATAAGAATTATAAATCGATCGATGTCAAATTGATTTCAAAGGAAAGAAACATTTCACGTAGTTTTACGTGTCAGTGGGCGATACCAATTTATTGGGGAAAAATATTATTTGTACATCAAAACCCAAATTGAATTATCATGTACTTAGTCAAAAGCTTTTAGTATAGATACAAATAGTGTCATTACGATAATTGAAAGCGTCTATATAATTTCTAAGTCACGCCATAATCTAATATCGTCAAAGAAACGTAAAAAAAACTTTATTTTATTACCTACATAGTTAGCATTAATCCATTTTATATACTCAATTCCTAGAAATTATATACAATAATTTTCGGTAAGTATTGGACAATAAATAGACTATTTATTTTTAACTTTAAAATATTAAAAAACAATTCAAATAAATTTCTCTTCTGCTGGGAATCGAACCCAGGACGCCCGCACAGAAACAAAACGGCTTACCAACTGTGCCACTGCGGTCGGTACAGTTCAATATAGTGGTTAAATATCTTGAGCCATTTCGCCGAGAAAGGGCGCGATTTACACGTAAACCAAACAAGCAAAGACACAAATTTGCGCTCTGAGCACTCGAAAGTCTGGATCAAGTTGCGATTATTTTACTATACCTGATTCCGATGATCGGAAACCAAAAATTTATGCTGTTTTCAAAATGTACCTAGTGTTTTTCGTGATACATTTATGTATTTTAAATCAATCAATGTAAAAACACTTTTGGTTTTTGTACTATAAATAATAAAAAAAATAATCTCGTGAGTGTAGATTTAATAATAATAATAATTCAAATTTAATAATGTATATAATGTGTTTATGTTTACTTATGTTTTTTAGCATTAGCATTAATAATGTTTTTTCGTATTATATAATCGTTTTTTTAGTGAAGTTTTTACACAATACGTGTCATGTGATATTTTGTCTATAAAAGGGATTTTAAGCCGTTAATGAATGAATGAAATTGTTAAAAAAATACAGCAGTTTTTTTAGAATAAATGCGTCCATGAAACAACATACATAATGCATTATACTGCATACTCGTACGTTCCCTAATTTAGGCACAGATGCTAGTGCTACAGGTGAGGGAGGATTCGAACTCGCGACCATTGGATTTACTAGCCCAGCGCACAAACCGCTCTGCCACCGACATATCTAAATTTTATGATAAGGATATCAGATATCACACATCATATTATGACAGCTACCTGTTTCATATTCTTGTTTTTTAATGACAACTTGAAACTACACATTGTTTATTTCATGGCGGTTTGTCGACTCATGTTAGGGTTCAGGTTCCAAGTTTATCTTCGAACCTGGGTAAGTTTACAATCGTTTGTTCAAATAAATGACAAATAACAGAGCGTAGGCGTTGCGCAACAATGCAACGTTAAATAGGTATATGGTTTAAAAAAGTTTGTTAAAGGAACATAACACAATATGCATTGAAATATGAACATACAGGCGGGGATCGGATAATAAAACATACAGAGGTAGGATGATAAATGACACCATTGTTCATGAATTCTAATTATTACCGACAGAAAAATATAAACTAAGGGGAAATACTGAAAGTAAGGTTTTTTTTATTATCTTATATGACATTCCACCCAATCATTAGGATGGTTTCTGTCAGTATAAAATTGTTATTAAATTATTTTGAGACTTAAAGATTATTTATTGCATTATAGATTGAATCCATTAAGGCGAAGAAATTTTGCTATGTGTAAATAAATATGTAAGTAATTTAATGATAGAAGATGTGAAATATTGATTGGTAGTGGAGTATTAAGTATATAGTACAAATCGTATTCAGTGTGGATTGGGCATTCAAAAAATACATGGTCCAGTGTCTCGACTTCCTCTCCACAAGCACACGAAGGGCTATAATAATAATAATAATAAGACATAATCAAATCGCAAACATCATCCACCAAGAATTAGCTATTGCACACAAACTAATAAATAAAAATGACAAAATGCCTTATTATAAATACACACCTACACCAGTTCTTGAAAACTCCACTCACAAACTATACTTTGACAGATCCATACTAACTGATAGAACCATACATAACAATAGACCAGATATTACACTTGTAGATAAACAAAATAAACATACAATGTTAATTGACATCGCTGTACCAAATACACACAACATCGAAACAACTACAACCGAAAAAATTAGAAAATACACTGACTTGCAAGACGAAATCAAGCGAATCTGGGACATGCAATCTGTGATAATAGTACCAATAGTAATTTCCACCACAGGAATTATTCCATTAAACTTATTCAGCAGTTTAGAAACCATCAAATTACCTAAATACACATACGTCACCATGCAAAAAGCAGCCATATTAAACACATGCAGACTGGTGAGGAAATTCCTCCAAATCGACGACACTACTGACCTAACTAAGACATAAATACTACACATGGCACCAACACACAAACACCACATTTTATACACTCAGTAAGGATAGCACTTGGCAGCATTGCTCGTGCTACCCCAAATCCCACCAGGTGATAAACCTGAGAAGGTGTTAAAGAGCCCGAAATAATAATAATAAAATAAACAACACACATAAACTTTATTGGAACAGATATATAATTACAGATAGAACCAACCTACACAATAGACCCGATATAACATTGATTGAGAAAAATACAAAACAAACCCATTTAATTGAAATATCTATTCCTAATACAACAAATTTAGAACAAAAATATACAGAAAAAATTCAAAAATACCTCCCTCTAGCAGAACAGATCAAAACCCAATGGGGACAAAATAAAGTTACAATAATACCATTTATTATATCATCTACAGGAGTTGTACCAAAAAATATAAATGAATCTATTAAGAAACTTGATCTGCCAAATTTTATAATCACACAGATTCAAAAGAGTGTGATTATAAACACATGCTCGATAGTTCGAAAATTCTTGTTATCACCACCATATAAACATTATACATAATAACTAATCAACTTGAGAACTCCTCCGTTGTTTAGTTTTTTTACACCGGTTAACCCGTGAAAAGATTGAATAATAATAATAAATGGATAATTTCTATAGCGCCATTTTTGTGTATCCACCTCAAGGGCCCTTACATGTGTCTTAAAAGTAAGGTTATCGAGAAAAAAATATAAATCTTTCTCGAGACGCTAGAAAATAACCCATCATTTTTGTATATTATGTATAATGCTCCAACAAAGACATTTGGTATTGTGCTAAAAGGTACCTTAAAAAGGCAACCCACTATTCAGTTCTTGGGAACTAATATTATGTTCAAGAGTCACATTACATGTCTTGGAGTTACTCTGGAGAGGGGGCTGTCTTTTAATCAGCATGTCAGCAGTGCTGTTGATAAGGCAAAAACAGCTTTCTACAAAGTTGCCCATATATCTCGGGTCAATTGGGGTCTGAAATTCCCCACAGCACGGGTGTTTTACAATGCAGTCTTTCTTGGAATTGCATGTTATGCTTCGGGTTGTTGGTCACAATCTTGTAGTCTTCAATACATTCACATGAAATTGTTCTCTGGCCAAAGGTTCGCACTCTTGGCCCTATCCAAAGCCTATAGAACATGTGCGACGGATTCTCTCCCTATTCTTACGGGACTGGCTCCGTTGGACTTGGAAACTCAGAGGCGTGGCGCTTCTTACCATTTGATGAAACGACAGTCTTCTGAAATTGGTGAGATTCGGCTTCATCCCCCCGAAGGTCCTATTTCCCCCAGAAACATTAACAGCATCACCATGGAAGCTCTGCTGGACTCTTGGCAGGCTCGATGGAGCTCGTGCCCCGTGGGACGAACAACATTCTCGTTTTTCCCTGATGTGAGGACTAGACTTCGTCAATCTTGGGCCGTCCCAGATTTCTGGACATCTCAGTTTATTACAGGACACGGCAGCTTTAATAGCTACCTTCATAGATTCCGCCTTGTAAACTCGTCCTCATGTCAGTTATGCCATCACCCTGACCAAACTTCAGAGCACATCCTCTGGGAATGCTCTCACCCAAATGTGTCCTACAACAGAACGGAGCTCCTCGCGGCAGTCCGTGGGCCTCTTCAAGGTCCCATTGGGCATGCGGATTTAGTGGTCTCTAAGAAGAACTTTACAGCCTTCAAATTGTTTTGCCATGGCTATAGTGCCCTTCTATCTGCTGAATAAAAAAAAAATTAAATTCCAGAGTGTCCTTGGTCAACTCTCTGATGCCCAGTTTTACAGTCACAGGCTTGAAGTACTCTCGCGACAATCCATGTTTGTGAATATTATGTTCACCGACGTTGATTGTTATTTTTTGCACAATTGTGCCGAGACCACGAGTCTAGAGGAGCTTCTAGAGCTACTCTTCGTGCCATGC
The DNA here is from genome assembly GCA_963576475.1 of Molanna angustata. Lineage (NCBI taxonomy): Eukaryota > Metazoa > Arthropoda > Insecta > Trichoptera > Molannidae > Molanna > Molanna angustata. Next base: position 9,443,797 of record OY754975.1, read on the forward strand.
ATTCTTTGTCATTCTTACTAGCGTTCTGTGAAGGGGCCGTTTCAGTCCCCATATGCGGAACGGGTGGAGGTGGGCGTAGCTATATTATTTATAATATTACCTATAATTTAAATTTATATTCGTTCGATAGACCTATTGGTCTGTGATACAGAAACTATGCTTCTCGAAATGATTGAGTCCAACTGTTCTCCCGTCTCTTGGTCGTCTTCCAGGCGGACGATGTCCGACTGGAATCTCATTAGTTGCAGTGTATGCAAGTCTGTCAACGTTCATCCGTGGTATCTCCAGAATCTTCTTCTATAGATCTACTCCACCGAACAATGTCTTCTACGATGAAGAATTTATGTTGATTTTCTCATTTTTTGTTTATTATTTATTGTTTACGATTACTATTTGTTAATTAGGTATTCATTCACATTATTTTTTGTACAAATTGAATTTTTAGTTAGTAGTACAAAAATGGAATAAAAAAATCTTTTTTGGAGACTTGCCTCAACTTTGTTAAGGCCCGTAAAAATCACCGCTAATACTAAACAGAAGAATAAAAAAAAATCATTACACTGCGTTTTTTGAATGTTTAGTAAATTTTCTTGGAACTATCAATACACACAAATAAAAGCTACACTGAAAAAATCTAAAGTTAGCAAAGTACCTTTTTGGCTCGGTTAAAGTCATATTGGTAGTTATTAACCAATATATGATTAAAAATAACAAAGTTGCACTTGGCTATTATCTAACAATTGAATACTGTTAAAATGTAGATGGTTACCAATAGCAATGTAAAAAGTCATATTGGTAGTTATTAACCAATATATTATTAATAAAAATTAGCCAATAAGATAAAAAGTGTGGCTACAGAATAAATATGTTCAGATTACTGAGTAAGTAGATTAAATTTAACCGAGTTGTTTGCTGTAGATACGAAATGAATTGGTTCAAATTACCGAGTAAGTAGATTAAAATTAACCGAGTTATTTGCTGTAGATACGAAATGAATTGGTTCAAATTACCGAGTAAATAGATAAATTTAACCGAGTTGTTTGCTGTAGATACGAAATGAATCGGTTCAAATTACCGAGTAAGTAGATTGAATTTAACCGAGTTGTTTGCTGTAGATACGAAATGAATCGGTTCAAATTACCGAGTAAGTAGATTAAATTTAACAGATTTGTTTGCTGTAGATACGAAATGAATTGGTTCAGATTACCGAGTAAGTAGATTAAATTTAACCGAGTTGTTTGCTGTAGATACGAAATGAATTGGTTCAAATTACCGAGTAAGTAGATTAAAAATAACCAACTAAGTTGGTTGAATTTGACAGTTACTTGGCTAATATTACAAAGCTAGTAAGTTGATTTTTGACAGGTTACTTGGCTAATTATACAAAGTTGTCCGTTGTTAACCAAGTAACTAGATTAATTTTTTTACAGATTGTTAACAAAGCTACTCGGTTAAAATTAGCCGATTATTTACTTGGCAATTATTAGCAACGAACTTTGCAGGTACTATAATAACAAAGTAGCTTGGTTATTATTAGCAGTAAATCATTTATTTTTAACAACTACATTTTTTGAGTGTATAGTACATATTATCAATATTGCCCTAGATATAAATATTATGTATTGTAATGTCGGAATATTTATAATGTCAAATGCACGCTTTAATGCGGGTATTCAAAGTAGTACACATGCGTGGTACTATTTTGAGTCAATTATATAATAGACTAGTCTTATATAATACATATCTACATTCTTACCGTCACGCCACATTCCTAATAGAGTAGGTGGATAGAACCGAACGCCATATATTATACAACATTGTAACGCCGGAACAAGATCTACTAACAAAAGTTTATTGCATTCAAAAAACATACAAGACCTTTCTATACAAACATTTTGCTTTCCTAGGTCCAAGGATATTGTAACTCCTTACCTATTACTTGCCAATACTATACTGAGTCAGTATTACTGACGCTAAAAATTTAAAAAAGAGACTGGCTAATAAGCATTGGTCGTAAACAATCAGAACTAAATTTAACACATTACTTATACAAATTTAATTACTGACTGCACGTACTAATTTCCTTTCTTTTTTTCAAATTCCCAGAAATTCTAATAATATGTACGTCTGTAAAAAAATATACTGGAATACTACCAAACAAATAATAATGCAATAATTTAAAAAATACCTACTAACGAAAATAAAACGCTAACAAATACTGTAGGTTAAAAAATATTTAAGGCTATAATTTTAATTTATTCCTTGAAAGAACTGACTGGATGACGGGAAATGATGCGTCTATTTTTGTACACACATAATACCCATTCAAAACTACTTCCTTAATTCTTTCATCGACGAGAATGGCTTTTAAAATAGACAAACAGACGAGAGACGCGTATGTAAACAAAAAAGCTTCCAACAACCTGCTTCGACTCTAGAGTGATTCTCCCGACCGTCGCAACAGTCAAATATTTGTGGTTAGGCTCAGCAGCGGACAGCCCCAGGGCTCAGCTTTGATTACCGAAGCTCTTAACGATCTAATGCCCGCATAAAAAACGAAAAAAAAAATAATAGAGTACGTGGGCAGACGTGCACTCAATCACCAATATAATCCTTTGGGTCGAGTAGGTGGGACGCATAGACAGCCATATGATAACAATAACTTGAAACTTGAAAGTACGTACGTGAAGAGTTTCATAGTAAGACTCCGTTGAATGAACTTAGGAAAGAATATAGGTAGGTACACGTAACAAATGGATGATTTATGATATTCCTTGTAAAGCATCTTTCGATTTATAAGTGGCCCAGTGCAACGAACCTATTATATTATGTACCTATTATAATTATTATTAATATATTATACCCTCATAAAAATACAAAGCTAATCAAAAAAGAACACATAGAAAAAAAAAACTATTGGTCAGCAAAAAAAGAATTTAAAAACGATAAAGATTTTTTAAACGGAATTTTGGTTCATATTAATATATAAAAATCTCGGGTCACGATGTTCGTACACGCTAATTTCCGAAACCGCCCAACAGATTTAAAGTATTTTTATGGGAAAAAGGGTACGTACTTCTTCATTTTAAGTTGTGTAATCTTTCAATAGATGGCGGTGCGAACAAATATATTGACATCTGTTTTACGCATCTAGAAAATATACCACAGTCAATCGTTTGAAAAAAAAAATAGATAAAATAATGCGGTCTACATAGAAGGCGTTCTGTAGCAGTACTACATCTGCCCAGGCCGCGTATTTACCTTTCCGTTTTGATTAGGAGGCAAGTACTGCCTCGAATTAGGCACTAGTTTGTTCGCTAATGCACTTAAAAACTCGTGTTGAATTCGAGGCACGTGTCCTCCAAATGCACACGGTTTAGTAACTCAAACTGTTCCTGCTAATATGTGTTCAATTCAAGACACGCGTCTTTCAATCGTACACAGATTTATAAATTTTAGCATGCGTATTAAGTTTTCAAGTGCATTAACGCAACAAACTAGTGGTTAATGCGTGGCATTACTTGCCTCCTAATCAAAACGGAAAGGTAATTAGATGGGTCGATGGCAGAGCGGTAAGCGCGGGCCAATAATCCAGTGGTCGCGAGTTCGAATCCTGCCTCGACCGATTTATTTACCTATAGCACAAGCATTTATTTGCTTATTTTAGGGAACGTAGGAAGATGTATATGTACCTACTTGTTTAACAAGGACATATTCATTTAAAAAAAAAATACGCGCCCGGGCCCACTATTAAATCAATATTTTTTTCCAGATTATTTAAGCAATGAAAAAAACTCAAATAAATTGGTAGAGATAACGAAATGTTTATTTATTTTGATCAGTATCTTATCTATGTTTATTTAAAAAAAACATATTATAAATATTTAAAGAGAACTCGTTTATCAGAGAATACTTAACCTGGATTGAATGCAATAAAATCAGTTTCAGTAAGTACGCTAAGGTTATCGAATTTTGAAATTTAATATCATTCATTCATAATAAATTATGCATTCATTTTTTTTATTGCTTCTCGTACAACGTGGGACAACCCGTATGAAATCAACAAATGCTCTGGACATTACCATCTCAGATATTTATAATTTTAAGTATATTTGTTCTTCCTATCAAAACTAAGAAAAATGCAAATTTATACATTTTTTGAACGTCTAGTTTTTTAGTTATTAATTTTCAAAAGTACGAATATTGCACCACAAATCTGGCCTCGTCTTGAGGTCTTTAAATGGTTCTATTTTTGAAAACTATTAGACACAAAAAGCTGAAACTTTCAAAGTTGTATTCTACATATTACTGGCTTTCATTTAATATAAGAACACGACCATATTAGTAAAGATTGAAATAGGTATTTTCGTAATCTTCAAAATACATTTTTTTGTATTTTCTTTTTAAATTATGTTGTTATCGTACACTGTTTTAGTACCTACCTAGATGTCCAAAAGATGTATAAATTTGCATTTTTGTAGTTTTGATAGGAAGAACAAATATACAAAAAATAAAAATATCTAAGATGGTGGTATCCAAATTATTTTAATGCGGACTAACCCAGGTATTACGTCAAATATAAATTTAACACGCACCCAATTTCAAGTTGCCGCATTCTAGATACTTACTTTTATAGTCACGCAGATTTATACTGAAAACACAATTAAAAACCGTTTCTTCATCGGGAATCGAACCCGCAACCTTTGGCTCAGCAGTCAGATATCTAACCAAGTGAGCCACGAAGGCCGACCTGATTTATTTTTTTATTTAAACAGCTAAATTAGACAAAGTCCGTAAAGATACAGAAGTTGTCCATATATCTTGTAGTACCTACACATAGCAAATAAGGCGATGGTGTGAATAAGTAGTTAATTAATTAGTTACAGACTCTGATTAAAGCAGCCAGACCGTGAAACGCCAAAGATGAGTTTTCTCATCAAAAGTGCACGAGAAAATGATTTATTTGAGTAGTAATTAAATGAAATTTAATTCAATACAAAAATAACCACATTATGAACATTTTGAAAAGAGTTGTATAAATTTTCGTCAAACATCTTGAACGAGCTTCCGATGTCTTTTTGTTTCTTAGGTTTACGTGCAAATCGCCCCTCTTCTCGGCTTTAAGTTTAAGATATTTGGCTACAACTTTCAAAGTGACACATGTAATTTATCTGGTAAAACAAATAAGAATTTCATTTTTGAAACTAAATCTATTTTTCTTTAATCAATCCACCATACAATGGGGATTTATTGGTTTGTGGGTGAAAAAATACAATGGTTTCATTTTATAACTGTTTACTTAAGTAATTTGAAAAAATCGAAAGGCGCTTTCAAATTTTTATATTGTACGTTTGAAATTTTATTTACGAACATACGATTGTCGGGTTTATTGCTATAAGACAATCTCTTCCGCTCAACCCAAGCAATGTGAAGCTTTGTGTAGTAAATTCGGCACAGTAAAAGTGTTGTTTTTTTTTTAAATATCAGGAAAATATTCTTTCCGTAGCTTTGTATTATCTAAATTAATGGTATTTTTAAAAATTAAATCATACAAAGCATTATATAGACCTTTTTCTTGGTGGTTGAAGGGTTTATCTGTATGAAATCGGTAAAGGTTAGTTTCTATTCATAACCTAGAATTTAACGGTTTCTTCAATAAAATATTGGGGTGCAGAGGGTTTAAAAATATTACTATACAGTAAAACGAAAATGAATCATACTCTGCATAGCTAATTTATCAAGGGTTGAGAACTTATTTATATGTCCAGAGATCCGGCACCAATAAATAAACTACACATCATATAATTAAAAATGTTGCATTTTTTAATAGAAACAACGAATAAAAACTTAGTTGCATTTGTGAATAGCAACATCGAATAAAAACTTAGTTTTTTTTTTATAAAAAATGAATGTCCTTGTTAAACAAGTACATATACATCTTCCTACGTTCCCTAAAATAAGCATAAATGCTTGTGCTATAGGTGAACGAAATCGGTCGAGGCAGGATTCGAACTCGCGACCACTGGATTGCTAGCCCAGCGCGCTACCCGCTCTGCCATCGACCCATCTAATGGCATCTAAGTTACATTTGTGAATAGTAACATCGAATAAAAACTTAGTTGCATTTGTGAATAGTAACATCGAATAAAAACTTAGTTGCATTTGTGAATAGTAACATCGAATAAAAACTTAGTTGCATTTGTGAATAGTAACATCGAATAAAAACTTAGTTGCATTTGTGAATAGTAACATCGAATAAAAACTTAGTTGCATTTGTGAATAGTAACATCGAATAAAACATTAGTTGCATTTGTGAATAGTAACATCGAATAAAAACTTAGTTGCATTTGTGAATAACAACATTGAATAAAAACATAATGGCATTTGTGAATAGCAATATTGAATAAAAACTTGGTGGCATTTGTGAATAGCAACATTAAATAAAAATAATATTTTTATTGACAAACTTTTTAACATTTGACTCCGGACAGGGAAAATGATCCAATGTTTGCGTATATGCTATTAAAAAATATTCGAAAAATAATATTATATAACGACGGTACATCAACTTTTATAGTGGAGAATTGTATTTAATATCTAAATTATACATCAGTGTTGCTAATGATACTTCAACTGTAGATTGGAATAAAAAGTGCAATACGTTCAACAGATCGAAATGGACGTCTTATAGGAAAAATTGTATAAGATTGATAGTAAATATATTTTTTAAATTATTTCTATTAGCAACCCAATTTTGTTCTTACTTGTAATCAGTAAAAAGTAGAGACCTGGGGGGCAAGTCCGGTCAAACGGTGGAATCAAAACCCTCGTGATAACCCATATCATGGATATAATTATCTTACGGAGTTTTATTTTATAATATCTCATCATAATTATATCCACGATATGGGTTATCATGAGGGCTTTGATTCCACCGTTTGACCCGTTTATATTATGGAAAGGGTTTTTCTATAAGAACGAAAAACGGTGTTACTTTCATTTATATATTATGTACTAACACATGATTAGGGTCGTATTACGGGAGTTATTTAAGAAAAATGTAAGAAAAAGTTGAGGTCCCGTAAGCAGTATTCTCGCAGTACGGGATTACCTTTGTTTACATTTTTCTCAAATAATTCTTGTAATACGGCCCTTTGATTTAAAAGTTCTTTTTTCATTATAAGTAAATTATAATATGATTAAACGAGTGGGTTGTGGCCAACACTAAACTCTCCACACCATAGTAAGCGTTTAATTTTTCTTCTTCAAATGTTGACAATCTCAATATGGTAAAATATGCTTATGTTACTTATATGAAATATTTTATTCATTCTAAATTTTACTGCCAGGAATATAAATTTTCTAACGATAGTACATTTTTATATTAAGATAGACAATCTATTAAGGGGGGGGACTGCTGCCAACGTACCTATTTTTCAATTTGATATACCATCATTATTTCTTATGAAATCGTTTTGAAAAAAATAATTTAGATAGTTTGGGTATTCATAAAGAAAAATATATCTTTACTTTTTGATAATGTTCTGTATAAATTCTTGTAGAAAAATAATGGCATACCCCGATTTTCAACGTTTATCTTATATTTTTAATAAAATATAAGGCATAGTTCAACATATTTGTTTTTAAATTAAAGAAGACAAAAACATCTAGAAAAATACGATGTGACGTTGCATTAATGCTTCAGGTTTAGAAAATAAACCTAAAAAACATTTATTTTCCATTCAGCGCCATTGCGAAATATAAGTTTTTTGGTTTATTAACTTAACCTGATGCATTAATGCAACGTTACATCATATTTTTCCAGATATTTTATCTTCTTTAATTTATAAAAAAAATATAATGCTCTATACTATATAGTTTTTTAGAAATTTAAGATAAATATAAAAAATCGGGGTTTGCAAGAATATATACAGAACATAATTAAAAAGTTAAGGTATATTTTTATTTATTAATATCCAAACTAACTAGGTTATTTTTTTCAAAATGATTCATTTTGTAGTAATGACGCAAATTCAAATTGAAAAAATAGGTACGTTGGCAGCAGTCCCCCCCTTAATGCAGGTGAAGAATGCTTATGTTGTATGAAATATTTCAATAAAAGCAGATAAATTTTGTTTTAAAGAACGCGAGAGCATTTTGAAAATTTTGACACGTGATATCATGTGAAGTAATTTTATGTTATTCATGGAAAGCTAATCAGTTCTTTGTTCAAGCTTTTTACATTATAACATGAAATCAAATTACTGAACTTTTCCATATATAAGAAATTTATCTTATATACATTTTTATTCATTCTAAAATTTTACTACCAGGAATATAAATTTTCTAACGATAGTATATTTTTATGTTAAGATAGACAAACTATTAATGCAGTATGGTGAAGAATGCTTATGTTGTATGAAATGTTTTAATAAAAGCAGATAAATTTTGTTTTAAAGAGCATTAGAGCATTTTGACAATTTTGACACGTGATATCATATGAAGAAATTTTATGATATCCATGAAAAGCTAATCAGTTCTAAGTTCAAGCTATTAATATTTTTATATCAATATGAAATCAAAGAACTGAACATTGCCAAATATAAAAAAATTCTCTTGTTACATATAAGTTTCATACAAAAATCCATTAAATAAAATATAATTTTTGAAACCGTTGAATATTTTTCTTTTAACATTGACCAACTTTGAATACAATTTTATGAAGATTCTTGGTGTTGTATAAATAGTTGAAACCAAATTAAAATATCTCTAATTTCCAGGTCGTGAGAGCATTTTTTCAGTTTTAATAGATGAAATCATAAAGAAACATTGGGAAAAAATGAACCGTTGTCTATGGAAAACTAATCAGCTCTAAGTTTATGGACTTAACACATGTGATATCAATATGAAGTCAATCGGACTTATAGTTTGGGCTGCAGAGAGGACACAAAAAAAAAACAACGTAAATGATGAATTCATAGAGAAGAAATCAAAAGTTGTCTATGGAAAACTAATCAGCTCTAGGTCTTTGCACTTTACACATATGATGTTAATATGAAGTCGATCAGACTTATAGTTTGGGCTGTAGAGAGGACACAAAAAAGATAAATGCTACGGCGTACGGCGTACGGCGTACAGCGTATACGCCATACACACAAACACATCACGACGAAACTCATAGTGTGCATTCTCTACATGATACCCATTGAGAAATTGATGTAAAAAAAATACGCTTAAATTTTGCGAAATCATGACTCTCCCCTATTCCATAGTGTGGAGAGTAAAAAATAAATAAATACCACAAACACTATAGATTTAAACGGCATTTTTCTATTCAACACACATTAATTTATATGCACATGTAAAAAAACAACATAATATTATTAGGTACCATTGCATATTACATTAAATTTTAATTATATTCAAAATTAAGAATTGCCATCATAACCAAATTGTTTTTAAAGGATTGATCATCTGTCTGCCAAAACAGTATTATAGGATAGAAATCTACCTACTTATATGAATCGACACGTAAGACATCTGCATGATATAGGTAGCTTTATTTATTTTGTCAACAAATTGTTATAGGTAGTGGGCATGTTGTATTATTTTAATTTTACTATATTAAATGCATTGGCAGTATAGATTTCACCCGCAGAAATTTGAGTCAAATATATTTTTTTTCTAATTCTGTTCTTCGGTGGATAATTGGTGTATTTTTTTTTTACGAAAATGTCCTTAAAGAGCCAAACTTCGATGTTATTTTTCTAAAGCGTGAAAATTCGCGTAATTCGCGAAAAAAGTGAAAAATTCGGAAATAAAGTCGGATTTATCGCAAACGCGAATAATTTAGATCTCTAGTAATAATTAAGTAATAGTTATAAGTAAAATAATAAAATATTTATTCAATAAAATATTCATTTCCTCAATCTCAGTGAACGATATACGAAACTATATCAAATACACCATTGAATATTAACTTATGCAACAGTTTATAAAAATATTTTTGAGGTTAGGTCTCCTGAAAAGATAAACGAATGTATATTTTTGAATGACATCACTTATAATACGATGGATCTGTGTGGATTAATTCAACTAGATACTTCAAAGTGACTTTCCGACTCATTTCATAAGCATAACAAAATATTTGCAAATATAAAAAACGAAGGTTAAATGAATTTCGTTACTCACCCGCTAAAGTGAACCTGTCCATATAATTGATTAAATTAACAAAACATAATATTGCCACTGTAGTCATATTTCTCCATTTGGAGTTATTAACTAATTCTGTTGAATTTGAGGGTATTAAAGCAGATTCCGAATCATTATCACTATTATTCGTGCACTGCTGTCTTGATGAACTATTAGAAGAATTTACTTTTTCCATTTTTGACACTCAAAATAGTTACTATGAAACAAAATAAATATTTGACTTAACTGACGGTAATTGTTTAATTATCGAACAATTTCATTTAAAACAAATTTGAATTACGACTAGCAAATCACCGGCATGCTGTACTCACGCCCCAAGCATAAACTACTAAAGAAATTCGTGTGATTGCAGAGAGGAAGGCGTGTATCGCCAACTCAACGATGACATGGTGAACGCGCATGCGCAAACTGAAGAGAAGATTCAAAAATAGTGCACCGAAATAAAATTCTTGGCGAAGGATTTCCGGAAAAATTGTGGGAAAAATGACAATTCTATAATAACTAGAATAAATTCAACTTATAAATACTTTTGTTTCTCTGCCTTTTTGGTTGGTTTAAAAACAAATTAAATCACTAAACATTAACTTAAGACTTATGCGTATCGTTTCGTGTATTGCAGAACTGTATTGTAAAAGGCGTATGTGCACTTATTAACCAAATATCTTTACGTAAATAAATTATATAAAAACTTAGATTATATAATATATTATATAAAACGTTTTGTATGAATCTTAAAGATATTTTTATTCCTCAAATATGGGAACATAATATTGCAAAATATCAATTTTAATGTATAATACATTCCTTTTAACTTTTTATCTTGATCTGAGTTTTTAACAGCATGTATATTTGGAGGAATAATTTTATTTGAATGCTTTGGTCATAATAATATCTAAGGCTTTCGTAATATTTGAAAAGAAGATGGCATTGGAAATAAATAGATTTTTTTATTCGCTCATATTTTATTACTTATGATTCCTCTCCAAAGATTATCTTCAACAATTTTTTCGAAGGAATACTTAACAGAAAAATTATCAACCACGAAGGTATTATTATAATATTATTCATCGGATTAGTCTCAAGAGATACACGGAAAGGCTTCCATTTTCGGAAAACGATTTTTATTTTATTTTTTATGGGCATATCATTGCTGTCAATGTTTTCGCAAAACGATTTTTTATAAATTACTAAAAGTAATCGGAATGATAACTTCATAATATTAAATCCTCCAAGATAATTTATATTTTATTCAAATTTGAAATAACGGGAACCAGATTCCATAGAAAATTAAACAAAAAGATACGTCACAGTATTCATAGATTTTTATCGACTATAATATTTACGTAGTTGTTATTTCTCAATACAGATTATTTTTTTACATGGCAACCTACCATTTTTCTAAGCACGGAAATAAGGATTATTATAGTAACACACCAAATGTTGACAAAAGTGTCTACTTATCAACATGAATTTTCATTTTGACAGCTATAAGCTGGTTTTCATGTTGGTTCTTGGCTGATCGATCATTATTTTATTTTATAAAACATTGTATGGCTATAATAAGCAATAAAAGTGCCTTGTAGGTGATTTAATTTCCAAATTTGTGAGGTAAAATTATATTTTCGGACTGTTGACGCGACCTCTCTTGTTCGCGTTCTTTTTTGTTTGAATTCGGCGTCAAATCACAACACCACGAACAAAGACAATGTAAAGAAAAGAAAAAAAAAATTAACAATCGACATAACCTTAACAATGTGACATACAAGTATTTACTTATTTTCCGTGTCCAAGATCATCAACCTATATTGTGTCCTTCCAGTGATTTGCAGCCATAATAGCATTCTGATTCGCTTGCCACAGATCCTCCTCAGAGCAACCTCCTTTCATAAGCGGGCAGTTCAGCAGATGTGACATGTTCTGCGTATCCCCACATTCGCATGCCATGTCTTGGTCATCCTCTAGCATTCCCCATCTGTCCAGGTTTACCTTGCACCTTTCTACACCCGTCCTTAGTCTATTCAGGGATTTCCAGGTTGCATATGGTAATCGGTGACCCGTTGGTAGTACCTCTGTTGGTTCATGAAAGTTTTCACTTCCTAACCCTTCCTTCCACAGCTCGACTCTTCTCTTTTCGCTGGTTGAGGTTAGTGCGATTGTATTTCTAAGAAAACTGTTTCTAGACTGGAGTCTTGAGGGCGGGAGGATGTGACCATATAGCTGATGTCGAGAGTCATCTTTTCCTCTTCAGAAGCTTCGGCTCTTCTTATATGTGGTGGTGCAATTCCAGATTGTAATTGAATTTTTTCCACAGGAGTAGGTTTAAGGCATCCCGTTATGAGTCTGTTGCTTTCGTTCAAAGCAACATCTACGTTTCTAGCATGGGAAGATTGGAACCAGACTGGAGCCGCATATTCCGCTGCCGAGTAGCAAAGTGCAAGTCCTGAAGTTCTAAGAACAGATGGTTGTGCTCCCTTCTTTGTTCCGATGAGCTTTCGAATAATATTGTTCCGAGTGACAATTTTTCCTTTGGTATTTAGATAATGTTGCTCAAAAGTGTGTGTACTTTGGGTTTTCGCAATTTTCCAATTTCCTTCCCTCCCATGTGATGTTGAGTTTCGTCTTTGCATCCCGGTTTCTCAGATGAAAGGTACATAATTGTGTCTTTGCTGGATTAGGTTTTAGATGATTGCTATTGTAATATTTGGACAATTCATTCATGGCTCTTGACAGTTTATTTTCCACGTTTTCAAAATTATCATCCTGTGCCACGATTGCCGTATCATCAGCGTAGATAAATTATTGCTTTACGTCATGGAGTATTGGTTGGTCGTTTGTGTAAATGTTATACATAACTGGGGCCAGAACGCTACCCTGTGGGAGGCTATTCTTTTGAATTCTCCAGCAGCTATTTTTTGCTTGGAGGGAAACATAGATTCATCTATTTTGTAAGAGTGTACCGACGAAGGATGTAAGCTTAAAATCCTTGGTGAGGTTGTAAAATTTCACTAGGAGCTTCTGGTGGTTAACTGTATCATATGCTGCGGTGAGGTCCACAAATGCAGCCCCTGATATCTTATAAATATATACGAAACAAATTAAAATCAAAATGACAAATAACAAAGCACTCAGGCGCCCCCTGGAAACGACTCTGTCAGCTAATATTTTCACCACCAAGTCATCACAATACAACTGACAGTTGACAATATACACGCATCGTGTGAAAACGGACCGCACTCACCGAACGGCCGAGGGATGGATGTCCGCATTCCTAGGCAGCTGTAAACCACATCAAAGGATGTCGGCAGCCATGGACGTGACACCTGAAGTGCCGAAATGGATCGGCGCAGAACCATTCGGCGAGAGAACTGCTTTCCTGGATCGAAACGGACGCTGAGTTTGGAAAGTGCTCCGAACGCTGTTGGGTCGCAACGGCCTGTATCTTCTTGAGACTCGAGGGTACCACTATGATGTAAACTGTTGACAAGTAAGTAGACCTCTCGTCAAAACTTGAAGATTTGTTTCGATTGTCAAATTGTGAACATTGTTTTTAAAAGTTGAATACGCCCATGGCAGTTCTGGTATTTGCCATAATGATCAATATCAGCGACTGTTCATGTGTCCCACTCACAGAAATATTTCTTTTACAGAAATATTTCACAGATTACAAATTAATTGTATTCCCGTTTTCATTCCTTGGTGCAGATTTGTACACACTCTGATTAAAAAAATATGCCATTTTTCTAAATTATTAATAACTAATTTACTAAATGAAAACTGTATACTTATGTTGTACATATGCTGGTCGAATGGTAAATTTGACATATTTGAGGTTTCAGAGATGAGTTTGTACCAATGCTCTCCATAGATAGCTGTGCGGTAGATAACTGTTATACTGTTACTTAATTTTCGACAAACATCTTGAACGAACTTCCGGCGCAGAGCGCAAATTTGTGTATTTTTGCTTCGTTGGTTTACGTGCAAATCGCCCCCCCTTAAAGTTCATGATGTTTGGCTACAACTATAACTAAAGATGAAAGGCTGATCAAATTAAGCTTACAATCGACAAAAAAAATTACAAACACCTACATAATAATGTAGTATAGGAATATGAATAATAGACTGAATGGTCTTTGATGCAGAAACTATGCTTCCCGAGATGATGAAATCCAACTGTTCTTCCATTTCTTAGGTGGTTTCCCAGGATGTCAAGATAGAATCTTCTATGTTACACATTTTTCATATATCCACGTAACGGACGCAATCTCGAAGGGTTATTCCAGCGACAGATCTCAAGACCTTTATTTCTGATATTCTAAGAAGTGGTTTGGTCCGAACAGTGCCGACCCGTGCTTTTACGGGAGAGCCATGATCAGTCGAACGCATGTCTTATATATTCTAACCTTGCTGTCAATGTTGCAACATATGTTGGATTTTCCAAACCAATTGCCTAAGACACCCTGATAGAGTGGAGGCTTTGTGCACCATATAAATCATGTTCAATATCTTTTGAAAATCTGGCGCAATATTCTTTATTTTATTTATTTATTAACAATATAAGTATAAATTTTACATGAAAGGTAATATAACAAAGAAACAAATAGTAGATTTGCACTTGAAAAGTAATACATAAAAAAATATATTATATAAGCATATAAACAATAATAAACAAAAATGGTCAGGTGTTTTGGGTTTTCGAATTTAATACGTTGACGACATTTTTTATTTCATTAGTATATAGCTATTTCCATTAAAATTATTCAACCAAGGTACTAATTTTGTTATTATCGAATATTTTCTGGAAAATTTATTGAGTGCTGTCCACACTTTTTAATATGTGGCAGCACCATTTTGTATTGCCAAATATCCATTGCCTTACACTTACAAATCATTGTAACCCATAGAAAAGAGAACTTATTTTGCAACCGCTGTCAAAATGTATGTTATTCCTTTGGTTTCATAGTTTCATTTGATTCTTTTTTGTAATTTTGTTTTATCCGGCAGAATTGGGCAGAATCACGTTAGAATTTGCTGTAGTACACGTCACGCTAGAATTTGTTGTTATTTTCGCGTTTTTTTTGTTGATTTGATTCATCGTCGATTGCTGAATGTTTTCGATTAAATTTATTTTCATGTCATTTTATACTTGCCGGTAAATTAATGTACCTATATAATATTATTGAGTTTTGAAAAATCAACAGCAATTAAATTTGTGTACTTGCATTAGTTTGTTTCGATAATATTATCTGGTAGGTATGCTCTTTTTGGTTTGTAATGATTATCATTATCATTTTCATATACACATTGTGAACGACAAAGTGTGAACGACAACAGTTTGTTGTCGTTCACACTTTTTCATCTTACTTTATATCTGGTTGCTTCAAATAAATTGCCAGATGCCAATAAAACCCTGCATAAAAAATGTACCTAGTAAATCAATTTATTTGAACATAATGTACTATACCATACCATTACGCCCTTTCCCTATTTGGGGTAGGCAGAGAGAACCGAACGCCAGACTCCTCTCTCTTGACATACATTTCTCGCTTTGTTCATGTTCATGCATCTTCTCATACACACTCTTCTGTTATTCTTACTTCTAATGTCTCCATCTTTCAAAATTCCATTTATGTGATTGTGCCATTTTTTTTCAGAATATGGAGAAAACTATCATATTTCTAGTTACTATTTGTAGTTTTTTAGTGATACTACAAGGAAAGAAATTTGAAGAAAATCAGAAACCCGAATGGGCCAAAAAGGATATAAGAGATTATACTGATGCAGATTTGGAAAGGTATATATTTTGATGCATACGAGCTTTAAGTTATTGATTTGGTAAAATTGTAATTGCAAATTGCTACCAAAATGCTCAAATTTTTTTTTATTACTGTAAGATATAAATAGTGGAAGGTATTAATTTGGTTGTGATAGTGAAAAGTGAAATTATGGGTATGATAAGATGACAGAATTTAGTGGGCATTTTTACAACGTGTATTAGCTAAAAATGTGCGTTCAATGCCTATCATATGAACGCGCCCTATGAGCACTATATATAAATTCTCCATAGAAATATAGGTAAACTGTTAAAAACAGTATGTAATATTGATGTGATATTTCCTGTGATCTTGATGCTTATATCAAGCAACAATGAAAATATAAGAATAATGATAGTAGGCATTATTATTATTTTTCAATGTTTTATAGTACGTACTTAATTTGTTTTTGAATTAAGAAAATTGTGATGATGGACTGAAAGACAGTCATAGATTTTTATTATTATATTATACTAGATGTCGTAGTTAGCAAATTTTGTATGAATTGAAGTGAGGCATTTTCCGGGGGATTTTTGACGCTTTGGTGGGCAGACCACATCGTTTTTCTATAGAGAATAACGACTAATGTGAATTGTTATCGGATTTATTTGTCGAAAAAACACTTTGTTAATTAAGATTTAGAGAATAGTTATCTTCTTCTTCGATGGCGCTACAGCCCAAATCAAGCCTTGGCCTCCCTCAGCAAGCGCCTCCAACGTCCCCTGTCATCAGTTGCCGTCCTCCAGTTGAACACCTGGAGAAGCTGTTCTGCATTTCTCCTCACACTATCCTCCCACTGTATCCTTGGTTTTTAAACCCTCCTTTTTCCACCCAAATGTCCATATAGAATCCTTCTGGGGACCCGTCTTTCCGACATTCCTTGTACATGACCCGCCCATCTCAGTCTAAGTAACCTTATATGGGTTGAGATACACGGGGCCTGATTAATGGAGTACAATTCGTCATTACGCCGATAAATGGAGTACAATTCGTCATTATGCCGAACAGTTATCTAGGATATGTTGAAATGTAAGGAAAACTGAAATATGTTGCAAACCAAAACGGCCAACGCGCGATATTCTATGACTCACTTTTTGCACGGAGTACTACATCTATGTAGTATATTATAATAAAAATCTATGATGATCTATTGGGTTGTCACTCCATGTTAAAAGAGTTGATAGTTTTAACAAATATTTCAATATTAATTTTATCTTTTTAATTCAAATTATTAATATTTAATTTCTATTCTAATCCTCTGAAAAATTCTAACCTTTTTAATAATTTGTCAGCTTTCGTGGCTCAGTTGGTTAGGTATCAGACTGCTAATCCAAAGGTCCAGGGTTCGATTCTCGGTGGAGACACAGTTTTTAATTGTGTTTTCAGTCTGGATCTGTGAGATGATAATATCGTAAGTCTCCAGAATGTGGCAACTTGTTATTGGGTGCGTGTTAAATTAATATTTGACATAGTACCTGTTAGTTGCCCGAGAAGTTATGTAAAATAAAATAATAAATTTAGAGGAAAGCGTGGCAAAAAACATTGTTTTATTTAGATAAATGTCTTTCAAGATATCTGCATACTATAATTCAAACGCCTCATACAGTGAACAAGGTAATAAGTTTTGGGTGTTTAGATTAGCGTGGCTCTACTGTATTCCTTTTATTTTATATAGGCTTTTGGACCAATGGGATGAAGATGAAGAGCCATTACCTGAGGATGAACTTCCAGAGCATTTGCGAAAACCTCCACCACTTGACATGAGTTCTCTCAACATGAACGATCCCGAGTCTATTCTGCAAGCGTCGAAGAAAGGAAAAACTCTCATGGCTTTCGTGTCCGTTGCAAACAAACCGGAGAAATCTCATACGGAAGCCATTACTAAATTGTGGCAGACTGGTTTATGGAATAACCATATACAAGCTGAAAGGTACCATTTTTCATTTCATTATTAATTCATGTACACTAATTTTTTCTTATATAAATTGGTTCTCTTTTATGTATCTCTATAGGCTTGTCATTTTGGATTGTTATAAATACATATTTATAACCTACAGAATAGAATGGATGATTTTTGTATGTACAAATTATAATATCAGTACATGTTTGTATGTCTAATTGAAGGGCAATAATCAATTCGAAACCCCCTATTTGTCTTGTGGGTTGCCAAGTTATGAAAATTAAACAAGGCAAATTTGGCATGCCATTGTACCATACCCTATTTTAGTGCTCCCTAGTGGTAAATATTTAAATTATATTTCTGTGTAACAATCAATGTACCACAGATGTCTCAGTTTGTAAGTGTCGATAATTGTTCGATTTTGGGATACTATGTTATTACCCGAAGCCCTTCAATTAAAATATTGTGTTTCTTGTAATTCACAAAAGATTTTAAAGGCCAAATATAATCAATTTTTATGGTTCACCCATAAAAAGTATATTTTTTTTACTCTTAATCATATGTATGTATGTGGCCTCACTTACTATTTGCAACTTTACTATAATCGGAAGCTTAGCCAGTTCCAGCAATACTAAAAAGTGGTTAAGTGTTGGATTATAATCGAGTCATAAATATTAAGTACGACTAGTAGTGTTTGAAAATATTTCTTAATGTATATCATTGACATTCCTATGTTCCCTTTTTGAATTGCAAAATAGTTTTCATACTGTTTTTAATTATGGTATATTTTCATTTAAAACAATTTCTATTTTATTATGTATGAATGAAAAAAAGTTAATTTTTAGTTTTATTCTGGTAATCATTGAAGTGAACTAAATTTAAGTATGTGTAAAATTTTAATAGTGGCATATAAATGAATGTGTCTATATAAAATTAATGTAAATATGAAATAATTAAATAGAGAACTTAAAGAGAATTGGAATTTGATACTTTCTATTACATTTATAACATAATATGCTGAGGTATACCTGCACACTCATGAAATATGTCATTCACAAGTTCAATACAAATGTATTAAAAAGTGATTATTTCTGTTATTTTTCGATATCAAATGGTGATTGTGGTGTGGAATAAGAACTATGAATATAGTTTTTATGATTTTTGTCTCAAGATGACTTTTATGTTATATTTTTTAATGTAAGGATTTGATTTAGTATTATTGTTAGGGTGGTACTGTGCAAGTAACTAGGGAGCCTTTTGTGCTCATTATAGTCCAAACGTCAAAAACGCCATCTCATATTGTCTTGAGTACAGTACACAGTAATAAAATAGATGAAAGACACATAAATAAGAAAATTAGTATTGTAAAAATGATATATTAACATTTTTATTTTTACTTATATAATTATGGAGTTCAACAACATAAATGCTATCTCAATCATTAAAATTAAAAGATCCTTTTGATTCCATTTGTAAATTTATTATTATATATAGTCTTTTGTTTAAAATAATCTTCTTTCTTTTCCAGGTATTTAGTCGACGATGATCGGGTTATTTTTATGTTCAAAGATGGCGCCCAAGCTTGGATAGCCAAAGACTTTTTGATTGAACAAGAAGAATGCAAAGATGTTTCAATAGAGAATAAAGTGTATCCTGGTAAATATCCCGACAAAAAGAATCCCGTTTTACAGAAGTCAAAAGAGGAATTGTAATTTTCAAAACAGTTTGATGCTATGAAGGATATTTAAAAGAGAGAAATATAATATATTTTCAGATATTTTTTTCACATTTTGTAAATACATACAAACAGATCAACTTTTTTGTTAAATGATTTTTTGTGCATATTTAGTTTGTTATATTTTTGTTTAAACATTTTTTACATCTTTTTATTGTGTAATTATTCCTTTACTCCATTTTTAAGACTGTCAATTTTTATTGATCTTAGAATAGAGAAAAGTCACACTTAAGATCACTAGCCATGAAGTTTCAAATCTTTAATTTTTTGCAGTGTCACAGATCCATTAAAGACTTAATTTTTTCTTCTTCGTCCTCACCTTGTTCCCTTTTACGGGGTTTATTTTAATGATCACAAGTATCTCGCTGGTAAGCATCCTCCTTTTTAAAGGCCACTTTAGACATTCGGAAACCAGGTGGTTTGGGGTCTTCAACTCCTCTCAGCATCCATTAATATGAGTTAATTTTGAATTTGATAAAAAATCACAGCTTGAATGTTTCTGCAATTTTAGGTTACTTTTATTTGTATAAAAAGACGAGTAATCATTCAATAACAAAACAACCTGGGCATATATTGGAAAGTGTGTCATTTTATTAATTTTTTTTATTGGATACAACAGCTATAACAGTTACACAATTATAAGTAGGTACATTTCAATATTTATGGCGCCAATAACATCATGAAATAATATCCTACCAAATGGTTTATCATGCATTTATTTCAAACAAATATTTGAAAACTATGTATATTATTTATGAAATATTCGTGCCACATAGATATATATTTACCTAGTCAAGATATAGTAAAAAGATGAGACAATTTTTTGTTGTGTATTAGATTTGGCATTTTGTGTAAAAAGTGGAAAAATTTTGAATGAAATTTTATTTTCAAAATGAACTTCATGGCTCGTGTCTCAAACGTGGCTATGGCAGAAATAATGATTTTCTAGATTTTTAGCGATAACTATAATGAATAGTTAAATGTACTATACTTTTGTAGTTGTAAGTACTGACATAATTGTACATCATAATTGAGCTGTTATGGGCAGCAACCACCTAACCTTCTCAAGGTTTGTTCTGAGATAATTAATGAAAAAAGAAATTGTCATTAGTCAAACAAAAGAAAAATCAATATATATATATATATATAGAAAATACTAAATTTTAACAAGGTGTCTCACTAATTAATTATTATTAACTATTAGAGCAACAATAGCCTAACACGCTTGCGGGTAATGTTGCTCTGAATTTTATAGAATAATTTTAAAAACAAAAAAAATATTCAACTTATTGCTTTGGAATATTATCGAATTGAGGTCAGGTCTTTGTGGCACTATGAAAAATGAGGTTTGAAGTGTTAAAAGTTATCTTAAAATTGTGGGTTAAACTGTTGTTGCGCTAAACAGCTCAATTTATGTTTCCTATTTCTGGTATTTTGTGTACCTACATTATACTATTTTTTTATAAATAAAAACTAATTTATAATTGGATGCTTTTATTTTTTGAATTAGTTAAACTGTAGAAGATATATTGATTTGAGATTTCAGTTGAATTCAAGAATAAATAATGTGGTTGATATGAGAAGACGATTGATCAATTTCATTGGTTTTGTCCAATTTACCATATTTATGTATAAAAAGACATTTTATGTGTAGCCCAAGCAAATTAAAATATACTTAATTAAGATATATTATGTCGCACCTTTATTTTCATAGTGACACTAAACAAAAAATTTTTTTTTTCACCATCAGGGATTAGTTTTAAATTTTTTAATTTAATTAGAAAAAATACAAATAGCAATAATGCAAATTGGTGACCAATATTTGAACGATTGATCTGGTGTTTCTGTATTCAATAGATATCGCTCATCTAAAATACATAACTGGTTATAAAAATGAAAAATTTTAAATATACAATTTTGTATAGTGTCACTATGAAAATAAAGGTGCGATGTGCAAAATAAAGTATTCAATTATTATTACATTATATTGGTTATTTTTATTGTTTTTTAGATAAACTTTTCATTAGATGAAGTTATTCTCATTTCCGCCTTTATTATCAGTACCAGTACCTAATACTTTCTTCTTCTTCTTCTTTGTCCTGGCTTTTTCTTCCCATTATGTGGGGTCGGCCCTCCTCGTCCTCATTCGCCAAGTTCTTCTCTCCTGTGCGTCTCCTTCGCGCAAGTCTGCCTCCTGCAACTCTCTTGTGATGGTGGAGTGCCACGTTGTCAGCGGTATGCCTGGTCTTCTGGCCTGCACTTAGATGTCCATCGCTCTAACTATCATATTGTCCTCTGGTCGCCTTATGATGTGTCCGTACCATCTCAATCTACTCTCGAGCAACTTATCGGTGATTGGGGCCACACCAAAGCTTTCCCGAACGTGGACGTTCCGTACTCTGTCCATCATAGTCACGCCCCCCGCCCATCTCAGCATTCTCATTTCAGCTGTGTGAATGCTCTGCTGGTGACTCTTTTTCAGTGGCCAGCATTCGGCGGCATATGTCATGGCAGGTCTGATGACGGTTTTATAAACCTGGCCTTTTATTTTTATGGGCATTCTACGATCACAGAGCACGGAAGACAATGACCTCCTTTTCATCCATCCTGTGTTGATGCGATGGACCACGTCATCCTCGACATCTCCTTGGTTTGACAGGTATGAACCTAAATATTTGAAGCTGTCGGTTTTTGGCAATGGTGATTCTTGGAGTGACAGTGTTTGGTTAACCTGAGGCTGTCCTGAGTAGAAACACGGCATGTATTTAGAAACACGGTTTTGGTGCGGCTTATTTTAAGGCCATTTGATTCAAGTGCTTTTCGCCAATCCTCCAAGGTTTGCTGGAGGTCTTCTATTGACTCGCTTATGAGAACTACGTCGTCAGCATATAATATGTTCCAGGGTGCCCGTCTCTGGATGCCTGCTGTGAGGTGGTCCATCACCAGGTTGAACAGCAATGGGCTCAGGGCTGAGCCTTGATGGACACCGACTCTTATGTCAAATGGTTTGCTTATGCCTGCTGGTCCTTTGATTTTCGTCCTGACCTCCGTATACATATCAATGAGCAATGTGATGTAGTGCTCAGGGACGCCCTGGGATTTCAGAGCCTGCCAAATTATCTTTCTAGGGACTCTGTCAAACGCTTTCTCCAACCTAATACTTTCTACTTTGGGAAAAATTGAATGATTGCTTCTATTGCTGGTAATATTACAAATAACTTTCAAGGACAGTTTTGTGTATTTTTTATAGATCATTTCTTATCAACTGATCGACAATGAAGACTATGTTAGGATAAAACTAAACATAAATTAAAAAATATGAAAACATCATTACTTTGTTTATTTCCACTTGTTTATTTTTATAACACTAGTAGATTCAAGAATTACTATTCTCTTTGAGTGGAATAAACAAAGTTGTGTTGTTGTTTTAATATTTTTTCATATGAATTTCTCCAAAGTAAACAGCTCTACCTTAGAATATTTAAACATACATTTATATAGATTGTCGTGACTAAAGCAGTAAAGTAAAGAAATAAAACTAATATGTACATCAAAAACAATTTTATTATCTTTAAAAAATACATTTAAATAGTATTATTTACATTGTCAATAAATAATGACTAGTTGAATAATTGGTACATTTTATTTTATAGCACGTATTGGAATATTGTATATAGTATATTTTTGAATGTTTTATTGTAACTTTGCATGTAGCAATATCATATTTAATTTCGATCGAATATGAGTGAATATTATTGATATGTACTAAAGACAGAGTTGACATCAGAGTTTCAATGAAAAATAAAAATTTGTGCCAAATCCTACTTTGCCAATATTTATCTATTTTCTATGATGATGATTCAAAAATTGAAAGGAAAGTCTTGATAGTTAATGACAGACTTGATAGTTTTTCTTTTTTTTTTTTCTTCTTTTTTTTTGACCTTCGCCTTTTGGCGTTCTTGGTCAGTCTCAAGTTTTTTTTCTTTTCTATATCATTTTATTAACAAACGTGAATTGAATAAACAAAATAAAAAAAAAAGAACCTAAAGCTTGAGGGAGTTCTCCCGAGCAAACCAACCAAGAGACCTCACAATACTCAATGATGGATCAGCAAGAACAAGCGAAAGCTGGGTAGGAAACCCCACTCCCGCCCGTCTCAGCATCCCCATCAAAGAGTTTGTACCTCTCATGTGTGCGCATTCCATGATCAAATGATTTGCATCACCCAGCTCTGAGCCACAAGCGCAATGCGGTGAATTTATGATATTTATTTTGATAGTTAATTTTAATCAAGAATTTAGTTATGTCCAACAAAGGTAATTAACAGATGGGTCGATGGCAGAGCGGTTACGCCATCATCAGGTGTGACGACACGTCACGCGCATAATGCTGCTAAACCAGCGTGAGGGAGTCGAGGCAAGGTGTAGTGTTGGGTCACTGTAGCAATGAATGCGGCGGCTTCAGACTGGACCACGAGGGACTTTTCATGTTGTCTGGGATTCTAGCCAGCCTGCCACATTTGTCGCTGAGGAGAGAGATGAGCCGTCATCGCGTTGCCTTATAGCTTGGAGCCAGCCATGGGTGATGTTCTAAAGAATTGTGTAGGAGAAGAAGAAACCACACCAGGCACCACAACGACCTGCAAGCCTGTCGAAGGGGCTGGGTCCTGCCGAACTTGTAGCCACCAGATGGAAAGCAGTGTCATGCCTGAAGATAAAATGTAGTTGTACCTTGGGGCTGCACCTTCTGGTCGGCATCTTTTTGCTACATGTTTTATACTCTATTTGTTGTTTGCCGTGTTTTTTTTATTAATTTTATCTATTTATTTGCCATGGACAATTATCTTTTTAATAAAGCGCAGTTCAGAAACGAAATTTCTAAGTATCACCATCATTTGTCTCCTTTCTACTCCCGCATTGGCTTTGATGTTTCCTTATTGAAGGAGAGAGGTTTCATCACTTTCATATTTTCTGCCATAATTAACATAAAATTTATCACCGATTTTGAACATAATTAGTGACTTTGAAATAGATACTTATAACCTACATATATTATCTATATTTGATATAAATATCACCAAATATCTTGAAGCAGGCTTCCGGGTGCGCAGAGTGAAAATTTGTGTCTTTTTGCTTCATTGGTATACGTGCAAATCGCCCCCCTTCTCGGCAAAATGGCTGAAAATATCTGGTGACAAATGTATCCTTTTGTAAATGTTTATGATTTGAACAATAATCGTCTATGGTAATTTTGAAAAAACACTATGATGAAATAGGACAGATGAAGAATTATAATGAGATTTTTATTCTAATTGATAAACTTGATATATTGATGATTTTTTTAATCTGAAATTTCAATAATTCATGCTTTGTAGATCACCAACATACAGAAAATGAATAGTAAAAATAATGAGATTTAAAAATATGGTGGCTAGTACAGTTGTTGACTGTATCACTACTCGTAAAAGTATTTCTGAATATGAAGGTATAAAGATGATTTCTGATGGCAACCCTGATGACAGATAAAATATTTTGCATATTTTATATATTAATTTTTAATTGAGATGGGATTTCGCTGCATGCAAATTGTATTAAATCAAAATTGATATTTATTACATAAAAGACATTTATATATTAATGTTATATAAAACACAAATACATAAATAATGTGTTAGTTAAACAGTAATATTGCAATTATTATAATATTATTTTAATAAGATTCTTAAACTATGATATGAAATAATTGGAGAAATAGACATTGAGGTATAAATGTACTACGTAATAGAGACATTGCTGTTTATTGAATAGAGAATAAAATAATGTAATATGACATTGAGTTATCCAAACTGTAGAATTCCATAATAATTGTGATAAATATGAACACATATATATTCCACAACAAATTTATTTGACTTCTGACGGCCATTTCGGCTTACAAGGCCATAACCAACCAGTTGATTATGGCCTTGTAAGCCGAAACAGTCGTCGGAAGACAAATAAATTTATTGTGGAATATATGTGTTCATATTTATCATACTAATTATTAACATCTAACTCAATTAATGTTGAATGGCAAACAACTCTTTTAAATATGTAAAAAATATTTTTGTTTAAAGTTTAAAAGACACATTTTGTAATAATTGATATTTTACAGCATACAAATTGGTAATTATTTCAAAGAAAAATATTGCAGTGACAAATGCTAGTCATTATATTAATGAAGGGGTAGTCATTTAGCTACTAATTGATGGAATCTAAATTAAACATGGATTGCATCTCTACTCCATAATATTTACAACTCAATGCAAATGGATGACTTTTTAAATTAATATTGATATTTAAAATGGGACTTGTATATGAATATAGTGTTATTATTATATACCTATTATAATATACATAAAACGAATGACTGAGTATAAATATATATTTATTTTACATTATAGGTACACATACATTTCAATTTAGTTTTTTAATCTAGATATTTGGTTCATTACACATATCAAATGAATAAAGATTTTCCTAAGGACTTATTTCTAAAAAATAATTTATGAGATGACTACATAGATCATTTATGAACAATTCAGTAAATTTCATAATCTTGTTTTATAGAAACTTGCACCGTGACTGTTAAGAAGTTATAAACTAATGATATCCAATATACAAAGAAAAAAAAATACAAAGAAGAAAATTTGTTAAATTGTTTCCTCTACACTGAATTTTATTTATAATTATAAAAATATGAAAATACAATCACAGGACAACAAATATTTTAATATCACAAATAAACCTAGACATAATTGAATACATAAATATACAAGTTGGTTCATAATGTATATGTATCTCATAATTTATTGTTTAAATATAATTTTCTATTAAAAGTTTAGATACTGCAAAGTCTAATTTGATAAATAAATAAACCATTTTATAAATTGTGTAGGAGAACAGCAATATATTATGTACGATTTGGAAAATTATTTAATTTCACTATGTTCACTATGATAAAAAATTATGGTACTAAATAATATTTGAAAATGTAAAAGTTAACCTATATTTGCTAATTGAAAAATATTTGGAATGATTCAACATTGATTTAATTAAATAGTTCTCCACTTTAAAAATACATTTGATTAAAATTTTAAAACTATCTTCTCAATGTTTCCACAGTGATTACAAACATAAAGCATTTCATTTGCAAGATTGAATAATTAAGATTCAAAACGACATAGATTTAATAAGAATTTAAGATTAAATTTGAAAATAACAAGTAAATAGTAGATTGTATGTTCTAATTTAAGGTTTAGATGTTAAACGCATTCAATTTAATAGTTAATCCAAAGAACTTCAATATATTCAATGAACTGATCAGTATCTTTTTGCAAAATTTGTCTTGTAACTATCACTTATCAAATAGTTAATATTTCCCTTCTTACGGAGCATTCTTACCTCTGGTAAAAACCAACAATCAGTCTTTTGTTCACACCATAAATATCATATTATTCTTTATCATTTACTTCACATATCATGCTTATTGAGTAACTTATGCTATTGGAATGGTAACCTTTAAAAAAAGTATCAGAATGAATGGAATAATAGGAGTAATATCATTGAATAAATGTATTATGTCAATTTGAAAAAGATATTATATATTTGAATTGCTAAACAGGCAAAGTTGCTGCAGCTCCTATATCTCCGATACTTTTGACTCTTCTATGTTTCTTTTCTTTACGAGCAATGTCCACTTCCTCGTGGATTGGTAACGGAGAGCTCACACGGTGGACACTAGCGTTTCTTTGACAGTTGGCCCTGTTGGAATTGTCTTCCATCTCCGATATGTCAAAGCAGTGTGACCCATTACTGTAAATATTGCTATTGATGCTCTGTTGGGAGCTTACTCTAAACGTCAAGTGTGTTGTAGGATTGCAATTGAGTGGTGATTCGTAAATGGAGTGGGGTGATTCGTACGTAGAGTCATAGTCGAGCGATGAATTAGGAAGATGACTTCCGGATGAATTTCCGATGCTCAAGTAAGATCTGGTTCTAGGCGGCGAAGGTCTACTCCACCGACTGATGATACTGGAACTTTCACTGGAACTTGATGGGGAAGTTTTATCTTGTTTTGATTTTAAACCAAAAGCCCTTGTTATAGACCCCTGCAAATTAAAAATATCAATAAATTCACAACTTGAATAAACAAATAGATTCATTGAGGTGACATATTTAAAATTAGTATAGAAACAGACGTATCATCCAAGCTCTTTACGAAAATGAAGTCGTAATCAGATGTGGAAAAGACAAAAAAAAGGCAAACATAAGACAAGGTGTGAGACAAGGCTGCTCTCTCTCTCCAATGCTTTTTAACGGCTATATTCAATGTGTGATAGATGAAATAAGAGAAGTAATGGAACATAGAAGAGGCATCAGAATACATGGACAAAAGGTAGATATGATCAGATTTGCAGACGACATCGCTCTGATAACGGATAGTGAAGAAGAACTAAAAGAAACCTTAGAAACTATGGAGTTAGTCCTTAACGAAAAGTAAAACATGAAAATAAATAAGTACTAACTGTAGGCAGGGATGAACTACTGATGTCTGGAGCTGCTCTCAAGAATGTGAAAGAATTTGTATATCTATGGAGAAGAATCACATGGGATGGCCGTTCAAGTAGAGAGGTGGACAGTCGCATTCACCAGGCAAACTCGCCTTCAAAAAAAATCCATGATGTTCGAGTCCAACAACATGGACCTTAAACTGCGAAAGGATCTAGTGAAGACATCTGTATGAAGTATTTTGCTATATGGTCGTGAGACATGGTGCATAGGTGAAAAAGAACGCAAAAGATTGGAGGCCTTCGAGATGTGAACCTATCGCCGAATGCTTGGCATATCTTGGAGGGACCATATAACAAACGATAAGGTTCTCAGCAGAATTGAGGAAGCCAGGCACCTGTCAAACACCATATCAAAAAGGCGTGCAAATTGGATAGGCCATGTGTTGCGACACGAGGATCTCCTACATATCATCTTGGAGGGAATGGTTGAGGGTACAACTGGCAGAGGGCGCACCCGCCGGGAGTATTTAGAACAGGTGTGTCGCGACATGCAGTGTACCTCGTACACGGAGATGAAAAGAGTAGCTGAAGATCGAGCGGAGTGGAGGAGGAGATGCATCAATTTAATGCTGCCAACCAATCTTCAGGATTGAATCAAAAGAAGAGAAGATTTAAATTTAAATAGTGAACAATACTTATTTATATAATATTGAAACTATCTTAATACTCATTTTAAAATATTTAGTTAAATTTATTTCAAAAAACCTTCAAATTGTTTGTTATTGTACAAAAAATAGTAAAACAAATAATAAAATGTATGTAGGTAGTTACCTTAATATTTTTGGCAGCCATATCAGCCATTTCTAGTCCGGCAAGAGATTTCCAGTGATGGCGAGGATGTGGAGGAGCAGGGGCTCCTGGAGGAGGTGGAGGAGGACCTAGTGGAGGTGGTGGACGAACTCTGCGACTTGGAAGAGCACCCAAAGACATTCTATAAATATAAACCCAAACGTGTCAAAATAAAAATATATAATGGACTTAAAATTAACTGATATTTTTAACTGTCTTAAGTATTTGGTTTTGTTGAGATTTAATAAAAACAGTGGAATATAAGTTGTATTTATGAGTGATTGTTTGAATAAATATCATTTTTGTGGATAAATGAATGTAATTCTGAGTTATATGGTTTAGTTAGCTAAATTCTGTAATCAAGTATTTGGTATTTGTGTAGTCCTACATTATCAATATCTGATACATATACCTTCATGATCTGATACATTAAAAACCTAGTAAGTAATGTTTTTCAAATATTTTTTTATTTAATATAAAGATTTTGTCACTGTCAATGCAGATTTAACATGATTACATGGTCCCAAATAAGACTAACATTATTCAGCTTTGTATTATCTTATTAAATTTGATCTTTTTTTTTTATTTCATATGTTTTATTTCTACATATAATCACAAAACTCACATATAATCACTATTTATATTATAACACTCAGAGTGATTTTATATTAAGTGTTGTCAGGGTATGTTAAATATTTTTCACA
This sequence comes from Molanna angustata, assembly GCA_963576475.1. Classification (NCBI taxonomy): domain Eukaryota; kingdom Metazoa; phylum Arthropoda; class Insecta; order Trichoptera; family Molannidae; genus Molanna; species Molanna angustata. The sequence continues at coordinate 9,473,558 of OY754975.1, forward strand.
GACTGAAATTCAAATGAACAGTGTATACTGTAATTAATTTATTTATGAATGTTGAATGTTGATGTATTGTTAAAACACTTAAATCTAACAGAAACAATGACATAAATACAACACACATTATCTAAAATATAAGAAATGACAAAAATTATAGATTTAAAACAATGATCATATTGTATAATCATTATAAACATTGTTAATATTTTAAAAAATCTACATATTTACATTAAAAACAAAACTGATTATAAACGGTAAAAGAATTATTAATACAAAATCTTCTGTTTTTTGTAATAACTAAGTTATAGATATCTTGACATGTTTCGGAGGAGAGGCAATGCGGTTCGGAGGGAAATTTGCGCTCTGCGCTGTCCATGTTATTTTTCAAAATGTATTTCGATAACTCTTATTTGTAATTGGGTACTATCAGCAGCCTTACTCTCTACTGCATATCCGATCCCCAAGTTTTCGTTAAGAACCTACCTTTGTAACGGAGAATAATACGGTAGGTACCCAGTTATGTTTTAATCCTAATAGTCAATAATTTGAATGTATGCAGAACAGGTAGGTAAGTTCTAAACGAAAATTTGAAATTAAAAACGGATTCGAGTGTACAGAGTGAGGGCCACAACGGCCACTCTGACTTCAAATCGAAAGAAGATAAATCGAAATTGTGATCGGAGTCGAGTGTCAAGAGTCAGGCCCAAGTAAGAGTAAGGTTTTATTAATAAGTTTTATTAATAAAACTAGTTACAAAAGTAAGTATTCATATTCATGTCCAAGAATATTTAAAGTAAATAAAGAAACACTATAAAAAATATTTCATTGAATAGTCAGTTTTGTTCTTAATAACAAATAAACATTTATTAATTGATATAAGAGAAGATAGTTAACATATATAAATGAGAAGTGCTGTGCTGTAAACTATGTCCGTAGAATATAAAATAATTATCACCAGTTAATATGAACATACCATAATAAAAAATAGAAAATGAGTAAGTATAAATGAAATATGAACAATGAATTGGATGTTTGATGACAGAAAGCAGCAGATGGTTATGATGATGTATATATTTTAATCATTTTCCAAATAAAATCATAACATCACTTACGGGCTATTTCACCACCTCTGGATAAAGTTCTAGATAACTATCCATAAGATAAATTTATCTTAAGGATAAATGAAGCGAGCGTTTCACCACCTACAAATTTCTTACAGATTGTTATTCGACGGATAAAGGGTGGCAAAGTTGTAATTTCATCTATTTCAATGGTCTTGTCTATGGGTTGATAAAGCTGTCACATTGTAAATCGTAAAAAGTCGCAGTAAACAACGGACAACGGTAAATAAACATGCGGTCAAAACGAACACGTGGACACAAAACAAGATATTTCAAATATTTTGAGAATGTATAAAAGAGAAAGAACTACGAATTTCTGAGAGGATGACATCAACGTGTTGGTGGATTTAGTTTATCAGCATAAAAATGTTATAGAAAATAAGATATAAGAAAAAATAATTTCTTTAATGAGTCCTAAAATGTTCTGTGCAGACGTTTTCGTCAACCTAAACCTCGCCTTGAAATCAATATTGTCGAACTCCGAAAAATAATCTTTTCGCATTTGGAATAAATCTCTGACGCCGATTTTGTCTCGTATGATGTAAAAATACGATATCATCGTCGATTTGGTCATAAATTTCGATCATTTAAAAAATAACTTATACTCAGTTTAACTTATCTATCACTTATCGCGAACCTATTCCGCTAGACAACATATCTAGAACTTTATCCATGGGATAGAGCTATCAGAGAGTCGTGAAACGCATTTTTCGGTTTATCCGTTAGATTTGTGTTAGATTGGCTATCGGGCACTTTATCCAGAGGTGGTGAAATACCCCGTTACTATAATATTTATATTCACAAAATTAATAAATATAGATGTTACCATTGAATGGAAACTTTACAAAAAAGAAGATAAAGATTTCAATTAATTTTAATGTTTTATATTTTTCAACAATAAAAATCAAAGAAATTATGCTAGAAAATATTAAATATTAAATTATAATTTGATAGACTGTCTTTGTTGTTATTTTGAAATTTGGGGAAAAAAAGAAGATACTTTTAAACCACGGGGCAAGTCTGGTCAAAAAGGCTGAATCGAAACCCATATCATATGGAGTTCTATAACATCTTAAGATAATATTATAGAACTCCATAAGATAATTATAACATTTATAACCATGATATGGGTAAACTCGTATGGTTTTGATTCTGCTGGTTGACCAGGCTTACCCTCCTGAATGTACTAGACAGATTGTGTATATACGGGAATTTCAGGAAAATGAAATTTAAAACAAGTGTCCATTTTAAGTTTCGATTTTGAATTACTGTTTAATATAAATTTATAATTTCACATACATCGTTGTATACAACCAAACATATAACTTTCTGATATTGACCAAAACATATGGTAAACAATAAATTTTATGTGAAACATAAATTTTTTTATGATTTTATTTGGAATAATGATTTTGTAATGTAAACACAACGTTCAATGAATGATACATTTAAAGCAAAGAAAATTTTTTATGTCTATTAAATATTTTGAAGAAACAATTTAAACAAATTAAAAATAATTAACCCTTACTAAAATTGTATTATTTAAAATATCACCTAATTATATGTAATTACATGCTGTAAATATCGAAACATGCTACACTTATATAATCTAAAATATTTAATGAATTTGTAAATTTTGATTACCTGTAGAGAAACATATTCAAAATGATGAAAAAAGTTTATTCAAAATGAAAATAAATTGTTAGAAATATAATAAAAAGGACATAAAGGTATTCAGGAAAATATTGACACAATAATATAAAATTTTATATAAAATATGTACCTATATTTATTATGTAATATTGACGCGAAAACATAATTTTAAAATTTAATAATTGTATGAAGTCATCTTATTGTGATAGGTATATAATATTGCATTTAAAATAAGAAATGTTGTATTCAAAATACAATAAAAAAATATGTTTATATGAAGACTTTGTTGAGATGAAAGTAAAAAAGCATACTATAAATAACCTTACGTGAAAAATTAGTAATATAAAAGTATTAAAAAATACATCGGAAAACAACCTGAGCCCACCACGTGGGTGCACAGTGTGCAAATTTGTCTTTTTGCTTGGCTGGTTTATGTTCAAATCCTCCCATCCACAGTGAAAAGGCTCAAGAAGTTTGACGGCATCTTTATCATTAGAAAAAAATTGAATCAAAATAATTTAACAAGAACAAAAACTTTGTAAATCTTTTGATATTTTTTCAACTCCTAGTAAAATTCGTTAAAATAACCCAAATACATGACTGCGTTTCATTATTTTGTTTGTAATATAATATATAGATTATAGATATTACAGTATTATCTGAAATAATAATGAAATCATTGGCACTCTCATTATGAGAATGATATTTTTAGGGTGGTAATTTCCATACAGAATCAAAAAGGAGCAAATCGTCAATCTAGATCAGTGATTCCCAAAGTGGTCCATAGGTGGACCCCCAGAATGTGAAATAAAAATGGGGGTCCACAAGTTGTAAGTGGGGGTCTACAAAAATTTATTTGGTTTCGATTGTAATGTTGGCAGATAATACACTACTCAAAAAAATTAAGGGAGCAAAAACATTCCAAATTTTTCGGTGATTTTTGACAGGTTGTATTTCGGTGAAAAATTATCGTATTGAGACTCTAAAAAAAGCATTTTGAAGCTTTGAAATACTTATTTTCAGTTTATTTGGCTAATTTTTTTCAGGAGCCACGGTTCTCTTGTAATTCTAACATATAGCGCAAAAAAATAAGATAACAAATTTTTTGCTTATACCAACGGTGCACGGGCTTGAATTTTTTTTCAGTTAGAACGGCATATGGATATAGCCTGTTTATTTAGCATTAATTTCCTTTTACAAAACCTCTCTTAATTTTCTTTTTATTTTTACCACTGCTCCGAATTTAGGTTTGGAACTCAGCCGTGCCGAAAAATTCCATCGTTAGATCTAATCTTCGCATTTTTCGACGAGTTTTGGGAATATGGTATAAATGTAGCAGCTGGGGGTCCACCGAAAGCAGGAAAATTTTGAAAGTGGTCTACGAGAAATAAAAGTTTGGGAACCTCTGATCTAGATGATTCAGGATCATTCCAATGTCGCTGATAGATTGATTGATTGATAGGTCTATGTCAAGGCCCTCTGGATACGTTCTTGACAGGCCGAAAGGTAGAAAAAAAAATGGCCGACGTATCAGTCGTATGGAGATTGACAGCTATCATTATTGGCGATTAATCGCTTTTTACGCATTTAAATACATTTTGTATACATTAAAAAAAGATTGAAACATAATTCTAATAAAACAATAAAATTAGAATTAATACTGATGAAAATATAAACATAATTATAATTATAAATGAGGACACATTTTAGTCGCCGTATGGTTATCGTATTTCGTATTAAACAAAATAAAATCATAATTAATATATCAAAATAAATTTACATATTGTGCACAATGACATAGCAAACTAAAATAACCACGAAAATGTTTTAGACAATACCTACATCTCAATAAATTTACGTTAATATCAAATAAATTAAAAAAATAATATCACAATGCTTTTATATGGTCTAATATTAATAAATGAACAGTGAAAAACGATTATGTTAGTACTTGCTGAGATTTTAAAAACTACAAAACGAGATGAAACTAGCCGAAAACTGATTGATATGCAAAAATGACAGTGTAGATACGAAATCATTCGACTGAAACGTCGGCCATATTGGAAATTATACCTTTTTTATTTTATCAATAATTGTAAGACAACAAAACGAATAAAAGAAATAATCTCGTTTTAAGTGTTACGAAAGTAAATATTATTAATTTTAGATACCTACAGGTATAAACAACAAAAATAAATAGGTTGTATTTAATAACACATGTCGAAATTCATCGCAGAAATGATCGCGTGAGTTGCGAAAACTTAAATTTTATGAAAAGGGAATAAGACTGTCAGTTTACTTGATTACTTTGCAAATTATTTTCGAGTTGGTTAGATAATGTAATTGGATATCAAATTCAGTAAATATCGCGTTTCACGTGGTGTGTTATCTCTCTACCAGGTAAATAATATATTAAATAGACGGTTGCATTGTGGATAAGTGAAAGGATTAATTTGTAAGGAAAGTCAGTTGTGCGCGGTGTCTATAGAAATCGAATAGCTACCCCCTTTACTCATCTTCGTGAATAATTCAGAATGAAATTTTACTCGAATATAATATTGTGATTCGATATATCTGTCACGTGGTGTATGGATTTAAATATTTAATTAATTACATCTCTATTGAGAGGACGTGGAATACATTTACAAATAAAACAAACCGGGAAGTGGCTTATAGTAAAATAATCTAATTAATGGCTTTACCAAGAAGTCAATAATAATTTTAATTGACTGCATAATTTATTAAATAATTTTAAATTTTCATCATCACCAATGGCGCTACAGCCCTTCATGAGCCCAGGGGTGCAAGTCCATATCATGGATATAATTATTATATAGAGTTTTATAATATCTTTAGATGTCATAGAACTCCATATGATAATTATATCTACGATATGGGTAATCACGAGGGTTTTGATTTCGCCGATTGGACCAGACTTGCCCCCCTGGCCTCATCAAGAACTTTTCACCATTCCACCCGGTCCATCGCCCACACCTTCCATTTAGTTACGCTGATTGCTTTCAAGTTCATTTCTACATCGTCCATCCACCATAATTTGGGTCTTCCCATATTTTGCCTCCCATCTGGTCGTGTGTTGAGAATCTTTTTCTGGACTTGTTTCTTCTCCATGCGCTGGAGATATCCCAACCATAACCATCTAAGGTGATAAGTTTTTATGTACTTTACTATGTTGGGCTCATTGTACGTTCGTTATAGCTCATGGTTGTGTCTTATCCTCATATGTTCTATTTTCATAGACAGGCTCGAAGATTTTTCTCAACATCTTCTTTTCAAAGACAGCGCATTTTCGTCTCGTTTACTCAGGACCCAGCACTCACTTCCGTACACAAGTACTGGTCTTAAAAGCGTTTTGTACAACAGTAACATTCTGCTTATTGTCACCAAACGAGAATTAAGGTGATTGTGGATTCCAAAGTAGCACTTATTTGCTATTGCGATTCTGCTTTTAAAATAATTTTAAATACTATCTCATTTTTAGACATTTTAAATGTTAATAATCAAGAATCAGAAAAAAATGTTCGACTTGAAAGATGTTTAAATTTTTACATAATGTGGCGGACTTATGTATGTAAAAATTTAAGGCCGTAGGCAATTTCTGCCAGTCAACCACTTTAAAGTTGTTTATAAAAAATAAGAATTAATATTAAGGTTTTGTTTTAACGGGGGGACTGCTGCCAACATACCTATTTTTCAATTTGATATACCATCATTATTTCTTATCAAATCGTTTTGAAAAAAATAATTTAGATAGTTTGGATATTCATAAACAAAAATATACCTTTACTTTTTGATAATGTTCTGTATAAATTCTTGTAGAAAAATAATGGCAAACCCCGATTTTCAATGTTTATCATATATTTTTAATAAACTATAAGGCGTAGAGTAATTTATTTTTTTAATTTAAAGAAGACAAAAATATCTAGAAAAATATGATGTGACGTTGCATTAATGCTTCAGGTTTAGTAAATAAACCTAAAAAACATTTATTTTTCATTCAGCGCCATTGCGTAATAAAAGTTTTTTTGGTTTATTTACTTAACCTGATGCGTTAATGCAACGTCATATCATATTTTTCCAGGTATTTTGTTGCTCTTTAATTTATAAAAAAAAATATTGCTCTATACCTTATATTTTTTTAAAAATTTAAGATAAATGTCTAAAATCGGGGTATGCTTATTATTTTCCTACAAGAATATATACAGAACATAATCAAAAAGTTAAGGTATATTTCTCTTTATTAATATCCAAACTAACTAGGTTATTTTTTTCAAAATGATTCGTTTAGTAATAATGATGGTATATCAAATTGAAAAAATAGGTACGTTGGCAGCAGTCACCCTCTTAAGTCGCTTATGAGTATTACTGAGATATTATTTTGAAAATGATTAGGAATGTAATTATATAAATACTCTTGAATAAGAATGGTGCCATGGTGCGCTCTTCAGATGTTATGACACTATCTTATTAACTTTTCCTACGTCATTTTCAATGTTTTCTAAATTCGTTAAGCGTGTATCGTTTCATGAATAATTATTTCTCCTTTCGTGAATCTCCCGGTACAGATAATTCATCACAGTAAATTTAAAGAGAGATTAAATTCATACAACATATGAAGATAATTTTCACTCGTTTGATTGTTGGCAGAATAAGGAAAGGTAATTCAAATCATTATTATTATTCTCCTTTATTGTTCCTTATTTTTAACTCCACTTACTTAAGCCTGGTTATTATATCTTAAACACATTATAACAACCCACAATATTATTAATAGATTCGCGGTGATTATTTGTATTTCGTATTTGTATTATTGTTGAGTATTTGGATTCCGATATTTTCAAGCCTTTTATACCTAAAATTTCTATGGTTATGTTTCGACTTTTGTCTGTTTCTGATACTATTATTTATCTAAATTTTCTATGAATTCTCATGACACTAAAAATCTATCTTTAGTATTTTTTGTTTAAAATGTGTAAAAAGAATCAAATACTACGTTTTGAGTATTCTTATTCTGTTATATTAATAATAGAACGTCTCAAATTTAACGTCTCAAAAACCCAAGCCTGTCTAATTTCTGCGAAGAGAAACCCCAATGAATTGCAAGTGTCTTTCAACGGAAGCACCCTACCTAACAGCAGCTCTATTGACCTGCTTGGAGTATCTATAACGAACCAATTACACTACAAGGGCTCCATCGAAGCTAAGGTGAAACTCGCCTCCAAAAAATTGAGCGTACTATATAGAGCGCGTAGATATTTTACTAAGACCCACATCTGTATACTCTACAAAGCGCAAATACGTCCAATTATTGAGTATAGCAGTCACCTCTGGAGTGGCGCCCCCCATTACCTACTGAATACCCTCGACGCTGTCCAAAGGCGTGCTATATGTCTGATTGATGATCCATCACTGACTGATGGATTGCAATCACTAGAACACAGACGCAGAGTCGGTATTTTAAGTTTATTCTATAGATACTATCACGGGAATTGCTCAGAAGAACTTGCATCTTTGGTCCCTCCTTCACCCACTCGCAACAGAGTCACTCGCTTCACTCAATCGCAGCACCCATTCACAGTGGACCTTCAACAAATACGAACAAGTCGCTTCTCGAACTCCTTTATTAATACAGCAGCCCGACTGTGGAACGATCTTCCGAATTCTGTGTTTCCACCTTCGTACAACCCGGGTCTTTTTAAAATCCAAATTAATAAACTCTTTTCTAGATTGCAAACCCCTCCCAACGCTACGTAGTGCGCTTCTTCGGAAGAGTAAAATGGACCCAAATCCTAATAGCTGGCGTCCCCTACGTGGACATGTTAAAAAAAATAGAAATAATAAATAAAAGGAATATTTTAATCAAAACATTAATATGTGTTTATAACACAACTTTTGTGGCTCAGTTGGTTGGAAATCCAACTACGGAGCGATTCCCGGCGGGGACACTGTTTTTAAATTGTGTTTTCAGTCTGGATCTGTGAGACAATAAATATCATAAGTTTAGAATGTGGCAACTTTGTTTAAATTAAATAGCAGACCTTCGTAAAATGTCTACTTTATGAAAATGAGTCTTTTACTTTACAAGGCTATGTTTAAAAATTACAAATTTTCTGAATTTGCCGAACATCTTTTAGAAAATAACCATGGTTTCGACATAAATTCTAGGTACCTAAATATAAGCAGGGTCATAAATTAGATACTCAATTTAGAAGCGCTAGAACTTCGAAAAGCAATAAACAAGGCGGAAAACATCAATAAACAACAAAATTTTAATAAGTAGTCTATTAATCAATATGTTCCCTTTATCTAAATTGTCCCCGTCCCCTTTATTACTCCCCCCCACCCCACAACTTAAACGCTCCCTTTATTCCTATCTACTCTACACGCTAATATTGAGAGTACGTTGCAACCCTTCCTGACGAAGAAGCGTTTCGCTTCATAACTAGTCTTTAGCTCGTCAGCTTCACAACTATTGTTGTAATTTGTTGTTGATATTTTTACTCTATGTAACTCGACTAAATCAATAAATATATCAAACAATTTACTATTTATATTTTTAGTTATTTTTACTTGATATAAAAGAATCCTGAAAAACTATTTTCTCCTGTCTGCAACCAATAATAATATATTTTTTTGAAAATTTATAAGCGAATCTAGAAATTTGGGCATGTATGCTCGCTTTTACTACATATATAATATTATGTCAATAATATTAATTATTATTCTTTACATAGCGCCAATTAATGAGTCAGGATCATTCAAAGGGCGCTGATAGTTCAAATGACACCAGATAAACTACAACACCAACGGGTTTCATAGCCAAAATTTTTATTCAAATGACTTACCAATGTGCCACGAAAGCTAAATTTAGAAAAGTTCTAACAACTCATAAAATTTTTGTTTATTCTAAAACACAAATTCGTTTAAAATTAACATCCATGCAAAATGAACTGTCAATCCGTTTCACGTCTAACATCGAAATCCAACATTTAAATATTAAAAAAAGAAACATTATTAGAAGTGTGTAAACACTAATTAGTTTTTTAATATAAATAATGACATTGAAACACAGACATAATAAATTAGCATGATCAACAGCCATCTAGATATTTATATATATGTAAGTAGTGCATAAAAATGGCAGTGCAGCTAAGAAAACAAATATCTTTGGTTCATAAAAGAAAAAAAACAATTTAATTACCGTTATCTGCAGATGTTATCTTCAACGAGGGTAGATAATGAATATGAAATAGTGGAATCTTATTTTTCTCTGCTCGTATTCCGAAACTTAAATAGCCAATTATACTTAAGTTATGATCCTGATAAATCCAATGCTCAAAACATTGAGTGTGGGATTTTCATTTAGATTTTTGTTTAAGAATTCCATTTTTGAAATCAAATATGAAGTTTCTTATTTAAATGTTTAATTGAATAAGGTAGATATGTAACATCCTTGCACTGGGGCAATTTATATCGTTTTAAAATAAAAATTATTTACATATTGGATTAAACACAATATTAATACTGTTTAGAGAGATGCTTCCCATATTCTTGGATATCAGTGCATACATCAGGAAAATTGGTTTCTGTCATGATTTGTCATTAACAGACCACATGTAAGGTATAGTTTTCTACTATTATTGACATCATCCGTAAGGGTCTTCATGTAGCTATGTATGTCAAAAACAAAACTAAGTATATGAAAATGATTATTACTCAAATAAAATTACTTAAATAAATATCCTATAGTAGATTAATTTTATACCAAAGATTGAATGGAATTAGTTTTTTATGTGAACTTTCTTACATTATTTGTTAGTATTTTTTTTATTCAATTCGTCAGGATATATAATATAAAGCTATTTTGAACCGAATAATATTCCTAATAAATAAATACGTTGATTTTATTACAAAATTGTTTTATTGAAATCAAGAATACTTAAAATAAACAAAAAATACTTCACTATTTATATAAATAGTACATACATGTAATTATATAAAGATAATATACAGACAAATTTACATATTACATATATTATTACGAATAGAAACACAAAAATTTAACATATATTTAAAAGCATGTTTTTTTTATATATTTATAAATTATATAATATTTAAATATAAAATAATTATTGATTAAAATAAGATTGACTTTGAATTAAAAATGTATAATTTTTAATTAGTCTACGAATTATTTACATACACCGATACATTGAGTTCCTATAAAGGATAAGAAAAAACATTCCTGATATTTGGATTTTTAAAAGCAAAATATTTTTCGAGTTAAAACTTTTTAAATACACATATGAATTATAATATTTAACTTTTCATTAATGAAGAAAAAAATAATTTTCAATACTATTTAACAACGTTTTATGTATCTGTTTTTTTACGAAATATTAAATGATAAATTATATTATAAATATATATTGCTTAATGACATTTACAACGAAAGCAATATGACATTGAAGCGTTAAATTAAATATAAATAATATTATTTTTCTATGGTCAATTTATATTCGAACATGCTCGTCTTTCACACACAAATACAAGCCATTCATAAAATATTTTGAACATTCTTAGTTTTAAAAAATGATGTAAAAACACATAAGTAATGATTTATAAAAAAAAGCAAAAATATCGGTTAATATTAGACACGTATAGAGTTTCAGCGAATATCATAATATTCAATACGAAAGATTACTAATTTCCTATTTGTTTATACTTTAAAAACAACGATGCTCGATTTAAAAAAAAAAATCATAATACAATATTTGTATATTCCACATAAAATAAAAATTGTAAAATTGTGTTTCTTTAAGAAATAACGCTTTTCATATCAACGAAACCCCATTTTCAACCCCATCACTTGTTATTTAAATAAACCCTATTGCATAATATTAAATCTTCATTACAAAATATAAATCTATAGTATAGGTGTCTTATTTATTTATTTAATCTGGGGCGAAAATAGCCTCAACACATGATTTTGTGAAATCAATTGTATTTGTTTTGTTTACAACTGATAGCAAAAAATTTTACGAGACGAAATCTATGTATTATAAAATAAAGCTTGTTAAAAGAAAGAGGTAAAAAATGTAGTTTCGTGGTTCATAATACATACAACTGACGTAAATCTTTCTTTCTCAAAACATTCAACAATAAATTTTTACGATTCACACTATCGGAAAGCACCATTACACAATTACGAGTATTTATTGTTCTGAAGTGAATTGTTAAACTATGTATTGGAAATATTTATGAAAGGGTCAATTTATATTAAGTATATAATGTATATACAATTTGAATTCTTATCGAATATACGTAAAACATAGCTTACATCATAATCAACTATAATATTAATTTGACACTGCGAATAATTTTACTGTTATGACTATAACATACATATTTATTTACATACATATATGTATTTAATAAAATTTTGCAAATTAATATACACATATATTTTGTTGATATCATAATGATCGAAAATTATAGATAAAAACATTAGATGCATTTAAATATTGGACGAAAAATGGAATACTGACCTAGGTATACTTTAAGTATTATTATTTATCATTACATTTAATAAAATTAATAATATACAACATTATATGTCTTGGCATTATTAATTTATTGAAAAAAAAACAAACATATTTATTTTATATCTACATTTATTACACTAATTTATAAGTTCGTTTTTTTATTTAATTTATACATTATTTGTCAGCTTTGGTTCCAATGATGATACTAAAAATGCAAAAAATAGTGAATATATTTTATTGAAAGATATGTTTTAAAAGATTTATTTTTCAAATTTTTGAGATATGTCTTTAAACTATATTTGATGATATTACTTTGATAATGTCGAAAATATCAAATACCTACCTATTCCTCAGATTCAGAACCTTGGATTTTTTTATATAACAGCAGAGTTTTAAAAAAGAGCTAAGAAGGAATTTACTAAAAATTGAAGGACAAGGAATATTAATAAGAAATAATTTGTAAAATCACCACGAAATTTCAAATTTGAAGAAAATAGGAATAAAGATTTACTGTAGGGAGATATTATTTCGCTATTTGAAACTAAATACAAGATAACCTAAACATTATTGATATTTGAACAAAAATTCAAGTGGAAGAAGGTCTATTGTATATTAACTCAGTCTTTAAACGAAAATATTAAAAATATAAATGAAAAACAAAAAAAATAGGTAGGTACATACCCATTTCCTTTGAATATCATCTAGTATTAAATGATTCACACGTCTAATTTCATAATATTATCTTTATAAAACAAGTTTGGATTATTTTGTTAGATACATAAAATATTTACAAAAAATGACAGTAGAATAAAATTAGTAAATGAGTATGTAATATTTTGTTGAATAAAATATATACATACATAATAAAATAATTAATTTTTATATACTAGGTACTTGATCGAATACATAAATAATTCAGGCGTATACAAATAAATTTTCATTATATATACCGATCTTGTTTACAAACATGTACATATCTGTCTTGATGTTATATTACTTCGTGTTGCTTCTAGGGCAACCGACATGTCGTATACACATTCTGGAAATTAACGATATCAATCGTCTCACAAAAGACTGAAAACATAGTGAAAAACTGTCTCCGCCGGGCATCGAACCCGGGACCTAACTAATAAATCCTGTGCATAGTGTGTATTAGCCCCGTTACAGGTTTTTTCCCTTGTGGGGCATTAGAGATACAATTCTCGTGATGGCTCTCAATGTAAGTATAAATAAATAATTAATGTCGGCCTTCGTGGCTCAGTTGGTAAGGTATCTGACAGCTAATCCAAAGGTCCCGAGTTCGATTCCCCTTGGAGACATAGTTTTTAATTGTTTTTTCAGTCTGCATCTGTAAGACGATTAATATCGTCTCCAGAATGTGGCAAAATTTTATTGGATGCATATTGAATAAAAATTTGACATAGTTCCTGTTGTTGCCTGAGAATAAATAAATAAATAAATAAAATAATTAAATAAATAAATAAATAAATAAATAAATAAATAAATAAATAAATAAATAAATGAATAAATAAATAAATAAATAAATAAATAAATAAATAAATAAATAAATAAATAAATAAATAAATAAATAAATAAATAAATAAATAAATAAATAAATAAATAAATAAATAAATAAATAAATAAATAAATAAATAAATAAATAAATAAATAAATAAATAAATAAATAAATAAATAAATAAATAAATAAATAAATAAATAAATAAATAAATAAATAATTAAATAAATAAATAAATAAATAAATAAATAAATATATAAATAAATAAATAAATATTAAATGAACTCATAAAATAAATAATTGAATAAACAAATAAATGAGTAACAAAGGCTAAAAAAAAAGATTATTTTAATTTAATTATTTATCTAAGTATGTAACTGAGTCACATAGACTGACAACAAATAGCATGGTTTTTATGTTAAGTGAACTCAGTCAAAGTATATTTTTAACTGAATTCTTTGTTCAATATCGCCACATCCTTAATTTAAATAATATAATATAATGAATAAACAATATATTTTGTACAAAGTGTTATAGACATTACATAAATTTGATAAAAATAATATATTAACAAATTAATAACGTAATATTATTATATAAAAATATTATATAAACCTAGGTAGGTACCAGTTGAAAAACAAAAATAATATTTTTCAATATGTTCTGTACGAAAGGAATGATGGTATTATGGTGGCCATATACGCAACGGCTTACCTGGGCAGGTAAGCTTTCATATATGTATTACTGCACAGTTTTATAACATATGTACATACACGTTCCAGTTAACATGAGAGGTGAGAGATTCAGGTAAACCTAGGCAGGTAAACCTGTTGTACATACATTACATACATATATGAAGAACTGTACAGTTTTATATCATACATGTTCAGGTAATAGATTTAGTCAAACTTGTAAGTTGTAAATATAAAACGTGTAATTTATAAAAAAAATCCTTGAATCACGGTTCAATTGAACCTGGTTTAAAGTCTTATTTCACATTAAACTGAAACCTTATTTATAAAAATATTTGTACCGCATTTCAGTTGAACTCGATTTTGAGCTCTATTTCATGCGACAGCACCGAATTTTTGAATTCTACGTAAAGCAATAATTTTGATGGATTAAATCGCTGTTTATAATGTTTATCGCATATCTTATGTTTAAAAAAGCTTATCGAATTTATTTAAACGGATCATAACTACTTCAAAAATGTGAAATGTCAAGTTGAACCAGTATTAAAACTATCGCCGCGTCAATTTGACATTTGATTTGAATCATGGTTTAACACTTGATCCATGTTTATAAACAAGAAAAGTGATCAAATTGTAACCGTAGTTCAATATTTGAACCACGTTTATAAATAACACTCATATGTATGATTGTACAGTTTTATAACATACGCGTTGCGGTCAACATGTTCAGGTAAACCTGTCAGGTCAACCGATGCGTGTTTGGTCACCACAATCTAATTATTAAATCCAATATTTTAGTAGCGAATCCTATCGATGTTTGGATGCCAATACTGAAGCTCTAGCCGCTTCCGCTTGAAGCTCTTCCATCTGACAGAATATAACGTACCTGCAGATAGCCGGTGTAAACTTTTAGTTATATACAAATTAACATATTACAAAATATTATAACATGAAATACAGTCAGTAAAATATAATGATCTAAGTTTTTTACATTTAACATAGACATTGCAAAGCAAATGTGTACGGTTTTATAAGATATTAATTTATAGTTTGTATTAAATCGTAAAGAGATGTAAGTATATGATTACTATGCACAGACTAACTATACAGACGATTAGGCACTTATGTATATCTAACGGACAAATAAACAGATATGTCGAAATGTTTCAATGGTGACCACGGTAAAATTCAAATCATCCTTATTCAATTTCGGATGGCGTTCATCATATCTCGTGATAATTTACATAAAGGGTATAAATTTCTATGAAAATTCCCACAAAAAACGTCTTCTATAATTGTTTTTTAATCGAATACGTATTTTTAAATTGACACAATTGCTTGACTAATATTTATATAGCTAGGCTTACCTTTACATAGGATTAAAATTGTACTGTGTAAAAAAATAGTAAAAAAAACTTTTTTCAAAAAAAACCAACGAATATTATGAAATTACTTGTGTTTAATGATATAATACATTTCATAAAACATTATTGTTAGGTACAGTTCAACAGGAATTAATGCCTGTTGAACTGTAATAATACCCCACCGAAAAAAAAATTATAAGCAAAACTCCTTTAATAATATTTAATCTCGATATTTCAAAGGGATTCTAGTTTTTAAAAACATTGCATATGTATTTCTCAGTATATACTAATAATATTGATACAAGTTTTTCTTTTGATAGGTAACTTTTTTCTTTGGAATCATTTTTTTACATGTGGATCTTGTAGCCATGAAGAGCAATTTCGGAGCTTATAAGACTTTCTATCAAAAATACGGTTCACTCTTATCTTCACTTTCAGTGAAAGGTGAGCCAGTTTCGTCAAAATTAGCTCTTTTTGGTACTTTAAGTGCAGTGTCTGCAAGTTTTTAAAGATCTCCGGACTCTTTTTATGTTCTGCATGTGTTCTTTTAGAGATTTGCAAGGGGCAGTTATTAGTCCCTGTGATATATTGATATATTGAACTTTCCCTGCGAAACGACTATGTGTATAGCACCTGAGTAGGAAGTGTGGGAGAATTTCGGTAGATGAATGATTGGTGGAGGTTTGAAGACAGGCCTTCCGGGTATATGGTGCAGATCTGCTCTCACGTTATATTGAGTAGCATTATTAAATCTATACCTTATACTATCATTTGTACAATAAAGTGTATTAATTTAAATACGCGTGTTATTTATTATAACTCAAAGTAAGAGTTATCACATTCCCCATAAGCTGAAGCAGGTGGTGGAGCAAAAACAGGTAAAATGTGAAGAATCGTTTTTTTTCGCACGATAGCTTCTAATCTAAAATCTAAATCATCGATAATAATATGGCGATTTTGGTGAGTGAAACTGAGCTGCATGCAACTATGTTGGTTTGAGGTAATAGGAAGTACAATGTTGATATAATTACCATTTCCGCTTATACTATGTATGTTGTATGAAGTACCAACATACTCATATTGGAGCGCATTCTATGGTGTAATTGAAACATAAATGAAGAAGGAAAACTTAATTAAAACCAAACGCGACGGAATATTTCCCAGTAATAATATTAATATCAAATACTTAACAACATAGTTTGACAACATTGTGGATTGAAGCATTTTGCTCGATGTTTGGTAAATCCCATTTTGTTCAACTATCCGAGATGACTTAGTTTAGAAACTAAACCTGATTAGTGATGAGCAAATGCATGACCAAGACTGGAGTGGTCACAGTCTTGTATTTAGAGTTATTATCTTGGGTTTGCAACTTTCATTCTTTCAACTTATACAAAAAAAAACAAGAAAAAACAATTTTCATTTATGAAAAAGGTCGGTAATTACAACGAACCTTTGATGGTATTTGGTAAAAATCTTAGGGCGGGTTTTTCACAGAATAGTTAAATCGGTAGTTATAGTTATGATATAACCACTGGTTATACAAGGAATAGCTCAATATCTTAAAACGGTTTTTTCAACCGTAGCTATGTCATAGTTAAAGTTACGGGTGTTGCAGGTATAAAGACCCCAAATATTCGATTCAAATTGTAAACAGTACGTTCCGAGCGTTTCCTATCTCTTTCTTGCGCATACTATATAAAAGATAGAAGATATAGTGTGTCTCGCTTTCTATTATTTATGTATTTGTGGTTCCGAGTAATGGCGGCTGACATAAAATTGCTGTATTATGGTGAACACATATGAATTTTGAATGTTTGCAAATGTCATCGGTAATTATATAAACATATATAAAGAGATATCTCACTATTTCTTTATATTTACAAGCGTCATCACGCTAAAAATTCGCAGTCGTCCAAACCTAACTTTTTTCTTTTTTTTTCAATACGTATTCCATTATTTCATCGTATATATTACTATCAATTATATTATACCTACTGTGTTTAGATATTATGCTAAAAAAATTGACCCGTACAAACGTCAAATGGTAAGTCATGAACAAAAATCACCAGCGACATCTACATATAATAACTATCAAATTTAACTATAACTACTGATTTTCGGCTGGTTATAGTTATGGCTAAAGTAACGGGCTAAATGCGTAGTTATATTTTGAAAAAAATCCATTTCTGTGATGACCAGTGGTAACTATAACTATAACTATAACTCTAACTTTAACTATAACTAAGGTTGAAAAAACCCACCCTTAGTAATGAAAAATAATAGGAGATATATAAAACTTTTTAAAGTCGTGGGTCTACAATTTCAGTCTTGCATAGACTGGGTCTTGCATTTTAAAAGACCAAGACCAAGAATACAAAACAAAATTGAGGTCTTTATGGAAAATCATATCACTAAGTACTGGTTTCAAAGGTGACAACTACCTCATTTAACTAATTCACAAAAGTGAATTGAAAGGGCGTGAAAGAGCGTTTAGCTTTGAAACCAGTCAAAAATATTTAATGAATCTGATTACAGTTTGTCAAGAAAGAGTTGGCAAACTATTGAGGGAGCTGCTATTGTTCATAATGGTTACCGTGCAAAAATAAAACTTGTAAGTAACTTGATTTGGGACGCATGTGATTCATATCGATTACATTGACGCAGTCAACTAGTCTCTTTTCTATGGTTCTGAAATGAAAAATCGGGTTAGAGATTGGATTGATGACATGTATTGCGGCGGACATTAGGACCTACATAGTTGATCTATTTTTTTTGAGCCCATGTTGAGGTGGTGCACCTGTTTGCACCATTTGTTGAGGTGGTGATTGCGAGTGCAGAATACTGAGATTGTGTGCCTATTTAATGTGGAACGGGAACCATCCACCTGGTTCATAATTGCTTATATTTTCACTAAATATTGTTAACTGCTAGCCCTAGAACAGTATTTCCTAGTTGGACAGAAGTTATCTACTTGTTGTTGTCATTGTAAATATAACAATAAAAAACGGTTTTTAATAGATTTGAATTAAGTTAAAAAGAAACAGCTAAAAGCTAGAACTAAGCATAATTTTGGACACCGACTTCATTCCCTGGGTAAATCCAAAATTGTTACATACCGTATTGATTTTTACATCTAGACAAAAAAATCCTTCAACAAATTATCAATATTAGGACAATGTATTGTTTCACTGAGTTACAAAAAAGTTGAAATTTATTATTTTAAAAAATAAATTAATTTTTTAATTAACTTGGAGACACCAGAGTTATAACCAAACCATGACAGAAGTAATAATAACAAGTAATAATAATAACAGGTGTCTAAAGAACATTGATGATTCATGACTTATTGATCTGTGTTTAAGCTGATTAATTATCAACACGATATAATCTAGATAATGAGTTGTCAGATAAGTTCAACGTTTTCACAGTAAACCACGTTGAATTTTCTATAATACACGTTGCACAAAATACCTCATTGCATCATTGCATCGCTACCGAAGTTTGTAAGGATCGGATTAGTTTTCAAGTTTAGCTTTGCAAAAGTTAAGCTATGAGCGAGAGGTATTCTCGTACATAGTTAAGTAAATGGACGAAAGAAGTATCGGATTTAATTACGAGGATAGACACAAACTTTATTTTATTTATAAAAGACATATACAAGAGACTGAGGTAAAATTACATGAACTATTAAAAGTAGGTAATTAACTATTCATCACATTAAACATACTTATAGTTCATACATATTATGTTGAATGAGCAATACGTAGTAATTATATAGTCACCATACCCACTATAATGAATAGAGGACTGACCGTCACATATATGTTGTGAGGCACCAGTTTAAAATAATGCAAAAAAATAGCTTTTATGCTTCATTATTCATATCCATGTCTCACTCTCATAAATTAGCGACAAAGTCCGACGAAGATGTTAGTAAAAAAAAAGTATGAAATAATTTTGGTTTTATATTTTTTTTGTTACATTTACTTTTTGTTACACAATGAGTTTTTTGTCTTATGTCTATATATCTACATACAAGTACTTGTTACAAAATGTGATATTATTTCCATTATTTTTGTATACTATGTTCAATAAATAATAACAAAATAATATCCTAAATATTAATACAAAAATTATCATAATAATAGGTATTTTAAATCAAACAAATGATTTGGTCTACATATATATTTTTTCCTGAATCCAGAACGACCGTTTCAGCTTATTAGGCCCTTATCAACTCTGGTCCTGGATTCAGGAAAAAATATAGATGTAGACCAAATCATTTGTTTGATTTAAAATACCTATTATTATGGAATTCTACATATTCAACACCGTCAATATTGACAAAATTAAAAAAAAAAAAAACAAAAATTATCTTTTTTCTACACTCCTTATTTATTTGATTGTCTAAAATACGAGTAAATAAACGTTATATTGGTATCATTTTATTGATAACTCTAAACCAAATAACGTCGCGTAAAACCATTGCAACATAATTGAGAGAACTTGTGAAAAATCCACGTAATGCGTGAAGGAAGTTTATTTTTAAGTTTGAGCTCAATAGGTTGGTAGGTACCTACTGAATATTCCTCGAGGGGTATTATTCCAATGTTTTTCAGTATGGTCACGTATGTATAGCAGCATGTTGATATTGGAATATTCAATGTGGTGACTATTTGGATAAGAAATTGAAAGAAGGCTATAAAATGATAAACGGTATGTGATATGAAATAAGATAAAAGCATTAGTATGGAATATAGAATATCACTTGGTTTCGTATTGCGGATATTTTGTTGACACACTCCTAATGATATGCTGTTCGTTGTTGGCCAAATTTAAATATTCATCCAAAAGTATACCCACATATTTACATATTTGATTTGTATTCATTGTGTTATACCTACTATCTACTGTGTAAAGTTGATTGTGGCACAATTAGTTTGATATCTTACCCCCGAGCCAAAGGTCCGGGGTTCATTTACTAGTGAAGATCGAATTTTAAAAAATGTGGACTCTTGTTATTGGGTGCGCGTTAAAATTATGTTTGATAGTGCAAGCACCTTGACGATGGACTAAGACAGACCGACGGCAGTGAGTGCCCGTGAAATTGAAACGAAGTGCTTTAACTTATGTCATCATGGATCTTCACCAAGAATTGTCCATCGACAAACTAACTCAAGTCTCACTAAGAATTGTCCGTTGACAAACTTACTAAATTTACAATAGTTTCACCAAAAATTGTTCGTTGACAAACTTACTAAAGTTTCACCAAGAATTATTGTCTGTTGACAAAATTACTAAAGTTTCAACAAGAATCGTCCGTCGATAAACTTAGTCACAAACTTAGTACAAAGAGTCATAAAAGCATGGAAAGGAAGAGAATTGCTTAAAATTTACTCAAAAAACAGTTGTAATATTATCGGCTATCATGATATCATTACACCACACTGCAGCGTTTATAATGATCTTGTACGTATCCAGTGCGCGTTATGTATTGTAAAAATATCATAAAAAGGAAAAGATTGTTTCATATTAAATTATACAATTTCAAATCTAAGAGTTTTAAAATAGATTTTTGTATAAAACTGACGCCTATTCTATTTCAGTCCACAAATGTATTCAAAAAATAATGTTTTGATGAAAATCTATTTATAGTCCTCAGTTGTTGTTGTTCTTGAGCAACAGTGAACAATGGGTGATGAAATTGTTTTTGGGTCAAAACATTTCGGGATCGTTGGGAATATTAAAAAAAAGTTTCTGATGACGCTAGAGAGATAAAGTTGGAAATATAAACATACAACCATGTTCACTGTTTAATTAAATATTTATTTATTTTGTAAGTTCTTGTACATATCATTTGTTTACTGGCGGGTTTATTGCCAAACGGCAATTTCTTCAAATTAACCAGAGTTGATGTTATTATAAAATGCAATGTGTACCATGGCAATAAGTTTATGACATGAAAAAATGAAGATAACAGAAGAATAGAAAGAAAAATACAAACAAAAAAGATTAAATATAATAAAAGTACATAGCAATGATTGGAAAACAAAAATATAAGGAGAGGTTAAGGAGAGAAAGAGGAGAAGAAGAGGAAATCCGGAATCAGATACATATTTTTATTTAGCCTTTTTTGAATATGTTTATTGTGATAGCCGACGTAATATCAGGACTTCGACTATTATATAACATATAGTAACTTAATATATTTCGATAAATTGTTGAATAGGCAGAGCTCTACCGAAGATATTGATTTTGAAATCCCCTCTGACATACCGGACAATGTAGAAGCAACTCCATCAATCGGAGAAGTAGAAAGATCCCTATTATGCCTCAAGAACAATATATATCCAGGAGAGGATGGAATTCTAGGCGAATTACTTAAATATGATGGAAATGAAGTAAAGATAATACTCCAAATATTAATTACAAAAATACGGGAATGTGAGAACCTACCAAACGACGTGGAAACAGGCATAATATGTCTTCATAAAAAAGGCGATGTCATGGAATGTAGCAACTATCGCGGCATAACGCTATTCAACACAGCGTATAGTGTTTGCGGGCATGCTGTTGTAAGACTGCTTACAGAGGATAGTAGGGAAATACCAATCCGGCTTCAGACCTGGAAAATCTACGTTCGACCAAATATTCTCACTTCGACAAATACTGGAGATGACTCTCGAGCATAACATTAAGACTCATCTTCGTGAACTTTAAGGCCGCATATGACAGCGTTAACCAGACTAAACTATATCAGGCGATGATAGAACTTGGAATCTCCCCGAAACTTATCAGACTGGTAAAAATATCAATGTCTAACTCTAGGTGCCGAGTAAGGATTCAGTTTAGTACTTCGGAACAATTCTACACCCACAATGGTCTCAGATAGGATGACGTACTGGCCTGTCTACTATTTAATATAGCGCTTGAAAAAAACTATAAGGGACACCAGAATAGAAAAATCCGGACCGATCTTCAGAAAGTCATGTAAAATATTAGCATACGCAGATGACATATAACTTATGGCCAGAACACTCCGTGATGTGAAGGCTGGCAACTAGAGGTACCCAACAACATCATACCCCAGGAACTTCGGTAAGAGCAGGTACCCAAAATATCGAGTGTGTGGACACATTTACTTACTTTAGGTTCGATCGTAACGAATGGTAATGAATCTAGTGTTGAGATCAAGAAAAGACTTGCTACGGCTAACAAGTGTTACTTTGGACTACAGAGGCACTTAAGATTACGTGTACTGTCAAGAAACACTAAAATCTTCCACTATATTTTGAGTCACTATGCGACATGTTTCGGCAGATAGCAGGACAGCACTGCCGAAACATTTCGCATAGTGACTCAAAATATAGTGGTTTA
This sequence comes from Molanna angustata, assembly GCA_963576475.1. Taxonomy (NCBI): domain Eukaryota; kingdom Metazoa; phylum Arthropoda; class Insecta; order Trichoptera; family Molannidae; genus Molanna; species Molanna angustata. The sequence continues at coordinate 9,496,841 of OY754975.1, forward strand.
GGGCAAAATTCACATGCCAAAACGGTTAATATGAACAACCACAAAATATCCGCCGAGTATTTAAACTATACTAAAATCTTCGTCTAAAAAACTCTTTTACGACCTGTACTAACATGCGGCTCTGGGTTCTTACTAAAATGGATATTGATGCGTTACTGGTTTTTGAAAGAAAAAAATTCGGTCCCCTCTGCGATCAAGGCACGTGGAGAATCAGGTACAATCACGAACTACAGAGCCTATTCAAGGAACCAAATATCGTTCAAACGATAAAAATAGGGAGGCTCCGCTGGTAAGGACACGTGCATCGTATGGAAGATGACCTGACACCAAAAAGAATCCTCACATCACGTCCGGAGGGAAGAGACTATTTTATAGTGTATTTTTTCAGTTTTTTTTAATAAGACTGTACTCAATTTATGTGTTTATGCCAACATTTCGATAGTCGATTGTACAAATTTTCAAGGATTATTAATTTGAAAACGAGTATAAGATGTTGAGCACGGCGCGTGAACAACTGTACCTGTATCGATTCGGATGTTGTATTGTGTGGAAAATAATAGCTTATGTATATAAAAAGTTTTCTTTTATCAGACAATCGTTACAATATTAGTAGTGCCTACATCAAATGTTTCCATGGTGGAATTTCTTCACAAATACAACTGAAGATATTATATGTTCAAATATCGCGTGAATTCAATAGCGAGCGAGCAATGAAGGCAATATTTTGAAAATATTAATAATACATTTCATTACATCAAAAGAAATTCAATCGTTTGAATCAAATTGAGAAGATGTGATAAACTTTTACATTATTCGAAACGAAAACGAAATTTAACAACTGAATGAATTTTTCGGCTTTTTATACGGCGCTGGCCAATTTACTAATGATATTAATAACAATTAAGCATTACAAATAACAACAGTAAATTATTATTATTCCCATTATACACTTCTCCGAAAGAATTAGCAGATTGATGCGTAAATTGTAAATTATTTCATAGAACAAAATAAAATGCAACAAACGCATCATCAAGCTTTCAATTGGGAATAATTCACCCATCCAGATACTTAATATATCAAAGGATTAGGCTCTGAGGAGGTCTCTATACTATCTATCAACCCTACTGATTCCCGAATCTTAACGTTTAAAAAATCTAACGATTCTACATGTATTCACTATTACAGTTTTTTGCATTTTTGTCATTAAGTTTTTCGATAAATCTAAAATTTCTAAATTACGGCTTAACGATTTTGGAATAATGCCAGTGGCTGAAATAATGAACGGTAATAAAATTGTTTTACGAGAATGCCAAAGTATTTTAATCTCTTTACCTAAAGCGGTGTACTTTCTAAATTTTTTTATCAAATGATTTTATAATATTACCATAATTTGGAATAGCTACGTCGCAAATGTATATTATTTTTTTTAATTTTATCATATATTATTATATCGGGTCTGTTATGTTGAATTGACTGGTCAGTTATATTGTTTTATTTATTATCGATTCATATTCATAATATGGTTTTATGTTTATCGCGTCAATTAATTTATATTTAATAGCTAAATTTTGATGTATAATTTTTGCTACTTGGTTATGTCTAAATGTATATTCTGATTGCGCGACAAAAGAACAGCCCGTTATTATATGCTCGATTGTTTCCGGAAAATAATTTAGAATTATTATTAAATAATTTACCATTTTTTTTATTTCAAGGTACATATATCTATCTAATAACACGTAGAATTAATGAAATTTTCGATATATTATACTAGTGTGTGCATTGTAACACCATCGATTAGAGACAATAATTATTTTAATGGATATAATACATTTGAACATTTTAAGAGAAAAGAGCACTGATATGTATATTCCAGAAAATATGAAAACATCAATTTGGCCGGAAGACTGGGTGAAGTCCATGTTCATCCCTATACACAAAAAAGGATCAACAATGAAGTGTGAAAATTTCAGAACAATTGCCCTTATATCTCACCCCAGCAAAGTTATGCTACAAATAATAAAACAGAGACTAAAACACTACTTGAATGCTCAGATTCCACCACAGCAGGCAGGCTTTGTGAAGGGAAAGGGAACCAGGGAACAAATTTTGAACGTCAGACTGTTGATTGAAAAATCGCGAGAGTTTCAAATACCAATGCTGAGCTGCTTCTTGGATTAGCAAGGCGTTCGATTGTGTAAACTGGAACTCTTTATAGGAAGTCTTGAGTGAAATGGGCGCACCACAACATCTGATTACACTGATCAAGAGTCTGTACGAGGCTGGCACAGCAACTGTCAAAGTGGGGGAAAACATCTCACGTGAATTTAGGGTCAATAAAGGATGCATCTTATCTCCAGATTTATTTAACATATATGGCGAATATATAATGAGAAAAGCCCTAGAAAACTGGCATGGAGGTGTTTCGATCGGAGGCAAGAAAATTTCAAATCTTATATATGCGGACGATACCAACCTATTCGCATCCAATGAGGCCGAAATGGTGGATCTACTCCGTAGATCCGTTTAATGTAGGAAAGCCTAAAACTAGGCCTCAAAACAATGAAGCTAAAACAAAACTAATGATTGTCGACCGATCTGACATACTGCAATTGACAGGAGCTCTCTCGGATCTGGAAATGGTGGATAAATTCGTTTATCTGGGGTCCACTATTACCAACCAAGGGGAGTGTGAAACCGAGATCAGGAGAAGGATAGGAATGGCAAAAAGTGCTATGACCAGTCTAAATAAAATATGGAAAGACAGGAACATATCCAGAAACCTGAAGATGAAGATTGTACGCACACTCGTGTTCTCCATTTTATTTTATGGAGTAGAATCATGGACTTTGCGGGCCAGAGATAGAGACAGAATAGACGCGATCGAAATGTGGTGCTGGAGAAGAATGCTGAAAATTTCCTGGACAGCAAGAAGAACAAAAATCTCCATTCTTCAAGAACTGCGCATCACAGTGAGATTGTCGTCTCTATGTCTGGAACGAATACTTAAGTTTTTTGGTCACATAGCTCGTAGAGGGGAAGACAGCCTTGAAAAGCTGATTATGGTCGGAAAAGCGCCGGGAAAAAGACCGAGAGGTAGATCGCCGATGCGCTGGTCCGACCAAATAAAACAAAATATCCCTGCCTCAACACTCCATAGAGCCGTACATATGGCAACGGACAGGACGACCTGGATGGTCCGGTCCGCAACAGAGTATATGATGGCCACGACCCTCAGCAATGAGGACGACGACTGGTAAGGTACGGTATGTATATTCCTCTTTTAACCACGAAAAAAATGATCATACCTACTCGTTAAATACTAGTTTCGACAGTCTCTATAAATGACAAGACCAAGAAAAGCAACTATTGCCCAAAACATGTTTTTTTGAAGTTAAGTATCTGATTAATAACATGTGACTTATAATATGATATTTTTGTTCCGATGAATAAGATTTAGCAAGCACACATCGATTATTTTTATCTATAGTTATATATTATATGTGAATTACGCGTAAGTCTGCAAACCAATATATTTGCAGGTACAATATAAATTACTCAATTTAATTGGAATCGTTTGATAAGAACATTCAATGTGCTACATCTATTTGAATACAAGTCTACAATATTATTATACTTGGTAGATGAAAATTAATATCTCTCTATTTGGAATTTGGATCGTCAATTAACTGGTGATATGATTAAAATCTATTCCAGGCTTAAAGGGAAGATAATTAATTTAGTCTTTGTAGAATCAAAACTATCAACAAGTATATCATTGAAGTTGTTATTATATATGGAATAATTTGTATGAAGAAATGATCTATAATATACGTTGATTGAAGTTTCTGAATAATAATAATCTATCTTCATAGTTTTCAAATGTTTGAATGTTAACTTTGTGGTTCATATTTAACAAATTAAATTTAAAGATATAACTTTGTATTAACCACGTTTTTTGGTTGAAACGATGCGACCGGTTTCGGAACTAACCGTTCCCTCATCAGGCCAGTTGAAAGTTAGCCTGATGAGGGAACGGTTAGTTCCGAAACCGGTCGCATCGTTTCAACCAAAAAACGTGGTTAATACAAAGTTATATCTTTAAATTTAATTATCTTCATAGTGTTGCGTGTGTTCATTCATTTTCTTAACATTGAAATATTTGATACAGGAAATTCAATAAATAAGTAATGCCTTTAAAATCTGAAAAATATTATTTTAAAATTAATACCTTTGTATTTTAATCGATGTTAAAAGTAAAATTAAAATAATAGTAAGCTTTCCCTCTATAATATAATAATAATATAATGGGCATGTTGCCGAGTTCGCGATATTGTCTGCGACGTTCTTTATTGACTGTCGTTACATTGCACTCGCGTAGGCACCTGCCAATACAGTGACATTCTGCCGTGTCAGAGTGTCATTGTATTGGTAGATTCAGACGTTGCGTCTGAATCGTTGTGACAATTTAATGTAGGTAATGACAATGACGTACATATTTTATAGAAATTGATCTTTGATAAATTGCTTATTTTTATCCTTTAAAATATGCTGGGCTAAAATCTATTTTTTTTTGTCTCAGTTCAATTATTCCTTCTTTTTTTTTTGTTTTTTCTTTTTAGGTAGTTCAACTTTTGTTTTCTTTTTGTTTTCCTACATATATGTATATGTGTATTTTAAACTTTCCTTTTAACTGTGCAAAGTAATGTCTTTTTTATAATTTGAATGGTCAGGAGACGTTGATTGTACCTACCTAACTATGCACAATAGCCATGCGGGAGATACCTGTTATTGGAGCACTGGAGATTCTATTTTTTTGTTTCATGTTTTTTTTTGTTTGTGTTGTTCAGTGTTCTGTTGGTATCTCTGTATATTAAATAAATAAATAAATAAATAAATAAATAAATAAATAAATATTCTTCCTTTGAACACGAGTGCTTTCGTGTATAAATTTTGATAATTGTTACAAAAAAAACATAAATATCTTAAAACTGTTAATAATAGGCGATATCTCAAGTGAAAGGAATCTTCAATAAATGGAATTTTCAATAATCAAACAAACAAACTATTATGAGTATTTAGCGAAGTAAAAATCTTCTAAGATATATCTCTTCTTTCACAAATTTATACAATGATTTTATAAAATAATAGATTTTTTTATAATATGTCTTACGTATCTATTCCTACTTATTCATAATATTGAAAGTAAAATCAGAAATTCAAAGAATATCATAAATACATATCAGAACAAATAATATCGTAAATAAATGAAAATTCATGAACAAATATCACTTATGATTTATTTTAAATTAATCATCGGCGAGAAAAAACAATTTGAATATACATATGTATATTAATAAAATGTCTGCTATTTTTGACACAAAGATTAATATTGAACATATTTTGTCTTAGCGTACATTAAAATAATTAAATGTAAATAATTAACAAAAAACTACCGAAATATCAGAAGATAAAATATTAACAGAAATTAAATATTTGAGCATGTAAAACATATATCTTTTATAAAGGATATATGTTTTACATGCTCAAATAAAGGATATATGCTTCTTTATAAAGGATATATGTTTAGATATAGGGATTAAATAATTACTTGATATTATATGATGTTAGTAATATTTTCAAGAATAAACTATTAAAATAGATTTTTGAAAATATGTTGATATTTTAACATCAAAAGTAATAGGAAAAATCTAAGTATTACAACTATTTAATCGAAAACAGCTCTGCAAAAGTTTCATATTATAGGTATTATAGATATTAATGAAATATTAAAAATGCCAGCTCTAACCTTTCTAATCGACTCCATATTGATATAGACACATATCTTATCACTATCATTATTGTATGTATTCGTACACTCTCAGTTTCTTTACAACTCTTGTATATTTTCTCTTTCAATTGAGAAAAAAATATATAAGAACTAAAAAAAATAATTATAGGTATTAAAACCGAAATTCTGTGAAGAAATCGATGATTTCTAAAATAAATTCAGGTATTTTTTCTCACATTTTCTTGTTTTATCACTGCACACTTTTTAATTCAACATTTTGTTTTTTTATTCAATAAATTTATTTTTTAAATCAAGTTCATTCACATCGTCAGACATTTCAAACTAGCCGCGTCCATACATACACATCATAACACTTAATCCTACAATATATGAAGCACGAAACTTGCGTGTTTCCCTATACAGCGGCTTCATCACGAGTCGTTCTTCATTAATTGCGAATAGTTTTGCAGAGCCGTTCGACTAAGTGGGCAGGCAAAGAAGCAATGAAATATGTTTGATACCTGGCTGGAAGAATCAAAGAGTCGAGCTGTTGTGCCAGATGTCTTCTGATGATGGCCCTAGCTGGTGGCACTCCGAGGGCAGTGGCCATCGTGTCTCCAGTGAAGCTTGGCTCCAGAACGACGAGACCACCGTGAACTCCACTATCTGCAGAATTAATATATATTTATTTGGCAATAATATAAGAAGCAGAATTGTGTGATTTTTTTATCATCGGAATCATCGATACATCGGAAAATCATAATTCATGTTCCTATATAAATATTATGTTGCAGCAATACTGTAAGCTCCACTCCCCACTAATATCACAGCAAAATCGCAAGCTGTCATAGTATTTATAATATCCTAATATGACGTACTAGCTAATCGAAGCAGCGGAACAAATATAAAACGCGTGGGTTGTGGCCAACGCTATACTCCTCATTACCAAGTAACTCCATAAAATATTCAAATTTATTATTTTTCACCATTTTCATGAAATGAGTTTGTTCAATTATTTTTTATTTAAATATTTTATTATGAAAACTTGATAGTTCTTTCAACCAGTTGGTCTTCACCAGGCGAAACGGTCGTCCTGGAGAGGAATAAAATAAATGTGGAAAGAAAAAACAAGTGTTTAATTTATTTAAAAATGGAATTCTACATATTCAACGCTGTCAGTGTAAATAAAATTAAAAGTTTATGTGGTTATTATTTATTCGTTTATAAAAATTAGACTCCGGACAAATGATTTGACACAACAAAAAAAAACTTTATCTTTTTTAGCTGGTGGTAGAGGTAAAACAGCTTGTGGTATATGGTTTTACCGATACACACATATATATATATATATATATATATATATATATATATATATATATATATATATATATATATATATATATATATATATATATATATATATATATATATATATATATATATATATATATATATATATATATATATATATATATATATATATATATATATATATATATATATATATATATATATATATATATATATATATATATATATATATATATATATATATATATATATATATATATATATATATATATATATATATATATATATATATATATATATATATATATATATATATATATATGTATATATATATATATATATATATATATGTTATAATATTTTTATCTCGGTTTTCCCGTGTCAGTAGGTCTTGACTAAGACCATTTGTCTTCCGACGTTTCGCCTGAATATCACCAGGCATTTTCAAGGACTTAACGAAAAGCACGCGCGCGACACACGTCTACTCACACTGAAAGCTCACCGTCAAGTCAGTGTGAGTAGACGTGTGTCGCGCGCGTGCTTTTCGTTAAGTCCTTGAAAATGCCTGGTGATATTCAGGCGAAACGTCGGAAGACAAATGGTCTTAGTCAAGACCTACTGACACGGGAAAACCGAGATAAAAATATTATAACATATTTCACCCGTGAAAACATCAAATATAACATATATATATATATATATATATATATATATATATATATATATATATATATATATATATATATATAAATATATATATATATATATATATATATATATATATATATATATATATATATATATATATATATATATATATATATATATATATATATATATATATATATATATATATATATATATATATATATATATATATATATATATATATATATATATATATATATATATATATATATATATATATATATATATATATATATATATATATATATATATATATATATATATATATATATATATATATATATATATATATATATATATATATATATATATATATATATATATATATATATATATATATATATATATATATATATATATATATATATATATATATATATATATATATATATATAGATATGTATATCCTCGGATAGAGAGTGCACTCTTCGTGAAACGAATGGTCTGAAGGTAGTCCGATTTTGGTATCGATAATACAACATTGTCACGCTGTTAATAGTCAAATATACTTAATAAATTATTGAATTATAATTACATTACTTGTGTTAAAATATATAAACTAAATGAACTTTTGTGCCTTTATTAAATATTATATTACACTGCTTATGAGTAACTTTTCAGTTTCTTTGACCATAAATAGACAAGGCGATGATAGGAGAAGTACAGGTAGTGAACTTACCCTTAAGATTATCAGCATATTCTGCCAAGTCGATATTTCTAGCCCAGCGAACGAAACGCTGGTTGGTCCATACTAAAGGATCTGCGTCAATTGTCTCGCATTGATGTCTTCGTAATGCCAAAGCCTGAAATAATAAAAAAAACATGTTTTATACATACAAGTTGATGTGTGACAGAATAAGAAATGAGGAAACTAGGAACAAATGTAAGATACAACACAGAAACATATAAAGGGTTAGAATATATGGAGAAAAAAAACTGATGAAAAATACCTGAAAAAGTATTTATACAAAGCTGACCTGGGTCGCCTAAGAAAAGAACGGCATGACCATGTGAATATACTCAAAGGAGATATACTGAACAGACGAACATTTTTTTTCGAATCCATAATGAAAAGGGCAAAAAACAGCTTATTTGGATACTGTTAATATAAAACATGACAAAAAAAATCTATACTAGTACTGGCCCTCTACCAGAGGTCACAATTTTCAAAATTGTCATCTCATTTATGTTTTGCCTCATGTTAAATAATATGGTTGTTGCAATAAGTAGAATGCAGTACAAAAATATAATATATACCTACCTATGCCATTTTAAGTGCATTATTACGTGTTGTTATACCTATATTATACGGCTATAGTACGCGTCATTCGCTGATTTGAAAGGGGGTAAATTTTGGTCAATTTCGGGAGACCTGTCAGCCGCGCTGTAATATTTAATTTCATCGGATAGACGTTGCTAGTAAAATTTTGTACTAGGAATATTTTTTTTTTATTTATATTGACAAACTTTTTAACATCTCAATAGAGGCGAAGTTAGGGCACTATAGAAGAACCAGGGACTCAAGGCACCTACAGGGCCCACGACCCGTCATCGGCTGGTTCACTTGATCACTCTATGCGCTTACGCAACGTCCACCAATTATGCCTTATTATTGAGTTCCCCTATTAATGCAATCTTTGAAAGTTCTATATATTTGAATAATGTGTAACAATTCACCTGAAGATAAGGAATTGTACTATTGCCATCAATGAAGTAAATCAAATACACATATGAAATAAAAAATGTTCACTTTCATAAAAATATCAAACGAAACAAGCTAGTAGTTATAGCATGCTTTACCATCAGAGCTTTAACTGGTTGCGGAGTTAATTAAAAATCCAGTATGGACAGACAGATGAAATTTAATAAAAGTGTATAAAAATAATGAAATAACATAACTACGTATGAGGACCTGCTACTGTCAACGTTGCCAAGTGTTGGTAGAAAAGTGTTTGATTGCTGCTGACACGAGAGAAGAAAACTACGTTTACAAAATATGGAAAGTATATCTATTCAAATTGACAATCTCTGAATACAATTTTAAACATCATTCATTAATTAAAATTCCAAATTCTGTGCAATAAACACGTGTCATTTGAAATATAAAATCGTAAATACACTGTTTCGTGAAATCGGAAAGATTTCGAAATCTTCAAACAGATCAAATTCGTAATATGAAACAAACTTCATAAATAGTTTATACACGAATTCTTCAATTCAGTATTTCAAATAATAATTTGCAAAAATAATACTAAAGAAACCCTTTGACTATCATACAGAAAACTTTTACAACGAGATCAAAGTATTTGACCATAGACAAACATACATCCAATACATTCTGACTTTGACTATCATACAGAAAACTTTTACAACGAGATCAAAGTATTTGACCATAGACAAACATACATCCAATACATTCTGACTTACTTTCATAAAAGTACACTGCAATACCCGAGAAAACAACAATCTATAAACACACGAACAAGTATAAACCTAAATTACACAATCCCACACATGAAAACATCTTTTGGTCAAAGAAATTTTTCATTTATTGCTCTTCGACTCTAAAACAGTTTACCTTCCTATCTTATAGAAATAATATCACAAAGAATATTTAAAATTAATATTAAAAAATACATCATAAATTATGGGCGGACATAACTAACATAAATACTTAGTATTCAACAATAACTACTCAAATAATTCAAAATAAAAATTATTACCAACATTTGTAACTATGCCGTATTGTATTTGCGATGCTCCTAGAGTAACACATAAACATATTTGATTTGATTTGGGAAGCATGTGATTCATATTAACTACACCAACATAGCTAATAAACCTATAGTCTCTTCCTATGGTTCTGAAATAAAAATCGCGTCAGAGATTGGATTTATGACAGGTACTTATAGCAGACATTAGGATACTGGTTAATCTATTTTGTGTGAGCCCATATTTTTGTTGAGGTAGTGATTTTGAATGCAGAAAGTTGAGATTGTGTGCCTATTTAGTGTGGAACGGGAACAATCACCTGGTTCATAATTGCATATAACTGTCGATAAAAATTGTAAACTGCTAGCCCTAGAACAGGATTTCCTAGTTGGGCAGCAGTAATCTACTTATAGTTGTCATTATAAATATGGTGTGATAAAAGGTACATAAATAAGTAAATTAATAAATAATTAATGAAAAACTTTTTCAACAATTCTCATGTACAATACCTATTTGTCGGCCGATATTGGTTTAGTTAATTGAGAAAATAATTATAATTTTGTTTTAAAAATAATCCCTTTTATTTGCACGCACAAAAATTGTGAATGGAAAATGAACCCTAAAATATTATACTTTATTTAAGTGTGGGAAAAACAGAAATAATAAACAACCGATTATTCTCGAAAAAATTACCACTTTTTATCAAACAATTAAAAGACAAACAAACAAATGATTTCGTTAAAAATAACCCGAGATTAATTATTCACCCCAAAACAAAACGTATTTTTGTCCAAACAGAAAATGAAAAATTCCTTAAGGGGTTTACCGACAATCCATTCCGTTTAAATCTGTGACAAGATTTTTTTACGTTAGAGTCAACCCGATTGATTTGACATGTCTCAACCATCATTAAAACTCATTATGCAAACATCGGTTAGGGAAACTATTCTATATCTATCTCCTAGTCCCTCCCAGTTTCTTTACCATATCCTATTTCCTACTCCTTGAACCCCTTCACCTAATAAATGTGCTTTTTTGTTAATGGAAAGAAATATAAATATGATACAATAGTTAAGCGTAACACTCAAATAGGCTTTATCTTTTTAAATTGTTTTTAGTTTCTATGCTTTTTCTCAGTATGTATATTTTAATGTATGTTTGTAAAAGGCAATTCATGCCGTATGAGTAAATAAATAAATAAATAAAAAAATGTTAGCAAAATGTAACATAAATTGTTATATAAAATAAAATTTAAAATACTTTTGTTTCAGCACCAAATAATAAAAATAATAATAATAGGAAATTAAATATATAGCGCCGTTCAATCATTCAAGGTCATTTCAACGGCGCTGATAGTTTAGTTGTATGCTAGTCTACGAAAAAAAGTTGTTTTCAGTCCTTTAGTGAGAGTGCTCTTGCTTTGGGCACTGAGGACATCTGGAGGCAGTGCATTCCACTTGATTAGACCGCTCACACACAGTATAACAGGTATTTGACATTATATTTGACAATTGACTGATAAGCAAAACAAAAATATTATAGATGCTTATACTGTTATGAGGATTTTATACTGTAAATCAAAACCTTTTTTTTAAACTATTCAAACTTTAAGCGCCCCCCAACAACCATCTCATGTAATTAGCACCGTTATCAAATGTAATTAGCACACGCTTCGCGCATAATTATATGCTTTGTTTTGTCTTTCTTTCTATTATTGAGGAAATTAGGAAGACAACTAGAGTAGCGGATGTCATGGATCGCGTAGCAAGATTGAAGTGGCAATGGGCGGGCCATATTGCAAGACACGACCCCACAAGATGGACCCCTAAAATATTAAGATGGAGACCTTGGGAAAAAAAGAGAGGCGTCGGAAGACCTCAAAAAAGATGGTCCTATGACATAGCCATTATGGAGGGTAAAAATTGGCTGCAAGCAGCCACCGACAGAAAGGAATGGAAGGGTATGGAAGAGGCCTATATCCAGCTGTGGAGGACTTGAGGATTGTCTTTCTAGACGAAGGATTTGTCCTGCTCGGCAGTGGTTAATACGACATTAACATTTTTAAAAATATTTTTTGTATTATTAGGGTCGTATGACAAGAGTTATCTGAGAAAAAATTAAGAAAAAGGTAAGGTCGCGTACTGTGAGAATACTGCTTACGGGACCTCAATTTTTCTTATATTGTTCTTAAATAACTCCCGTAATATGACCCTTTGACTATTAATCTCTCGAAAGAGGAAGATAGTTAGTCACCACTGTCTAGAGACGCAATGCCCCATGCTTTGTCCACGTATTCCATGTTGATAAATATGCCCTTCTACAACTCATAGTGGAGAGTAAGATACGAGAAAAACGGTGTACAACAATGTAAAATACATCCCATAATTTCTATGCGTGTTCAAATCAAGGCAATTAATTATTGATTATGGAACATATGTAGGGTCACCAACCTTCGTTAGGAGCGGCACAAGAACAAGAAAAAACTCTTTAATTATACAACGTCCTTCAACATAAATATATTCATAAAAAAAAATAATTAAAAATCTTTATTCAGTATGTAGGGTCCTTAATGTCGAACACCATTGTATTAAATGGCAGAAAAATATTTGCATAAACAATTTATTGGCCTTCATAAAAAGAGATCGCCGACCACATCGTATACAATGCTTCCATCGAAAAATAAACAGGAATAAAAGTGGAATTAGCAATAATTCTGCGGCAAAATATAACAAATAATAATGGCGATAATAACCATATTTTACAAGGCGAAATGCTTAAAGATGGACACAAAAATAATATAAGTAGTTGTTGAATAACTCACAGCGGACGATAGAAATGACCTTTGCGAATATTCCGTTGCGGGAAATTATGGTAATTTCGCTGATAAATCTTAAATTTCATCTTAGAATATTGTAGAGGGTGTTGCCTTTGAATTGTTTTAATCCTCCGTAATGGTCCGTGTTGTAAATAACTATCAGAAATAACAGCAGTGTAACAAAAATGTGTATGAAATAAATTGAGTTTACATACCTATATAAAATATTTAATGTAACGGTAGTTATTAAAAAAATGTATCGAAAATCGTTTCTAAATAACATGGGTAGATTAACGAGGGTGGACGGGGATAGAGACCGTGGGAGAACTATTTCGAGTTGCTGGAGATAAAGAGATGTATGTACTCTCAAATGATATTCAACGATAAGGGGACCTTATGAGACACAAGAAGATGATTTTTAATATTTATTATGGCAGGATTTCGGTAATGTATATTTTTTCCCTATTTCATTGTTCTAAGTGAATTGATGGTGTTCGAAAGGAAAATACTTCGCAAAATATTTGGTCCTACCTGCGAAGGAGGATCTTGGAGGATCCGGTTTAACCACGAGCTAGAAATAATGTACGGCGAACCAAATGTTGTCCAATACATCAAAATACAACGTCTACGTTGGCTCGGACACGTTTGTAGAATGGAGGATAACCGGGTCCCAAAGAAAGTATTGGACACCCATCCTGAAGGAAGAAGAAGCAGAGGGAGACCCAGGATGAGATGGCTGGACGACATCGAGGGCGATATAAGAGCGATCAGACAAACAAATTGGAGGAGACTTGTTGTTGACAGGGCGGGATGGAGGCAGTTTCTTGAGGAGGCCAAGGCTCGCACCGGGCTGTAGCGCCATTGCTGAAGATGATTGTTCTAAGTACGATTTTGTCAAATGTCATATTCAACGTGTTAATGTCAAATAACAGTTTAATGGTTTTTCGTAGACTGAAGTAAACAAATCCTTTATTGTTAGGTATATATTTGAATCCGAGAATTTATTGAACATATTAAATTGATATATTAAATTGTGCTCAACGAACATATTAAAGTGTACTCAACGAGCAATGGAAAGACAAATGTTGGGCGTATCCTTGAGAGACCGAAAAAGAAGAGGAAATAAGACGCCGGTCAATGTGCTGCAATCGCCATCATCAATAGTGTAAATTATGAAGCATGACATATTTATGTAATAAAAAAACTTCCATTATATTAATTTATGTATTTCAGAAGTGTAATGAGCATAATATGTTGATATATCTGTACCTTAAGTGAACTGAGTATAGGTTTCTGTATATATGCATGTTCCATAGAAGTGAAATGAGCATAGGTTGCGATATATCTGTACCTGAGAAGTGAACTGAGTATAGGTTTTTGTATACATGCATGTTCCTTAGAAGTAAAATGAGCATAGGTTGCGATATATCTGTACCCGAGAAGTGAACTGAGTATAGGTTTCTGTATACATGCATGTTCCTTAGAAGTAAAATGAGCATAGGTTGCGATATATCTGTACCCGAGAAGTGAACTGAGTATAGGTTTCTGTATACATGCATGTACCTTAGAAGCGTAATAGCATAAACTGCTATATTATGTTTGTATTTAGAAGTGAACTAAGTATAGATTTCAGTATACGCGAACCGAGCAAAGATTGCTATTTATTAATCTTTAGTGGGAAGTAAATTGAACAGTTTTCAGAAAACACGAAAGTACCGAGGAAGCGATATGCGCTTAGGTTGCTATATTTATATTATATGTAGTTACTTATCAGTGAAATTAGTAGAGGTTGCGATTTATCTGTATACATGAAAAGTGAACAGTGTATAGATTTCTGTATACATGTATGTACATTAATAGTGAAAAGAGCATACGTTGCAATATATCTGTACCTGCCTGAAAAGTGAACTGAGCAGAGCATAGGTTGTATACAGGTATTTGTACTAGAATGTAAAATTATCATAGTTATATTGTATATGAGAAGTGGACTGAGCATTGGTTGTTATATACCCGTATTTGCGCATTGAATTTTTTGTTGTATTTTCAACCATTTTACATACTGAATATTATACAGAAACATAACACATCTTTTGACCTCTGTGTTAAATAAATAGTTTTCATTCAAAGCACAACCATCTAAATTGATAGGACAAAGCAATTCGAGAATATTGAAGAGTCGAAAAATTCCGATATAGTTACTAGACAAAGAGTAGAAAAACATGATATTGAATTCACGTAGAGTTGTAAATATTCAATTACTTATACGCCTTGGATCGGTGCCAGGAAAAATCTAACCAGTTTATTGCGTTAACTATTGTGCTAAGGACTATTTAGGAAAGTTATATCAGTTTGAAAAATAAAACCTCTTTTATGCATCTGAGGCAAAACTTTTCAACGAGTTATTTGTACAATGGTATATATGCATGAACAATCTATATGAAATCTTCAAATTTATTTTATAATATTTCATACTTTTGGATATCGAAAAATCACACATTATATTTTTACACCCTTTCTTTAACTTCACTTGTAGTTCTGTCCGTATTGGATTTTTGTAATTGATTTTTAACTAACTTCACGACCAGTAAGAGCTCTGAAATTTTCAGAATTTGTGTATTACCGATGGCAATGTTGCTGTTAAAAAACTGTTGCTAGCTTAATTCATGTGATATTATGATAAAATTAAACAATTTTGTATTTCATACAAAGTAAACAAAGCTATTCGTTTCCGGGGTTATAAAAAAATGTTTTTTATTTGGATAAATGCAACAATAATATTTAACTGTTATTACATGTTTTTAATATAAAAACAGTAAAAATCATAATACATTTCTAAATATATATAAAATAAATTTAAATTTTGAATCATTATTTAAAAATTATAATAAAATATATTTTTTATTTGTAAGGCTTCTAGCCGTATAAACAAATAAATAAATAAATACTTTTTTATCTCATTTCAACGTAAAGAAAATTTTTGTTATATATATTATTTTATTTGTTTTTTGCTTTTCGTGTTTTTGATGTTCTCAATATTATGAACATTTCTTCGAAGTAGAAATGTTCCTTCTTTTGAACAGATTTATACTTCCCGATCATAAACAGGTTTATGTAGGCAGGCAAAACGATAGTGAAAACAGTCACCATTCTCAGTAATAAAGTTAATGAAAAGAGAGATAGTATAAAAAGGAACATAATTATGGACTGCTATATATATCGGGTATGACATTTTCCCCGTTTAGTAAATAATAGGTACTTGGTGCACATCTAAAAAATGAATTGGCAATTCGCAGTACATGTGGTGAGAAAGAACTCTGACAGATGGACACCCTAAGTCCTCAAATAGCTACCTTAAAAATATTTACAGACATAAATCGCCGAGTGTGGATTCGGAGAGCACAAGACCTCTGTCTTGTCAAGACATCCAGCAGTGGAGAGATGGCTGAGGAGAATAAGAAGAATTGCATCCAAATGAAATCAGAAACTTCTTATTTTTTATGTGAAATAATGGTTTGAAATGGTGTGATTTTGAGTCAAGTTAAAACATACTATGTAATTATATTCACAGGATGATGAAGATAATATTATCCTCTATGAACCGAGGTCAAACGTCAACATTGCTACCGATGCCGAAGTGTTGAGTGGAAATGGATAGATAATATAATATTTTGGGTTCACTCACCTGCCGATCATATTTCATCAGTCTCAACAGATGGATCCCGTGAACGATGGAGGCCTGATGGAACTTTCTTGTGACTCCAAGGTATTTCTCCAGCTCTTTCTTGCTCAAGTTGTCCAGCATCCGAGCGTCTACCAGATTGGCGGCGAAACTTTCAGCATACTGGAAGATAAAACAAAACAAATATTACGTTAGATTTAGAAATAATTTATCTAAAGTCATTTACAGTCCACGAGCGTCACTTCTAAGTCGAGAAAAAAATATTGAAAAACCAGATTCCGTTTGGAAATCTTTTTTCTTGAATTTTAAATGAAATTGTGGTATTTAAATAAATATTTTTGCAATTTGCTCTCAGTGTATCGAGGATTGATTTTGCACCGCGGTGTCAAGATTGCTAATAAAACCAATGGTGTTAATAAAACCAATTCACAATATTTAATTAAAAAGTTCTAACAAAAGAATGGTAAGAAGCAACAAAAGACGAAAAAAATAGAAGAAGCATCCACAAAATAAATTCAAACCATTTAAATATCAGTATTGTAAAGTATAATAATACTCGAAGAAAACTAGATACTAGAGGGACAAAGAGTTGAACAGATGATCTGGCTACATAACATCTTGGAATAGATTCGGATTAGGTGAGTTTATGATCTGTTTCGGGCACCACAGGATTAGGCAGCAAGTCTTCATCACATTGACAGTCAAGGTCGGGGAAATCTGACACGGCAGAATGATTCAAAGGGCCAAAAGAGGATAGAAAAGTTGCATAGAGTATCAGGAATAATAGAAACGATCCTTTACGAACGTTTTGCGTACTTTCGTCCATAAAATATTATGATTTACAACGATTATAAACTGTAGGCAAATTATGTACAAGGAACAAAATTTGAATATAAAACGAAACAGCATTAAAATGAACATAAAAAAATATATTTCCAACAATAAATAATACGATGTCCACATAAAACTGATTTCGTTAAACCTTCAATTATATTATTTTCATACTGCGAAAACTTCTGGGCGAAGAGAAAGGGTCGAGTTGAGAGGAAATCGAGTTTAAATTCAACAAGCGGAAATATTATTAGGTAACCCATACAAATCAGATCTCTCTGCCCCTTTTCTGGGGCCAAGGTCCACAATAAAATATTCAAATCCCCTTTAAAAAAGCCGCCCCCGATGACAGTTCTCGACCAAAACATTCTGTTTAAATACTGAACAACATTTGGTCGGCGCCCAATAAATTATGCGAGGAAATAAATTTGTCCCAACTTTTTAGTATTATTTTTAGAGGCGAGAGTCAACTTTAATTTTGTGAGTTGGGAAAGACGGATGGAAGAAGGAAACAGAATGTCATTTATGCTAATTATTCAGGATCTCGATAAAATTTCAAAGTAAAAGATAAATCATTTATCTTAGAATTAAATAGAAAAACAAAAGATTCTCTAAAACTGCTAACCATCCACAGATTGATCATGCATATTCACATGGAAACTCATAGATTGACACGCATCATCATATTTTGGTTATTCCACTATGATTTACTCTCATTTGCTTATAACAATAAAATATCTAGGGTTTGTGTTGGGTTTGAACAGTTTAAAAGAGAATGCTTTTTAATAAACTTGGATCGAGCCAGGGCAACTTGACAACTGTCTACAATAAACGTTTGAAAAATATTGAATTTGGGACACATATGTAATGAGAGAAGAAAAATACCATTTGCTTCACTTGATATTGAAAGGCAAGAAAGAGGGTAACCAAGCTGCTGGATGGAGACAGATGTTCTGGTTACGCAACATTCGGGAGTGGACAGGCTTCAGAATTGTGCAGCAGATATTCCGATTGGCGTAGGAATTTTCTAGGGTCTTGCCAACGTCAAAGGTAGCTGACAGGGCACCGGAAGAAAAAGAAAGAAAAACTAATTCATACCATCACGGAATATCCCACAACGTGGGGTAACCAGCACCAGATGTGCGGGTATGCGTAACCTTATAAAATAAATTACGACACATGCGTGTATGCGCACACACTAGTCTCGTCTCGTCTCATCATAAAAGGCATAATTCAGAATGGTTGGTGAACTTCATTGTTGAACTTCATGAGATGTTATGGTTGCCTGTTGTATTTTCGATAACCCGGCTCTTACGGGACACCCGAAAACGATGATAATAGGAAAGAGTGGAAGCACTATTCTATGCCGGTGCCCTACAACTTGTAGAAAAATTAATTCAATAGACAAACCTGCGAAAGTCCCAAATCTGGCAGCCACTCTGCGGCCACCCAGTCATGTCCTAGTTGAGCAATGGCAGGATGACGAACCATGTCAGGGTTGCGATGTTCCTCAATGGCGAGTCTGAGTTTCTTGCGATGCATCGGGTGTACTATGCCTAATTCTGATTCCAGTTCGGCATCAGTCAATTCTAGCAAGACCTGAAAAAAAACATTATTCAATGAATCTGCGAAGGAAGTATTTATCTAGTCTTGCTGCTTTTCGTCGCCTAGGTGCCGAACATAAAAGAAAAGGACTTCTGTATTGTGTGTTCCTTGTTGTTTTTCTATTTATTTCTCTTTGTTTATTTTCTGTGCTAGATACATTGTTTTGGGTTTAATTTTTTGTCTTGTCTATATTAGATGTAAACGAGTGGGTTGTGGCCCACGCTAAACTCCTCACTAACAAATCACTCCATAAAGTATACAAATTTTGTATGGAAAATATTCAGAATTTTCATGAAACGAGTTTGTTTAATTATTTTTATATTTAAATATTTTATTATTAAAACTTGATAATTCTTCAATGCCATTTTATGAATGTGATGAGCCTTTTTTCCCAATTTAAAAATAAAATTTTCAAATATAAAGGATTCCTGAGCTTGGGGCACATTGAAATATTTGATAGTTAAAAAAATTGAGAAGCACTATTCAGGTATCCTCCAAAATCTAATGGGGTCTAAGCGATATACATTTTTGCAAAATTTGAAAAGAATCGAATAAGTACTTTTGTCTATAATCGATAAAGTCACACACAGATACATTGTGATGAAACTTACAGAATACAATCTCAGCATGATACTAGTTGATAATCTGCAATAAAAAAAAGCTTTAAAAATTGCGAAATCATAACTCCCTACTATATCCCCTTGGGTTAGTGAGGAGTAAAAATATATTCAATTTAGTTCTACGGAGTTGATAAAATTTGAATGTTTCGCTATTCTACGAATTTACAAAGACTTTGGTAATAAAATAAATTAAAAACTGTCCAAATTTTTTTGGGTGGTATGTCTTAAAACAACTATAATATTTAGAGTGGCCGCAGTTAGTTCATAGTATACAGCAGCTCTAACTCTTATTTTGTCACGGATACTGCATAATTTATTTATACAATCACATGTACTATGTAACCAGATCTGGCGAAGGGTGGTTTTCACATCTGATAACACTAAAAAATTTGATCAATGCAGAAATGATGATGATGTGCCTTTTTAGCAATTTCAAAATATCAAACTTTAAGCTTTGGGTAACTTTGAAATTTTTGACATTTAAAAAAAAAATGAGAATCACTGATCAGATATCCTTAAAAATGCAATGGGGTCTAAGCGAGTATTAGATATACAAATTTGAAAATAATCGAATAAGTAGAATAAACAAGCCTTCCATAGTACCTACATATCACATAGTATATTATAGTACACAAAACACATGTACATTGTGATGAATCTTTAAGAATACAATCTCAGCATGATACTAGTAGATAATCTGAATAAAAAAAATAACCCCACACTTTATCTCCGTGGGGGTAGTGAGGAGTAAAAAGGAATTATTAACCGAAACGGACAGTATATAAATAAATGTTGTAGCAAAGAAAGTTAAAAACTGGTTTTCGTTCAAACGAAGGATATTATTATTTACAGCAAAATGTAGGTTTATAGGTAAGCAGATGGTGTTAGAATGTGGTCATAAATATATATACATATCCTCTACGTATTGCATCTTGAGGGTTAAATTATGGTGTATACATTGTCCAATCTTGCTGGTGTTCCATATATTATGTACATAGGATTCACCAGATATTTATGGTCTATTATTTTATCACCCATCTACCACTTTCCTCCTTTCTTCCATTTCTCCTTCTTCAAAATGCATTCAGTTTCCCCGATCCAATACCAAATGTAATCCACATACAAATATACCATTTGAACTGACGTGAAATATATTCAACACATGTCTGCATTGTGCTGAGACAACACCATAATCAGATCTATAAAATTTGTTTTTTTTTTTGCAAATCGGGCAACTCTAAAAATGAAGGATGATATTTTGTGTCATAGTTGTGTTCCTAAAACACCCAAAGCCATATTTTTTTATAGCCGTTTGCCGATGTATAGGTACATTACCTCAAAAGAATTACTACATCGACGTGGAAATTGTAATGATTTGAAAAATCGATTGGGAAGAATTCACGCATCCAGATACTAAACATATTATGATGGCTAAAGCGCACTTTACAAGAACGAGGTTTTCAACGCGGTCCGATTATCAACGCTTACAACATCATCCAAAAAACAGGTTACTTAAAACATCGCTTTACACAAGTATTATTTTCTCCTTTGTTGCAATTACGAAAAAAATAATAATGCCATTTATGTGAAAAATAGCAACATTGTAGTTTTTGCTTGTTCCGCTTTTCGTTCAACAGTGTTTTATCTTTTTTTCGGTTTCTTCGTTTGACTTTGTATTTTGACTACCCGTTATTTGACGCGAATTGGACACAATTTGATTTGTTTTGGATCTTCACTTACTTTTTTGTTTTAAAACATTGCTCTCTGGTCGAGAGATGCCTAATAAACAAAATATACCGCGAACGTCAATGTCAACACTATCCGTAGGTATTATATACTCTTTGGTCAACACTACACACACGGCAGGCATGTTGACTCGTTGGTAATGAATAATTTTACAGATTTCTGTTTTACGAAAAACGATACAAAACGCGTCGAAAAGTAGAACACGTTCTATTTTTTCCCCACCGTTGAAAACCTGAACCCCTCTGAAAAATTAGTCCGTGTAAAGTGCGCTTAAGGCTCTAAGGTGGATCCTATACTTCAAATTAAACCTATAAGTTTTCGAATATTTAAATTTGATTTTTTTTTCTTTTTTAACAAAAGAATAAATATATTATTCTGCCAAGTTCATATACATTTTTATACATTCCCTAAATGAGGCATAATATGCTTGTTCTATGGGTGAACGAATCGGTCATGGCAGGATTCGAACTCGCGACCACTAGCTGGATTACTAACCTAGTGCGTTAACCGCTCTGCCACCACCCAATGAAGTATTCTACAAGTATTTAATATAAACGAGTTGTGTATTTTTATTCATATTTTGGTGTGATAAATGTATTAATTACGGCTAATCGATTTTGGAATATTGGCAGAAGCTGATATGAAAGTTGGTTAAAAGACATTGCTGTGTCGAAATACAATGACCTTTGTACACCTATTTGCATTTTTTGACAAATGTATACCTCAATAAAGACGAAGTTGGAATATTATAGTAGAACTGGGAAACGAAGACACCTACCAAGGTACATACATGTAAATGATGTAAAAAATCCTAATATTAGTTACGAGAGTTTGATAACTAACGGCCATAGAAGATATTAATAGGAAATAAAAATATTCCGACAAACGGGAGATGGGTGGAGTGTTTCCTAAAGGGGGTTTCACAAAGACTAGAAGCAGTTTTCGAAGGAAGCGATGTATCATGTTGGAAGATGAAATTCCCATGT
Organism: Molanna angustata; assembly: GCA_963576475.1. Classification (NCBI taxonomy): domain Eukaryota; kingdom Metazoa; phylum Arthropoda; class Insecta; order Trichoptera; family Molannidae; genus Molanna; species Molanna angustata. The sequence goes on from OY754975.1 coordinate 9,519,645, forward strand.
CAAGGAATGCCAATAGCCAGGAAGAGAGAGGAATCTCTTTGTCCGCCATAGACTCAACTATTTAGCCTGACATTCGATCGAGATTTGCAACGCTCTATTTGGTTCACAAGAGATTTTTTTCTATCGTAAATATACACCAACTCGCTTTGTCCTCGCGAAGTTTATGTCGTATCGGAGACCCGAAAGAAAAAAGGTAAAATATTTAAAAATATAATGTCCGCATAATTTTGAGTTATGTAACTTACGGACCTCAAAGTCGAACGGAAAAAGTCATAAAAAAAAACAAACGTCATTTTCGTTTTGAAGATTTTTAAGAATTTTTTGTTATGGCTAATTGAAAATTAAACATTTATGTATTTTTATTGCAGTAGCAATATTTTGTGAGAATCCTATTCTCTTGCGCCGAATTTAGTTGTCTAGAAAAGAATCTTAATTAATTTTTTTTTAAAAAATATTATATAAATGTAAAGATACGACAACTATGACAACTAGGCACCTCCAGTCTACTATGAAGGTCCGCAAGATCGCATATCTAGGCCTTATAATGAGGGAAAATTACCACATGCTCCAATTAATACCGGAGGGCAAGATAGACGGTCGCCGAGATACTGGAAGGAGACAGATGTCCTGGCTGTATAATATCAGGGAATTGACGGGCTTCAGAACTGTGGAGCAGATATTCCTGGCAGCACAGGATAGAGAGGGATTCGCCAGAGTGGGTTCCTGACAGGGCACCAGAAGAAGAAAGATACGATTCAATATATTTATCTTTTCCTCCTTATTTTTCATATCACATGGTGGTGGGGTCAGCTCTCCTTACTGCGCTCCTGCACTTCATCCTATTCTAAATCTCGTCATCGAGAGATTACATGCATATCCATGCAATAGAACAGTATTTTTTTAAACGCATTTGATAAAAAATATTATCAAAAGATCACGAAAATATCATAATTGTTGAAAGCATATAATTTTACCAGCAAAATAATGAGTGAAGTTCGACGTACATAGATTATAATGCAAACAAAATTAATAATTAAAATTAATACAAAAGAATATCAATAACCGCTTATTATAGGAAACCTTGACGGTATTAAATTATCTTTTTTCTTTTTTTTCCTTTTAGTTGAATATTATGTTTTGAATCATTGTAAACTTGAAATATTGCTCTTACCTACATACCAACCTACGATCATATTTTATGATTTTTTGCAAACTTATTGTATTATTTTATATGAATCACAACGACAAAATGTAATAAGCCTTAATACTTGATGTTACTATTGTATTGTACTATGTCTTAACGCTGTTTTTTGTCTTAATTTAACCTAAATAAATAAATAAAAATTAGTGTTCACAAATGAAAGGGTAGATATTTTATAAAAAAAATTAGGTATCTCATCTGTTGGATAATATTTGTATATTTCAATTTGATGTTATTGGATTCACGAAATTTATATACGGTTTTAGAGTCGATCATTATTTAGTGTCTGTCAAATTTTAAATCGCCGGCTCGGACAAAACGAAATTTATTATGTTTGTTTAATCCGTGGATTACGACAAAATATTCGCGAAATCGTACAGTAATATAATATACATGTGAATAATAATCACATGAAACATACGAGTAAATAAAATTATATATATATTATTCCAGAGAAGTTATAATTATTATGCATAGTTATTTGTAGTATAAAACGAAATGAAACATTAAAGCGTGCGGCGATTAGTACGCCACCTGGCGAAAAAGACTATAAACAATACTTAACTCAAGATTAAGACACGCGATCCGCCAGAAACGTTGAGTTAAATATTTGTCGTTTAGTGACGTATTTAAGGGAAGATTAGGTACTGAAATACGCAATATTTTTGTTAAACTTGAGTTAAACTCCTAAGGGCCGACTGAAATACTGGGCCTATGTCAATCCCGAACTGCGCCAGAACTATATGGTCATTTTTGGCTTGATTACTTGCAGTTAAAATTTTGTCAAGTATTTTTATAGATTCCATTATAATAGAACATTGTGTTAAAATAAAGAAATATTTACTCGTTTGTTATAATAAGTATAGATATATAAAATACATTTGATATTGGTTAAAGCTGCGTCATGATTTATGACCCAACATTGAAACACAAAGAGATGAAAAATAAAACCGTTATGTTGGTACCTGTGTCAAGATTAATGAAAGTAAGTCGAAAAAGTAGCCCAGTCAAAATAATTCACATTTCACCTTCTAAAAACTGAGATGATACAAATCCATAATGTTAATTTTTAATTTTTAAAAACAATCGGTTTCATTAGATAATTCGTTGATAGTTCGAGTGAGTCATTAGCGATTTATAATTTGTTCAAGGAATCATTGCGTTGATTTAAAAATTAAGTATTTTTTAGTATCATAGGAATAACTCGAACTTATAAAATCAAGTTCTTCTTCTATTTCTTTTTCAGTCTATTTCCGTCCACTCCTGAACGAAGACCTATCCCATTTGACTCCACGTCGTCCTGTGACATATCGTTGTATATCATCTTATGGCGCGCGCTAGTGTCTGAGTCCTGACGCTTCAGCACTATATAAAGCCGGCTCAGACAGGTAGCGGCCATTCGATCTACCCAGTACCAGCCACCGCGGTCGCGCTGTCCTTGCGACCTCATAGTTTTAAATCCGCGTAATCTTCGTATAATATTCTAATTTAAAATATAAGTATTTGATAAGTCAAACTGTTGTAATGTATTAGAGACCATAATTCAATAAATCCATGTAAGTAATCGCATCATTATTTTTTGATTTCTGTCATAACAATTACCTGTGTTTTACTATAATATTTAATATCTATATATACGTAGTACTGTGTTAGGTAAGTACCTACACAGTTATTACAATACCTTCGCTTGGGGATAGGCAAACAGGTTGAAATATCTAAAGCCTATATAGACCGGCATAGCCTATCCTGGGTGACCGCTGACAGGTTCATCTAACCTGATCGGCAGCACAACCCAGTCCTCGGTAACCAAGATCAGGTAACTTGGTAACCCGAGGGCCCAAAGCTAAACTGGTGAACGAGAGTTCACCAAAACAGGTAAACAGGAGGTAAAATCTCTTTACCTTATCTGCGGACACTTCACACCTCTCTTTGTCATACGAGGTCTCCAAGTCAGCTCACTCTTTGTCCACTTATCGTCCGAGCTTCTGTCTACGTTTACCATCCAAGTTATAAAGTTTAATTGATAATAAAAAATTATAAATATTTCTTTGAGATCTATGACTCGATAATTTACGTCATTTTTTCCAGATAAAAAATATAAATTATCAATTGTAGAATGTTGATACGCATCTAATGGGTCGATAGTCTCCAATGAAAGAGTTCTTAATATAAAGGAGATAAAGGAGGAGTTGCTGACCACTTTCAAAAGACGCAAAGCAGCATAATTTGGCCACATATTCCGTGGTGAAAGATATGTCCTTCTACAACTAATAGTGGAGGGAAATGCTTAATAATCTCCGGAATGGTTCGGGATTCCGGATGCGGCGTCACTAATGAGATCGGGATGAGTTTTGTGTGATGGTCGCCAACCTCCGTTAGAAGCGACAAACGAAGAAGGAAATGACTTAAATCTATATTTTTTCATTAACAAATAAAACTGTGGCGATTTCGAAAAATTGAAATTAGAAATTACATGAGTAGGTACGTTATTTATAACAACATGTTTATTTGTTTATATATTTTTTACGTTTAATATATTTATATTTTTAGGTGCAGACCATTACTTTATTATATGTATTTTAGTAAAAGTTGATATTTCCATTGTTTAAATTAGCCTTAATTGGTTTGAAAAATAACGTACACAACAAATAAAATCGAACAAATAATCTGATTCAAAATCCAGAAATAATTTGAATAAGTAATATTTATTATAATTTACCGTATACCTACCATAAAAGTTTGAAACAATCGTACTTTTTAAGTAGCAGAAGTTTCCTTTTAAAGCTTTTATTTGAAAGATAAAATAAAAACTCACTTGTGCTCAGAACCCAATCGATAGATATAAAAGGGATCATTTTATTCAAATAAACACACATAATAATTTACAAGGACGTTTTTTGTTCTGTTTTGTATTCTGATAAATTCTTTATACGTGTATAACCGAGCATGCAAGACAGCTTACTTATAAAAACATATCTATAAGGTGCTTTTGAAAGCACCACCTGTGGCCATATAAACGAAGGTAACAGAAATCTTTGCATATTCAAGCGAACATATTTTTCCAAGACAGTAATTTTAACAGATTTATTAAAAGGACTGAAGAAATATTGAATATTTAAAACAGAATATTAAAATGATGGCTGAAAGAACAGGAATAAAAACTTACATTGTCCCTTTTAAAATTATTTAGATATATGTAATTGAAAAATAGGAAAAGCATCAGTACAATTTATGAAATGGCTGATATTTTCCTATATCACCATCATCATCAATGGCACCACAGTCTGTTACGAGCAATGGCCTCCTCCAGTATTCCTCGTCATCTCCCTCTATCTTGGCATGTGTTCCTCCAGTCCTGTACGCGTATTTCATATTCCGTGATCAAAAGGAGGCAGGGACTGCCTCGAATTACGCACCGAATTGTTGCGCTAATTTACATACAAACTCGTGCGTGTTCAATTCAAGGAACGCGTCATCCAATTGGACACGGGTTTGCAGCGTAAATTGTCTTTCCAAATACGTGTTTAAGGTGAGGCAAATATGTAAAGAAAGCAGCCAAACTGACTCTATTATACTAGATGAAGACTAGATCCAATATTTAAACTTCCAATTAATCGAGAAGAGAGCTACAGAGCTATTTAGATTTCAGATCAAACTGGTTTGTCCAAGGCTAAATTGGTTAATCCTACGCGTGTCATGATGTTACCAAAATTTTGATAATTTTATTTTTTAAGTTAGGATAGTATGTAAATTATGTAGTTATTATTGCGTCTGGCGTGAGCAAGTTGCATTATATATAAAAAATGTTGGATATAATAGGTTGCTTAGGATAACATGCAGTTATTTTTTTTAATATATGATGCGACTCGCTGTCGCGATTTATTGTAAGTTAAAATAATGGGTCTAGTCTTCACCTAGTATAATAGAGTCAATTTGGATGCTTATATTACATATTTGCCTAGCCTTAAACACGTGTTTGGATGGACAATTAATGCTCCAAACCTGTGCATAATTGGACGACGAGTTCCTTGAATTGAACATGAGTTTGTAAGCGAATAAGCGCAACCTTGCCTCCTATTGAACACGGAAAAGGAAATACGCGTCCCTTACACCAATAGCCCGTACGCTATTGATATTTTCTAGTAACCAGTACCTATGTCGGTATCTGATTTTTGCTAACGATAATATACAGTGAAAAAAGTAAAAATTAATAAATGTTATTTTTTTAGAATAATGAATATGTCCTCAAATATACAAAATCGATCGAGACAGGATTGTGACCCGGGTCCATTTGTAATCTAGACAAGTACATATTCAATCTGCCAAAGACTCATTTACAGTATAATTCACTCTCGCAATTTGTAATCTAGACAAGTACATATTCAATCTGCCACAGACTCATTTACAGTATAATTCACTCTCGCAATTTGTAATCTAGACAAGTACATATTCAATTTGCCACAGACTCATTTACAGTATAATTCACTCTCGCAATTTGTTATCTAGACAAGTACATATTAAATCTGCCACAGACTCATTTACAGTTTAATTCACTCTCGCAATTTGTAATCTAGGCAAGTACAAATTCAATCTGCCACAGACTCATTTACAGTATAATTCACTCTCGCAATTTGTTATCTAGACAAGTACATATTCAATCTGCCACAGACTCATTTACAGTATAATTCACTCTCGCAATTTGTAATCTAGGCAAGTTCATATTCAATCTGCCACAGACTCATTTACAGTATAATTCACTATCGCAATTTGTAATGCATTTTAACTAACCTACGATAATAAACGAAATTATATTATAATGCGTAAAAACAATTTCGAAAGATGGGAATGTTTCGAACAAATTCAATATTATATTCATATTGAATGTGAATAAGCTTTTGTTATTATATTTAAAAGTAAAATTTATTTAACTAAAGTTAGGTGGCCAATGATCTTAGTAAGCAATTTATTTCATTTTGGTTCAAGTTACAAATCATTATATTCTAATTAATCACATCCATTTTAGATTTATTCAAGGAATGATAAAGATATCAGGTCTTTACCAAAAAGACTGGGAATATAGAGTGACAGAAAAAACAATTTGATTTAAATTCTGTGTCGATGTTGGGTAAAGAACATGATTTGTTTTATTTTGAACGAATATTGTTCTTTTTGAAAGTTGAAATGAGATCTAGAAAATTCAATTTGTCGTTACTGCACATTATTTACGAGTGTGTAGGATAAATGAATTGAACTATTTTGATCAATTTCTTGTCAGTTGATAATTGAATCCAGAACACTAGAACATAAATTATTAATTTATTTTATTGATATAAGGAACCAGCAGTTTGTAATAGTATGACGAAAGGTATATTAAATTATAAATTATGTTTAAAACTTTTTTAAGGCTCTTTTTAGTAGATATAATTAATAAGGTAAAATATTAAGTGCTGGAGGGAGAAAAAAAATGTTTCAAAGAAAAAGAGAAACAAAAAAATAGTGAAAAATTCATTCATTTAAAACCACGGGGCAAATATCGAATCACGGTAGTGTAAATAAGATTTTTTTTCCTAATCTTATTCGTATCTTTTTTTCAAGTAAGTATATACTAAAAAAATATGGTTAAAGTTATAGCAAACTTTCAAAACTTTATTTATTTTTTGGATAAAAAAATAGTAAGATTTTTCAACATAAAAAATGCATTTATGGCTTTACTTTAGTATAAAAGAGAAACTTATTAAACTCGATAAAGTAATTCAACCGCAAAGAAAGAAAGTTCTTTTTCACAAGCAATGCTTTCATTGAAGTTAATATTTAACTTATCAAATATCATATTTTTTAGAAACTCCAAGAAGTAAAATACAGTTAATTAATTGTTGTAGCAGTGGCTTATTAATTCATTTGATTTAATGGAAGGTATGTTTTGTATAATGTTCACGATAAAAAATATATAACAATTAACGTCATTCAATAAAGGTAACCATGAACTTTTAATAAATAATAACCTTACAATCTGTTTTATTAAATAATAAACAACTATTTTAAAGAAGATATACAATAAAGATTCTGGGGCTGGTGGTAAGGTTACATATTTTCTTCTATTACCTACTAGATTTGTTGAAACTTTTTTTAAAGGTTTTAATGATTGACGAAGTTTTTATTTTGTAGAATTCCATTATATATAAGTTTTATCTATATTTAAAAGTAAACCACTTTTTTATTCTACATGGATTTTATTATGTGCGAAAGGCCTATCGCCCATACTAAAATCTATGTAGAATCAAAAAGTGGTTTACTTTTTGAAAGGGTTGATATTTGATATATGTAGGTATCAAGAAAATTACAAATGTTATTTAAAATCCCTTATAGAGTTGTGAAATGCACATTGAATTCATGATTTGTAAATGAAACATATCGACGATTTATTCACAAATGAAATACTTAGAGAGAGTGAATAAATTATGTAATATAGTTTGAAATAGGAGGAAATGTTGATATACAAATTGTATAAATCCAGGCGTAATACATTAATAAATTAATAAAATAGCGTAATAGGAAAAAATGCATTAAAATCGTGTTTATTTTAAATTAATGATAAAATTGAATATATATAAATATTAATTAATTTTCATAATTTCATATTTAGAGATCTGCAGCCATAATGACCTATACACTCCGCGAACAAGTCAATAAAGTATCTGCGTATCTTGATGTCTAAAAAGTATGGTCTGGAAAAATAAACATATTATATTAAGACATGCGTGCGACTGATCAAGACGTATGCTGTGGAAACGCGAGCATCGAGGGAGATCGCGATCCACTTCCACGCCGGCGACGCTATAGAGCTCATTGGCCCTGTTCACCACCGGACGCAGCCGCAACATCGGACAAACACAAAATATCCACCATCCATCGGGTTCAACCACTGCCCCCGAGAATCCAACCACACACGTCAGGGCCTCCGATTGGTCTCGAAATCGGCCGCTAAGTACACTCCGTTTCAAGTCGGAGGGGCTTGTACCCCGACCCCTCGGTCCTCGTGTTGGCGTCCGAAGGTTCCGCGGGCTAACACCGGGGGCATCCGACGCAATCATCACCTGTCAGATTTGACGTCTCGTTGTCAACACAGGATGTCTGACCCGACGTCTGCGCCGGCGGTGTGCCCGAACCACACAACAACATTCGCCACAGTTGACGAGTAACTGCCGAGCGAGACTAGAGGCGTCCGTCCTGCTCTTCTCTAAGTATAGAATGACGAGGGCACAACAGCGTCGGCCGCCCACCCCCGCCTTTACTGCCTGGGCCCTTAGAGCCGCAACCTAGGCTTATATCCCGACGCATCGGTCCTCGTGTTGGCGTCCGAAGGTTCCGCGGGCTAACACCGGGGGCATCCGACGCAATCATCACCTGTCAGATATGACGTCTATTTGTCAACACAGGATGTCTGACCCGACGTCTGCGCCGGCGGTGTGCCCGAACCACACAACAACATTCGCCACAGTTGACGAGTCACTGCCGAGCGAGACTAAAGGCGTTCGTCCTGCTCTTCTCTAAGTACAGAATTGACGAGGGCGCAACAGCGTCGGCCGCCCACCCCCGCCTTTACTGCCTAGGCCCTTAGAGCCGCAACCTAGGCCCAAACGCGAAACGCGAGCAGACACTGTACTAATCAAAGGGCTCCTAAGTAAAGGTATAAAGGTTCAAAGATCAATCACTAGAAAAACTCTCCGAGATCGTGTTCGCAATGTTGATATAAGAAAAAAAAAATCATGTGGAATAGAGGAAATCGTTCGGTGGATTAGACCCAGAAAAAGACATTGTAGAGACTACGTAGCCAGAATGGAAAGTGATAGACTTGCGTATATAGCAGCAAATGAAATCCCTTCTGGTCGCCATCTACCCGGAAAACCACACAAGAGATGGAAGGATAGTTGGGCTTAGTCATCTCAGGAGGCAAAGTTTTTGAATTATAGACCAGCAGATCTACTCAACGAAGAAGAAGACTATATTTAATACCCAAGCCGAAATAAAAACAGTTAAAAATACTACATTTATTATACTGAAAATATAATAAATTTAAAGTGTGTTATATATACACAAAGATTTTACAATCAGAATTTATAAATATCAAATATTATTATGAATTTTTACACTAAAGCAAGATGTACATAAACGGTTAAAAACGAAAGTGGCCATAGCTATAACATTTCAACCTTAAATCAAATGGAGTTGTGATGGAAAATTTAGAGAAACAGTTGTATCACAAACATGAATGTATCGTTTTAATATCGTAGAACTGGGAGTACACCATAATATTCATGTTATAAATCAAGTGTACAAGAAATGATATCTTCTAGCACAATGGGTGTACTGTACATATGTAGTAGCAATTCAAAAATATTACGAGTTATATACAGAAGCATGCTACATAATATGTCCTATTCTTTCTTCTTCTCTCTAAACCACTGTCCTTGTGTTCTTATTTCAAATCATATCCACTTAATTGGGATATAGTAAATTCTCATTATTGGTAACCCCTCTGGTTACCACCTATATTTATTAGTAACCCCTCTGGTTACTAAGCACGCCAGATTAGTAACCCATCTGGTTACTAATTAGCTAAAATCTCAATAGATACGAAACGGGATACTTGGTAAACGTTGCGCAAGCGTTTAAAGTGATCACGTAAACCAGCTGATGACAGGTCGTAAACCCTATAGGTGACTTATTTCCCGATTCTTCCATAAGATGTATATTCCCGTTACGTATGTATTGAGATATCCAATTTGTCAAATAATATATGCAATTAGCGAAAATCAGTGTTGATATTAATAAATATACGATCATCATTTAAGAAAAATTTCACTCCATTTGGCCATGAATGTTTTTCTCAAAGATGTGTAGTAATTTTTCATTGGATCCAATAATACAGCAAGTCTCAGTAAAGTTGACGAACACCTGCACTAGACATTGGAATATAATTTTATTGCATTGAATAGAAGTCGTAAAGGGGAGATCAACGTCCGTGTCGCACGAATATAATATAATTCTTAACGATAAAGAAAATTATTATAAGTAATAATATATTTAGTCGAAGCGTGACAACGTTTTTTATTGCTCTTCTGGCAATAATTTGTGATACTTAGGGGGAATTAGCTCGATATTCATCCCCCGATCGCGAAAACTGATGAGTCTTTCAAAATCACAGATAATAAAAATACGAGCATATGAATATTTTAATTGTAAATATTTTATATGTGACTCGTAAATGTTTTAAAATAAGAATTATTTATTTAAAAAAACAAATAATATCAGTGGATAAGGCTCTGATGAGGTCCTTACACTTACTATTAATCGATCCTATAGAGTCCCGAATATTTAAAAAAAAGTAATTTTCCATTGAAACAGATTTTTGAATTTCTTTATCCAAATATAGATGTGGGTTTATTTACAAAAGATAATCTCTTCAACTTCTTCCGGGCACTGTCCCAATTTGCTGCCGTTGAAGGCTGTTGGGTCGACTCTTCTCGTCTGTATGTTCTTTTCATCTAGGCTATTTCTCCGCAGGATTATGTGGCACTGTGTCATCCAGGTGTTTTTCGTCTCCCTCTTGATGGATTTCGAAGGAGATTCATCGACATGACTTTGTTTATTGTTTGTTTTGGTGATCTCAACATTATGTGCCCATACGATTTTAGTCGTCTTTCCTTTACTTTGTTATTTGTAAGTAATACACATGCTACCAAAAATGTGTTAAATTTTTATTTTATCCTTCAACTAAGCCTGCTGATCACCTGAGCATTCGCATCTCTGCCATCTCAAGCTGCTCCAAATAAAATATTATGACAACCGAACTGGTTACCTGAGTTTTAGCCAAACCTTTGTTATCAGTAAGAAAGTTTTTTTTTTTAAATGAATATTTCCTTGTTAAACAAGTACATATACATCTTCCTACGTTACCTAAAATAAGCAAATAAATGCTTGTGCTATAGGTGAACGAAATCGGTCGAGGCAGGATTCGAACTCGCGACCACTGGATTACTAACCCAGCGCGCTAACCGCTCTGCCACCGACCCATTTAATTTTATTTATGTGCTGTTTGGCTGTGTGTACAAAACATTTAGTTGTACAAAACCAAATGTTTTGTAGTCACTATAGTTCGGTTAATTTTAACATGATTTTTTGTTACTATTAACAAACAAAAAAAATCAGTGTGCTTGGTGAACGTGCTATAGCATTCGGAGCCATACATAATCGAGTCATTCATTATACCAAAGGGCAATCTCTTATTACTAAATTGGTTTTATAACTGAAAATAACCAAACAAGTGAAGTAGAACCTGAATAAAATTTGGTGTAGTAACTTAAAAAGTTAGATTCAATATAACAATAAATATCGCCTATAGCACAAGCATTTATGCTCAGTTAACACGATATTATCGGACTTCACGAAAATATGCATTATTCTGCATTATTTGGATAAGAATTATGGCTGAACGGAATATTTGATATATCTCAAATCAATATTATTTTGTTTATCAATATTTTTTCTTGTGCTCCACGTCGTTATTTTTCATTATTTTATTTGTAACTGTAATTATAAGCATTTTAAAAATAGTTCAAACAAATATTTCAGATTTTGAGTGTTATGATAATAAACATTACTCGAAGAAACATTAATGCAACTAGATATTTTTTTTCAAATATTTTAGATAACATATAAGTCTAGTGTTGGACGTGAGGAAATTTCGATTTTGTTTTTATTTAAGCTGTAATAGAGATTTCAAAATACCATTTTTTAAATCAAATTTCTATACATTTCTAAGCATTTTAATGGTATAAATATTGTAGAGAATACAAATATTCTACATTATTATTGTGTAAAATAGCCTTCTTAATCATTTCTATTATTTAAATTTTATTTAAGTTTTTGAAAATATTATTATAAAATATTTAATGAACCTCTGTTTCATCTAACTAAAAGAACAATTAGTCGCTCGCAAGGCTTGAACGAGTTCGGACGTCTGGACTGCGTCAATTTTATTTCCACAGAACATTCTCTCTATTATACTGCTTTACCCTCAAACCTGTGTTAGTGGTGTGAGTGAGCTGAGTAAAAATTGGTTTACGTACAGTGGTGGAACATAAAAATATTAATTATATTTTTATTTTTTTACGATGGGTAATCTTCGTGGACGACAGATTAAAATTGCGAATAAAATTTCTTCGTTTTCTACAAAATAATTTTACTATTGTAACTATATTTAAAAATGTCAGAAGAATTGCAAAACATATTTGATGATTGTTGTAATGTGAAACAAGAAATTTGTGAAATCTCTCGATGAATACAATAGTCAGATATCAGCTTTAAACATACATTTTTGTGGTGTACACTCAAATATTAGGAGCATGAATAAAATTTTTGACGTACTCTTGGTCCTTCTGAAGGGGGTGGATAAGAAACCTGACATTATAGTACGGCCGTAGCATAATGGTAAGTCGTTTGGCTTCCGTGCGGGCGTCCTGGGTTTGATACCCAGCTGAGGAGAAATTTATTTAAAATTATTTCTCACGCGATTCTTGCTTCTCTGGGCTGGAAACACTGGTTAGTTGGAAGGAATTTACATTTGACAATAAACTCGCAAGGAAGTGTTTATTATTATTTTTTTTTATCAATGTTTTTTTATATATGTGTATTTTTGTTTATTGTAATATTATTATATTAAAAAATATAAAATAAAATACTAAATATAACATCTTGTTTACATAATATGCCTGATAAATAAGAATTTACAACTTATACTTACGATGTTTTTTTATTTTATCAAAAACTTAAAAAATAATTTATAAGAAAAATAAATAAACCACGGCACGCCTATGTACATATAGGCCTAGACTTGTAGACCGTCACATGCATAGTCAAAAAACTCTGTCTCTTTCGCACGCGGACACACTTATGAGCGTAACAGAGATTACTTTTCTTTATATGTGTGTGAACTTAAAACCGAACTATGCAAGTATATTCATATGTTTTGAAGTCGCTAGAGTTTGCTGTGAATTTTATGGTACTGTGTAATACAAACTGTAGAACGTTCCTTCCGCACATCGCAGTACGCGTATTAGATATCACCTTTTTACGAATACGTAGAATACATATTACTTCTTTACGATGCATCATTCGACCGTAAGTTTCGTGTATGTTAGCAGATTATCGTAATATTACTTCACTCTTCCCGCTCCGTTCTTCACCCCCGCAAATATATTTTTATTTATGTAAACTTGCCCTTAAGGGATTGTCTGGGATTATGTATATATATATATATATATATATATATATATATATATATATATATATATATATATATATATATATATATATATATATATATATATATATATATATATATATATATATATATATATATATATATATATATATATATATATATATATATATATATATATATATATATATATATATATATATATATATATATATATATATATATATATATATATATATATATATATATATATATATATATATATATATATATATATATATATATATATATATATATATATATATATATATATATATATATATATATATATATATATATATATATATATATATATATATATATATATATATATATATATATATATATATATATATATATATATATATATATATATATATATTATAATATTTTTATCTCGGTTTTCCCGTGTCAGTAGGTCTTGACTAAGACCATTTGTCTTCCGACGTTTCGCCTGAATATCACCAGGCATTTTCAAGGACTTAACGAAAAGCACGCGCGCGACACACGTCTACTCACACTGAAAGCTCACCGTCAAGTGACTCGTAGCGTACAAGATGGCCGCTTATGTCAAATATTGTTAGCGCGACGTGATTGGCTCCTTGTGACACGCCCACCTGCTGTCGTGTTCGTTGGTAATAATATTTTATCATTATTTTTGTGTTGTGATTTATTGTTAATTTTAGTTGTGACATTAATATTATTATTGTTGTGTTTTGGGGTTATTTTCGCTATGGTATTATTAATATTATTATTGTATTGTTTGTCATATAAAATGTTCTTCCAGGTACTAGGCAAACGAACTCCGTCGTCCCGATTGTTCAATATATCCCTTCTCTTATATATTTCTATAGCTTCCCTGTAAATTCTGAGAGGTTCACTGTTTAAACTTGCTATTATTTTTGAATGGTCAAAATCTATTGTATGTCCTTCTGTGAGCGAGTGTTGTACAAGTGAGGATGTAAGTTTTTTGTTTCTCATGTCGACTCTGTGCTCCGCTATTCGTGCTTCAACTTTTCGATTGGTTCTTCCTACATAAGTCTTATTGCACGATCCGCACGGTATTTCATATACTCCATGAGCTTCAAGTGGAATGATGTCTTTCGGGTTTCTTAGAAAGGTTGATATTTTATTTGTTGTGCTGAAAACGGTACGTATGTTATTTTTGTTTAATAGACGGCTGATTTTATCGGTGACGCCTTTGATATATGGTAGTCGGGCTGTTGATAAGTCCTTGAAAATGCCTGGTGATATTCAGGCGAAACGTCGGAAGACAAATGGTCTTAGTCAAGACCTACTGACACGGGAAAACCGAGATAAAAATATTATAACATATTTCACCCGTGAAAACATCAAATATAACATATATATATATATATATATATATATATATATATATATATATATATATATATATATATATATATATATATATATATATATATATATATATATATATATATATATATATATATATATATATATATATATACATATATACTTAAGGCAACTTATGAAAAGAATTGCCCAACAGAGAACAACTTGGATAGTCTACAACATCCGGCACCCAGGCCTGATTTTTACCATCGTTGAAGGAATGATTGATGTGGGTAACTGTAGAGGTCGCCCCAGAAACAACTATATAGATCAGATAATCGGTAACGTGCGCTGTAGCAGTAACAATGAGATGAAGAGACTGGCGGACGATAGAGTTTAGTGGAAAGATCGAGTGTTTGGTGCAGACCATCCTAGGTTTGTGACCCAGAAGAAGAAGACTTGATCCATTAGGAAAGAAAAGAAGATATTAGATCGCAATAAGAATATCGTTCAAGAATTAATATTTAATAAATATTTATTAAAGAGTTGTGGTATTTATTTTTTAATTTATATTAAGAGCTCGACAAGCGAGAGAATGCGATTGACAATTTTTATACAGCATGGTTGTAAATGTATAGTTGCAAAGGTCAGGGGCAAGTCCCGTCAAACGGTAATCAAAAGGGTTTTGATTTCACTGATTGACCAGACTTGTCAATCAGTGAAATCAAATGAAATACGCTACAAACTTTTAACGTCAACTGATTTTATTTGATGATTAAAATATAGTATATTATCCCTACACTAAAATTGGTCTGTGCACGTGTGACGTTAAAAGACAGTGAAAGTGTATTGAAAAAAAGTTAAAAACTCACATAGATAATTTCCTAGTTTTTTATATTTCCAGGAATTATTGTTAAACGCTTTTGAGGTGAAAACACAAAAATGGCGTTTTATCAATTATCGTGAGGAGAGCTCTATATTATTATATATTGTTTGAATTTCGAACAACTTTTTGAAGGTATACTTTGCCCGTCGGTCGTATGGAACTGGGTCCATGTAGAAATTTTACCAAATATATATAATGAAGTATCTCAAATTAATTTTCAACGGTAGATCCTGAAAGTTGTGCTTACAGGTGTATTTTTTTCAAAAATAAAATACATAATCAGAAGAGCGAAGTCATTCATTTAGGGGAGTGTTGTACAGTACAGTCCCTGAAGGCGTTGTCATTTACAACTGCGTTATACGATATGACAGTTTTCATAATTGGATTTTACATTTTCGTTTTATTCAATGTATTGTTTTTGCTCTCGTTGAGAAATATAACAAACATATATTTTTTTATAAAGAAGTAATTTATTCTTGAATTAGAAATTCATCTGAGACTTCTAACTTATATAAACAAAACAAAATGGATTTTCAATATATTGTTCAAGTTAGTCCAAGTCCGGATATTGTGTCGTCTAACTCATTGTGTATTTTCAAGAAAAAACTAAAAGAGAAATGATCCCAATTTCATCGTGGTCATTCAATCATCTTTTTTGTTATGAATTACTTTTTGAAAAAAAATACCTGGCATTCACGGGACATAATGTATGTCCGGACACGTTAATTATTTTAATTATGCGGCCCGCCGTTCACCTGAAACATCAGAATCTGTCCCAGCCCTGATTTATATGAACACAATGTATCATACATCTGAGAAAAAAAAATGTTTATTAATAAAAATAAACATTGGTCTGTTATCAGTGAATATTTATATATGTATTTTTTAAATAACGTTCCAGTAGTTAGTAAATGAAAACAATACAGAATGTTCAGATCAGGAAAAATATTCTCATAATCTATTTACATTGTCACATTAATAGTACGAAGATAAACGTTGTATGAACATTATTGTACTAAATGTCAAATAAATACAACATTTCCCAGCGATTACTTCCCTTTATAGATATTTATTTGATGTTCATAATAATATGATATTATTTATCGTTGTGTGGTAGTTAAATAGAATAATACAACATGAGCATTGTCCTTAATAATATATGAATCACAAAATTGTGATCTGGAATAGAGAGACAACATGAAATATTCCTAAAGTAATAACTGGTACGACATATCATTCACATAAAACGACCCTGAGAATATTAAATATTAAAGGAAAAATGAAAATATACCAATGAATATTCTCGTCGTTGGTGGAGTATGTATATTATGAGAACGGTGACTAGATAAAATTGCGCAAAACTGGTGTTCGTTTGAAACTGAACACAAAAAAAACCGAGCGCAATTGTGTAGTTAAAATTTGCGCGATAAGAAATGTGTGAAAATTGATAAAAAATAGCAAGGTAGTTATTTGCATACATACATACCATCACGCCATATCCCTTACGGGGTAAGCAGAGAGAACCGAGCGCCATACTCTTCTATTTTTGCAACATTCCTAGCTTCCTTTACATCCATGCATCGTCTCATACATGCTCGTCGATTTTTCAAGCTTCTTATATTTCCTTCTTTCAAAATATCATTCACATGGTCATGCAATCCCTCTCTGGTTATCTCTTAGTTATGTACAATACGAATAAATTGCGCAAAAATTTTTGGAATCCATTTGGAATCTATTGAAAAAAAAACTAGACTTTATTTAAATTTTTCATAATTATAGTAAATTACAATTCAATGTAAAAACTCTTTATTTTGTAATATACTACATAATGAAAATATTATTTAACTATATTATAATTCTGTAATATAATACTGATTAAGGTATTATTGCAGGCTAATAAATTGATTATTATTTATGTGACTTAATTTATCTGTACCAACTTAATTTCTTTAATACATTGTTAGCTTAAACAAGGTGACCGTTCACAGAACATACATATTTTTACAGTGATGTGAACAATACACAAACTCCTTGAGAAAGTGATAATTAATTTGCCATTTTTTGAGTTCCAAATTTACTTTATATTCTCATAGTGTTCAAAAGAAGCAAGAATTGAGTGCGACATTTTTTCAAATAATTAAATCTATACAGAATTATAACGACAAACCACAAGATGAGATGTTTTTATTTTCGATTACCCAGCTCTAACGGAACATCTGAAAACGACGATAATAGGAAAGAATGGAAGCACTATTCTAAGAGGATGCCCCTCAGTAAGTTTCTATAAATAATATAACATACCAAAGCTCTTGCATAACCTCGTATGTTTGCAGTATTTATTGATTTAATACATGAGATATTAAAGTCTCCATAAACAATAAAATAGACCAGTAGTTTTACGCCACCAAGTATATTTGCAATGTCAAACGAGTCGAAAAATCTGCGCCTTGGGAAAAAGTGGAAGAGCGGGTTAATTTGAAGCAGTAATCAATATTTACATACTCCATTTGAAATATGTCTCCCTAGATAGAGCCACCTACCGCGCGCAGTAGATACTAGCAGGTGTTCCAACACTTTTGGCGGGTATTATTACGGAGAAGAACTTTGTATTGGAAAGAGAGGCATATAAGTAAAATCTACGCGTGTCTTTTTATTAACCGATTACATTCCACTGTTCTTAAAATAAAACCGATCCGTATATAAACCCCTTCTGTCTTCATCAGAGAGATATTTACGCCGTTCTAAAAAAATCCACCTCTGAAGTCGACGAAATCGAGGTTCATATTTGGATTCAGGAGGCTTTTGTGTATAAAATAAGCAGGAATAGTGTAAGGTTTCGATGTATTTTCATGAAGACAAGACCAATGTTATTGAAGTATTGGATATACCCAAGTCAACCAGATATGCCATCACAAAAAAGACAAAGTACAGCATCAACCCGAGTTTGAGGATTGAGAGTGTGGATTGGACTATCATTTTAATCCCTAAAATAATCAAGTTATTTTTAATCTTGTTTGACACAGTGACATGGGCACTAACATCAATTATATAGGTACATACGTGTAACAGAATTAAGACTCCATAGTCACGAGTTCATTGAGGATGATAGAAATATTTCGTAAGAATTGGATTAACAAGTACCAAGCCACAGTAAACAATAGGACAACTTTGATGCTAATCAACAAAAAAAGACTATAAATAGAATTCATGGCTTTGTAGGTTAATTCCTCGCTTAATCTGTTTGTGAATGCTTAAAGAGAAAACATATTTTTTTCTGTTAACCAACCAAAGCTATGCGAAATACTTTAACTTTTTCCACATGAAAGCAAATAGATAATACGTTTGCGATAAATTGAATAAGCACATCAATAAGGAAAGAAAGAGGTAGGAAAGTGAACGCAGGAGGAATATCGTTCAGGACTAAGACAAATATAATATTTATATTGATTATTTGTTTAGATTTAGAAGACGTAACACCACCTCTTTAGTTATTTCATAATCTTGATGATAGTTCAAAAGATGAGCTAGGAAATGAATTACATTTAAAGGTGAGCAAATTAGGTTATTTATTATAGGATGATGTTGAATCGAGAATCACTCAACCGCAAAATATCAATAGACGATGACAACAAGAGATACACTTTAAATAGTTGAGAAACCCATGCTAGTAAGAAAATTAATCGAGATCTTTCCTCTGTCGTAGTTCACAGAGTAAAAATTTCAAATTGACTATTGGTATTATTCGATCGAAAGTTACACACAAAGAAGACGAAACTTAGCCGGATGGTTTTGGTCTTATGCGAACCGGCAAAAGGAGTTAAGGGTACTTTAGTAGAATGGGGCGGGAGCGGGCGGGAACTAAAACTCTGGAATGGTCTTTTATTTATGTCCTCGCTTCTACCTTCCCCCACAAGTCTCTTCATAGTCTAAGTTTTACATTGAAATTCACAAATTTAAACATGAAACTTTTCATTGATTTTGCTAAATGCACAAATAAAACCCAAACGGTGAACTCTGTTCGATCTAATTTGACGTATTTTTTGTGTTATTTTTGGAGAAAAAACGATGTAAAATTTGAACCTACCATGTTTTAAGACGGAACGTAAAACATTTATTAAATGACGAATTTACTGAACTTCTCGATGGACGATTCTTGATGGAACTTCACAACAACTTGGTGCAAAATTGGTTTTGGTTAAATAATCCCATAGTGCAAAAAAAATAGTAGAAAAAACTCTCGTGTCGAAGGTCGATTGTTTAGCCTGGTGAGGCTAAACAATCGACCGATTTTCAACCGATTTACCAATATAATTATGGAGCTCCATAATCTAAAAGCTGCGTACTCGCAAAAAGGTAAATGAAATTAGTTAGTATACAAAAAATATCCTTTCGCAGATGTCAAGTACTGAATGCACAACACGAAGGCAAATTAAGCAGCTATGGTGCAAAAAAGGATAAGTTTAGCAATGCAATATTTCCAAACACTAATTGCACGAGAAAAATACGATAAAACGAAAATTTATCAAAGAAAATGGGGCCGCGGTGTGCCAGATGTTCTCAGTAGTCGCTTAACCCCCGTTACAGGGGTGTATAGTATATTTCAACCCCATAGGTAATTAGTGAGACAAAAGAGGCAAAACGCCAAAATTGGTCAGCGAACGAGGAATACCAAGAAATACAATAAAACTTGACGCCTATGATTGATTGAAAAACACTGAAGGGTCTAGTTCAATATAATATGATGTAAATACCTATGCGATGAATGGTTATACTTTGTTTATTTAATATTATGATGTAGACGTATTTTCATTAAATTTCAGTTTTATTATGCGACCCACTTCGGGTAAACTCGGCTTAGGAAAACTTCGTGCATGAATTTGAGAAGTTCAAAATGCGATGTGGTGAATTTTTTGTTTGTTTCTGGGGTTTCGAATTACATAAATTCAAAAATAAAGAATTTTCCTAAAGTATGTCAATGTTTCTGAAAATGTTCGTTAATTATGTCAATGTATGAAAAAACGATCCTAAATTATGTCAACAATCTATATTATAAATTTGAATGTTTGTATGTATGTGTTGAATGCGCTCCTAAACAGTTCATCCGATTGCGATGAAACTTTGGTGAACTGTCGAGAGTATACCAGGGATGGTTTCTGGATCAAAAAATTTTAACTTCCTCTTCTTCTTCATTGAGTTTTGGACTATCCTGGGAACCGTTCATCCGATTGCAATTAAACTTTGGTGAATTGTCGATCGTATGCCCGGGATGATTTCTGAATTTAAAATATTTTCTTCTTCTTCTTCTTCATCGGGTATCAGGTCATTTTACATATGAAGGTGGACTAACCTGAGAACCGTTCATCCGATTGCAATGAAACTTTGGTGAATTGTCGAGCGTATGACCGGGATAGTTTCTGGATTAAAAAAATTTTCTTCTTCTTCTTCTTCATCGGGTATCAGGTCATTTTACCTATGAAGGTGGACTATCCTGGGAACCGTTCATTCAATTTCAATGAAACTTTGAAGAATTGTCGAGTGTATGCCCGGGATGGTTTCTGGATTAAAAAAAAATTCTTCTTCTTCTTCTTCATCGGGTATCAGGTCATTTTACCGATGAAGGTGGACTATCATTGGAACCGTTCAATCAATTTCAATGAAACTTTGATGAATTGTCGAGCGTATGACCGGGACCTACTGAAGGGACGGGAGGTAATGAAGGGACGGGAGGTAATGAAGGGACGGGAGGTAATGAAGGGACGGGAGTAACTGAAGGGACGGGAGTAACTGAAGGGACGGGAGTAACTGAAGGGACGGGAGTAACTGAAGGGACGGGAGTAACTGAAGGGACGGGAGTAACTGAAGGGACGGGAGTAACTGAAGGGACGGGAGTAACTGAAGGGACGGGAGTAACTGAAGGGACGGGAGTAACTGAAGGGACGGGAGTAACTGAAGGGACGGGAGTAACTGAAGGGACGGGAGTAACTGAAGGGACGGGAGTAACTGAAGGGACGGGAGTAACTGAAGGGACGGGAGTAACTGAAGGGACGGGAG
This sequence comes from Molanna angustata, assembly GCA_963576475.1. Taxonomy (NCBI): domain Eukaryota; kingdom Metazoa; phylum Arthropoda; class Insecta; order Trichoptera; family Molannidae; genus Molanna; species Molanna angustata. The sequence continues at coordinate 9,541,419 of OY754975.1, forward strand.
TAACTGAAGGGACGGGAGTAACTGAAGGGACGGGAGTAACTGAAGGGACGGGAGTAACTGAAGGGACGGGAGTAACTGAAGGGACGGGGGTAACTGAAGGGACGGGAGTAACTGAAGGGACGGGGGTAACTGAAGGGACGGGAGTAACTGAAGGGACGGGAGTAACTGAAGGGACGGGAGTAACTGAAGGGACGGGAGTAACTGAAGGGACGGGAGTAACTGAAGGAACGGGAGTAACTGAGGGAGGTACTGAAGGGACGGGAGGTACTGAAGGGACAGAAGGTACTGAAGGGACGGGAAGAACTGAAGGGATGGGAGGTATTGAAGAGTCTGAAGCGACGGGTGGTTATGGAGGACAATTTTTAATTATACAGGCAATACGAAGTTTGCCGGGTGTTCACTAGTTACTTATAAAATTCATTCATTATTGTAAAATGGTACCCGTTGTAACAATATGGCATGAACAGGTATCGCATGTTAGTAAATCTATTTTCTTTGCCCTACATTCACTTAATAAACTTAAAAATTTCCTTCCATTCCGTTGTAAAATAATTCTTGTTCAATCACTTCTTCTTCCATTGCTTGATTATGCCGATGTATGCTACTTGGATGCAAATGAAGTGCATCTCAATAAACTTGAACGTCTTCAGAATATATGTATCAGATTCATCTTTGGGTTGAAAAAATTTGATCGCATATCACCTTACCGCAATCTTCTTTGTTGGCCCAGGATACGCCAGCGGCGCAATATACACATTTTGTCACTATTGTACAATATTCTCTCGAACCCAAACCTGCCACAGTACCTCAAAAGCAAATTCACTTATTTATCCAGTCATGGACTTCCACTCCGATCTGCTGAATGTACAACACTTTCCATACCTATCCATAATACAGAATTTCTCAGCTCTTCGTTCGAAGTACAATCAGCAAGATTATGGAATAGCCTTAGTCCGGATATTGCGTCGTCTAACTCACTTAGTATTTTCAAGAAAAAACTAAAGAAGGAATATTTATCCTTGAACACCTGATCCCGATTTCCTCTCCTGTCCTTACCATATCCTTTTTCTTGCTATGAATTATAATTTTTTTTTTTGTTTTAATAGTATTTAAGTGTTATACGTATTTTCTTTGATTTCTTTTACTCTTTTTTATTTGCTGTTGTACATACACAATGTTGTCATACTTTGTAATCTGGTTGGTTGGAAGAAATTGCCTAATGGCAATAAGCCCGCCAGTGTACAATTATATTTGTTTATATTATGTACAAAAAGATGTATAAATAAATAAATAAATATGAAAAAAAAATATGAATATTAATCATTGAGACAAAGTCCTTTACATATTATTTTACACAAATACAGACAACACGGCACCCCAAAAGGGTTAATGCTCAGCTATGAAGCTGGAGGACAAGCCCCCCAACAGCTGATTTTGAGAATTGGAATAATTAAGGTTTATATAGAGAAACAGTACAGAATGCTAATCCAACTGTCGATTCGTTCATGAGAATTCAATTCTCTGAATGAATCGACATTATTAAGCCAAGATGTGTGTCCGAAGGAACATTTTGTATGGCGTAGTCGACTTTTTGCATGCTAATAACACAAACTAGAGGCCTCGCAGCATATATGTTCCCATACATGGATTTACTCAGAATTCGGAGTAGAACATTTTATGTAAGTTTTGTATGTCTGTGTGTCTGTCTGTCCCCCCCTTATAACTTTTGATCCGATCAATTTACAGATCTCAAAATTTCAAAATATATAAACAGTTATGGGCCTACAAAACTTTTATACTCAGAATGGTGAATTTTTGTTTCCGTCAGGGGTTATCAAATTTTGAATTTTTGGTTTATTTTTCCATGTATCTCAGAAACCATAAAAGCTAGAACGCTGAAAATTAGTATAAACATAGACAAATATAAAATCTCAAATCATTTTTTTTTTAAATTCCAGGTTTTCTCAAACATTTTTTATTAAGAAAAATATTTTTTTTTTGATAAATTTATGAGTTTAACTGCCTATATTTCCAATTTTTTTAAAAATATCGAAAAAAACCGAAACATCCCAACTAGAAAATTTAATTTTCTATAAAAAATGTTAAGGTTGTATTAGCATATCTCAAATTTTTTTTAACAATTGTTATAAAAATTGAATTTAGTGACGACATTGCTTCATACAATTTGTATGGCAGTAGCCTACACACAATATCTAAGAAGACTTAATAGTTTGATACTAATCTCCAAACATACATACATACCATCATGCTGTTTTCATATTCTGGGTAGGATCAAAGGACTGACCTCCATACTGTCCTATCTTGACATACATACTAACATGTGTTAAAAATTTTAATAATATGGATTTATGGGTTTATAGTTTGATTCTTATTTTTCAACTTTACATACTATCGCTATCGACAGTTGGATCTCATGTGTTACATGCAACTAGTATTAATATATTTTGTGTGTTATATACATATACATTAAATTTAATAATAAATATTTCCCACCAAAACATTGATTGCTTTCCTTAGAATATATAAGAGAATGGAGGCCTAATTTCAATATACCTACATAGTATACTGTGACTAAAATATTCGAATAACCGTAGAAGTCACACTGCAGTAGTCATACTTACGTATTCCCATATGGCAATATCTTCCAACCAATCATATATATTCTGTGAGGTAAATTGTGTTTATGACACGTACCAATTTATGTAAATAGAATATATATGTACATTTATAGAAACATATAAAACAAAAAACAACACATGCAATATATGAAAAGAATATATGTACAGCTTGATGATTAAATTAGAATAGAAATGATTGGACCATAGTGATCCAATGACTTTTTTTAACTTAAAAAAATAATTAATTACGGTTGAATTTTGACTTTTGAACGATCACTAGTATATATAAATCATTAACATGTTGGTTTTTGAGATTGAAACGAATTATTAGAAAGAAATACTTACATAGGTACTAGTTGTAAGGAAAACTTCATAACATATTTTTTTTCTTCATCTTCAAATTCGTATCAGTTACGAATCAGTTCACATTTATCAGTACGTAGCTGTTCATATTTTATTCACAACTTTATGCTTTGCCTATAAAGTTGTTTGACCATACCACTGACGAATGAATTAATTGTTTAGCCGAGTTAAATCAGATATTTGATATGTAGTGAGGTTGTGGTTTGTTGAAAATGTTAATGTAGTTCAATTGTGAAAATGCGGTTTAGTGTTCAAAAGTAACACGCTATGAATGAATTAATCAATCACTTTTTTAATAAAATAATAATAGGTAGGTACTTAAATATCTATTAAAAAACATACATGCGACGGGTTCATTAAAATCTATTTATTTATTTGGAGAAAAAAATAGGATACAATGTTATTAGAAAAGAATATTATATAAAATTTGAAAAAAAAATTGATTTATTTAATATTAAAGAATGAATATGTCCTTAAAACAAGTACAACATATACATCCTCATACATTCCCTAAATTAAGCAAATGTTTGTACTACAGGTGACCAAAATCGGTCGTGGCAGGATTCGAACTCGCAACCACTGGATCTGGACTGCCCCTGCCCTTCTTAAATATTGTATGCGAGATAGGTAATGGATGAATGTTATTGTGGTATGCACTTTTTATCGAATTGTTGTAATATGTATGTTTTGAAATCTGCTTGTGATTTATGTATTATATCGAAATGTTTAAAGTATGTATTGTAGTTAGTTAGTTATTGTGTGTATTGTCTAATGTAATTGTTTTGTGAGTAGTTTGTGGAACGTCGGTCGACATAGAACAAAAACCGAGATCTGAAACTGCGAGATTGGCAGTAAAAATATATTAAGAAAGTAAGTAAGGTGAGTCTACACTGTTGCGAATATTTTTGTACATTGATGTCATAAACAGAATCATGTTTTTTTGAACATTTATTATTAAAATGAATTATGATCTCAATTTCTCGATAAGTTAAAAATGGAATATATTTCAACTGTCTCTTTAACTAAATACAAATGAGAAACAGTGAATATGAATAAAGATTTTTTTAATGTTCCGTAAATATGATTATACAAAAAACGAAAGCGTTAAAAATGATGAAATACAATTTACTACTCAGATACCAATATATAAAATTTATTATCAACCAACAAAAACTGCAGGAAAAATAAATCATAATATGCTAGTATAAGGACAATGCGCTGTGCTATTACTTTAGTTTCTTCATAAAAGTTTAAAAAAAATCTTTCGCAGTTAACATACATGGTAGGTTAGATGTCTTATGAATATTTGATGTGTGTTTCTGGATTTTTGCCAACGTACAAAGTTGCTCGAAGCTACTTCAGCATAACCGAATTAATTAAACTACGCGTTCAGTGACTTCTACAAAAGATTTGAATTTTTAATATCCTTTATTTAATTTACGTTCAAATGGACTGTTTTATTTATTTATTTACGGTTACACACAGTCACAATTACAAAATACATTAAATAAGACAATTAATTACTCACATAAAGACGTGAGACGATTATAATCGTAAGTCTCCAGAACGTGGCAACTTGTTATTGTGACAAAAGTACCTCTTAGTTGCCCGAAAATTATTTATTTATTTATTTGAATCATCTTGTACATACAATTTGTACACTGGCGGGCTTATTGCCTAATGGCAATTTGTTCAAACCAACCAGAGTTAATGTTAAGTATACAAAACAATGTGTACTATGGCAATCAGTTATACAATCACATTACAAAATAAATAAATACAGCAGAATAAAAGTAAAAAAAACAAATAAGATAGCATAAAAGAACGATTCATAGCAATGATAGGAAAACTAAAGGATAAGGAAAGGAAGAGGAGAGGAAGATGTAATCAAGTGTTGTCAGATAAATATTTTTGCTTTAGCCTTTTCTTGAAGATGTTTAATGAGATAGACGACGTAATATCAGGACTTAGGCTATTCCATAGCCTAGCCGAATGTACTTCAAATGAGGAGCTTAAAAAATCAGAACTATGAATAGGGATAGATAGTAAAGCACGTTCAGCAGATCGAAGTGGACACCCGTGGCTTGAAAGATAAGTGAATTTATCCTTGAGATACTGAGGTAAATTTGGATTAAAAAGGACATTGTATAGTAATGACAAGATATGTATCTTGGGCCAATGAAGAAGATTACGGTAATGAGAAATATGATCAAATTTTTTTAGTCCAAAGATAAAACGGATGCAAACATTTTGAAGGCGTTCAAGTTTGTTGATTGTAAAATAAAAGAAATTAAACATGCATGAATGATAGTGAATGAGAATCAAATGGATTAAAAGAGAAGGTTAACAATATAAGTACATACCACCACAACTAATTTTCCCATTCACAAATCTGGTTCCAAATTTGACATAAAAAACTATAGGCCCATATCAATTCTTTCCGTTCTCAGTAAAATTTTCGAGCGAATAATATACGACCAAATTTATTATCAAATCAAGCCCCTGCTAAGCGAAAACCAACATGGTTTCTTACGCAATAGATCTGTAACATCCAATCTAATTTCCTTCACTCATCGAATACTCACTAACACACACAACAGACAACAAACAGATACTATATACACTGACTATTCTAAGGCCTTCGACAGAGTTAATCACAACATCCTCCTTAACAAACTATACAGTTTGGGCATACACGGTGATCTTCACCGCTGGTTTAGATCCTATATAACAAATCGCCACAAATCAGTTGTTGTCGGCGGACACAAATCAAACTTTCCAGCCGTTCCCTCAGGTGTACCGCAAGGATCCCACCTTGGACCACTTCTTTTCAATATATATATCTTTGACATCGGTAACTGCTTATTACACACACAATACGAATTATTCGCAGACGATATGAAAATATCTTCTATAATCAGGAATCACAACGACTGCCTCAATATGCAAGCTGATCTTGACAGACTTACGGACTACTGCCTGACAAACAAATTGACTATTAATGCAGACAAATGTTACAAACTAACCTTTACCCGCAAACAATCACCCCTAACTTTTTCCTATAACATTAATAAAGTTTCCATAACACCTTGCGACACTGTAAGAGACCTCGGTATAATCATGGATGGGAGCCTTACATTCAGCAACCATATAGATAAAATGATAGACAAGGCTTATAGAACTCTTGGATTCATATTCAGAACCTGCAAATCTTTCAAGAACATAAATACATTAAAATCTATATATTATACCATGGTTCGACCAATACTCGAATACGCATCCCCAATCTGGTCCCCAAGATACACAGCATACAAACAACGCATTGAAAGAATACAAAGATTGTTCATTAAATACTTAAACCGTAAAGCATACCTCGAGTTCCCCAGCTACAACTGCGCGAGAACCTATTATAAAATCGACAGTCTCGAGAATAGACGCACAGTAAATGATATGATGCTTCTGTACAACATTATAAATAATAATATCGACTGACCCTCAATACTCAATACCATTTCATTTAATATTCCTACTCGCAGAACTAGACATACACATTTATTCCACCTTCCAATTCACCGCACCAATTACGCACAAAACATGACTATTCATAGAATGTGCGATACATACAATAACAGATTTCAAGAGTTTGACATCTTCCACCTCAGCTCCACAACATTCAAATACTCCATACAAAAGAAGATCAATAACCACTTATTATAGGAAACCTTGACGGCATTTATTCTCTTTTTTCTTTTTTCCTTTTAGTTCAATATTATGTTTTAAATCATTGTTAACTTGAAATGTTGCTCTTACCTACATACCAACCTATGATCATATTTTATTTTTTTTATTTTTTGCAAACTTGTATTATTTTATGTCAATCATAACGACAAAATGTAATAGGCCTTAATACTTGATGTTACTATTGTATTGTACTATGTCTTAACGCTGTTTTTTGTCCAACTTTAACATTAATAAATAAATAAATAAATAAATAAGGCAATTTCTTTCTACCAATACATGTACAATGTACAAGCCACAAGTATATTTGTGAAATCTTGAAATGTACAGCTAAACGTTTATTAAATAATTGTATACCCATTTCCATTGTAATTCCATTTATAAGGTTATGCACAACCGCGAACTGTGGGTTACCCGTGATCCAGGAGTAGAATTCGAGAAATAACTATCTTTTCTTATACATGACGGATATATTTCAAGCAACGGGCGCCCACTCCGATCTGCTGAACGTACTTTACTATCAATTCCAATTCAAAGAACTGTTTTTCTTAGCTCCTCATTTGAAGTACAATCGATATTGCTGCTGATATTGCTATAGCAATATCAGCAGCAAGTCCTGATATTAAGTGGGCAATCTCATTAAATATAAACAAAAACAGGCTAAAGCAAAAATACCTATATATCTATATGCCAATACCTGATTTCTTCTTTCTCTCCTTATTCTTTTGCTTTCCTATCATTGCTATGAACTGTTGTTACTGTTATTAAATCTTTTTTTTGTCTTCTTCGATAAACGATTGTTTACTTTGTGGTAACATTTTAAATTTACAATAAAAAATAAAAATAACATTGTTTAAACAACTTGTTTTATTCAAAAAATGAATGAATAACACCTCTACATGTTTCGGGAACCACGTTCCCTTCCTCTGGAGGATACAAAGTATACTAATGACATAATGAACAATATAGACTTAAACTAACAAGGTGGGTGGAGTATAGGCGGGGTAAAGGGTAAAGGGTGGGGGGTTTTGCAATAAAATGATTGGTTTATTCAGGAGTGGGTTTTTTCGCAATTGATTGGGAATATATTTTATATTGGATTGTTGGGGAAAAGTATTTGGCTATTTACAATATTATTTTTCTGATTGACATTCTTTCTCATTTCTAATACTTCCAAACTATCTAACTGTCTATTGTTTAAATTATTGTGGAGTATTTTTAAACCTAGATTAATGTCGAAAGTGTGGTTATTTTCAAGTAGATGGTTTCAAATTCGGAGTAATTATTACTATTCATACATCGCAAATGCTCCTTGATTCTAGTTTCTATATTTCTACTTGTTTTTCCTATATAAAAAGATGAGCAATCTTTACAATTTAATTTATAAATTCCCGACTTTTTTATTTGATTATCCTTATCTTTATTGTTTACAATAAAAAAATTTAATTTGTTATTTGTATAAAACGCGGGTTGAATATTATTTGGAATGATTTTTGATATACTGTTTGAAATTTTTCTGTTGCAAAATAATATTTTTCTCCATTTTTTATTGTTTTCCTTTTGATGTGGGTATACATAAGTATGCTATGTCATATTTTTTCTTATTTTTTTTGTTTAAAAGGCTATCAATTAATTTACTAGTATAACCATTATTTATTGCTATTTGTAAATATAATTTTGTTTTGATAAAGGTATAGATATTAACATTGCGTGAAATGCTGAAACTTTTTGAGAGATGGGATGGTTTGTTATGAATTATTATGTCTGTGAATGTTTCTTTGCGAAATATATTAAAATCTATTTTATTATTTATGATGGATAATTTTAAATCTAAAAAAATTATACTAGAGTTACTACCAATTTTTTAAAGTAAATTTTATATTTTTATGGAATCTACTTGAAAATAACCACACATTCGACATTAATCTAGGTTTAAAAATACTCCACAATAATTTAAGCAATAGACAGTTAGATAGTTTGGAAGTATTAGAAATAATAAAGAATGTCAATCAGAAAAATAATATTGCAAATAGCCAAATACTTTTCCCCAACAATCCAATATTAAATATATTCCCAATAAATAGCGAAAAAACCCACTCCTGAATAAACCAATCATTTTATTGCAAAACCCCCCACCCTTTACCCTTTTCCCCGCCTATACTCCACCCACCTTGTTAGTTTAAGTCTATATTGTTCATTATGTCATTAGTATACTTTGTATCCTCCAGAGGAAGGGAACGTGGTTCCCGAAACATGTAGAGGTGTTATTCATTCATTTTTTGAGTAAAGCAAGTGGTTTAAACAAAGTTATTTTTATTTTTTATTGTAATTTTTTTTGTCTTTTTTTCTATGTCGTTTTTCAACTCTGGTTTATTGGAACAAATTGCCGTTGGGCAATAAACCCACCAGTGTACAAATTATGTGTACAAGAAGATACAAATAAAATACACAAATTAAATATGGAAGCAAGATTAATTATCTAAACTAAGGGGAAAATATACAAAGCAATCGTAAGACCTGTAATGTTATACGGATCTGAGTGCTGGACAACATTAAAAAAGCACGCATAACAACTGCACACGACTGAAATGAAGATGTTGCGCCAGGCAGGTGGTGTGACACGCCTTGATAGAGTTCGCAACGAGTACCTACGTTAGAGGATTCTTTAAGGTAGCCCCAATAGAAGAGAAATTAAAAGAGGGCAGACAACGATGGTATGGCCATGTCATGTGAAGGGAGGACACCTACTCCGTCAAAACAGTGCTCGGTGTCCCATCAAAACCACGAGGAAGAGGTAGACCGCCGCCGGCGATATGCTGGGCGAGTATCGAGTGGGAGCTGGCGGCACAAGGTGTCCCACAGATCATGGCGACTGATGATTAGGAGGCCTGACCTCGGATGAACTGGGATAGAGGGGCAGGAAATCAAAGATTTAACAAAGTATTGCTCAAAAAAAAATCAGAAACTAATTATGGATTCTAAAATAAAGAATATTGCTATGTCTTGAAAGATTTCAAACGAACAACGCTGCTTCATTTTTTGTTTATATTTTTCCCCGTCATAAAATCAACATCAGACCCTTAACAGCTTTCTGATAGGCCGGGAGAGTCCATCATTCAACCCTCCCAAGGTACGGAGGCCATTGGAACGGGAATATATCGAAGATCGGCCGCCAATATTCCGAAATCGTTTTAAGATATTGAATTTTAAATGCTCGGCCTTATGATTTTCTGCCCTTCTGTAGCGATATTAAACGTTTTTGTAAACATTACGGTTTAGGACATGATATTTTATTCCAAAAAATATAGAGTACCTATTTCATGTATTTATGTACAGTACATTCACAACATGGAAGTATTTTTCAAATGTATACAGATTACACGGAAATTCAAATTCTTTCAGAAAACCTAAGCTATGTTGCATGGATCTCTAATACTTCCTTACTGGGTGCTAACAAAGAATTTTCATGTATGTTGTAACCAATTTCTTAACGTCAATTTTAGATCACTATTTACAAAAGAACTTAGTTCCGAAGCCGATTTCAGTTATCTAAACGTTTTCCCAAGAAATAAACATTTTCTCAGTCTGAAATTAGTGTCTTCTTTTTGACACAATACGTGTTAGTTGCCAAGAAGCAATATAAAATATTATTAGATGCTGCTCCTAATAAAACATATGGAAAAGTCGAGAAAACCGAAAGTTTTGAACTTAGGTGGATGCTTGTGTAGGTGTAAGTATATGTATTTGTTTGCTGTGTCTCAGTCTTGTCTTGAGAAACACAATTAATTACAGATAATTACTGTTATCCATGTGCGTTAACGCTATAGTCAGAAATGTCGAGAAAAATTATAGAAGTATTCTTACCTTTCCACTTTTGATGTTTTCAGAGCATCGTATTCCATACTGCGGTGGCATACCGAGAGCAAGGTCCAACCATGCCCTGACAGCTGGAGCTCGCCACCTCTCCAAGGGAACAGAGGCAGCTTCTCTGAGAGCCGCTTCAGCACTGGCAGACCACTGAGCCCTCGGTTCGTAAAGCGATTCTGGAAACAAATTAAACAAACATCAAGAGAAATCCAAAATTTTTCTTTTAAATTAATGGTGATAGTTATTTTTTCAACAATCTAATTAGGTTTGGTAGCTGTAATAGGATAGGCACATCCTGTCACAGGTACCTATCTCTACATATTTACATTATTTCGTTCCAAGTCTTATGCGAAACTCATGACTATTTTTTCTAGAGTACCAAACTATCAAACGACGAGGTACTACGACGAATCGAAGGAAGAGGGCACCTACTCGCGACTCTCTCAGAGAGTCGCGCCAGATGGATTGGTCACGTGCTCAGGCAGGAGGGTTTCCTACACATGATGATAGAGGGAATGGTAAAGGGGATAAACGCCAGGGGACGCCCGCGCCGCGAATAACTTCGTGACTTGTATGACGATATGGGCTGCACAACGTATGAGGATCTGAAGAGGGTTGCGCGGGATAGATTGAAATGAAGGAGGAGGTGTCATTTGTTGCTGCAAACCAATCCTCAGAATTGAGACCACAGAAAAAAAAACATAATTTACTATCCTTTTTTGTGTATATTCTAATATTATGTTTTCTCTAGATTTCTGACTTGAAATGTTTTCTAGCACAATCCTAAAATTGGTCTGCACCGAGTTGTCGATCTTTCCACTTAGCTCTATTATCCGTCAGCCTCTTCATCTTATAGTAGCTGCTACGGCGCACATCACTGATAATCTAGTGCATTTAATTATCTCTAAGGTAACCTCTACGGTTTTTGCCTTCCGTCATTCCTTCGGCGATAGTTACGAGCAGGCCCGGATTTCTGATGTTATGGTCCATCATATTGGATCGTTCCTGGGAAAGCCTCTTTGGAAGTTGTCTTGTTTCATTATTTTTTCTGTTCAAATGAATGGTATTTTTCACTCGTATACGAATTATTGCTTGTTTCTGTCAATAGCTTCTTAAATTATGTAATATACATACATAATGATGTTACGCCTGGTTATCAGAAACCAGTATAGCCTATATTATTATTTGATATTTACGGAAACTTACGAATAAGGAGGTTCGGTAGTCTCCGTAGCTAGGAATGATCATATACATAATGAGGTGTAACAGGAGAAAGGTCTCTCTTTGATATCTCATATATGATTGTAAATATATTGCTCTCACTTTGTGGTTATATATATATGAAATTATACTTCTACTTTTATATACTTAACTAAGTCTTGCGCGTTAGTTATTAATATATGGTAGAACTTCCATATATTAACAACTAACTAATTTGTGATAACTAACTAAATATATCATAAATTATAAGTACAATAAATAGGTTAATTATTTATAAAAATCATCTTCCAAATAAATATTAACGTAATAATCCCATTAATTATAAAGAGTTATTTATTGCAATCAAATCCACATTGAATATCTACTTAAACAATGTCGGACATAAAAATAGTTTCAAATATTTTATTTTTTCAAAAACGATATCTTTGTGTCAAACATGAATAGATTCATAGATATCTATCTACACTGTGATAATAAATTCAGTGTATCTATTGCGACATAAAACTTTCCTTCCGTCGATTATAAACACTAAACACGAAGGGGATATTATTATTTTAGAATATATAACTATTCAACACGCCATTATTCCGACACATTCCGAAGAAATGAAAACAGTAAGGTTAATTGAAAAGTTGTGTCTGAATAAAGTTTTATATAATTACATAGTCATATGATTAAAATAAAATAAACATAAAACTAAAAAAAAGTGATAGGAGAAATTATGAAAAGTTATTTATTATAAAGAAGACTCGCGAATAAAGAAATAAAGAAGACTCACTTTCCAATTAATGTGAGATAAACGGAAAAAAATATAAAAGCAAAAAAAATAACAAAAGAATAAATTAGACGTGATAAAGATAAAATTTAATTTTGATTGAACTCACAGATTATTTTAATAGTGTGTCAACAAATGAAAATATTAACTATTAGAAAATTGAGTAAGACTTATCGTTGAGCCTAGCAACAAAGATAAAGAAATTTTATTATAGATGACAATTTAAAATTAGGAGAATCCAATTTAGTAATCCTCGCGTTGAACATGCTAAGAATTTGTTTCTATCATAAAATAAACAAAGGTAGGCCTTAGAGGCAGATAGTATGTAGGTAGATAGACTACGATCTATAAGGAAAATTTCAAGAATTCAAAGTATTTGTTTTAGAAAGTCATGATGTAGCCGAAATTCAATAACGCACATACACACTTACATAGATGTTGAATGTGTAGGTACTGTAAACAAGGACAAATTTTACTTTGGCATATCTCTATGTTTATTTATTTGTTTTTGTATCGTGTACATAAGTTAACAATACGTCTGTAAATAATTTGCTTGAGGGTCGTATTACGGGAGATATTTGAGAATTATGTAAGAAATATAGTCAGTTAAATACAAGTTTAATATTTTTCTGTCAGATATAACGCAAAAAAAAAAAAAATCTGCCACCTCGGTACAGGCTCAGCCTAGTGAGGTGGTATATACCAAATAATCCTATAAAAAAATGTTTCATATAACTTATTTAAATTGTACTTTTTTGTAATATTTTTATTGTTTGTAACTATATTGTTATATTTTGTTTGGTTTCAATAATAAAAAAAAAAAAAAAGTTGAGGTTTTGTAAGCAGTATTCTCGCAGTACGAGACCTAACCTTTTTCTTACATAACTCCTTTGATGCGCACTACGTCCCTCACATGCACATTTTTTCTTTAAAAAATCGTTCGCGTTGTCATAACAATATTTATCACACTTTTTTATGTTGCAAGTGTCGGTTTCCAATATTTTTGTCGTGTTTCCAATATTTTTCACACATTTTTAATGTTGCAAGTGTTGGTTTCCAATATTTTTCACACATTTTTTCATGTCGCAAGTGTTGGTTTCCAATATTTTTGTCGTGTTTCCTATATTTTTCACACATTTTTTATGTCGCAAGTGTTGGTTTCCAATATTTTTGTCGTGTTTCCAATATTTTTCACACATTTTTTATGTTGCAAGTGTTGGTTTCCAATATTTTTGTCGTGTTTCCAATATTTTTCACACATTTTTTATGTCGCAAGTGTTGGTTTCCAATATTTTTGTCGTGTTTCCTATATTTTTCACACATTTTTTATGTCGCAAGTGTTGGTTTCCAATATTTTTGTCGTGTTTCCAATATTTTTCACACATTTTTTATGTTGCAAGTGTTGGTTTCCAATATTTTTGTCGTGTTTCCTATATTTTTCACACATTTTTTATGTCGCAAGTGTTGGTTTCCAATATTTTTGTCGTGTTTCCAATATTTTTCACACATTTTTTATGTTGCAAGTGTTGGTTTCCAATATTTTTGTCGTGTTTCCAATATTTTTCACACATTTTTTATGTCGCAAGTGTTGGTTTCCAATATTTTTGTCGTGTTTCCAATATTTTTCACACATTTTTTATGTTGCAAGTGTTGGTTTCCAATATTTTTGTCGTGTTTCCAATATTTTTCACACATTTTTTATGTTGCAAGTGTTGGTTTCCAATATTTTTGTCGTGTTTCCAATATTTTTCACACATTTTTTATGTCGCAAGTGTTGGTTTCCAATATTTTTGTCGTGTTTCCAATATTTTTCACACATTTTTTATGTTGCAAGTGTTGGTTTCCAATATTTTTGTCGTGTTTCCAATATTATTCACACTTTTTTTATGTTGCAAGTGTTGGTTTCCAATATTTTTGTCGTGTTTCCAATATTTTTCACAAATTTTTTATGTTGCAAGTGTTGGTTTCCAATATTTTTGTCGTGTTTCCAATATTTTTCACACATTTTTTTATAATGCAAGTGTTGGTTTCCAATATTTTTCACACATTTTTTCATGTCGCAAGTGTTGGTTTCCAATATTTTTGTCGTGTTTCCAATATTTTTCACACATTTTTTATGTTGCAAGTGTTGGTTTCCAATATTTTTGTCGTGTTTCCAATATTTTTCACACATTTTTTATGTTGCAAGTGTTGGTTTCCAATATTTTTGTCGTGTTTCCAATATTTTTCACACATTTTTTAAGTCGCAAGTGTTGGTTTCCAATATTTTTCCCACATTTTTTTATGTCGCAAGTGTTGGTTTCCAATATTTTTCCCACATTTTTTTATGTCGCAAGTGTTGGTTTCCAATATTTTTGTCGTGTTTCCAATATTTTTCACACATTTTTAATGTTGCAAGTGTTGGTTTCCAATATTTTTCACACATTTTTTCATGTCGCAAGTGTTGGTTTCCAATATTTTTGTCGTGTTTCCTATATTTTTCACACATTTTTTATGTCGCAAGTGTTGGTTTCCAATATTTTTGTCGTGTTTCCAATATTTTTCACACATTTTTTATGTTGCAAGTGTTGGTTTCCAATATTTTTGTCGTGTTTCCAATATTTTTCACACATTTTTTATGTCGCAAGTGTTGGTTTCCAATATTTTTGTCGTGTTTCCTATATTTTTCACACATTTTTTATGTCGCAAGTGTTGGTTTCCAATATTTTTGTCGTGTTTCCTATATTTTTCACACATTTTTTATGTTGCAAGTGTTGGTTTCCAATATTTTTGTCGTGTTTCCAATATTTTTCACACATTTTTTTGTCGCAAGTGTTGGTTTCCAATATTTTTGTCGTGTTTCCTATATTTTTCACACATTTTTTATGTCGCAAGTGTTGGTTTCCAATATTTTTGTCGTGTTTCCAATATTTTTCACACATTTTTTATGTTGCAAGTGTTGGTTTCCAATATTTTTGTCGTGTTTCCAATATTTTTCACACATTTTTTATGTCGCAAGTGTTGGTTTCCAATATTTTTGTCGTGTTTCCAATATTTTTCACACATTTTTTATGTTGCAAGTGTTGGTTTCCAATATTTTTGTCGTGTTTCCAATATTTTTCACACATTTTTTATGTTGCAAGTGTTGGTTTCCAATATTTTTCACACATTTTTTTATGTCGCAAGTGTTGGTTTCCAATATTTTTGTCGTGTTTCCAATATTTTTCACACATTTTTTATGTTGCAAGTGTTGGTTTCCAATATTTTTGTCGTGTTTCCAATATTTTTCACACATTTTTTATGTTGCAAGTGTTGGTTTCCAATATTTTTGTCGTGTTTCCAATATTTTTCACACATTTTTTATGTTGCAAGTGTTGGTTTCCAATATTTTTCACACATTTTTTTATGTCGCAAGTGTTGGTTTCCAATATTTTTGTCGTGTTTCCAATATTTTTCACACATTTTTTATGTTGCAAGTGTTGGTTTCCAATATTTTTGTCGTGTTTCCAATATTTTTCACACATTTTTTATGTTGCAAGTGTTGGTTTCCAATATTTTTGTCGTGTTTCCAATATTTTTCACACATTTTTTATGTCGCAAGTGTTGGTTTCCAATATTTTTGTCGTGTTTCCAATATTTTTCACACATTTTTTATGTTGCAAGTGTTGGTTTCCAATATTTTTGTCGTGTTTCCAATATTTTTCACACTTTTTTTATGTTGCAAGTGTTGGTTTCCAATATTTTTGTCGTGTTTCCAATATTTTTCACAAATTTTTTATGTTGCAAGTGTTGGTTTCCAATATTTTTGTCGTGTTTCCAATATTTTTCACACATTTTTTTATAATGCAAGTGTTGGTTTCCAATATTTTTCACACATTTTTTCATGTCGCAAGTGTTGGTTTCCAATATTTTTGTCGTGTTTCCAATATTTTTCACACATTTTTTATGTTGCAAGTGTTGGTTTCCAATATTTTTGTCGTGTTTCCAATATTTTTCACACATTTTTTATGTTGCAAGTGTTGGTTTCCAATATTTTTGTCGTGTTTCCAATATTTTTCACACATTTTTTAAGTCGCAAGTGTTGGTTTCCAATATTTTTCCCACATTTTTTTATGTCGCAAGTGTTGGTTTCCAATATTTTTCCCACATTTTTTTATGTCGCAAGTGTTGGTTTCCAATATTTTTCCCACATTTTTTTATGTCGCAAGTGTTGGTTTCCAATATTTTTCACACATTTTTTATCGCAGTTTTCCCGGTGTTTCCCGCTTTTTTATATAGATTAATCTTGCTTTCTGATTTACTAAGCGGTTTCTTTTTTCTAAAGATTGTTTTTATGCATTTAATTTTAATTTACAATAATATACGGGCTCGACCATTTATTATTATTTTTAAAATTAACATCAAAAAGATAAAAATAAAGCACAATACAAATCCGATATTGTGCAAATGGTAAGAAACAATTGTAAATCAAATATAAAAGCGACAATAGATAAATACATTTGACGTATAAACAGTAAAAATACTTTACACAAAGAAAACAAATATATCAATTGATCAAAATTAACAAAATTGGTCGAGTTTTTCGAATCGGGTCTTCTGGCTTGTTCACGTTTCAATTGCGTAGTTTGCATTGTGTTTGGCATGTAGGGCTTTATTTTATACATTACGATCATTTATCACTTGCTTATATGCTCCATTTTCTGATACCATTATTTTTTAATCTTTATTTATAATTGGTGACAAATTTAATTGATTTACATAAAACATGATCTCCAAAGACGTTTAATATTAAACAAATGTATTGCGGCGCGCAATCTATATTTTTTATAATTTACAGCATCCTTGGAAGTATAAATAATATGATTTGGTGAATGAGTGGTTCTCAAAGTAAAAGACAAGTAGTTAAAATAAATTTGGTCTGTGTTTATAAATCCAATTAATTTATAAAGTTGACGAAAACAATAATAGCACCAACTAAAATAATTCCATCAGGACCATTTCAAGTTTGCAATTAAAAATGCAAATCAGATTAATATCCAGTAATCATACTGATGTTGATTGAATAGTTGCGGTATTAAATTTGGCAAATTAATTAAAGAACAATCATTGCAGACATTATTGCTAATTGCTTTCAATCAATAATCTGGTTTGAAAATAGGGCAATGCGTTAGAAATACGAAACTTACTATGTATAACAATATATTATCATGTCATTACCACGTGAACATTGATTAGTATTATTTATTGACGGGAAAATCCTCTTTATGATTTTTAACCAAAAAAAGTGCTTCTCAATTTTTTTAACTATCAAGTATTTCAAAGTGACCCCAAGCTCAAGTAACTTAAAATTTGAAATTTTTATTTTCAAATTGGTAAAAAGGCATATCACTTTCATAAAATGGCATTGAAGAGTTATCAAGTTTTCATGATAAAAAATTGAAATAAAAAATAATGTAACAACCTCATTTCATGAAAATGCTGAATATTTTCCATACAAAATTTTAATACATTATAAAATGACTTGTTAGTGAGGAGCGTTGGTCACAACTCGTTTTTTAATATTCTTGAATTATTTTTCTTGCTATCAAAAAAAAAACTCATAAATTGTCTTTTTTTTAATTGTTAAAGTATTCTATGTCACAGATTTGGTGATATACAATATTTGTTCATATTCCAATTGTCGATTTGTTCAGGAGAACTTTGTTCTCTTAAATAAATAAATAAATAAATAAATGTATCAAGCCAGAATACGCGAGAATTGTATGGGGAGGTCTACTTTTTTCACGGCTTTTCCAACTTTGAAGTCAAAAAACACCAACTTAGAGGCTTCGGCATATGTTCCATACACGGATTTACTCAGAATTCGGAGTAGAACATTTCGTGTGTCTGTGTGTGTGTGTGTGTGTGTGTTTGTGTGTGTGTGTGTGTGTGTGTGTGTGTGTCTGTGTGTGTGTGTGTGTCCCCTTATAACTTTTGATCCGCTCAATTCACAGAGCCCAAAATTTCAGAATATATAAACAGTTATAGGCCTACAAAACTTTTATACTCAGAATTTTGAATTTTTGTTTCAGTCAGGGGTTATCAACTTTTGAATTTTTACTTTATTTTTCCATATATCTCAGAAACCATAAAAGCTAGAACGCTGAAAATTGGTATAAACATAGAAAAATACAAAATCTCAAATTAATTTTTTCAAGAAAATTCCAGGGTTTCTCAAACATTTTTTATTAAGAAAAATATTTTTTTTATGATAAATTTATAAGTTTAACTGCCTATATTTCCAAATATTTTAAAAATATCGAAAAAAGCCGAAACACCCCAACTAGATAATTTAATTTTCTATAAAAAATATAAAATATGTATCAGCACATCTCAAACTTTTTTTAACAATTTTTATAAAAATTGAATTTAGTGCTTCATACAATTTGTATCGTAGTAGCCTACACACAATATATAAGAAGACTTACTTGTTTGATACTAATCTCCAAACATACATACATACCATCATGCTGTTTTCATATTCTGGGTAGGATCAAAGGACTGACCTCCATACTATCCTATATTGACATACATACCTAGGTACATGTGTTGTGTAGAAAACCAAATATCTTAAAATATTAAATAATTTGTATTTATGGGTATATAGTTTGGTACTTATTCTTCAACTATACATACTATCGCTATCGACAGTTGGATCTCATGTGTTACATGCAACTAGTTTATACATTAAAAGAGTGTGCATATTTATGTGCATCCCGTCCAAGGTCTGAGACGTTAACAAGGGCCGTTAAAGTGTATGTGTTATTGCGTTTGTCGTACTATGAAAATATATGTTGCATTTTCTTGTATGTATGTGTGGACGTATGTCTGTATGTGTGTATCAATGTGTGTATATACTGTATATACATATATTATAATACTATTTAATAATCTATTATGTTATATGTAAATTTTGTATGTATAAGATATGGTTTGTGTTGCACTACACCCCCTTGCTCACAGACTGGAATAAAATCTTATTATTATTTATTATTATATGTTATCAGTACATCCAAAATAATAATTTCAACCGTATTTATATTATATTCATAATTTATATAGCGTCGTTTAATGATTCAGGATTAATCAAAAGCGCTGGTATTTCGGTCATAATATGTTGCGCTGGTATTTCGGTCATAATATGTTGCGTAAAATATTTAAACTGATAGGAAATTAGTTTTAGAACTATTAAGATTTTCCCTTTGATTTGATCTATCAAAAATCACAAAAACTGGCATAAGGTAATCTATGAT
Organism: Molanna angustata; assembly: GCA_963576475.1. Lineage (NCBI taxonomy): Eukaryota > Metazoa > Arthropoda > Insecta > Trichoptera > Molannidae > Molanna > Molanna angustata. The sequence goes on from OY754975.1 coordinate 9,561,293, forward strand.
TCATGGGAATAGGTAGGTACGTGGTTATTGCGACAGTGAGAATCTTAAAATTACCTTTCAGGAGTTAAAGACTTACCGTCTTACTTATAAAAAGTTAACTAAATATTATAGTACCTGGTTATAGAGCGTGATTAACGAAAAAGTTTACTTATAAACCATGACTACTCTTATAATCTTTATTACACCTTTATATACATAGACATCAAGTTAGGACAGGTCGAACTAACGCGTCATACCAAGTATTTTAAAATGGCTGATTTTTCGCATAATATGATCCGACGCATATTTGAGATTGACGTTTAATTATAAAGTTTTTCCTTGTTATTCTTCATTTTATTTTATTTTATATATTTCGGTAAACATACAGCAATACAAAACAAAAATCTTATACACATATAACCAAAAAATTAGCCAGCAAAGTTTACATAATATTACTATTAGCTCATGTACATTAAAAAAGATAAATCATAAGAACTGAAACTAAAAGTGTAAAAGAAAAAATTGAATGAGTTATGCTTGATTAATGGGAAAAGGAAAATGAGGACAGTAAGGGGGGGGGGCGCACGCACTACGATGACGCTCGAAGTAAAGAGTTTGTAATGGAAGTCCTAAAATTTAAAAACATCGCAATCGTGTTTAAATTGACTCAACACGGCACAACATGGTGTTTGTTTTCATTTTTCGATGTCTGTTATCCAAAAATTACATGCATTTATATATTTTTTGACATCTGTGAGGCCAATGCGGCCATATGAAAAAAAAATAAATGAGGATTTTCGGAAACAATTCGGTGAACTAGTTAGTCACATCTTAGTATACGTTTGTAAGTAAGATTTTTTAATACCGATCTTAACTATTTTAGTCGTGCTTATCTAGTTGCGCATTGAGCTTTTAACGAATCTAATAAGTAAGACTGTTAGGGAATACACAAAAAATGGCGAAATACGTAAAAAAACGAATGAAAATACTACAGAACTAATAAAATATGTGAATTGTAGATAGGAACATGACTTGTTACGTAGAGTGTGCAGTTTTGAATAAATAATAAAATTTAACAAGACAAATTTAGTGTGGGAATTCTGAATTTGGTTTTAAAGAAATGAGAAGTTAGTGTAAAAGCAATTCTTGTGGTGTGTAGTATGAAATACAACTCAAGATATAAGGTTCATGTACTTTAATCATATCAGTGATTACTTATGTAGTAAGCTCAGAGTAAAGGTTACTCATTTCTACTGTGAAATAGTGTATAAATTCAACAAAAGTGAAGCAAGTTCATTGCACCTGTAGATTTACCTTGAGTCATGTAAATCACGATGTACTTTTAAATTTACTTTCAGGGTTTGATAAAATTACGCTCAACTTGATTAAATGATTTTTACTCCTCACTTACCCAAGGGGATATAGTGGGAAGTTATGATTTCGCAATTTTTAAGGCTATTTTTTTTTGTAGATTATCAATTAGTATCATGCTGAGATTGTATTCTGAAAGTATCATCACAATGTATCTGTGTGTGTGCTATGTGCTATGTGCTATGTGCAGTGTGCTATGTACGGCGTGTTCATTTTACTTTATCAATTTAAGACTAAAGTACTCATTCGATTTTTTTCAAATTTTGCAAATATGTATATCTAATACTCGCTTAGATCCCATTAGATTCTGAAGGATATCTGAATAGTGCTTCTCAATTTTTTAAACTGTCAAATATTTCAAAGTGACCCCAAGCTCAGGAAATTTAAAATTTGAAATTTTTATTTTCAAATTGATAAAAAGGCACATCACTTTTATAAAATGGCATTGAAGAGTTATCAAGTTTTCATAATAAAATATTTAAATAAAAAAACAATTTATCAAACTCATTTCATGAAAATGCTGAATATTTTCAATACAAAATTTGAATAATTTATAGAATGACTTATTAGTGAGGAGTTTAGCGTTGGCCACAACCCACTCGTTTTATGTCGTGTTTCTTTTACGCACATTGTTGCCGGTAACACCACATTGTGGTATAATATGCCGTGATGATATTAATGAATGAATTAAAACAGTTTGATTAGATTCTACTTTTTTATTAACTTCGTCGGTAGCTAATTCAAGATTCATAAATAGCTTTGTCCAGGTTAATACAATATAAAACAAAAGTTTTTTCAATAATAAGATGGCGGTGGTTAAGTGGGCATCGTACAGGATTAGTGATCCAGTGATGCTGAGTTCGAACCCCACCCTAGCTGCCTCGACCGATTTCGTTCGCCGATAGCACAAGTATTTATCCTTAGGTTAGGAAATGTATGTGGATGTATATGTAGGTACTTAAATACTTTTCACAAGAACATATTCATTATGAACATACGGAATGAAAGCTAAAAATGATTTTATGGATTGCTAATAGTTGACTGTATTAACGACAAACGCGTGGTATTGTAGCGTTTTATTTCTGAAATTATTTCAACAGTAAGAAGTGGATTAGAGAAGTGACATTTCCGGGACGTGATTATTCCCAAAATTATATACAAATGAAGCGTATAGTACATAGAGAATCAGGGTGCCTACTCCACATTATGTTAGTGTACCTACTTATTGAAAGGTTGACAATGTGCTTATTATTTAAAACATGTTGAATACATATTATATTATGATGATGTAGAAAGAAGTGTCACTATTAAGTCACCACCAAATTAGACAAGCCTGTGTCATGATGGCTATTTCATTCCCATACACAACTATAAAACATTAAATATATTCAAAATATTAATTTTATACTAAAAATCAATATAAAAAAGAATATATAAAAACTTTAGCGTAGGTAATTTAAATTTCAATATGCCCTTCGTCACGCGCCAGTGTATCTATGTATGTTCTTGTTCATTAGTTGTGATCTATCTTAAACCTATTTCTTTTTTTATTTATTTATTATTTTTAAACAATAAACAATATGTGACAAAATTATAATGTTGATACTCTCTCGATAGAGTATAAAACTCGTTTTCGAGAGAAAAGAGTACCTATCGTAATTATACACAGAAGAAAAAAATCAACTTGTATGATCATTAATTGCCAAAAATTAGCCCTTTTAATGCTATTTTAAAATTATTTAGATCTTTGAATGCTCTAATGGAAGTGGGCAGGTCATTGTAAAATAATATACCCCTATATGACAGTGATTTCTGTGCTGCAGTTGTATTTTTCTTTAGTATGCTGATAGCATTGAGTTTTTTTTTCATCGCTAAATTTGACAAGTTACTGGGGACCCTGAAACGCGTCGTACAGAACAGTACGGAATGGAAGAAAATCTGCGAGGCTTTGCTGCTAAACCATCTTTGATATTGAAACCAGAGAGATAAGCGTTTAAAACATCGAAAAAAAACGTAAAATTTAAATGTGGCACCGTAAGAATCGTGAGCGTATGTACAATTGATCGAGCATCACAAAACCCTCAAAAGAGAATTAATCTGTCGGAACTGTTTTCACGTAATTTTGGATGGAAACCAAACCATTATGAACAATCCGTCCCGGCTCGGTGGTGTATATTTTGTTATATATAAAATTCCCTTTAAAACTTTGTTTAGCTAATATCGTATGCATGACATGTTTATAATTTAGCTAGTTAGCTACTTCATAAAATCACGCCATGGAATATTCATTTAATTACAAAACGTCCGAATTTAAATACATTTTGAATGTAACGTTACGTTAATTATAAATAGTTCAGAACAAAGTTATTACCACGTTGACTGATTTTGGTATTAAAATTAACTGATAGATTTCAATAGAGTGGCTGAAACGAAGACCCTGCGCTCCATAGGGACCGAATCAGCCCTCCTAGAAAACGTGTCATTTAGCTCAAGAAAAGATAACTCAATGTATGGAAGTGACAGTTGTCACGTGACTGACAACTGTCACTTCCATACATTGAGTTATCTTTTCTTGTTTTTTCTTGAGCTAAATGACACGTTGTCTAGGGGGGCTGAAATGAGAAAATCTGAAGCCTTACTCTTCTAACTCGATTCCGATTCTTATTTCAAATTTTCATTTATAACTTACCTACCTGTCGCCTGAGTACATTCAAATTATCGGATATTACCATTAAAACACACACCTACCTACCACATTTTTCTTTGTTACAAAGGTAAGTTCTTAGCGAATCGGATCGTATTGGAATCGGATTGGCAGTGGAGAGTAAGGCCGAAGGTTTATATTATGCGGTGTCGAGGATGTAACAAGATGGGTAGCAAAAGACGCTGCTGGAGGGACCACGTTGAACGCATGGACGACAATAGACATGTCGACATTGTTAAGACAGAAATTCAAAACAACAGAAGACTAACCGGAAGACCTGGAAACAGATGGAAAGACAGTTGGATCTACTCCACGCAGGATAGTCTACCCTCACAAACAGGTCAAATGACCTTATACACGATGAAGAAGAAGGAGATATTTAAATATTGCGTATTCATACTTCTGATAAATTTCTGATACCTTAACATTTCAAACACAAACGATCAATTCAAAATTCTTCATTAGGTACATAGATGGACAAACAGCGGCATTGCTCTTGCAATTTGCGATTAATAATTTTCTTTTATAATTGAGAATATGGCGGTAGATATAGGGTATGTTCTAATCGTAATAATAACCAGGTTGTACACTTATAATGGAGAAAGTCTGTTTGAAGTCAAGTGCTGTACCTATGTTTGTAAAGTAATTTTTTTCTGGAATTATCTTTTCGTTTCCGTTATTTTATTTTTTGTAATCGAATATTTTTATTATTGCATATGCGCAAACATTGGATTTTTTTTCCCTGTCGGGAGTCAAAGATATTTTTTAACAGATTTTTAATTATCTCAATAGAGACGAAGTTGGAATATTTATTGTAGGAGAACCGGGAAATCAAGGCACCTACAGGGCTTACGACCTGTCATCGGCTGGTTTACGTGATCACTTTATGCGCTTGCGCAACGTTCACCAATTATGCCTTTTAATGAGATCCCTATCAATTCAATTTTGAAAGTTCTATATATAATTTCAGTATTACAATATATAGAACTTTCAAAATTGAATTGATAGGGATCTCATTAAAAGGCATAATTGGTGAACGTTGCGCAAGCGCATAAAGTGATCACGTAAACCAGCCGATGACAGGTCGTAAGCCCTGTAGGTGCCTTGATTTCCCGGTTCTCCTACAATAAATATTCCAACTTCGTCTCTATTGAGATAATTAAAAATCTGTTATTTTTTGTGTTTTAATGAAGTTAAATAGGTATGTGAAAGACAGGATGAATTTATTTGTTTCTTAGTTTGAATCTCAATAAATAAAGCAAAATGATAACCAGAAGACAAAGATAGCAGGTGTCAAAGTGTCCTGACGTATATAATTTTTTTCATATGAAGATCTGATGGATATATTAATTTAATGGTAAAGTCGAACCGCTGCGCTACGCCAAGTGAACTGCTTTCCGGGACACGCCGTGCATATAAACTAAATTGAGATGAATGTGCTATACCTATACGTTAAAAATGTCGAAATGGGGAAAATATAATAATTTATTTATGAAATGTTTGGTAACTATATGAAATATTGTGAGTTCTGAATATTTGGATTCGAATATGGTAGTTCGATTATTCAAGATTTATTTAACTAAAAGTCAGTGGAAAGATAAAAAATACCTCAGTCCTTTTGCATTTGATAATCTCTCATATAAAAAACCGACTTCAAAATGAATGTTAGTGAAGATAGAAAAAATGTGGTGTTCTCTCTGGCTACCATATGAGGGACATTGTATGATGGTTTGTATGTATTAGTTATATTATCTTCCATACAATTCATCTATACAATAATAGGTACGTCTCAGATTACAGACGCCTATGCAAATTGAAGAGATTGATGATTTTTTCTCGTGATTCCTATCAACAGAATTCGATGAAACCTATTTGTGTGATCACCTTATTATAAAAAAGAGAAACAAGCACTCCCTTATTATTTAAAAGAGAATCATTAAAATCAGATAATATGGTAATTTTAAGTAATTTGAAACTCAAATATTCTCATAATTATGAGACAACTTATGTAGTTGTATTTGTATTGAGAAGTATATTTAGTCCATTGACATTAGTTTGAATAAGTCAAATCTCTCCTAATTTGTATTTATTTTGTCGTGTACAATATTACTATATTTCTTTTATTACAATTACCAAAATTACATTATTACAATTAAGCAATTTTACAAATAAATTGGGTTGGTTTGTACCATCTCGTTCAGCCAGGCCTGTTCCGATGTGGTGGATTAGTTACATTATATTAATTACTAAATCATAGTAAGCTGTAATAATGTATGATTGTGTAGCCTACATATGGTCCACTATGTGAGTCCTTTGTTGGTGGTTTTGGGTATGTTGTATGAATTGAGAATTTCCTGACAATAGTGTTGATCCCTTTGTTATATAACCATGCATGTATGTTTTATAAGTTTTAGTCTTGTGTTTTTCTATTATTTATGTATTTATTGATATTTTTGTACATTAAGCAAAACATTTCATAGTAGCAATGATTTTTTTTCAATATTCCTAAGTCTACTCGTATTATAACTTTTTAACAAAAACTGAAGATACAATATAAGAGTTGGAATCTTAATGTTTTTAAAAACGAAGACTTTTACGTCATCATTTGGAAAATCAATTAATTGAGGATCCTCAGCGTCGGATCTAGCGAATTTTGCTAGATCCAGCATGCCAAAAAATGTGCTGGGTCCAGTTGGATTGGTGGATGCATGATCTAGCAATTGAAATCCCTAGGCTAGATTCATCTAATATCTATTGGTTGCTCAGCACAAGATATACGTGGTAGGAGATGGAGAAGGCATTCGTCTAGGAGTGGACGGAATTAGGCTGAGAAGAAGAAGAAGAGTAAGTGGCAAACCTCTTTTACTGGAAGTCAATAATTTCTTGTGTCCGAGTTGGTCATTATTTTTGTTTTCATTTTAATACGTAAGAGTTAAATGTATCGAAGTTCAATATACATTTTTAGTAACAAGGTGATTATTCTGTTTTGAAAACGTAGCTGATTGCCGCCATTTTCCTCGCCGATCAAAACAAATTATTTTGCTGTCAATCAAAAATAATTCAATTTTGCGGTATGGCAACATTCTTCATTGCCGCGAAAATATATTTCGTTCAATATTTTTTTTACTCCTTACGGCGGGTAAATATTTTTGTATTTTTTTATTGTAAACCATAAATTTATGACAAGGGCATTGCTCTTGTCATAAATTTATGACAAGGGCATTGCTCTTGTCATAAGAGCAATACCTTTGTCATAAAAATATATGTAGTACCTACCTATGTTGAACATAAATAAAGAACAGAGGGTGTTTTTTTCTTTCGAAGATACAAGAAAAAAATAAAAAAAACATCCTTTTTTCGTACCAATCAACCATCGAGTTTTCACTCCTCAATACCCCAAGGGGATATAGTGGGGAGTTATGAAAACGCAATTTTAAGGTTATTTTTTGCAGATTATCATCTAATAGTATCATGTTGAGATTGCATTCTTAAAGTTTCATCACGATGTATATGTGTGTTTATTCTAGTTTATCGATCATAGACTAAAGTAAACATTCAATTGTTTTCAAATTTTGTATATCTAATACTCGCTTAGATTCATTAGATTTTGAACTGTCAATTATTTCAAAGTGACCCCAAGTTAAATTTTCATTTTCAAATTACAAAAGAAGACATCACTTTCATAATATGGCATTGAAGAATCATCAAGTTTTCATAATAAAATATTTAAATAAAAAATAATAATATAACAAACACATATCATGAAAATGCTGTAAGATATCCATATAAAATTTCAACACTTTGTGGATTAACTTGGTAGTGAATAGTAAAGCGTTGGCCACAATCCACTAATTTATATTTGATTCGTTGCTTCGATAACTATTACGTCATATTAGGATATTATAGAGACTATCACAGCTGAGATTTTGCTGTGACGTCAGTGTGGAGTGGAGATTACAGTATTTTTGCTTGATCATTATCTGCAACATACTATTTATATACAATGCTTAATACTTATTGAATTGACTTGGTATTGAGGAGTATAGCGTTGGCCACAACCCACTCGTTTTACCTTAAATAGCGAAATTAAATATATGAGATATTTTTCATAAATAAATACAATTATTTATTAGGAATTATGCCGATCGGTTTCGCGATCAACATTCTTTTCTACAGGATGATTTACGATCTAAGTTAAAAATCAAAATAATGACTGTACATAGTTTGACCGAACACGAACCATATATTTAGAAATAACCAATTCATAAGTAGTGAGTGAAACTGTAAAAAATGTGGCACCAAGTGTTTCAGAAATAAATATGTAGGTACTGTATACTATATACCAGGGGTGGCCAACTTGATTAGATCCAAGATCTACTGTTTACTGAGGAAGCCCTGTGCGATCTACCAATTACATACTTCTTAAAATTTTAAATGAAACAGCATACCTAGTTCAGTACACAATTAAGTAGTAATTTTTGTTTTATTAAGAGGGAAAACATAATACTGAAAATTATTCTTAGTAACTACTAATGTACATTAGTGTGAGCACTGCGTCTGAGCATCTTCCGCTAGATTAGCAAAATCAGGTTTGTTGTTGGAAATTGCAACCTTAAAGAATCCAGTGTATGAACGTCTATCAAGCGAGAACGGTGCTTATTTTTTGTTTGTTTTAAAAAGGAAAATGCAGACTCACATTTTCCTTTTTAACGTTTGTATGTTGAACCAAAACACGAATGCAATTGTTCAACACATTTCTTCAAATATGGATATTTTTCGTTGGAAACCAATGCCCAGAAATCTAGATCCATAAAGTAACGTGATAACGTGAACGTAACATGATGGGTGCAGCAGTTGGTGATTACATTGCGCAGTCTGTTCTACATACGTATTTATGTATGTTTATATTTTTTGCCTTGCCACGATCGACTGGACTAATAGTCGCGATCGACCGGTTGGCCACCCCTGCTATATACAAACTAATATATCTTAACTCCTAATTGACACTCTTTTCCCATCCTCTCTCACATCCCACAACCCCAATCTACCTCCTTTATTTCTTGCTGTGATTTTACATTTAATAATGTTACGCAATAAGTCCGCCACGTTGTTAACTCAATAAAAGTCTTTGAGAATTGCTCTTTTGGTAACAAATAGAGCAATTCTCTTAATATTGTACATTATACTCCGACTATTATACATAATACTAAATTTAGATGACTGATATGTAAATTATACTAGTTGCATGTAACACATGAGATCTAACTGTCGATAGCGATAGTATGTATAGTTGAAGAATAAGAATCAAACAATAAACACATAAATCCAAATTATTGAAAATATTAACACATGTTGGTGTGTATGTCAAGATAGGACAGTATGGAGGTCAGTCCTCTTTTCCTACCCGGAATATGAAAACAGCATGATGGTTCTGTAAGTATGTTTGGAGATTAAGTATCAAACTATTAAGTCTTCTTACATATTGTGTAAGGGCGACTGCTATACATATTGTATGAAGCAATGTCGTCACTAAATTCAATTTTTATAAAAATTGTTATATACTTCTACAATATTAATATTTTTTATAGAAAATTAAATTTTCTTGTTGGAGTATCGGCTTTTTTCGATATTTTAAAAGATTTGGAAATATAGGCAGTTAAACTCATAAATTTATCATAAAAAAAATATTTTTCTTAATAAAAAATGTTTGAGACGCCCTGGAATTTTTTTGAAAAAACAGATTTGAGATTTTGTATTTGTCTATGTTTGTACCAATTTTTAGCGTTCTGAGATGGTTTCTGAGATACGAGTATATGGAAAAATAAAGTAAAAATTCAAAAATTGATAACCCCTGACTGAAACAAAAATTCAAAATTCTGAGTATAAAAGTTTTGTAGGCCTATAACTGTTATATTCTGAAATTTTGGGCTCTGTTAATTGAGCGAATCAAAAGTTTTAAGGGACGGACACACACACGCACGCACGCACGCACGCACGCACGCACGCACGCACGCACGCACGCACGCACGCACGCACGCACGCACGCACGCACGCACATGGGATGTGACCATCACTCTTCTCAATACTTTTTTTCAATCGAAATTTACACCATTTATTATATCATCATATATTGCTTAATTTTCAATAACTACATATTTGATTTTGATGACAATATAATAAAAAATCGGGGTTGTGGCCATTACTGGACTCTTCACAACGTTTATATTCAAATTAAAAACTATTTAAGTCTTCTTCTGTAATGTAGATCAGTTTTATTGTGCAAAAATATAATAATCTATAGGTATGCACACTTGACGAAAAATATAAAAACGAATGGGATGTGACCAACACTAGAATCTTTTCAGTACTTTTGTTTATTTAATTTTTAAGCCATTTCCCATCATCCAAAATTACTAAATATATAAAACACATTTGCGTTCGATGACAATATATAAAAATATGGGTTGTGGCCAAATCCAAACTCCTTACAACGTTGTCTCTTTATAATCAGTCATATTTAAAACCATTTACCATAGTCCATGCGTGCAGAAATTGTATGTACCTACTTATATATAAAAACAAATGGGTTGTGGCCATCACTTGAACATTTTACATCGCTTGAACTCAATTAAATTTCAAACTACTTTTCATACTACGAATTAGCAAATATTTTTTGTGACAATATTATATAAAAGATTGATGACTTATGGCATGATTGCATGGGGAGGAGTATTGGACAGTCATATTGCTCCATTAGAAATTGTACAAAGAATGATAATTAAAAAAATGTACAACAAACCTCCCAGATATCCCACTAAACAATTATTTAAAGAGAGTGGATTATTTAATCTAAGGAAACTGTATATACTACAATGTCTTAAGTTTATTCACAAAAAGAAAGAAATTTTCATGTTAAATTCACAAAATCGTACCAGTGACCGTCTGAATAGTATTTACAAAGTTCCTAATTGCAATAAGAGATCGACACAGAGACATTCTGTATTTATAGCTCCCAGATCATACAATATGTTGCCATTGTCTCTCAAGTCTTTAAATTGCCATTCAAAATATGTGAGTCATCTTAAGACATGGCTTAAAAACAATGACAACATTCAAGATTTCTTTTTATGATTTTACTTCATTGCTTTTTATGATTTGTTCTAATATAAGTGGGTACATACTTATTTTAATTTATGATTTAACGCTTTTTTTGTGATCAGAATATTGTTTACTTGCAATTTGTATAATTTTCTTTATCACCATTTAGGTAGGTACTTATGATTTTTCAACTTGCGTTGTCTAAAAACTGTTTAATTGTAACGCGCAACCAACATCTTCCTTTGTAAATTTTATTTAGGTATACCCACATACAGGCTAAGCCTTGTGGGAATTTTGGTGTAATGTGTAATATGATCTGTGTAATATGTGTGTATGTTTTTTTTGTTTCTATTTATATTATACTATGTACCGAAAATTTGTTTAATAAATAATAAAATAAAATAATAAATTGCTTATTCCAACGGCGGGACATAAAAGCTAGTAGAAAATAAAATATCTTAAATATTTATTAATTTGTGTTGTGTTTATAGTTTGGTACGTATTCTTTAATTATGCATAATTTCGCCATCGACTGTTGGATCTCATGTGTTACATGCAACTGTTTTAAAATCTTTGAAATATAGGCAGTTAAACACAAATTTATCATAAAAAAAAATTATGGAAAAAAAATTGAGAAACTACATTTTATTGAAAAAAATAATTTAAGATTTTTTTTGTCTATATTTATACGAATTTTTAGCGTTCTAGCTTTTATGGTTTTTGAGATATATGGAAAAATAAAGTAAAAATTCAAAAGTTGATAACCCCTGACTGAAACAAGACATAAAAGTTTCGTAGGCCTATAGCTATCTATATGAAATGAAATGAAATTATTTATTTCCATTATTTACACAACATTATATATAACAATAACAAACAAATAATTATATTGTAACTATATAATCTGAAATTTTGGGCTTAATATTTGATATGGGCTCTGTAAATTGAGCGTTTTAAAATTTATAAGGGACGGACGGACACACACACACACACAGACAGACACACAGACACACGGACACACACCCACACCCACACGCACACGCAACACACGTTTAATAAGTAAGAATATACTTAATCAAAACAAATAAAAATACTATTAGAATAAATTAAAAAGTTAATTTAGAATATTTGAATAAAACAAATTGCTGTTAGGTACCAGCATAGAATAGTGCTTCCACTCTTTTCTTTTTAGTGCCGTTTAGGAGAGACGAGACTGGTGTGTGGTGATACATGTGACCTGTTTCCTTTTATAAGGTACTGCAATCCCGCACACCTGTCGCTGGTTACCACACATTGTGGGATATTCCGTGATGGTATCTATGATTTTAATATTTAAGCGAGTTAATGATAAGGAGGTAAAAAGTTGTATTATTCAAGTATAGATGTCAGCACTGTTCAACGTAACAAAACTGCGAAACGGAGTATAATGTAGAATATTAAGAGAATTGCTACCAACTTCAGATGAAGAAGTCAGGGGTCACAAGACCCGGCACTTCATTTGTCAGTGATGACCAATGACCAATCATACCTACATATATGTATTACTTCTGAATTAACGATGATTCAGCGTATATTTTTTTTGGAAGAACACCGCGTTTGTTGCCCACTTGGGTAAGTGGTGTTCATGCTAATTTTGTCTATGTACTATATATATTCATCATAACAATTTTCATCGTTCTAGCTTTTAGGGACATAGGGAAAAATAAAGTAAAAATTCAAAAGTTGATAACCCCCGAATGAAACAAAAATTGAACCAGTGGGAGGTGGGAGTGGGTTGTGGCCAACACTAAACTCTCCATACCATAGTAAGCGTTATTTTTTTCTTCTTGAAATGTTGACAAACTCTTAATGCATTTTTATTAAGTATATTTTTATTAGATTCTTAAACGAATATAAGATTCCCAGAGGACAAAAGTTTTCACAATACACCATACACACAAAAACATTGTCACGAAAATCATAGAATGTATTTTCTACATGATACCTGTTGAAAATTTTTAAGTGAAATTGCATTACTAGCAAAATTAACATGTATGAGACAGTGTATCAATGTGGCGATGTATGTATGTGTCAAGATAGAAGAATGCGGTGTTCGGTTCTCACTGCCTACTCATCGAGGAAGATACCTACTTATAAGTGGAGAAAAATACACTTGTCTATAGAGACAGATACAATATCAATATGAAGTTGATCACTCAATTTTCCCTTAAAGAAGCTATTTTACTTCTGTTACATACATTTTTCATACAAATATGAAATTTATTTCACATTGATATGGCAAACCATAGATTATTTTCTTTGAATATTAACAATCCTTGAATGCATTTTTACGTATATTTGTTGTATCAAAATTTCAAACAGTATTAACGTACCTCGATTTTCCAGACCGTGAGAGCATTTTGAAAATTAGGTCAGTTGAAATCATAGAGAAGAAATTAACGGTTATCTATGGAAAACTAATCAGCTTTTGGTCTATGCACTTTACACATATGATGTAAATATGAAGTCGATCAGACTAAAGAGAGGACACAAAAAGGATAATCCGTACGCCGTACATACAAACACATCACGACAAAACTCATGATACCCGTTGAGAAATTGATGTAAAAAATACGCCTAAAATGTGAAATCATGACTCTACACTATTCGATAGTGTGGAGAGTAAAAATTCTGAGTATGAAAGTTTCGTAGGCCTATAACTATCTATAATATGTTCTGAAGGGCTCGAGCGGATAAAAATTTATAAGGGAGGACGGACACACAGACATACGAAATGTTCTACTCCGAATTCTGAGTAAAACTGTACATAGAACATATATGCAGCGAAGCCTCTAAGTTGGTGTTTTTTGACTTCGAAGTTGGAAAAACCGTGAAAAATATAGACCCTACATACAAATCTCGCGTATCCTGGCTTGATACTTTGTCGATATGTTAAGAGAACAAAGTGCTCTTGAGCAAATCGGCAGTTAGAAAATTGTTAAAACAATTTTGAGATGTAATACTACAATGTTAATATTTTTTATATCAAATTAAATTATCTAGTTAGGGTGTTTCCGGTTTTTTCGATATTTTTAAAAACTTTGGAAATATAGGCAGTTGAACACATAAATTTATCATAAAAAATGTTTTTCTTAGTAAAAAATGTCTGAGAAACTCTGGAATTTTTTGAAAAATAAATTTGAGTAGCTTTAATTTTTTGATCGTCAGTTCTTGATGGAATTCCATTTAAATTTCTCAAAAATATTAATAAATAAAAAACGTGTTTAAAATCAATTAAAAATCAAAATATCTATTACATGGACAACAAACTGCCTTTCAATTTCTTTTGTTTCATTTTGTTTAACAACACGGTATACCAGGATTAAGCAACCAGCGGTCCATAGGAAAAACTAATTTTCTAAAAAAAAATATTTTATATAACTTTTTCATTTTTCAGAGTTAATTTACTTGTTTTATATAATTCCTAGTTCATAGGAATAAACTTATCTTGGAAGATTTTGTTTTGAGAATATAACTTTTTAAATTTTCAGACGTACCTATACTTGTTTTATATATACTAGCAGACTACCCGATCGTTGGCTGACCTGCTATTAGCTGGTTCAGCAAACATAAAAATAACCACACACCGTCACGGTATGACCAACAATGAGGGGTAACCAGCGACAGATGTGCAGGTGTGCATTAAATTATAATAGGAAGCAAGACATATGCGAATATGCCCACACTAGAGTCTCGTTTCACCTTAAAATGCAACATTCAGAATGGGTGGATACTAATTATGAATAAAAATATTTTTAATTTAGATTTTGGACCTTATTTCCTAATTTTTAATATTCCTTAACCTCCTAGTTTTTAATTAAAATAGCCTGTAGGCAAAATCTGTAATCCAGTACATGTGTCAAAATGATGGTTGGATTCTATGTGTTAAATTTATCAAAGCATGAAGAATCTTACCACAGTCCTGAGCTTGCGTGGTCTTCGCCCTGTGTCTGGACCTAGCGAAGACTCTGGATATGGACCCCCAAGCTGAAGGTCCTCTGGGACCTCTAGCTCCGTGTGTCAGCCCTCCGCCACCGCTCATACCAGACGACACTCCTCCGTGGCCGGCTGCACTGCGACCCCTAGTGCGAGATGGGGGCTCCCGCTCAGTCATTTGTGGTAGTTGCTCTACCGATCTGTAGAAAAAGAAATACGATTTTAAAAGATAGCCTTTACATAATCATAATTTTAATGAAATTAAAATTTATTTGTACAGGCGTACACGCCCTTATATACGCCTCGCATCAAGGTTGGTAATTTCATTGCCTGCGAACTTCTGTAGAGTAGTGTTACTTGTTTGGTACCGAGGGCGATGAACTTGGCCCAGTGTTAAACGAATAATTTTGCTATCATCAGGTGCGCGCGAAAGTATTTCTAGAAGGTGATCTTCTATATTTCTTTGGCTGAAAAAAACTAATAATTAATATCCGTCAATCTCTTTCTCTGATTTGGTAGCCAAATATAACTCTTAGAACTCTCGTTAAATTTTATTTTAATAATTAACGTCCATTTACTTTATACAACAATTGAAAGAATCAAAATGATAATGTACAGTGCAATATAAAAAATAACAATAAGTAAAACAAAAAGAAAACAGAAAAAATGAATACAAAAACAAGTCGAGACTCTCATTACACAAATTTCAATAAATGTAACAACAAATGTTTGTGTGCTCCATAGCCCAATGCAAAGACATCCACCTGCTCAAACTTATTTGCAAGTCGTGAAGTCTCTGCATTGGTGAGCCAAACAAATAGTTTATTTACACATTTTGTATGGCGAAACAATGACTATTGCTAGTTAGTCTTGATGGTTCACGTTAGTGAATCTGTATCTAACAAAAGACGAGGACAATCTATCAATCCTATATTGACAAATATCCATCGACCTTCTCATATATGTATATGCATCTATTAGCTTCAAACCTTATTCAAATACTGACATCGTGCAAAGTTCCAGCATTTCTTTATATAATTGAAATTAATATTGAAAGTTTTGATGGATAAAATCGTAAATTTACCCACTGTTTGTAGAGTGATTGAGAATTTTACCCTAGAGTTCTCTTCTAAACGCTTGGCAACGTCGCTGGTCGTCTTTTTCCGTGGGAAGACTGACATTTTTATTTCTTCCCGATGTGAGGACTCTAATTTCTTCTTCGTGGAATATCCGATTATTATTGAACAATACAACTCCTTACTGGATAAGGCAGTTTCGTTTTCACTTATCCGATTCGTCCTCATGTCAGCATTGTTGTAATCCCAAACAGACTTCTGAGCATATTCTACAGGAGTGTACCAACTAATTTCTCCGACAAGAACTATACAACGATGGTCGTGGGAATTTTTTGCACCCATTGGTCAAAAAAATGCGGTTCACTCTTATCTTAACTTTCTTCCCTAGTGAACGATGAGCCAGCTGTTTCTTCACCATTCGCTCTCTGTGGCACTTGCAAGGTTTTAGAGTTCTCCGGACTCTTCTTATGTTCTTTATGTGTTCTTTAGGAGTTTTACAAGGGGACCATTATTAGTTCCCATATGCAGAACGGGTGATGATGGGGAAGAACAGTTAAAATCGTATAGAAGAAACAAACCGTTTCCTATATTATGAAAAATTAATCGGCTCAATTTTATGCATTTCGCATTTTTAATTTTAATATGAAGTCCATGTTACTACGTGTGTCCATGTGGCTAGTTCATGAAACTTGTACTTGACTGTAAACAAGACAGTAATAATTGATAGTTCGTAAAGGCTTGAGAATTAGATATAAAAACAGGTCTAAAATTGCGTAGGCGCAACATGTAACTATTTCGTAGAAAAAATGAAACATAGACTTAATAAAATATTCATACTTGTCATACATACACATTAAACGCTATCATTTTATGTCCCAAAAGAGTAGATAGAGAGAACCAAACGCCAACGACTTAATTCATAATAACAATAATCACTTAATTCATATTCACGCCACGTCAAATAGTTCGTCGACTATTCATCCTTAATATTTAAATATGTGTCATGTCATGTCTTTATTTTGCATCTCCGCCCTTCTTTACCCTATTGTTTATTTTTTCAATCAGACAAACTAAGAGTATAAAACGTGATGTTGTTGAAATGTAATAACGTGATGCCCAGATCCGGAGAGATTCGCGTATTAACATTCTAATTTAATCTCAGAAATGTATCCACATGGAACAAGTTTATATCTGATATTACGTTATTAATGTATTAAGCGCCAACACGTTTTGATAATTATTGCAACTGTCTTAGAATGTTTAGTTTCCTACCAAAGTTTCAGAAAGTGACAAAGTTCTGGGGATAAGTTTACTTCAGTGTACCATCCTGATTCCTGTAAATAGTACATTTCTTGTTAATTGACCAAAGTTTTAAGACTGTGGTGTGGGCTATCTCCGTGGCCCACAGAGGGTTTCGGTCAATGAATGACTTTACAGATGACCGAATATTTTCGCTCTGCAAAATTTATTTTTATTACGATGTCGTTTGGTTTCTCTTCAATTCTGAAAATTAAACAAATCCAGAAAGTTAAAAGTAATCTTCAAATTTTGACAAAGTCATAACTATACTAGATTACCGTCATATTACAACAAACGAGGATTTTATTATGAAAGGCTCAACCGTGTGAAAATCCTTTTTAAAGACCTGGACCTTTTTGTCAACTACATCAGATACGCTACGAACTACCGTAGCTTAAGTAATTCCTGTGTTGGTGACAGATTAAGTAGGTCTAGTGAAATTGACTGTTTCTGTTGTTATGGTTTCAGGTATTTTTAATGGATTAGTTCGTAGCAAAATAGTCCTTAAGGGATAAATGCTTTCACTCTATTTCTAAACGCATCACAAGGGATACATACTCGTAATTCAGAAATATATCACTCCCATAGATGAGATGATTTTCATTAATTAAGAGAACTTTTTCATCACACACACATTATAACAGGACATAATGACTTCACTCACTAGGATTTTGGAAATAATGATCTATAAATTTAATCATAATTATTTATGGTACATACATGAAAGTTTTCGGTCGCCTTTTTTAGGGCTTTGCTTGTTTTTTTTTTCATTTCACTTTACTTTTTATGACGATATTAATATACTAAATTCCCTGTGATGTAATTTGAAATTTTCATACTTTTATTTATCTCAATACATTTTTCCTTCCTATCTACGGCATTTATTATATACATTCTTAGCGTATGCTTTATTTATTTTTACTAAAGCTCACCTTAACTCTCTAAAGTCAGGGCCCTTTAAATGACCCTGAATCATTAATCGGCGCTTTAAAAGCTCCTTATCATAATCATGTTAGATAAATATATTCTTTTTAACTATTCATCATCTCTTATTTAATTAATTATCAGAGGCATACTGATCTCTTGAATATTGAATGTGCCTCTTGATTTTATTTTTTCTTACACATTATTTATCTATTTAACGCCCAGTAAAGACCTTTACATAAAAATCGTAAAAACATGCCAGGTACAATACAAAAATTAAATTGCACATGGTTAAAAGAAAGAAATATAAAATAAATATGACAGCCTCCGTGGCTCAATTGGTTGGATATCTGATTCTAGAGCCTAAGGTCCCGGGTTCTCAGTCTGAATCTGTGAGACGATTAATATCGCAAGCCTCCAGAATGTGGCAACTTGTTATTGAGTGCGTTCATGTTAGTTGCCCGAAAAGTACCAAATACAAAATAAAATAAAAAAAAACATAAACAAAAAAAAATATGGACAGCCAATTCATTGAGAACAGCTTATGTTCTATGTCTACTATTTTTTGTATTCAAGCATTATTTGTGGTGCTCTAAATTCATATTACTTTCAAACGAAAATTCCAAATATAATTCAAATTAAATTCATAAAACAACATTTAACATTATTCGGCGATGCGATGGTGATACTCGCGTATTTTAAACTTTTCCCCATAAATCATTACACAAAAAGTTACGGGGGCCGTTTCACTCCGGGGAGAGTACAACCAGCCAACTACCTAGAGGGGAGGTTATCACAGGGGCGGGGAACTATGATAAAAGAATTATTACGAATCGAGAAATAACAAGACTATACAAAGGTCATAAAGAATACTGAAACGTACAAACGAAAATGACTTTTTTTTACAAGGAATAAGGTTTCGTGAAGGTGGGCAGACTAGAATAAGTACATAGTAATTTGACACCTATTTCTATATTATAAGTTCTTTTTCGTTTGAATTAGGCTTCGGAGTGACTCGGCATAGTCCGAAGTTACCCGAAGCCGGAAGGCTGACGGAAAACTTCGTCACGCACGAAGATGGTTTCTTTCAGTCGCGCCGTAATGATTGAGACGTGAGCGAGTGAGACGAAACGAAAAGCAGTCGGTTAGAATTTTTTTTTCATATTCGAAAATGGAGTTATTTGTATTTTGTTGAAAAATGTTAAAGAAACTGTTTTTATAAAATAAATATATTTTTTCACCAATGTGAAATATTTATTTATTTATAAATATATATTTCTCTATTGCTCCTTCATATTTTTAAAATATTCAAGTTTTACAAAATTTGTATTTTCAAAATTTGATCGTTTTCCACAGAGTTATGTCGTTTGCCCTGGAAACTTTTGAGAGGGTGACACTGATAAGGATATACCTATGGCCTGATTTGTGACAACGGACAATTGCGTATCAGATACAATCAGGAACTGTATGATCTGTACAAGGATCCTACCATCTTGAATGAAATAATAATCGAAAGACTCGATGAATGAGCGATGATGACATCCCAAGGCGAATTATGAATGGTGCACCAGGGGACGAAGAAGAATTGGAAGGCCGAAGCTTCGACGGCTGGACGGAGTAGTGAAGAATGCAACCAAAATCGGCATCCATAACTGGTGTAATATATCACAAGACCGATAGTCATGGAGACGGGCTCTGCAGGAGGCTAAGACCTGACCTGGGTTGTAATTGTAGAGCCACATTTTCATTATTTTGTCCTGTTATCGCTGCCGCTTAATTTGTATAAAGTTCGATATTGGCAGCCAAAAAAAAAAGTGATTCGCCACCTCTGCATGTTCGCTACATACACAAGAGTGGAGTGGCTGTATTGTCGAAACATGTTGTGATGTTGGCAACACACTTGGAAGTAAATTGAAAACTTTTAATAAGTTTACAGCTGAACACATTGGTGACTGACGTCCCCAGACATTTCCGATTTAACGAAATATTATTGTGTTTTCTGTGACAAAACAGCAACATATCGTTGTGTTGTGAGGTAGAATATAATACTTTATTTATCGGCGTTTTCACCCTTGCCAATTTTCTAGTTTTGTTCAGTTTCCACGGCATAATTTGTTTATTTATTTACGGTTAGAATTAATCCTTGAAAAAAATCATACAATACAAAATTGCCTGTTGTATGAAAATATACAATCCATCCATTTTTTGCTAATTGGGTAGTTTCACATCTTACAAATATTAATGAAAAAATTAGAATCGATTTTGGCTGATAAATAAATGTCTTGGAATTAATATCAATGTTCCAGAAAATGTTTTCATTAATAACTTTTATAACGAAATTTTATATAATATTTCAAGCGAATAACGGTCCATCACGTATGTACATACCGAATAATGACGTTACTAAGTTTTCATTGTTTGTCTTATTAAATAGAAGTGTTTTTGCGTGTGTTTGAAATAATCTTATTTTTTCTGGTGGGCAAGGATTTTATTTTTACTTTCACAGATATTTTATAAACTATTTCTTCATTGAATTAGTAAAAAAATATATGTGAAATAACCTATCCTGTTTTGCTTCACATTGTGGGTTTATATGTATTTGTTGTTTTTTTGATTTGTATTTATTTGTGTTTTAAATATTCCGGAATGTCCTTCTTTTGTGTTTTTAGTATTTTTAGTAATCTTGTATGTTTAATTTCTGAGTGTTATAAAATATAAACACCTAGACATATTACTTTAATCAAGATTCTTGGAACATGGATAGGATTGCCAGATGATATTCTAAAGGAGGACATGTCCTCTTTTTCTATAAATTGTCTTCCTATCCTTCCTTGTCTACTGTATGTCCTCATTTTGCGCTGATTCTTAACAAATATTATAAATAAACATGTCTGGTGAACATGTTTATATTTATGATTTTTCGGCGAAATATTTTGATTAAAATAACATGGATTTATAAAATCTTTTGTTTTATTGTAAAACATGACAAAACTTGATTTTTAAATTTATAAGGACTATAAAAGTAATTAAAAAAAAAGGATTTTTTTTCAGACGATAAAATACTCCTATCGGTTTTTCTGTCGATAGGTATGAATACGTGTTTTTTTTAGCCATTGTCCTACTTGTTGAAAAAAATACTCATTTTTAGTACTATTTGTCATCCTTTTTCAAATTTCTATCAGACAACCCTAAACATGGAGCACTTGATGACAGACACCTAAAAATTATTTTATGGCTTGCTATATATTTGGTTTGATGATATTATAAACGATAACTTACAATAAATTAATGAGCCTGATTTGCTTTCTCTTTGGTTCACTTATCACTCTATTGATCCAATTAATCATCTCACAGCATCAGACTGAGAACACAATTAGAAACTGTGTCCGACCTGTGTGAAACTGAAACTGTAAAACTGAGAATAGAACCCGGGATCTTTGGATCAGCAGTACCTAACCAACTGAGCCACGAAGGACGACATATAATAGCCGATATTAGGTATAATGTACTCACCTTGATAGTCCATTATTGTCCATAGTTCTGAACGGATTTGAGTTGTGGGGAGACAGAGTTGGACTGCAGTCTGATGGATTGGAAGGATCTGCAACAAGGCAAACATTTATCATTTTATTTATGAATATAACAACGACATTAAACGATATAAAAATACACCAACGTATCGTAAAAGAATGAAATTCTTTGGTAAGTATCACAGTCATTGGGACATATCTTTGTTTTTTTTTTGCATAATGGATAAGCGAAACCATTTTAAATATAAATAATGTTTCATATAATGGCTTTAACGAACGATGCTCGCTTTACGCACGATAAAATAATAACTTTCGAATACTTTTATGGTATAAAAGTCTGTATTCAATATGAACGTCAGACGAGTAGAGATTATACTTAATTCCACATGTAAATTATTGATACCTAGCTTGCTGAACTGTCGATTCATTGAATTTATATCTCTTAATGAATCGACAGTATAAATCTTAGTCCCATGTGAGCGAATTGTATGCAACAGAGGAGTTTTTGAATGGTTTTCCAACTTTGAAGTCAAAAACCACCAACTTTAAGTCTTCGCAGCATATATGTTACATAATATGTTCATTCACTCATACCATCACTGCATATCCCACAATGTGGGGGGTAACCAGCGAAAGGTGTGCGGGTGTGCATTGCATTATAAAAGGGAGCACAACATATCTGTGTATACCCACACACCAGTCTCGTCTCACCTAAAAAGGCACTATATTCAGAATGGGTGGTGAACCTCATTGCTGAACTATGTGAGATGTTATTGTTGCCTGTTGTATTTTCGATTACCTGGCTCTTACGGGACACTCGAAAACAATAATAGAAAAGAGTGGAAGCACTATTTTAAGCCGGTGCCTCACAGCTAATAAACATAATATGTTACATAATATGTGTATGTATTAACTCAGAATTCGGAGTAGAACATTTGGTGTGTCAGTGTGTGTTCGTCCTCCCCTTATAACTCTTGATCAGATTGATTGATTAACTACGTTGGTGTAGTTATTATGAATTACATGCTTCCCAAATCAAATAAAATATTTTTATGTGTTACTCAAAGAGCATCGCAAACACAATACGGCATAGTTACAAATGTTGTTAATAATTGTAATTTTGAATTATTAAAGTAGTTATTGTTGAATACAAAGTATTTGTGATAGTTCTGTCCGCCCATAATTTATGATGTATTTTTTAATATTTATTTTGAATATTCTTTGTGATGTTAATTTCTTTAAGAGAGGAAGGTAAACTGTTGTAGAGTCGAGGAGCAATAAATGGAAAATTTCTTTGACCAATGATGTTTTCATGTACATATGTGTTATTTAGGTTTATACGTGTGTTTATAGATTGTTGTGTTCTCGGGTATTGTAGTGTACTTTTATGAAAGTAAGTCAGAATGTATTAGATGTTTGTTTGTCTTGGTTCAAATACTTTGAACTCGTTGTAAGGGTTTTCTGTATGATAGTCAAAAGGTTTCTTAAGTATAATTTTTGTAATAGATTGTTAAATAAATATTAGTTTTCCAGAGGACAAAGGTTTTCATAATACACCATACACACAAAAACATTGTCACCAAGTCATTGTATGCACTCTCTACATCATAACTGTTGAGAAATTGATGTAAAAAAATTGCTTAAAATTTTGAAATGAATCATCATGGAGGTTGTTAAGGAAAGAAAGGATTGGTTAAAATTTAAAATGGACGATTGGAAAACGCCCAATGGGTGATATTTTAAATGGTTAAAAATGTAATATGCTATGAGGCACCGAATAAGAATAGTGCTTCCACTCTTTTCTATTTACCATTGTTTATGTGTGTCCCGTAAGAGTCAAATAGGAAATCGAAAATACAACAGGCAAAAAACATCTCCCATATAATTCAGCAATGAAGTTCACTATATACCTACATTCTGAATGAAGCCTTTTAGGTGTGCCGGTGTGGGGGTCAACACGCATGTGTCGTGTTTCCTTTTAAAAGGTAATGTACACCCGCACACCTGTGGCAGTGATAGTATGTATGTATGTAAAATAAAATAAATTTATGTAGGAAGTCTAGAAGAAATTAATAAATTCTAAATATATATTTTTTTGCTTTTTATTGTTGTTGTACCCACATAATGTATGAATTTTGTCATATTTTGTAATCTGGATGGTTGGAAGAAATTGCCGAATGGGAAAAAGCCCACCAATGGGCAATACATTTTTGTTTATATTGTGTACAAAACGATAGTTAAATAAATAAAATAATTAATTTCATATTAGGTATCAAACCTAGCAGGACAAGTGTACCTATCCATTAATTTAGATATTATTATGATTATAGATATAACCATGCGTCTGTTGTCATGGGAACCATATACAAACATGCAGTTCATAAAATATTATACCTACCTAAGTACTGTTGAAAGGTGATATTATAAAGAAGCCATTATGGCTCAGTGTTCAGACAAAATTGTTATTGAAATAAATATTAAAAAAAAAACAAAACAGAATGATGTATCGTTTATCGATAAACGTTATATTATTATTAAATTTTATCAGAAGAAAATTAGTTCATGTTTAATATATTATTTTGTCTGTAATGTATGAATAAATTCACAAATGCTTTACAACATTTTTTTAGTGAAGCAGCTATCTATACTTAACGTGAAGCGAAAACTTAGGTCCCCGATTAAAGCAAACTGCGCGCACGTTAGAGTTTGCGATT
This sequence comes from Molanna angustata, assembly GCA_963576475.1. Classification (NCBI taxonomy): domain Eukaryota; kingdom Metazoa; phylum Arthropoda; class Insecta; order Trichoptera; family Molannidae; genus Molanna; species Molanna angustata. The sequence goes on from OY754975.1 coordinate 9,585,963, forward strand.
TGCCATAGTTAATATGGAGAAAAAGTGCATAAAGCTAATATGTACTTATGCGTTATATGTTGTAAAAATACATTAAATTAAAAAAAAACATTTCACCTCAAACCAATAATATCAAATGTAGTTGTTTAAAATTGAAACACAGAACATGTCAAATCAAATACATAACCTACATAGAAATCATATTCTTTGAAGAATAAATGATATTAGATCAGCAGGGTTACTCATGAAATTGATTGAAAAAATATTTAGATCAGCTTCAGAATTCAGAAATATTTGAGACTAAAAGTAATTAATTAAATATATTAATTTTTACAAAAATAAATGAAATAAATTTCAAACTTAACTTCGATCTTGACAAAATTTTATGATTCAATGTAGAGTAATATTAACATTAGATTATATGTAATCGAGTACTGATTAGTACATTTTTAATATTAAGGCAAGGTAAGAATGTATTAAGAATGTGCCATGAGTAACCCCCCGTCCAATGCTTTTTCAATCTGCAAATTTAATGAATTACTTAAATTATCTCAGCGCGATTCCAAATACTTTTAAAAGTTCATAACTATATTATTCCTATAAATAAATATCTTCTTTAATAATTATGAATGAGTTATTTCATACGATCGGTTTCTAAGCGACCTTTTTTAGCCAGGGCAGATGCCATACGGCAATTAATCACCACTTGTACAGGGTTCAAGGAAGTGTATATTATTAATTTAATTTATTATATGCTCGTCTGTAGATCATGTTACATTACCTTCTTTCGGAGTGTCATTTACATGGTCGTACCATCATTTTGTTCGAATTCTGTCAGCTGTCGTCAGCCTTCCTGGCTTAGTTAGTTAGATATATGAATCTTTAGCTAAAGGTCCGTGTTTGAGTCTGAGTGGATGTGAATAACTTTTAGTAGTGTCTGTTAGTTGACAAGCAACTTCTAACAGATTTGAAACATAAAACAAACCAAAAATAATTACACTGCTAAAAATTATTACATTGTTAACGTTACCGTGGCTGTTTTTTCATAACAGTGTTGCCCATGATACTTCTTTTAGCCAAACTTTGTTAAAATATTGGTAAGGGAATTAAAAATTATTTTTATTGATAGTTGTGCAAAAAGTGTTGATCTGAAAGATGAATAAACTGTAAAATCAAAATCGATAAGAGCGCGTTATATTGGAGGAGTACGTAAAGACTTGGTCTGGTTGAAGTCGACTGCGACAAATATTTCGAGTAGAACAACGATAATGAATGATTTTTTTTATCTAATATATCAATGAATTAATCATGACAAGAGGTATTTCCTGCCTTACTTCAAGAGATAAGGCAGGATATTCATAACAATATCTTATATTAACACTGCAATATTGCCGACCTGACGAATTGACCTTCATGTGATTTGAGCTTTGAATTGTGCAATAATCAACTAAATCAACATCATGCAAATAGTTTTATTACAAATGTGGCAAAATGTAATGAATGGCCTAAAAAATAAATATGTCGATGATATTATTTATTCACACCAAAAAAATATGAAGAATTAAAATTGTTGGTACAAAAATATCGATAAGTTATCAGATAAGTTAAACGAGTCATTTTGTGTAATACATATTAAATTTTACTATCATTTTTTCCATAAATGCAATACCTCAATAGAGATGTACATAGTATTACATGCATGAACGGAAACGAATTAAATAATATGTTTCGTACTTATAACAAAACTGTGTGTGTACATTAATTTTGGCCGTAATGGATATCCACGTATAGCTAAGTTTTTGGGTTTTGTGTCGAAAAATGTCTGCTCATCAATCTGGAGAATAGGAGATTTCTAACACGTACCCATGTACCATATAGGAGAGGCTCCCTCTCAACCTCTTGTTTCACATATACGCGGGTGAGAGAAGAAAAGAATGTGAAAAGATTTTCCTCATCATTGAATCTTCCTTGTGATTCTGTGATCGTTCAATTTCACGGTCTGAATTATATCGTCTAATATGAGTATATATGTCAAACGGAATTATTTGTATTTCATAACAATGGGTATAATTGTATGGTGTGTGTGTGTGTGTCACTAACAGATGATCAATGGACTTCTTTACACATAGAAATCAAATGATAACGTTGTTCTAGCAAAGATTATATAATTTTTAATCGTGGAGGAGAGAGTATGGAGAGGGAAGGGAAGGTCCCAAATCACTTGATTGTACAATGTTCTGAGGGTTATAAAGATCTAGACCTTAAAAATGAGAATGCGTTCCAGCGTGATACGTGGTGCTGCATTCAACCCAGAAAGATGTTTACTGGATTAACATCAATACAGCTGAACCAAATTTTTTGTTATTTAAAGAAATTAAGCAAATATATATTTATCATTGTGTAGTGTCAACAATTTCAACGAACCATTAATTAAGATTTTTCCTTTAGGTATAATTTAAAGGTGTGCATAAAATTGGACAAAATCTTGGAGTTATTTTGGTTACTCTAGATAAGTTGCCTATTTGGGTTACACTAGATAAGTTGCCTATTTAGGTTACAATAGATAAGTTGTTTATTTGGGTTACACTAGATAAGTTGTCTATTTGGGTTACACTAGATAAGTTGCCTATTTAGGTTACAATAGATTAGTTGTTTATTTGGGTTACACTAGATAATTTGTCTATTTGGTTTACACTTGATAAGTTGCCTATTTGGGTTACACTAGATAAGTTGTTTATTTGGGTTACAATAGTTAAGTTGTCTATTTGGATTACAAATGAATCCAATATTATCAGGTAAAATAAAAATTGACTATATAAAACTTTACTTAATATAATGAACCCAATAATATAATTTTTTGAATAACATATGATATGAATCTTATAAATTTGATATCAATTTTTGTTACTAACATTTCTTTAAAATTTTATAAATTTATCATATCACTTATATTTTACATCATGTGTATACCTTTAGTCATGTTTCATTTTGCTGACATACATGGTAAAAGCACATTCGATACTGGTTATTTTAATTTCTCTTTAAAATGGCGTTAAAATTATAGTGACATTTTAAAATATCGTCAGTCTATTTGCTTTAAAATATGCCATAAACCTACTACCTGTGTAGGTGCCATTTTTAAAAAGCTGTCAGACTAAAGCAGACATGACACGTGTTTCGAGAGAGAAGTGTCACTGTGAATATGACAATCAGGGGAGATTTATTTTCTCTCCCCACTACAATGCATTTTTTATTTGTAATATTTTATCGGGGATCACAAAAATCATCTGATTAATCTGATGAATTTTGAAAGAATGGGCTATTTACTTTTTATCACTTCTCGGTTAAATAACAGGTTCTATGTCAAATACTATTTTATTACGCATTCAATTACAAGTTTCCACATTTTGGAGACTGTTATTTTTCCTTTTCCTTCTTCCCAATTTTGAGTAACTTCTAATTTTTAAATGTATTTATGCTGATCATCATAGAAAATAATGTAATATCCGCAAACAAAATTGGTCTATGATATATTGTTAACATTAAATTAGCTGTAATATTTGTTTGTATGACTGTGTGTATGTTTGTTAGGTTTAAATAAAAAAATAATGATTGGGATGTTAATTGTTTCATAATTCCAGTCTAAAAACCATAATTTACCTGAAACCAAACCCGGAACTTTTTGCTCATGAGTCAGATTTCTAACTAAGTCACAAAGGCTGATGTGGTTTATTTTTGTATTGTTTCCTTGGAAACATTACTAGTATACAAGAACTATGCCACGTGTATCCAATAACATATTGCCTCGTTTCGGAGACAAAATGATCTTAATTGTCTCACAGAGTTAGAAACTGTATTTCTACCGGGAATCGATCCCGGAATTTAGGAATCAGATATCTAACTGAGACACGAAAGCCCATGTACATATGTGTACCTGAATTTAAAAATTGCGAACCAAGTATGGACCTGTAAAGTTTTCGCCAAATATCTTGAATCTGGCTTCTGGGCGCGCAGAGCGCAAATTTGTGTCTTTTTGCTTCGTTGGTATACATTCAAATCGCCCCTCTTCTCGGCGAAACGGCTCAAGATGTTTGGCGACAACAATATTACCAACTATAACAAAATCAATAAACTTAAATAACTTTGTGTCACACACTTAACTCCAACGATATCTCGACAAGTTTCGGAGAGCTTTTCTCCTTCGTCAGGAGTTCACTACCAAACAAACTGTGCTAAATTTAAAATTATAATTATAAAAGATAAGAAAACTGTACAAGGGAAGGGTTATGAAAAGGAATTCATAATCCATAATAAAAATATATTGTTTATAATTTTCAATTTCAAAATCCATAATAATAATAATATACTGTTTTTGAAAGTTTTATATATTTGAATAGTGTGTAACAATTCACCTGAAAAATAACATTTACAAGGGAACTCAATAAGAAGGCATAATTGGTGAACGTTGCGCAAGTGCATAAAGTGATCACGTAAACCAGCCGATGACAGGTCGTAAGCCCTGTAGGTGCCTCGAGTTCCAGGTTCTTCTACAATATCCCAACTTTGCCTCTATTGAGATGTTAAAAATATTTTGTGAATAAAAATATCATTTGACTCCCGAAAGGGAATAAAATCCAATGTTTGCGTATATGCAATTAAAAAAATATTCGAGTTATTTTTTATTTAAATTTTGCACAAAATGGAGGAGTAACAAACGTGGCTTTTGTAATATGAATTATAAAATTTAATTTCCCAGTTGCTATATTGCTCGGTGGTGCAGTCGTCAGACAAAAAGTCCATTCCGTAGATTTTGGCCATTGTTATCAAACTATGTAAATTGCTTTTGGCTACATTACCAGAATTAAATTTGTTCAAACATTCGCTTGTTTCACTATTGTAATTAATATATACGGCCACAAATGATAATTGTTTTTTTTATATGTCATAAGATTTTGCATAACTTAAAAGAAGCAACCTATATAATAGATTAGTGGAAAATGAAAGTTAAAAAAAAAATAATGCTTGCTCTGAGGCACCAGACTAGAATAGTGCTTCCACTATTTTATATTAAATTTTCTTATTTGTCTAATTTTCTTATTTGGAAAACAAACATGTCAATAATGTTTTTAAATTTTAATTCTAAAGGTATTTAGGGGTAGAACTCCATTATACTAGGATTTTTTTAATTAAACAAAAATGATAATGGTTCTACATAATATGTATATTTTGATAAGATCAGCAGAAACAAGGAAAATAAATGCGGAACCAAAGTCAATTTTGTTGATTTAAAAGTACCTATAATACCTGTCAAATAGTTCAGAATGAGATTCACCCTCCATTTTAAATGAAGTGACTTTTAGGTGAGACGAGACTGATGTGTGGGATCCATGTGTCGTGTTTAGTTTTACAGTATAATGCACACTCACACACCGGTAGCTGGATACCCCACAATTTGGGACATGTCATGATGGTGTGTACACATGTAGATTTTTTAAATAAGGATATCTGAAAGACTGGGTTAGACTAGGAAAAAATGAAACATGTGCATTGTGCAAATTGAAAGAAATCGTGCGAATTTGTAAAATCTGTGTTCTGCCAATATAGAATCAAGACCTGACACAACTAAGAACTATAGCATCGCTTAGAACTGCAGAAATGAAGACCATCTGTACCACTCTGGGGAAGACAAGAGCAGATAGAATCCGAAATACGGTAATTCGTGAAGCTTGCAAAACAGAAGACATAGAAATATAGTCCAAGGGGGCAAGTCTGGTTCGACCAGCGAAATCAAAACCCTAGTGATTACCCATATCATGGATAAAACTATCGTATGGAATAATTAAATCCATGATATGGGTACGCCGCACGCGGAAAGAATGGACAGTGAGACAGACTTTCACACTAGGTAAAAAACAACAATCCAGTGGAAAACGGCCAACCCGGAAGACCAGCAAAGATGTGATGAAATATTGTGGGTGAGTTCATTGTCCCAAGAGCCCTCTATGCCTCAAATAGATTTCTGGATCTAATATAAGAGAAAGAAGGAAAAAAATATTGTATGCAATGCAACAGAGGAGAGGAAGACTAGCATTGGATTGGAGAGATAACTAACGTTACCGATTAATGTGCAAGAAAGTTTCATTGTAGTAAAATCTGGGCTGCCATATACCTAGTGATGACAGGGAATGATTGAAGCATTCTTTTCCTGGAGTGGCTATCTAGAACTGGCTGTAGAAACCCAGGCAGAATGGTTGGATGAAATCAAGAGAGTGGCGGGAGTCAATGGCACAGGGTGGCGATGGAAAAAGAGCCGTAGAAGTCGATTAGGAAGAACTGGGTCCAGCACTGGACGACGGTAAATGGTAATATTTTTCTTTTCTAATAAGATACCTCAAGTTTTTTTCTTAATTGGTTCAATGGAAATTAGAAGTTATCCTGTTTTTCCCCCACCACCACCCGTTCTGCTTAGAAGTTATCCTATCAAATTCGACTTTATATTTTATATAAATAAACATTAATATTTACGTTTTTATCCCTTCAGTCGCTCTAAAAGAACTTTACGACTCAGATGGAATCTTTATTTGTTATAATATTTATTACATGCTAAATATATTATAACTGTATACAAAGTTTGTTTTCAAGGTTTAATGTATAATGAAATATCAATACCCTGAGTAATAATATATAATGTGACCATTTATTTTTTGACTCAAAACGGGACATCGGTTTATTTACGTCAACTAGTAGGTTCACAATGGAAAAAAACAATTTTAAATAAATTTTATTTCATTTATTGAAATAGAATATATTACAAATCAAAATGCTATGAAATATACATCCTCAGATATTTATTGATTTGTCAGATGAACAAATTTGTTTAAATAGATTTTTTTGTTGTTTTAAACAGATCTAAGACTGGCAAAGAAATTGAACAATTTCAAAAGAAATATAAAAAATAAAATATAATTATTGAATATTTTGTAAAGTAATAATTTTGTAGTAATAAAATTTTGTTTTAACGGGGCATATAAACCTAAACACCCCAATTTCAAATCAAATACCTCAAATTTGTTTTTACAGTGTGTTTCTAAAAAAAATACCATAAGTATTTTCAACATTTATCTAGTGAATGTTCGTCAAACTATTTGGAAATTCAGTAAATTCCTCTTAAATTTTATTACATTTATTTAAATTACTCCATAACTAAGTTTTTTCATTTCAAGTAAGGTTTGTTCTTAAAAAGCAAAAAATCAACAAATTTGATTTATCCGATAATCATGTATAAACCCATTTTAACGCACGCGATAGTTACCCTTACTAACACGTTACTTCATAGTGCATTAGGCGGTTTTAATATATCATATTTTCAGTCACTAGATTTAACGTTATAAGTATATCCTCTTAAATGTCTCCTTTACATACAAATCCTTGCATTCTGGTAAATGGCAATATAGTTTTTTATAATGTATCTTTTACTGTGTCTTGTGTTTGTGTGTTTTGTGTTTTTTTCTTTATCTTGTTGACAGTGTTATAAAATGAATAAAAACAATAGTTGGTGATGATTTTAGGTAAGAATAAAAATTTGACCGTTTTCATATTAATTATCAACATCGCTGGGTTTAATCAGATGTCCACAATGTGTTCATTAATGAAATGATTGAAAGTTAGGAGAAAACGGCAAAATTTTGCGTCTCGAAGGTTTTATCGAGGACACTAGGACGGAGAACCGAAAAAGCGACAGTCCTGTTCAAAACGGGATGTATGGTCACGCTATTAATGTACTCAAACAATGTCTCACTTCAAACATGGTGGAATAACAAGTTTCAGTTTTGAGATAATAAATACTGTAGATATTTTAATTTCCCTGCTAATTAGTCTGTATGTAATATTATATTCACAAAAGTATGTTTTTGAATTTATTAATTTTAATGCTTAAATAATTTTGCTGTTAGGCTCCGGCTTAGAACAGTGCTTCAACTCTATTATATTATCATGGTTTACCCGTAATGGTTCATCAATGAGGTTCAACACCCATTCTGAATGTGCCTAGTGTCAGTTTCATATGACCTAAAAAGGTATTTTTATTTTTATATTACTTCTCGGGCTACTTTGCCAAATATTAATTTAACACGCATCCATTAACAAGCAAATTGACACATTCTGGAGACTAATAATCTCACAGATCCAGATTGAATGTTTGTAATCTTCTCCATTGGATTATGATACGACAACGGCGAAATATAGATACATAATATTTTGTTACATCTATACAATACGCTCTTTAACCAGATATCTAACTAACTGAGCCACGAAGGTCGGGTCGAGTATGGGTGCTTATAACGTAAATAATATTAAGTAAAAATACGTTTTATACACACTGGTTATTTGTAACATATAAAATATCTGTTGGAAGAGCTGTGAATCTTTATAAAAAACTAAGTTTAGTTTGTCGATCGACAATTCTTGATAGAACTCATTGTACGTTGATATGTTATAGAAAATATAAAAATACTTGGTAATTGTTCTATTGTGTTTATTTGATTATTGACGCGTTTCGTGCAAAGCACATCGTCAGAATAATGCTCTACAAGACTGAGACTAGTGGTTATATACAAAATTTACATGGCAGGTGTATAAAAATGTTGGTTTTTGAACGGTTGAAAAGAAGTTATATAATGCAAATGAATCTATACTAGATTTGTATAGATTCATTTGCATTATATAAATTCTTTTCAACCGTTCAAAAACCAACATTTTTATACACCTGCCATGTAAATTTTGTATATAACCACTAGTCTCAGTCTTGTAGAGCATTATTCTGACGATGTGCTTTGCACGAAACGCGTCAATAATCCAATAAACACAATAGAACAATTACCAAGTATTTTTATATTTTCTATAACATATCAACTTTATAAAAAAGTATATTTTTGCTAGACATACATATGTACCATAACGCCATATCCCTTACAGGGTTAGCAGAGAGAACCGAGCGCCATAATCCTCTATTTTTGCATCGTCTCATACATGCTCGTCGAGTTTTCAATCTTCTTATATTTCCTTCTTTCAAAATATCATTCACACGGTCATGCCATCCCTTTCTGGGTCGACCCCTGCTATTCACCCAATCTTTTGCACCCATGTATATTTTTTTGGTCAGTCGTTCATCATTCATTCTTTCAATGTGTCCAAACCACCTCCTCACTATCATTTTACTTTTAATATTCTTCTTTATCTTGCATTCTCCGACCGCCGTGGCACAGTTGGTAAGCCGTTCGGTTTCTGTGCGGGCGTCCTGGGTTCTATTCCCAGCAGAGGATAAATTTATTTAAATTTATTTCTCACGCAAATATTGCTTCACTGGGCTGGAAACACTGGTCACTTGGAAGAAATTGCCGTACGGCAATAAACTCGCCACTTGCGCAGGGTGCAAGGAATTATTATTATTATGTCGTCATTTTTCATTTTATCATATATCCTTCTATAACATTCTCTTCGTAGTGATCTCAATCCCACAGTATCTATTTATTCTAGTTTCATGCGTCTTTTTTTTGTTAAATACTTCAAGCAGTTGAATAAATAAATTTCAAATCAATCTTCACAAACTTTTTGTCATAAATTACATTTACGATCTTCAGTTACGAGACGGCTAGGAAGAAGAAATGAATATAATTTCGCAAGGGGTAGATTTTGAGAATATTCAGCTCGGTACGTGGGCGTACCTAAATGGATAAAGTTGGAGAGTACGGCCATAGAGTATAGATGGGCGAGTAATCGACAAGCCGAAGATTTATCGGTGAGCGGGAGTGGGCAACGACATTACCCCAAGACAAATGGGCCCCTGTTTAACAGTGCGCGCCCCTGTCCGAAATGAGGCCCCAGGTGTGTGTGCGGTATCTGGTTGTGTTTTTAAATGAAACTCAATTGATTACGCGGTCTGACTCTGTTTGATTTTTTAATTTAGAAGCAAATCGATGTTTTAAAACGTAGGTGCTCAATTTTGCTCGATATTTACTTATTTGCTTATTTATCAAAAATCCTTATTTACAAGTATAATAATATCAGAATAGGTACAATATAACTTTATACAGTAGTAAATAAAATGTAAGTATAGGTTATACTCATAGAATAATAATATTATAGAATACTCTTTAGCCTGCAGTAAACGCGACTGCTTTATGTTGACTAATTTGGTCAACATTTTGCTACGAGCATTCAGTAATCATTTGGCCGTCTGCGTGATACGTTCTCCAAATAGGGAATTTTTTAATTGCTTGCAAAATTATTTACGCAGTCATAACGAGTAGTACTATAGGAACAATGTCTACCAGCAGAGTCATACATATATTGACACGAGCTGGCCAATAAAACGGCTTCACTTTTTCAGCGAGGAATTGTATGGGAATGAGTATTCTATAGTTTTATTCTTATAAATACTGTATGTTTATGATATATACTCCCATACCTAGCTATTATTTCTTTTACATTAATAATTTCTACATATACGTATATACATACCTACTTACCTAGTTTTATATATTGAAATTTGTATAAAAAAAAAATTGTAATTTGTTTATATTTATGTAAATAATAAAACAAATAAAAAAATAAAAAAAAAAATAAATAAAAAAATAAAAATTTCTCTACCTTGTTAATATTCTTTATTCATTCTTATAATAATTGTTGTAGGTATGTATCTGTGTTATTTATTGAACATTTTACCATGTATAATTAGGTTTTCCCTATTTCTTAGTAATTACTTGTATTCAACTTTCTTTTCTCTGTATGTATTGACTTTGTATTCCCGACCCCCCCCCCATCTCCCTCATGCCTCACACACCCCCCATTTGCTATGTAACATTTTGTTTTAATTTTGTATTTAGTTTGAATTTTGCCTCTGAGGATGCTGGCTGAGTCCAGTGAAAGCGCTTAGGCTTTAAAAATAAAAACTCATTGTGGTTTAGAACTTTGTGATTTAATTATTAAAATAAAATCTTCTTTTTTATTTTTATTTTTATTCTATGGTTATACTATAATTAAGTTAAAAGTGTGTCATAAGTGTATACATATTTATATTTTAATTTGTGGATTAGGCTACTCTACTAGGCTATGCCTGTCCCAGAGTAGCGTTATATAAATCAGTTCTATTATTTTGATTAGTCATAGTGTTAGTTAATTTTTATAAGGTTTAGTGGTAGGTTGAAGTGATATAGAGGTGCAAGTATATGTTTTAGTGTAGTATGAAAATATTGCTTGATGTAAAAAGGGCTAATGCTAATATAATTTTAATTTTTTTATAAGTCGATTAAGTAGTAATATTAAATATTTAAATATTTTATCTCTATCTTAATATCTAAGCACGTCTATGTTTAAATTGTAACTTCTCTATGGGAAATATTGTGATTGCACATATTATAAATCAAATCTATCATTTATAAAACAAAAATTTGTAGGTATGTGTGATGTGTAATTGTTTTTTCTCTTAATAAATAAATAAATAAAAATAAAATATTCAAAATAATATAATATATTTTTTTGATGGCAAGGTTAAAATAATATTATCTACGAGTTAGTGTTAAATAAAGACATTAGTTTTCATAAAACAGTTAAACTTAGTGCACATCGATCAATGTCGTTTTTCACATTCTTTCTAACTCCACCCTTTAGATATTCGAATTCAGACCCAACCCTATAAAACAAACCGAAAACGATCAATCGTTTTTTTTTTCATATACCTTGACAATACTATCTAATTTAATTTAATCTAAACAATACATCAGTTTGAATAAATGATTATACTTGTTCACATCGTATTATTTCATTGACATTTATATATCAAAAATATTATCTGCGTTAGGCATAATTTTTGATATTTATCATCCAAAATTTAGAGGACAAGTATAGGCCCCCAAATAATCGAAATGGTTGATGATGAGCGGAACGGTTTGAGTTGTCAAAATTGCTAGGCGGCCCAACACGACACATCGATGTAGATTGCAAAACACATCTTTAGATCCTGTTTAAAAGTCTCAGAAATCAAATCATTTCCTTTTCCAAAGTTATTAAAAATCTTGGTATCTTTATCGACGAAGATCTCTCATGGCACGAACAAATTTGTCATGTCAGTAATAATCTGTTATTTAGTATACATTCTCTCAATAGACTGAAAAATTTTCTTGCGACACATTCAAAAATCACGCTTGCACAATCCTTACTTCTCCCTTTGCTTGATTATGCTGACGTATCTGTTTTCTGGATGCTAACGAAGAACTCCTTAATACACTTGAACGATTGCAAAATGTTTGTATACGTTTTATTTACAATCTTAGAAAATTTGGTCATGTTTCCACTTACCGAAATATTCTTCGCTGGCCCAAGATACGTCAACGTAGTAATATTCATTTACTTTCTCTACTGTATAATTTAATTAATAACACAAATTCACCACAATATCTAAAGAATAAGGTTATTTTCTTGTCAAATCACGGTCTGCCTCTTCGATCTGCTGAACGTACCACACTAGCTATTCCACACTAGAAGTACAATCAGCAAAACTATGGAACAACTTTTTAAAAAGAAACTAAAGCTGTTTTACCTATTCTGCCTCCCTTCCCTCTACCTCTATTTCCTTCCTTCCGTTGTTGCTGCGAATTTACTCTAAATATTATTTTCGTTTGTTGTAAATTTAGGTAATGTACATAACAATTTACTATTTATGACCTCACGTTGGTTGGAAGAAATTGCCTTGCGGTAATAAACCCGCCATTGTACACATTAGAATGTACATGAAGTTAAATAAATAAATAAAACCTAAAAAATGCAGCTATAAGTCTAGACTTCATTTCATAAATATTCAAAATATTGATTATGAAAAAATGTCCCATTGCGAAGATTTTTTGGAAAATTATTCACGAGGTATATGCATTTTTTTTTCTAAAATGTCGTCTGGAAAAAGACATATCATTCTAACGAAGTAGGTACTTTTTTACATTTTTTTAAATTTAACTGCCAATATTGCCGAAAATTTAAAAGTCTTAACTAAAGAATCAAATTTTCGATCGATAAATAGAAACCGTCACGCCATGATAAACAACATTAATGGGTGTACGGATTATGCTAATCTTTATTTCTGTATACTTTTTTCTGTTTATGTTTCCTAGACAAAATAAAATAAAATTTAATAAAATATAATACATATATATTATGTACTATTCACATGTACAATCATTATTTTAATTTTTTTGAACTTATATAAAATATGTAGATTGACTGCGACATACATACATACATACTTGTCAACAACTACAAAGGGTTTTTAATTACACGTATTTAGGGCTTACAGTGGACGTGCACTTTAATTGGAGTTTACATATTGAAAATGTCTGTAATAAATTAAGATCAATTTTAAGTAAATTTTACCATCTTAAATACTGCGTGTCCAGGCACACCCTGTATTGTCTGTACTATGCTATGGTCGAGTCTATTATTGACTACGGGCTCAGTAGTTACGGACGAACATTTAAAACCTAGGTACCTTGATAAAATAAAACAATTACAAATAAGATTTTTAAAAATAATTGCAACAAAAAGAACAGTGGAGGCAAGTAAAAATAACATTAACGAAATATTCAAAAGATGCAATATTTTACCTATAGAAAAAAAGGTGAATCTTTTACTGACCATAGAAGAACTTAATAACAAACGATTTAAATTAAAGATCACTCACAAATATACAACTAGACAAATAACGAAAGACTTACTGACAATACCTAAAACAAATAACGTTTACGGCGACAGGACAAAAGCAACGATAATTACGAAACTATTTAACAAACTGCCAAAATATTCAAATTAAAAACAAAAAAAAAATAAAAAAAATGTTAAAAGAATTTTATATATAAGTTTGTATGTTTTCTTTGTTATATTGTGTTAATGGTTTTAATTATTGTTATATTGTATTGCTAGTTTTTAATTTTTGTTTATAATTATTTTTTGTTACATTATCAAATTTATATAAGTGTACGAGAGAGCTAGCACTGTTAAACTGCTTTTGCAGTTTAGTGCAAGAATACTTATTGTTTAAAAAAATGTAAATAAATAAAACTTTAATAAAAAAAAAATATGTACATATCCTCGTACTTTGCTGCCAAGTATTGTAGCTGTCGACTGCTGGTATAATATTTGGTAGGACCGCTGTCGGTCTGCGTTTTGTATATTGGACTATGTTTGTGTATGTTTTATAAAAGTTGTTTTATTTATACTATTTATATTTTTTGTACTTATGTCTCGCACTTTACTTTATTTTCTTTTTTAAACAAATATTATTATCTAATGTTATAAACAATATAACTTTGTCTGTATTTTAATTGGTATACCCACAGACAGGCTGTGCCTTGTGGGATTTTTGTGTGTACTTTGTTATGATTGATATTATGTTAATGTGTATTAATCGTGTACCAAATATAACATAAAGAAATAAAATAAATACATTTAATAAAAATATACATACTTTGAATTCAAAGCATCTAGTGGAATGGTTTTTCGGCGGAAACTTAGGGTGACTTGACTATGATCCGACGTTTTACCAGTTTTATGTATTCCCTGGCTGAGCTTCGGATAATGCTCAAGTTGTAAATATTAAGTAAGTCCTTTAGTTTCTCAAATGAAAGAAGAGCTAGAATACGTGACGTTGTTTATTTAAAATTTGAAGAGTTTTAAATGAAATTCCTCTATGACAAATCTAGAATTATCTAGAATGACTACTTGAATAAAATATATTTAATATATTTACCTACTACAAGAAAAAAAAAGATATCTGTATAAATCAAACACTATAGAATTATTCGTCTGAACAGTTCAAGAATACTGAAGTGTTTCTCGATTAAAAAGGTAAATAATTAGATGTGATTCGTTACTAACGCTTCCAGTCGTTTCTCAATCACAAAACCTTTCTGAATTTGTATGGCGAATAATTTTCTTATTGTACTGTTCGTCTAAAAATTAATTAAACCAGTTTTCATTTCGATAAACAATGTAATTGACGGTTCATTAAACTCCAAGGAAAAATGTTCATTTGAGTTGATATTTTTAATAATGCAACAAACAATATGCCTTTTGAAAAAACTTGAACAATAAAATGAAAATGTAATTTAAAAATCCTTTGTATATGTTGTAAATAGTTAATATAATAAAAGTGCTCCAGTTCAACTAGACTTGAGTGGAAAAAATACTAGATCAAAAATACTTCATTGCGAAAAAAAATATTTATTTAAAAACCATGTACCTACCTATATACTATGTAAAAAAAATCACAAAAAAAATATTTACGGAAATCAGAGTATTAATTATAAAACTTCTCAGTGTGTTTCACAAAATTAGTGTTTTTAAAGTTGATTTATGTGTGGAAACACGACACATGCATGTATCCACAAACACGTATCTCGTCTCACCTAATAAAAAAATTCAAAATGGGTGTAGAACCTTATTGCAACACTATGAGAGATGCTATTTTACCTGTTGTATTTTCGATTATCCGACTCTAACGGGACACCAGGAAAAGATGATTAAAGAAGAGAGTAAAAGATGATTATAGAAGAGAGTAATAGATGATTATAGAAGAGAGTAAAAGATGATTATAGAAGAGAGTAATAGATGATTATAGAAGAGAGTAAAAGATGATTATAGAAGAGAGTAATAGATGATTAAAGAAGAGAGTAAAAGATGATTATAGAAGAGAGTAATAGATGATTATAGAAGAGAGTAAAAGATGATTATAGAAGAGAGTAATAGATGATTATAGAAGAGAGTAAAAGATTATTAAAGAAGAGAGTAAAAGATGATTATAGAAGAGAGTAATAGATGATTATAGAAGAGAGTAAAAGATGATTATAGAAGAGAGTAATAGATGATTATAGAAGAGAGTAAAAGATGATTATAGAAGAGAGTAATAGATGATTATAGAAGAGAGTAAAATATGATTAAAGAAGAGAGTAAAAGATGATTATAGAAGAGAGTAACAGATGATTATAGAAGAGAGTAAAAGATGATTATAGAAGAGAGTAATAGATGATTATAGAAGAGAGTAAAAGATGATTATAGAAGAGAGTAATAGATGATTATAGAAGAGAGTAAAAGATGATTAAAGAAGAGAGTAAAAGATGATTATAGAAGAGAGTAATAGATGATTATAGAAGAGAGTAAAAGATGATTATAGAAGAAAGTAAAATATGATTATAGAAGAAAGTAAAATATGATTGTAGAAGAGATTAAAAGATGATTGTAGAAGAAAGTAAAAGATGATTATAGAAGAGAGTAAAAGATGATTATAGAAGAGATTAAAAGATGATTATAGAAGAAAGAAAAAGATGATTATTGAAGAGAGTAAAAGATGATTATATAAGAGATTAAAATATGATAATAGAAGAAAGTAAAAGATGATTAAAGAAGAGAGTAAAAGATGATTATAGAAGAGAGTAATAGATGATTATAGAAGAGAGTAAAAGATGATTATAGAAGAGAGTAAAAGATGATTATAGAAGAGAGTAATAGATGATTATAGAAGAGAGTAAAAGATGATTAAAGAAGAGAGTAAAAGATGATTATAGAAGAGAGTAATAGATGATTATAGAAGAGAGTAAAAGATGATTATAGAAGAGAGTAATAGATGATTATAGAAGAATGTAAAAGATGATTATAGAAGAGAGTAATAGATGATTATAGAAGAGAGTAATAGATGATTATAGAAGAGAGTAAAAGATGATTATAGAAGAGAGTAATAGATGATTATAGAAGAGAGTAATAGATGATTATAGAAGAGAGTAAAAGATGATTATAGAAGAGAGTAATAGATGATTAAAGAAGAGAGTAAAAGATGATTATAGAAGAGAGTAATAGATGATTATAGAAGAGAGTAAAAGATGATTATAGAAGAGAGTAATAGATGATTATAGAAGAGAGTAAAAGATTATTAAAGAAGAGAGTAAAAGATGATTATAGAAGAGAGTAATAGATGATTATAGAAGAGAGTAAAAGATGATTATAGAAGAGAGTAATAGATGATTATAGAAGAGAGTAAAAGATGATTATAGAAGAGAGTAAAAGAAGATTAAAGAAGAGAGTAAAAGATGATTATAGAAGAGAATAATAGATGATTATAGAAGAGAGTAAAAGATGATTATAGAAGAGAGTAATAGATGATTATAGAAGAGAGTAAAAGATGATTATAGAAGAGAGTAATAGATGATTATAGAAGAGAGTAAAAGATGATTAAAGAAGAGAGTAAAAGATGATTATAGAAGAGAGTAATAGATGATTATAGAAGAGAGTAAAAGATGATTATAGAAGAAAGTAAAATATGATTATAGAAGAAAGTAAAATATGATTGTAGAAGAGATTAAAAGATGATTGTAGAAGAAAGTAAAAGATGATTATAGAAGAGAGTAAAAGATGATTATAGAAGAGATTAAAAGATGATTATAGAAGAAAGAGAAAGATGATTATAGAAGAGAGTAAAAGATGATTATATAAGAGATTAAAAGATGATAATAGAAGAAAGTAAAAGATGATTAAAGAAGAGAGTAAAAGATGATTATAGAAGAAAGTAAAATATGATTATAGAAGAAAGTAAAATATGATTGTAGAAGAGATTAAAAGATGATTGTAGAAGAAAGTAAAAGATGATTATAGAAGAGAGTAAAAGATGATTATAGAAGAGATTAAAAGATGATTATAGAAGAAAGAGAAAGATGATTATAGAAGAGAGTAAAAGATGATTATATAAGAGATTAAAAGATGATAATAGAAGAAAGTAAAAGATGATTAAAGAAGAGAGTAAAAGATGATTATAGAAGAGAGTAATAGATGATTATAGAAGAGAGTAAAAGATGATTATAGAAGAGAGTAAAAGATGATTATAGAAGTGAGTAAAAGATGATTATAGAAGAGAGTAATAGATGATTATAGACGAGAGTAAAAGATGATTATAGAAGAGAGTAATAGATGATTATAGAAGAGAGTAAAAGATGATTATAGAAGAGAGTAATAGATGATTATAGAAGAGAGTAAAAGATGATTAAAGAAGAGAGTAAAAGATGATTATAGAAGAGAGTAATAGATGATTATAGAAGAGAGTAAAAGATGATTATAGAAGAGAGTAATAGATGATTATAGAAGAGAGTAAAAGATGATTATAGAAGAGAGTAATAGATGATTATAGAAGAGAGTAAAAGATGATTAAAGAAGAGAGTAAAAGATGATTATAGAAGAGAGTAATAGATGATTATAGAAGAGAGTAAAAGATGATTATAGAAGAAAGTAAAATATGATTATAGAAGAAAGTAAAATATGATTGTAGAAGAGATTAAAAGATGATTGTAGAAGAAAGTAAAAGATGATTATAGAAGAGAGTAAAAGATGATTATAGAAGAGATTAAAAGATGATTATAGAAGAAAGAAAAAGATGATTATAGAAGAGAGTAAAAGATGATTATATAAGAGATTAAAACATGATAATAGAAGAAAGTAAAAGATGATTATAGAAGAGAATAAAAGTTGATTATAGAAGAGAGTAAAAGCACTATTCTGGGTAGGTACCTCACAGCCTTACCAAAAAGATTACCATGCATAAAAAAAAACATTTTTTGAATAATAAACTTTGAAACTTCTATAGGCACATTATTCGATTTTAAGAATTCAAAAGACAGTTCAAGAGGTAAAAAAGATATCATTGGATTGAATTGTCCAGCATTTGACCTAATCACAGGCTGCGAAAGTCACCTCATAAAATCTTATTTGTACGTCATTATAGGCGTCTAGCGGTCATACATACGAGAGGAGTTCTCAAAATTGTCAGGTCACAAATACTCCGACCAGAGCACAACGAGAGAATGGCCGTTATTGGCGGTATTAAAGTATTTTTTTGTATTTAGTGAATATCTGACCATCGGATCTTCGAGTCTTTTTACTGTTAACTATACTATTTGTTCCACATACATTTAACAGACTCTATTTTTTTACTGCGAATAAAACACGATGAGTTTTTTATAAATTCACTTATTATGTATGCTGACCAACTTGGTAATTAAAGAGAAATGCCACAAAAATAAATAATAATTAATTTGAAAAAAGAGATGAAATTGGTGGGATTGAAATAAATTTTTAGTTCGCGAAGACAAATATTTACAGTGTAAACACATGGACCTATGATACAAGTATAATCAGGACAGCGGCGGGAAGAAAATTGATGTAGATGGCATCAAACAGACAAAGGTGGAAGGAAATGAAAGAGACCTATCTCCATCAGTGGAGGGAAGAAAGCTGATAAAGAAGACACAATAATAATGAACACTTTCTTGTTCCTTTCGCAAGTGGCGAGTTTATTGCCGTATGGCAATTTCTTCCAACAAACCAGTGTTTCCAGCCCAGAGAAGCAATATCCGCGTGAGAAATTAATTTAAATAAATTTCTCCTCTGCAGGGAATCCAACCCAGGACGCCCGCACATAAACCGAACGGCTTACCAACTGAGCCACGGCGGTCGGCACAGTTGAAACACTTGGGATTTTGTTTTGAAACCTAGATTCATTTGTTCGTTTTAATTGTCCTGTAAATTTTTGCCTAGTGAGGCAAAATATCCAAGTACCTAATATTGATATATATTTTATTTGCATTATATTTTGTATTAATATTGTTGTTATTTTTTTTTAAATGAATATGTCCTTGTTAAACAAGTACATATACATATTCCTACGTTCCCTAAAATAAGCAAATAAATGCTTGTGCTATAGGTGAACGAAATCGGTCGAGGCAGGATTCGAACTCGCGACGACTGGATTACTAACCCAGCGCGCTAACCGCTCTGCCACCTCTGCTATTATGGCTTATGTAATTATTTTTTTATTTGAAAAAATTACATAATGTTTTTTAAGAGGTTAAAAGAGGGAATATTAAATGTTATTTCCATTACATATTAGTATTCGTGAAGTGCTTTATACGAGTTCATCAAGGGGCAAGCTGGTCAACCGTCGAAATCAAAACCCTCGTGATTACCCATATCATGGATGTAATTATCATATGGAGTTCTATAACATCTTAAGATATTATAGAACTTCATATAATAATTATATCCATGATATTTATTTATTTATTTATTTTTGCTTCTCGGGCAACTAACAGGTACTATGTCAAATATTAATTTAACACGCACCCAATAACAAGTTGCCACATTCTGGAGACTTACAATATTAATCGTCTCACAGATCCAGACTGAAAACACAATTATAAACTGTGTCTTCACCGGGAATCGAACCCGGGAACTTTGGATCAGCAGTCAGATACCCAACCAACTGAGCCACAAAGGCCGACATATGGGTAATGATATGGGTAATCGCGAGGGTTTTGATTTCGACGGTTGTCCAGGGGGGGAAGTCTGGTCAAACGTCGAAATCAAAACGCTCATGATTACCCATATCATGGATATAATAATCATATGGAGTTCTATAATATTCTAACATATTATAGAACTCCATATGATAATTATATCCATGATATGGGTAAACATGTATGGTTTTGATTTCGACGGTTGACCAGACTTGCCCCCTTTTTCGAATTTCATTTCCATGATTTTTATTTTTGTCGTCCCCAAATCATCTTCGCCTTCTGCTAATATATGTATATTTTGAAGTAAATATACTAGCACCGGGTATATTTGAACTGAATAATTGTTAAGTAAAGGTGAATGAAACCCAAGTTACGACAGTAATAAACAAGTTAGAAAGATAATCAAATGATTACGTGAACTCCATTTGCGTTGAATTCATTACGACCAAAATAGATTTGTATCGAAAATCATTATATTATTTGAAAGCACAATCAGTTACAAATGTAGGTAACAAATGAATTGTATCTTGATACGAATTAAATTAAAGGCGATTCCTATTCAAAATTTCCCAAAAATGATGCAGAAATACATGTATCTTCTCAAAAGAGAAATGTAATTGTTTAATAATATTTACAGTTATACAGCATACTCGTATTATACACTATATACAGTTCTCCTTCTAAAATACAATTATTGTCAAGATTTATTAATAGGCTTGCGTAGCGCGTGCCATAAGTTCATTATGTTCCACGATAGGTACATCTTCAATAAAAAACGAGAATGTAACAAAATAAGTAGACTCAATGGATAAATATTGAAAATGATGGGTCCATCTCTTGAAAAACAATAACAAAGATTTTTGGTTTCATATTTTTGTCTATGTATGGATTAATTACTTTATAATTTTGTAGATGTTACCATAAAATAGCAATAAAAATGTATTTTTTGATGTTATTAATATATAGGAGCAATATTTTCGGACTCACTTCAAAAAAAAGACCTATTCTCTTTTTGAAGTTGAGAAATTAAAAAATAAGAAATTTTCACTGTAAAAATAAATATTAATAAATAAATAAACAATCTAACAAACAAGTAAATAAATGAATAAAAAAATAATAAATATTTTATGACACATTAAATTTTTTTTCATTAAATCGATCATTTTATAATAATTATTTTAACATTACTTTGTATGGATTACTTTTTCAGGATATATAAAGCAGAAATTGGATTAATAGGTGTCCTATGATTTTTTACATTTAGTTGTGCAATTAACTAACAGCCCAAACTTATAAAATATCTACAAGTCACGCCATATTGCTGGTAACACCTTATAAAATATTTGTAACTTAGATCTAATGAATGTACAAATGTATGGAAACATATATAATTAGATTAAAACTCATATTGAAGTTAGGATAACAAGTTAAGATACAACCATTCAATAGAGGTTCATTTACACGTAGATAGTCGCTTCTCAAGATTAAACGAGTGGGTTGTGGCCAACACTAAACTCTCCACACCACAAATATTGACAATGAAATATTTTATTCATTCTAAATTTTACTACCAAGAATATAAATTTTCTAACGATAGTATATTTTCATGTTAAGATAGACAAACTATTAATGCAGTATGGTGAAGAATTCTAATGTTGTATGAAATATTTTAATAAAAGCAGATAAATTTTGTTTTAAAGGACGTTAGAGCATTTTGACAATTTTGACACGTAATATCATATGAAGAAATTTTTGTTATTTATGAAAAGCTAATCAGTTCGATGTTCAAGCTCTTTACATTATAACATGAAATCAAATTACTGAACTTTTCCATACATAAGAAATTTATCTTATTATATACATTTTTATTCATACTAAATTTTACTACCAGGAAAATAAATTTTCTATCGACAGTATATTTTTATGTTAAGATAGACAAACTATTATTGCAGTATGGTGTAGAATGCTTATGTTGTATGAAATATTTTAATAAAAGCAGATAAATTTTGTTTTAAAGGACGCGAAAGCATTTTCCAAATTTTGACAGGTGATATCATATGAAGAAATTTTTTGTTATTTATGGAAAGCTAATCAGTTCTATGTTCAAGCTCTTTACATTATAACATGAAATCAAATTACTGAACTTTTCCATACATAGAAATTTATCTAATTACATTTTTATTCATACTAAATGTTACTACCAGGAATATAAATTTTCTTCCGATAGTATATTTTTATGTTAAGATAGACAAACTATTAATGCAGTATAGTGAAGAATGCTTATGTTGTATGAAATATTTTAAAAAAAGCAGATAAATTTTGTTTTAAAGAACGCGAGAGCATTTTTCAAATTTTGACAGGTGATATCATATGAAGAATTTTTTTGTTATTTATGGAAAGCTAATCAGTTCTATGTTCAAGCTCTTTACATTATATCATGAAATCAAATTACTACACGTTTCCATACATAGAAATTTATCTAATTACATTTTTATTCATACTAAATGTTACTATCAGGAATATAAATTTTCTTCCGATAGTATATTTTTATGTTAAGATAAACAAACTATTAATGCAGTATAGTGAAGAATGCTTATGTTGTATGAAATATTTTAAAAAAAGCAGATAAATTTTGTTTTAAAGAACGCGAGAGCATTTTCAAAATTTTGACACGTGATATTATATGAAGATTTTTTTTGTTATTTATGGAAAACTAATCAGTTCTATGTTCAAGCTCTTTACATTATAACATGAAATCAAATTACTGAACTTTTCCATACATAGAAATTTATCTAATTACATTATTATTCATACTAAATGTTACTATCAGGAATATAAATTTTCTTCCGATAGTATATTTTTATGATAAGATAGACAAACTTTTAATGCAGTATGGTGTAGAATGCTTATGTTGTATGAAATATTTTAAAAAAAGCAGATAAATTTTGTTCTAAAGAACGCGAGAGCATTTTCCAAATTTTGACAGGTGATATCATATAAAGATTTTTTTTGTTATTTATGGAAAGCTAATCAGTTCTATGTTCAAGCTCTTTACATTATAACATGAAATCAAATTACTGAACTTTTCCATACATAGAAATTTATCTAATTACATTTTTATTCATACTAAATGTTACTACCAGGAATATAAATTTTCTTCCGATAGTATATTTTTATGTTAAGATAGACAAACTATTAATGCAGTATAGTGAAGAATGCTTATGTTGTATGAAATATTTTTAAAAAAGCAGATAAATTTTGTTTTAAAGAACGCGAGAGCATTTTTCAAATTTTGACAGGTGATATCATATGAAGAATTTTTTGTTATTTATGGAAAGCTAATCAGTTCTATGTTCAAGCTCTTTACATTATATCATGAAATCAAATTACTACACGTTTCCATACATAGAAATTTATCTAATTACATTTTTATTCATACTAAATGTTACTATCAGGAATATAAATTTTCTTCCGAGAGTATATTTTTATGTTAAGATAAACAAACTATTAATGCAGTATAGTGAAGAATGCTTATGTTGTATGAAATATTTTAAAAAAAGCAGATAAATTTTGTTTTAAAGAACGCGAGAGCATTTTCAAAATTTTGACACGTGATATTATATGAAGATTTTTTTTGTTATTTATGGAAAGCTAATCAGTTCTATGTTCAAGCTCTTTACATTATAACATGAAATCAAATTACTGAACTTTTCCATACATAGAAATTTATCTAATTACATTATTATTCATACTAAATGTTACTATCAGGAATATAAATTTTCTTCCGATAGTATATTTTTATGTTAAGATAAACAAACTATTAATGCAGTATAGTGAAGAATGCTTATGTTGTATGAAATATTTTAAAAAAAGCAGATAAATTTTGTTCTAAAAAACGCGAGAGCATTTTCCAAATTTTGACAGGTGATATCATATGAAGATTTTTTTTGTTATTTATGGAAAGCTAATCAGTTCTATGTTCAAGCTCTTTACATTATAACATGAAATCAAATTACTAAACGTTTCCATACATAGAAATTTATCTAATTACATTTTTATTCATACTAAATGTTACTACCAGGAATATAAATTTTCTTCCGATAGTATATTTTTATGTTAAGATAGACAAACTATTAATGCAGTATAGTGAAGACTGCTTATGTTGTATGAAATATTTTAAAAAAAGCAGATAAATTTTGTTTCAAAGAGCGTTAGAGCATTTTGACAATGTTTACACGTGATATCATATGAAGAAATTATATGATATCTATGAAAAGCTAATCAGTTCTAAGTTCAAGCTATTAATATTCTTCTATCAATATGAAATCAATGAACTGATCATTGCCAAATATAAAAAAATTCTCTTGTTACATATAAGTTTCATACAAATATCCATTAAATAAAATATAATTTTTGAAACCGTTGAATATTTTTCTTTTAACATTGACCAACTTTGAATACAATTTTATGAAGATTCTTGGTGTTGTATAAATAGTTGAAACCAAATTAAAATATCTCTAATTTCCAGGTCGTGAGAGCATTTTTTCAGTTTTAATAGATGAAATCATAAAGAAACATTGGGAAAAAATGAACCGTTGTCTATGGAAAACTAATCAGCTCTAAGTTTATGGACTTAACACATGTGATATCAATATGAAGTCAATCGGACTTATAGTTTGGGCTGCAGAGAGGACACAAAAAAAAACAACGTAAATGATGAATTCATAGAGAAGAAATCAAAAGTTGTCTATGGAAAACTAATCAGCTCTAGGTCTTTGCACTTTACACATATGATGTTAATATGAAGTCGATCAGACTTATAGTTTGGGCTGTAGAGAGGACACAAAAAAGATAAATGCTACGGCGTACGGCGTACGGCGTACAGCGTATACGCCATACACACAAACACATCACGACGAAACTCATAGTGTGCATTCTCTACATGATACCCATTGAGAAATTGATGTAAAAAAAATACGCTTAAATTTTGCGAAATCATGACTCTCCCCTATTCCATAGTGTGGAGAGTAAAAAGAGAGATTAAAAGCTCTCAATAATTAGAGAATTTTATAGGATCGAAAAGGGTCTCCCAAAGAGTCGTCATGGAAAGAACCATGCTGGAATTAAGTCCAGGGTGCGAAATGACGTCATCAGGCAAATGTCAAAAATGGTTGATGTTCATCGCATTCGTGCCCTGAAATGGAGATGGGCAGGCCTACTAGGTACACTGAAGACAGTTGACCAAGAATAATGTTAGCTTGGAGACTGTGAATGATAATCAGAGGTGTTGGAAGACCGCCAATGAGATGAAGTGATGACATCAGCAGTCGTTAGAGCACAAGATAGAGTGGCTTGGAAGGAGATGGAGGAGGCCATCGCCCAGGTGAGGCTGAGAAGAAAAATATGATAGGACAGATAGTTTATTTTTCACTTGAATAAAGTTACTCATTCAGTTTCCGTCTATCTTGATAACTTTTTTTTATAACGTTATAGTCAAATGGGTTATCGAACAACTAGGTATTTTTTTCGAATTTTACTTTACGCGCAAAGAAGAACAAGTTGCCACATTTTTAAACTTATACCATGGATTGTCTCACAAATTCAGATTGAAATGCAGGGAAAATCTGTGCAGCAATTGTCATTATTCATAAACATATTTTTATTATAATTCGCGAATTCAATATAATTAGTGAGAAAAAATATAGTAAGTTTAACGTTGTTATTTCGTTCACAGAGTGTAAGTTTATAATGAAAATATTACGATTATAACTAGTTGCTTTTAACACATGAGATCCAACTGTCGATAGCGATAGCATGTATAGTTGAAGAATATGTACCAAACTATAAACCCATAAATACAAATTATTGAATATTTTAAGATATTTTGTTTTCTATACAACACATGTAGGAATGTATGTCAAGATAGGATAGTATGGAGGTCAGTCCTTTTTTTCTACCTGGAATTTGAAAACAGCATGGTGGTATGGAGATTAAGAATCAAACTATTAAGTCTTCTTAGATATTGTGCATAGGCGACTGCCATACATATTGTATGAAGCAATGTCGTCACTAAATTCAATTTTTATAAAAATTGTTCAAAAAGTTTGAGATGTTCTAATACAATGTTAATATTTTTTATAGAAAATTAAATTATCTAGTTGGGGTGTTTCGGCTTTTTTCGATATTTTTATAAAATTTGGGAATATAGGCAAATAAACACATAAATTTATCATAAAAAATATTTTTCTTAATAAAAAATGTTTGAGATTTGTTGAAAATTGAATTTGAGGAATTTTGTTGAAAATTGAATTTGAGATTTTGTATTTGTCTATATTCATACCAATTTTTAGCGTTCTAGCTTTTATGGTTTCTGAGATATGTAAAAATAGAGTAAAAATTCAAAATGTGACAACCCGGTGTAAATTGTTGTCTGTGGGGATGATGGTGCAACGATCGAAAGCGTTCAGGCTCAGTACGTCCAATTCAATAACTTTTTGAACTTAAATAGGAACATTCTAAAATTTTAGAATTAAGGTTATTTGAACTTAATTTCGTATACTTTAACAGACGTTGTTCCTTAAATTAAAATCTATAAAATTAGTGCACCGTAGATAATCATTTACACTCAAATTGTCTATGGCGGAGACTACGCATGCGTACTGCGCACTGTTCGGCCATGTTTATTTATGTCATGTCGCCGTGATGTCGCTTAACCTAATATTTCAATTAATCTGCACTAATATTCTTTGTTTTTTTTATTTAAACAAAACGCAACACGTGTAAATTAACCATTTATGTAATTCCGAACACAACCGATGTTTTAACTTAAAATATCCCGAACTGCTATGACAATAACAAATACGCTTCTAATTAGGTGTGAACTAAAATTAGGAACGTTTTGACAGTTGATTAGATCAAAATGTGGTTATAGAGTAGGGAATTGAGCTAATGCGTGACATACTTGGAGTAAGAATGTGTCTCAATAGGAACGTCCCTATTTCGGCGTTATAGAATATAAACTTGGACTGAGTTGAATACGAACGCACCTATTTTAGCCGGAATGTTCTTAAAAAGTTAAAGAATCGGATGGATTGTACTATGTTTTTATAATTGTAGAAATTAAATACATTTTATAGTGGTTATATTTTGGTCATAACAATATTGTTTTTTTAAAGCCGTTTGGTAAAAGATATTGTATCGACCGGTTTAACAATATAACAAAAATTGTGATACGACAAACGACACGGCTTATTTTGGAGAAATTTAAAAGTCCATTTTTCCCTGGAAATATGAACCGTGTTTATTTTTGGAATATGGGATTTTTCCCTTTGAATTTATCACCTCTTTAACCAAATATGTCACATGTTAAAATATCTCATTCTCGCTACAAACATTCTTCATGTAGATCAGCCTTAAGGGGGGTTGTTTGTAAGTTAATAAAGCCGCATATGTATTCAGTGTACTCGGCAAATTAACCGTCAGTAATGTAAAATGTATAACATACAGCCTTAAGATTTGAAAACGAAAATCCTATGTAACAGTGGCTCTAATGAAGTACAAGAAAACAAACAGATCAAATTTAATATATGTATTCATATCCTATGAATGTCGATTACAGTGTAAACATACAACGCCGTAATACAAAATTAGATATTTACGTATCATATATTAAAGATATGTACTCTCAAATGGAAACTGTTAATCTTATTGTTATTCGTGTAAGTAATAGCAGTAAGACTCTAAGCCTTAAGACACAATTATATCCATGGAAATTACAAAGTATTATGTAGAAATACAAACACGTGAAGTCAAACTATTATTTACGAAAACAGAGATATTATTTCCTCGCAGTTGTTGGAACTCTGTGATCATCTGTGAAAATTTTTCGTGAGATGCTTCTATGAGAGTTCTTTCAAAGTAGGTACTGCTGTGCATTTCAAATCACTGATCACAAATATGAATTGGTCTTTGTATGACTATGACTTTCACTGTATTCGAGAACTATGTAAAATATGTGTCATTAAAAAGAAACTGTTATTAAAAATAGAGTACCTATCAATTCTTTAAAGCACATTAATCCGTTAGTTAATTCCGATAGGACTTTCAAAACTTCAGCCACATAATTGAATTGAAAAAGGAAATTAACAACTGCAAGAAAATACAGAAAAAAATGTGAAAAAAATACGCCTTTTTAATAAATTTTTAGGTTTTTATTCATATTTTATTATATGCTATTTTTGTCTTTTTGCATTGTTGTATGTATTGTGTTTCTCGTGCTATTATATGATTTTTTTGATTTTTTGGAGTGTAGGTACATACACACAATGTCACATACATTGTGCTGTGCACTACAATATTTGATAGTATCTTTGTGATTTAGTTTTAGTATTAAGTATTTGTGGATAATTTACGTAGTAGAATTCCATTTTAAAATTATATTAAAATTAAAACAATTTGTTTTAAATTCTACTTAGAATTTAAAACAAATTGTTTTAATTTTAATATAATAATTTTAGTATTTTTTAATATATTTTTTTATTTTTTCTTACTATAAAATAATTTGTTTTTAATTTAATGTATTTATTTTTTATCTTCTTTTTTTGAATGTATTTATCATTAGAAATATTGTTTTATTTTGTATGTGTAAAAAAAAGGCTATCAAGCCGTAAATTATAATGAATAAATAAAAATTATTAACACAGATTCATATTCATACGATCACGGCATATCACACAACGGAATGTAACTTGCGAAAGGTATGCGGGTGTGCAAAACCTTGAAAAATCAAGCATGACATGTTCGTGTATACCCTCACATCAGTCTCGTTTCACCCAAAAAAAAAACACTAGAAACATAGTAGGTACCTATAAGTCAGAAGGTACTAGAGAAAAATAATTTCAGAAGTAAATGTGCAGAAAATGCCTTGTTTCAATTGACATATATAAACGATGTTTATATTTTTTCAATGTTGACTGTAGAATTATTGTTTTTATTGTAGAATTAAGAATATCTCTCAAATCTCTGATTTATATTCTAAAAATATTTATTTATATTGAATAGGAAATAAACAGTCACAATGATTGACCTGTTAAATGATAAAAAAGGGGTTTTACTTTCGTAGCACCCTTAGTAAAACATCAGTGACGAGTTAGAAACAGGATCGCAGAAAGAAGATTCTAAGAATTCTTTGATATAATAGCACACCGTTTTCTCAATCAGAGATTCATACAAAAAACAATATATCTTTTTTTTTCTCCTTTCACGTGTATTGTGAATTTTGTTATAAAACAAAATGCAAATAGCAAAATATAATATGAATAATGTGTAAATGTATGTATAATATATGAAAGTTACCCGCATCAAAGGACGTAATTCAAGATGAAAAACAACATTTGAAAATCAATTTACGATGTTGGTAGTTAAGTATAACGATATCATTTTACGTTTCGAGAAATACCTTATGCCTTGATAATTTACGTTATTGTGTGGTATGAACAGAAAATGAATATATTATAAAAATGGGTTGGTTAGAAAGGCACGACGATTTTTTTTCATGAAAATAAAAGACGGCAATCAAACCATGGCGTTTTACGTGATCACCCGTCGAATTCGATACATTCTCGATAAAGTACTCTGTTAAGAAAATCCGTGTCCAAGCATTTGAATTTGGTCACACAGCAGAATTTGTAACCTATGGTCAACAAATGAAATGTGCTCCAAAGAGTCAATAGAAGGAGAGCTCTTGTTAAAAATCAAAGTCCTGAGGTGTCATACTTGGATCATGTTCATTGTATACATAGGGAACAAATTTGATCAGTGATCATAGAGATAAGGATCGAGGGAAAATCTGTTATCGGCAGGAAGCAGATCTAAAGGCTCCGCATATATAGATGATAAACGTGGATATGTGGGGATAAAATATACGGAACTTGCCCTAGGGGTAGACCTCCTAAAAGATGAAGGGATAGCTGGAAGTCCATTTTGCAGGAGGAGCAGGACTCTTCAAAACAGACCCAGGGTTCTATATAAAAGAAAAAGAAGAAGAAGAACGGGGATAAAGACCAGGTAGGAGCTGGTTTGAGCAGTTGGAGATGGATAGATACATTCTCGAGTGATATTCAACGTTAGTGGGGTCAAAGAAGACACTAGCAATGTTATTTATGAAAATTCCTTGAATCGTGGTAGAATTAAGGTTCAATGGAACCTACAGGGCTATCATGAAATTGATTAAAGTAACATTAAGGTCAGCTACACATTTAACAATCTTTGGGGTTAAATAAATTGAACAACAATATTAATTTATACAACAATTTATGAAAAATTCATACTAAACGTTGATATTTGTATTGCGCATTTCTCCCCATTTTTGTATTGGGATAATTTGGTATCTTGATTGTATGTTTTTGTTTTTTATTTAATTTTTATAGTTTTAAAAATAAAAAAAAAATACTAACACGTGTATAGTACGACATATAAACCAGCAAATTCGACAACATATTACTTAAAGTCTTACTTAAAATATTCTAGTTAGACGGGCATGTTGCCGAGTTCGCGATATTGCCCGCGACGTTCTTTATTGACTGTCGTAAGGTTGCACTCGCGTAGGCACCTGCCAGTGCAGTGACATTCTGCCGTGTCAGAGTGTCATTGTATTGGTAGATTCAGACGTTGCGTCTGAATCGTTGTGACAATTTAATGTAGGTAATGACAATGACGTACATATTTTATAGAAATTGATCTTTGATAAATTGCTTATTTTTATCCTTTAAAATATGCTGGGCTAAAATCTATTTTTTTTTATCTCAGTTCAATTATATCTTCTTTTTTTTTGTTTTATCTTTTTGGGTCATCATCTTTTGTTTTCTTTTTGTTTTCCTACATATATGTATGTATATGTGTATTTTAAACTTTCATTTTAACTGTGCAAAGTAATGTCTTTTTTATAATTTGAATGGTCAGGAGACGTTGATTGTACATACCTAACTATGCACAATAGCCATGCGGGAGATACCTGTTATTGGAGCACTGGAGATTCTATTTTTTTGTTTCATGTTTTTTTTTGTTTGTGTTGTTCAGTGTTCTGTTGGTGTCTCTGTATATTAAATAAATAAATATTAATACATTTTTATGATTAAATGTAAAGAAAGATTGGATTATAATCGAGTACTGATTTATATATTTTTCAGATAAAGGCAAGCTTAGAGTTACCTAACAAATGGATGGACGACATTAAAAGATTTGTTGGACAACAGTGGATGGAAGTCGTACAGGAACGGGAGGAGTGGATAAGGAAAGGGGAGGCCTATGTCCTGCAGTGGGTAAACACAGGCTGATGATGATGATGAACAGAGTGTTTTATTTTATTTTAATTTTATATTATGTAGCTTCTCGGCTAACTAACAGGTGCTATGTAAAATAATTATTTAACTCGCACCCAATAACAAGTCGCCACATTCTGGAGACTTACGATATTTATAGTCTCGCGGATCCAGACTGAAAATACAATTTAAAACTGTGACTCCACCGGATATCGAACCCGGACCCTTGGATCAGCAGTCAGATATCTAACTAACTGAGCCACGAAGGCCGACATTAAGAACGTGTCATGAGTAGCTCTATAATAATAATGAACACTTCTTTGCACCCTGAGCAAGTGGCGAGTTTATTGCCGTATGGCAATTTCTTCCAACTAACCAGTGTTTCCAGACAAGCAATATTTGCGTGAGAAATGAATTTAAATAAATTTCTCCTCTTCTTGGAATCGAACCCAGGACGCCCGCACAGAAACCAAACGGCTTATTAACTGTGCCACGGCTCTCTTGGTTCTATCTTTCACTTTCAACGGAAACCTTATTCTTGATTTTGAGTTTTATTTTTATACGAATGCACCAAATTCAATTTTGTTAAGTTGGTTGTCATGACCTCATAACGGTATAGTTG
Source organism: Molanna angustata (assembly GCA_963576475.1). Taxonomy (NCBI): domain Eukaryota; kingdom Metazoa; phylum Arthropoda; class Insecta; order Trichoptera; family Molannidae; genus Molanna; species Molanna angustata. The sequence goes on from OY754975.1 coordinate 9,618,257, forward strand.
TCGCCAAATAACATGAACTTTTAGCCGAGAAGGGGGGTGATTTGCATGAAAACCAACGAAGCAAAAAGACACAAATTTGCGCTCTGCGCAACCGGAAGCTCGTTCAAGATGTTTGGCGAAAATTATACGTGCGCGCCACACGATAGTTCTGACAAACTCTTCTTCTTCGATGGCGCCACAGCCCAAATCGAGCCTTGGCCTCCTTCAACAAGCGCCTCCAACCTCTTCTATCCTCAGCCGCCGTTCTCCAGTTAGGGACCTGCAGGAGCTTTTCTGCATCTCTCCGTATGTCGTCCTCCCTTCTCAGTCTTGGTCTCCCCATCTTCCGTTTACCTCCCGGGTGACCAACCATGATTTTTTTGGGTAGTCGCGTGTTTGGCATTCTCTGTACATGGCCAGCCCATCTCAACCTTAGCAGTCTTATATGGGTTGAGATCTTTGGGGCTTCATAAATTTTGTACAGTTGTTCATTTTTCTTTATGCGCCATTCATTTCCTTCCTTCACAGGACCACATATTCGGCGTAGGACTCTCCTTTCGAAAACATCTAATGCTTCAGCGGATTTCACGGTCAGTGTCAGAGCCTCGCATCCGTAAGTCAACACAGTCCTAATGATTGTTTTATATAATGTCAATTTAGTTTTCCTGTGGACGTTGCGAGACCTGAACACTGGTAATAAGGAGAAATAAGTTTTATTGCCTGCTGATATTCTTTTTTTGATTTCTACTCTGACAAACTCTAGCTATTGAAATTTTTGACATTCGATACTTTTGTGTATTTTGGTTCGAATTCAACGTCAATCGAAAATTTTAATATATTCTAATCGCTTTTTATATGTTTTTCTCATATCTTATGGTCATAGATACTTCAAAATTGTGAAATGGTAACATAATATACCAATGTTAAACTACCCCCGTCGTCGGGTCAATTTGACATTTAAGTTGAATCACGGTTCAACATTTGACCATGTTTATAAAAAAAATGTATCAAATTATAAATTCAATTGTAGTTCAGCCTTGCAAAAATTTGAACCACGTTTATAAATAACGTTGTAGAAGGATAAAAAGTTGGGAAAACGAAATAACTTTCTTGACGACCTACAATATACATTATACATGTAGTAAAAAGCTCAGTGACGTAATATGTAATAATAAATTATGCATGCGAATATGAAATACTACAGACACCAGCTCGGTTCCATTGCTCCATATCAAGGGAACCAGAAGAAGAAGTAGGTACCTATCTAGAGGCCAGAAGCTGGAAGTTGTTACGTGATGCAATCAACTTCAATATTACTTCTGGGAATTCAATCTCTTGGCGTGGATTTTCAAACCGAAATTAGGTATTATGATTATCATTACGGCATCAAGACGAAGTATAAAGGACAAATTTGAAAGAATCAATTAACTGGATGTTTTCAACATGGTAAAATATTCATTTGGTGTAAATTTGTTTTGAACCACAAAAAATATTTAAAATACTACTAGCGCCTGGCGACAGATAAATCTAGGGAAAATCATACGGGTTGCAATAAAATACGACTCATAAATAAGAATATGACGTGTATATAAATCCCATTCCCCTCAATTTTTTGGTAAGGTTCAGTTAATCTTTAATAATTATAGCGACTCGCGTGAGCGAGTTGCTTTATACATTAAATGGAAACTGGTGGCAGGAAAAATGCTATCAACATCTTTGCCGTTTGAGGTTAGGAATAAGTTTATTATGTATTCTTCAGTACACAACAAACCATAGATAATAATATGCAAACTGGTTGGTTATGGCCATAAATTAAAGAATATATAATAAGTTGACACCATAGATTTTTATTATAATAGTTATACCAAATGTAGTACTTCGTGCAAAAAGTGAGTCATGGAATATCGCGCGTTTGACGTTTTGGTTGGCAATATATTTCAGTTTTCTTACATTTCAACACATCCTAGATAACTGTTCTCTAAATATTAATAAACAAAGTGTTTGTTTCGACAAACAAATCCGAAAACAATTAACATTAGCCGTTATTATTTATAGAAAAACGATGTGGTCAGTGTGGACCAAAAGTCAAAAATCCCGTGGATTCATACAAAATTTGCTAACAACGACATATAGTATATTATAATAAAAATCTATGGCTGACACTTCCTTGCATCCTGCGCACTTTTTTCCATTAACCAGTAATATTTGAGTGAGAAATGAATTTAAATAAATTTCTCTCCTGCTGAGGATGGGACCTAGGACACCCGCACGGAAGTCAAACGGCTAACCAACTGTGCATGTCGCGGCGGTAGGCTATTTATTCTTTTTAATTTATAAAATAAAAAAATATTATAACTCAATAATTTAATAAATATTATTCATGAAAATAAAATCTGAGTCAGCAAACGTATGCCATTTATTACTCTAAAGACAAACATCACTTGTGATCAAAAAAAGATTGAATTGATAAATCTATAATCTCAAAAATACATACAAAAATCATATGTGTAAACATTAAATCATATGTGTAAATACAAAAATCATACGTGTTAACAAAGATAAACATTACAAGAATTAATTTTAAGCTAATTCAAAAGTAGGATAATATGAAATAAAATTGTCTAGAATTAATATTCTATTAATTAAAAAATATAAATGCTTTAACGAAAATAATTAATGAATATGTATATCGTTCTTTGCTGATATTTATTCAAAGGTTTAGTAATATGACATTTTGAAAATAAATTGTTCCAAGAAAGTATGCGAGACTTAACAAGAAAAGGATTTATTGTCAAAGAGATGAGGATCAAAGGATTTTCCATTCCTCTAGGTTATCTTTTTACTATTTTTTTGTCTGCGTATCTAGAGCCATCTGAGAATTCATTAAATTTTAAATTAACAAAAATTAGAAGATATGTATAAAAAAAACTATCGCGAATAAATGAAAAAATTTCTTTGTCAATTTTGTTGATACAGGCTTTTTAATCGAATTGAATTTTTATATTTTGCTTTTAAAATTATAATTAAATTAAATTTGTTTATTTATGACAAGTTTTTTCAAAAAATAAGATCTGAACTGGATAGTTTATTATAATAGAGGTATGTAGGTTGGGAGGAAGCTGTATATTTAATTATGAATATTAATTATGTGTCAGAAAAGGTTGCGAGTTTAAATTACGTGTTCCAAATCATCTCCCAAAACACATACAACTATTTTCAAATTAAATAGTTAACAAATTTTATGTAAGTAATTGTTCCGCGAATACTGGGGTCGAGATAAAATAATATATTTTTTGAACACGATGCACACTGTGCGTGAACGCCTAGCTGACCACACCGGTGGCACTCTATTGGTAGCACTGGTTTTACTTTACGCTCACATCTCCAAAGGTGGCGCTAATTTTTTCTTTTTTATGTTGGTATTTTTGAAAATGCAATGTAAAATTTTCAGACATTCAGCATACTTCAGTTGTGTTTTGTTGTTTGTTGTGACGCGAAACATTTTGATCCTTTAAAATCTTGAAGTAAAACAAATAATAAATATAACACGTGTGATTTTGTAAAATTATTGTTGTTTTCGGTGTTAATCTACATACATACCATCACGCCTTGTGATGGTGATGGTGTTAATCTATTGCCAACTTTTTGTATTTTTCGATTTTCTTCGCAAGATGGCTGACAAGTTTTGTTGTGTTTTGAATAAATTGTCAAGTGAAATAAAATAAAATCTTTCATATGTGTTTATTTTAATAAATAATGATTGAAAAATGGTATTTTTTTATTTAAGTTATCCTTGAATCCATTCCTCAAAGCTGGAAACATTTTAAAATGGAAATTTAAATTTGCCGTGGACCGGTCGCGTATTCATTGCCCCTATAGCGGAGATGTGCGAAACCTTATGGATTATCCGGTTACAGCTTCTATGTATTGAGTGACACATCTGAAGTATACTGAAAGTTTACTTCTATATTATCTGTGTAGCTGACGAGCGAATGATTCGCCACGTTGATTGATCGAAATACGATGCGCTGTCTCTCGGTCGTTTTCGGCAATCTTCGTGAGAAGCGAGATCGTCCGAGCGAGATGGCATCCTTGATGGGGAGGTACATCCTCGCCACAGTAAGAAAACCGTAGAACCTTTTATACAGCACTATCGTTTCGCCTAGTAAGGGCCTTTTCAACGTATAAAGTAAGGATATAATTAAATCATCATTCTTAATAAATTCAATAAATATATGAACGAGAATGCAACACAAATAAATACTTTGAAAACTATAGCACACTCATTATGTTTACTTTTTTTATTTATCTTTTTTTTTTGTTTTATTTTCATAAAAATTTTACTTCATAATAATTGGGATCTCACTAGCCTACAGGCGATCAATGAGTTTCCCATACAATAAGGTAATGTACATATTAAATTCCTTTAGTTACATTGTTTCTGTAACATATAGAGGAATTTTTATTCAATCGAATAAAAGTTATAATATTAGTGGTGTACTAATACAAAGTTATGTTTTATTTAATTTAAATGATTCCACAAAGTATAAACAATCGTTTATCGATGATGTTATATTTCTTTGTTCAGTCCGTTACTGTGGTTATCATGCTAATACAAGTACCTAAATATTACGAAGTAAATAAAGGGTTTATTCCTCATTCGTCCGTTTCTGACTATCGCTTCCAACATCTATGTACGATATTTTACCGTTGCAAAGCTCATGTTTGTGTGCATTTTTATTTCTACCGTGCATAAGGAATATGTTGTGCATATTCATGAACTTTGTTTACTGTTCGGTGTTGTTCGGCTTTTATAGTTGGTCTTTACAAATTTTATGGATATTTTATTTTCATTTCCATAAAGTTTCGTGATCCAACCCAACGTTTATGGTGATTTTAAAGTATGTAAAACGAATGAAATTTAAAAATGATGGTGCCTTTAAATTAAAATTTAAATTTAAACGTGTTTCTTCTCGAGAGATAAAATGATTCGTTGGTAATAATTTTATTGACAAAATGGTGGTCTTTTTTTAATGAAAAACAATCGATGCTGCTATGATAAATATTTTACAAATTCACTATACTATCGGTATCGTATGATGTCTATTTTACGTTTTGGACTCTAACGAATTTCTGTTATAATTATTGACAGCTAAGGGTGGGGGAAAAAATGCTGCACTACATTGAGTATAGTTTCCCTCAAACTTTTTGAGCCTTTTTGCGGTGGAGGGTGGCAGTTTGCACATATACCTACCAAAAAGCAAAAAGTCACAAATTTGCGCTCTGCACACCCATACAACCCCAACATAGTATATTATATTTAACTGTCAATAATTACGAAACTTTATAAAAGCCATAGATCGATGGCCCAAGTATAGAATGATAGATCTATGGATCAAAGGATATTATATTTATTTATTTACACGTAATAAAATTCATGTAGAATCAAAAAGTAGTTTACTTTTAATTATAGACATCATTATTGACCTCATCATTATTGGCTACACAGCCCGTTGTGAGCCATGGACTCTTCCAGCATTCCTCGACATCTCTCTCTATCCTGGCATGTGTTCCCCCAGTCCCTTACAACAACAGCCTCCACATCCATTTGCACGTCATCCAGCCATTGGAGTTTGGGTCTACCGACGTTGCATCTACCATGGGGCATCGTGTCAAAGATCCTATTTGGCACTTTTTCACCGTCACACCGCACCCAAATTATTTTTATGACCTTGATAATGTTTGGCCCCTAATATTTAGATCTCGTCGTTATGTCGTTGTACCTCTGTCGTTTCCTCTCCCAAAAATATTGCTACCTACATGAGTAGTCAGATGTAAATACAATCGTCTACAACACGTCGTCATGTACGTCACTGACAGTTGATGAAGTAAAATAGTTTCGATACGGTCGTAATATACATATTTCGTGTCCTTTCATGTTGATCAACTAAATAGTATGCGCCGTGCGCCCATTTAATATACCCAAACCGTGTTTGGAAGTTGTGTGTCTTTCATGAATATTTTTTGTTGTGACAAGAGTTATAGTGAGTGCCTTCCGTGAAGACCTCCCAGACGAAGGAAGAAATTCGCCAACAGGTAGGTGTAATATTCCAACAGTCGTATTCTCCAAACTCCGGTTACCTGCACAGGTTCGAATATCTTTCTGAGTATTTTTCTCTTGATCACTACTAGAGACAATCATATTTTTCACTCAATACCTAGTATTCGGAAACATTAGTTAGTACGGGGCGTAGCAACGTTTGATAGTTTGTGATTTTTTGTTGACAAGTGTGTGTGTTTCCAGATAAATATTCTGGCTATGATCTATTTTTGAATGTTTAAGGATGACACATTGGACGATTAACGGACTGAAGGCTGATGAAGATGATAGCCTACCCTAAAAATGACATGGTGTGCTGGTTTGTATAAATAAAATGTACTCACGTTCTCTGTGATACATATGAGCCTGCTGCATGGAAGAAACCACGGATATAGAGTCCATGTCTAGAGCCTCTCCGAGTGTGATGGTTGGGGTCCCCTCAGTGGTAGAGTCTGATAGATTTCCACCGATAGATGTAGCTGCACTCTCTCGATCACTGCTTCCAGTCACTGTTCAAAATACATTATGTTTAATTTATTAATGAAAATATATTTTTTTATAAAACTAAACGTAATGTGTCAGTCGCTATACATTGTCCGTCAGCCCCATACCAAAAAATATCATTGTATTACATTGTAGGAGTGTGCTGCGATTGACGCCTTACGTCATCTGCTGAAGAACAATGGCATCTTTAAAACTAAATGTGCTTTTAAACAAAACGATGATTTATAATTCGTTTAAGTTTATAAAAATTCTTTGATTCGTTTTGTTTACTTTCAATACTAATTATCGGTTTTCGTGGCTTAGTTGGTTAGGTATCTTACTGCTGATTCAAAGGTCAATCGGTTTCGATTCCCTGTGGAGACGCAGTTTTCAATTGTGTTTTCAGTCTGGATCTGAGAGACGATCAATATCGTAAGTCGCCAGAATTTGGCATGTTGTTATTAGGAGTGTGTCAAATTAATATTTGACATAGTACCTGATAGTTGCCCGAGAAGTAAAAAAATAAAAAATATAAAAATATTTTTTTAAAGATTGATACTGTTTTAATTACACAAGAGTCAACACTTTCAATGTGGCAATAATATTGCATTGTTGTATTAAAATAATCAATTTATGAATATTTTTAGAATTTTTATTTAAATGTACTTTTTTATTTTGAAAAAGTTAATGCACAAAAAACAATTTACATAAACATATACTTTTTTTTGTTTAATGGTAACTCACCCTGGAGAGAGTGCCTTGGTGAAAATATCATAATTTCGTTGAATTTGTTGGAATTAAATTTATTAAAGTTGGATGTTATTTGACTTTGAGAATTTAAGTAATATATTTGTTTAAGGGGCATATAAAGCTAAACACCCCAATTTCAAATAAAATTCCTCAAATATGTTAATCAGAATGTTTCTAGAAAATATAGCATAAGTGTATTCAACATTTCTCTAGTGAATGTTCGTCACACAATTTTAAAATTCAGCCTAAATCCCCCTAAAGAAATATTAAAAATATCATTTTTACAGCATTTTTTTAAAATTACTCCAAAACTATGTGTCGTAGAGAAATGAATCTTGTATATGCTAAAAGAATGCGTAAAATCAAAGTGAATGACCGATAAAGTTTTTTCATTTAAACTAAGGTTTGTTTGTAAAATGCAAAAAAAATACAAATTTTGGGTTTCCGATAATTTAAATCAAGTATAAACCCTTTTTAACGCACGCGATAGTTACCCTTACTAACGGGTAACTTCATAGTGCATTAGGCGGTTTTAATATATCATGTTTTCAGTCACTAGATTTAGCGATATATGTCCTCTTAATTTAAAATTTTGAATAGACATTATATATGACATATTGATTGGGGATGTGCAAGTTATAAACCAGATTAAAATAAAATGAATTATTAGAAGATTTACATTTGAAGCAATTGAAAAATAAATAAATAACACTATGCTTATTTTTGATATTATTGGAAAATATTGTCATCGGAAAGAATTGTGTTATAAACAAAATTTCAGCAAGATATAACTATAGAAAGAGGTTCAAAATTCTATCTCACATTCATTCATACCATCACGGCATATCCCATAATGTAGAGTAACCAGCGACAGGTATGAATAACCTTGTATGAGGAAGAAAGACACATCGGTCTTGTCTCACCTAAAAAGGCAACATTCAGAATGACACATAGAACGACAAAAAAGTGCAACTGACCTCTGACTCCGCTATCAGCACTGCAGCTCCCTCTGTCACCGGGAGCTAAGGTGAGTCCGGTAGGCCCACCGATCATACCAGAAGGAGCTGAGCCGCCAGGTGTCAGGGCTCCACTCGCACGAGGCAGTGAACCCAAAGACTCTTGGTCTGAGACCCAACCGCTTGCCTGTAATTGACGACGCGCCTGAAAACAAGAAGAGAAAAGAATTAGAACATCGTTTTTTGAGTATGGATTTGAAAACGTCGAAAAACTTATGATGTGCGGATAAAAAAAAACTAAAAAAAAACATATCTTTCAAATACATAAAATATTTTGTATGTACTGTCCTTGAAACAATTATTTACGACGGTTTAAAAAGTTTTGTAAGAGAAACGATTTTTGATATTTCAATGCGGATTTGTATATAATTATCAAATGCATATATTTTTGTTTTTATTTTATGTTTTATGATATAACACTGTGTGTATTTATTAACCCATATTCTCATGTAATATACATACTATTTTGTATTTCAAGTATTTTTATTGTCCGCTATTTAATTTCTTGGTTTTTGTACTTCATATAACCCTTTTCATTATTGTTTTTTGTTTTATAATATATTTAAGTCTATAATTGTTTTTTGCAGTGAATGAATTAATAAATAAATAAATAATCTATTTCTTTAACCATAAACTTAAATGCCATTTAAGATCTTAAAATACTGACACATTTTTGATAATGAATACTTTCATTTTCATTTGAAAGGAAAAAGATATTCGTGTTTAATATTTAATCATTTACAAGAAAATGGCTAGAGATCGTCGAGATGAGTTTTGAAATCTCATTAGGAAATTAATTATTTATATTCAGAAGAATTTGTATTCATAAAGAAATTTAAAAATACCGAACTACAGTTTATTATTTTGTAAGCCCATTTTTTGGAAGATTCACAAACATCATTATCGTAAACATCAAATTTTGATTCATGATTTCAATAAAAAACTTTTCGAATTTCTATGTCACGGTGGTCAGTAATATGTAGAAATATGAAGTAAGATGTGACGTGAGTAAGGGAGACCTGGATACTGGATATTAAAGTAGAATACTTGCAGTTGTAATGAGATCGCTAAGATAAATTTGTAATAGGAAGATGTATGACTGATAGGGTAAGAGATGAGGATACAAGGAAAGATTATAAGATAACGAAAGAAAGCATGAAGAAGAAAATATACAGAGGAATGAAACAAGAGGTCGGGGTCGTCCAATAAGAGGATGACAGGACCACACGATCGAGATCCTAAAAGAGGGAAATGCAAGAGGTACAACCAATAGTCGAGGACGAACGAAGAATCTGTCTTGGAAGGGCTGCCTATGGTAATCTTAAGGAAAATACTTCACCGGCAATATCCCAGTCATGACATATGGAGCAGAAACACACTGACGAAAGGGACCGTCAGAAAACTAAGGGTGGCACAGCGAAAATGTGAAAGAGCCATGCTGAACTTCAGACTCTCAGATAGAGTGAGAAATTCAGAAATACGTTAAAGATCAGGAGTTGACTGACGTCGTTGAAAGAGTGGGCATGGGCGGGATATATCGCTAGAGTGAAGGACCGAAGATGGACCAAGAAGATCCTGGAATGGAGACCACGTGAGGACATGAGAAATAGAGGAAGACCACCTACGCGATGGTTCGATGATATAAAGGGGGTTGTTTGTGACTGGATGCAGAAGGTCCAGGACAGCGAAACTTGGAGAGTAATGAGGGAAACCTATGTCCAGAGACTGCTGGATAAAGTAAGGATGTTAGTATGACACGATGCATTAATGCTGACAATCGATGGATACGTATCAATATAGAAACGAGTGGGTTGTGGCCAACGCTAAACTCTCCACTACACAATGAAGCTTCCCTGCTAAGATTACACTCTAATATCAATATAAAAAATCAAACTTAACATTGCCAAACATAAAAAAATTCTCTTGTTATATATATATTTTTCATACAAAAATCTATTATTATGAGCACAATTTTTCAAACGATTGTATGTTTTTCTTTTAACGTTGATCAACTATGAATGCAGTTTTTTGAAAATTATTGGTATTGTATTAATTGTTTAAACAAAATTAAAATATCTCAAATTTCCAGGTCATGAGAGCATTTTTTCAGTTTTAACAGATGAACTCATAGACAAACATTGAGAAAAAATGAACCGTTGTCTATGGAAAACTAATCAGCTTTAAGTTAATGTACTTCACCAATATTAAGTTCATCGGCCTTTTAGTTTGATTTGTACAAAGGACACAAATTTTCATATTTGTGTACGGCATACAGGATACGGCATACACACAAAAACATCACAACGAAACATAAAGATTACACTCTCTACATTATACCGACTGAGAAATTGATTTAAAAAAATACTCTTAAAAATTGTGAAATCATGACTCTCAACTATTCCATAGTAGTGGAAAGTAAAAAAGGGCTTCGGTTCTCTCTGCCTACCCAGTGAGGGACATGGCATGATGCTAAGCATGTCTCTTGATCCACTTTTGTAGAAATATGTAAGATTTCTTGCAACTTTACAGATTATAAAAGCTCATTTTTGTCGGTCTTTAATGTTGTTTTACACGGTATGAAAACCCGAGTTTTTCAGAGGCTATTTAGCCATTGGCTCGGATGAGACACAGCTAGAGCCAGAGACGAGCGGAGGTTCACGGGAGCCCGGCGGAAGTTTAATAAGCCCCCGGGCGCTGAAATAGGGGGCGGTAATTTGCTGGCGGGAAAAATTTAATTAAAAAAACTTGTGCAATTGGTGACGATGAGAAGTGTTGGTAAGTGGTGCCTTCATATTTTATTTTGCATTTTTTTTGCAAAGTGTGACGGATTTATTTATTCGCTCGTTTGAGAATGAGACCGACGGAAAAACATAAGTCGATTATTTAAAAAAAACAACTAGAGTGATCTGGTAAATCTGTGGTTAAGGATATACTATGTAAAATTTTGATATTCATGATTATTTTTCTTCAAACGAAAAACTATATGTTCAAAATTATCTTTTTTGCTAGAATTATATGTATATGTAGGAACTTGTTTAACAAGGACATATTCATTCAAGAAAAAAAAAACAAGAAAAGATAACTCAGTGTACAGAAGTGACAGTTGTCACGTGACTGGCAACTGCCACTTCCATATATTGAGTTATCTTTTCTTTTCCATCGCTAAATTGACATGTTGGCTAAGGGGACAGCCCCCATAGACAACATGTTAGTTAGCTCAAAAAAAGTGAATATAACTAAATGTACAGTTGTCACGTGACAGGCAACTGTCACTTCCATACATTGAGTTATCTTTTCTTGAGCTAAATGAAACGTTGTCTAGGAGGGGTGAAGCGAAATCTTCGAATCCCTTTTTGAGCAAACTGCTCGCATGGAGGATTTCGAGATTTGGCATAGTTAAAGTTCATATGGAGAGAAAATTTATCCATAATATACATATGTTAGGTACTAATACTTTTTTCTTTATTTTAAAGACAATTCATCCAACATTGATTGTTACATGCCTAACTTATAAAGAAAAAATAGCAAGAGGTAAACAATACAATATAAACATGAAATTCTTAAGAAAAATAAAAAACATATGAATACAAACAGATAAATTAAACTAAATAGAATACAAATTCCAATGATTGAAAAATATAATTCCTCCCCACACATTTATACATTAAATTACATAAAAAAAGCATTTCACATTAACGTCAAAGACAGTTATATTAAATTCAAATATAAAACATGTTAAAGAAAAATACGTAAAATATAATATGTGAAACAAAATAAATGTTAACCATTTTTGAAATATGAATTAGCTATAAACCACTTGTTTTTTGAGTCACTTCGCGACATGTTTCGGAAGCGCTGTCCTTCCATCGACCGGCGCGGCGTGTCGAGACCGGCGTGTCGCGTGACGCTTCCGAAACATGTCGCGAAGTGACTCAAAAAACAAGTGGTTTATAGCTAATTCATATTTCAAAAATGGTTTATATTAACTACCACAAAATATCCGCCGAATCATTAAATGATATCAAAATAAATGTCACTTAGACAATTACACTTAGCAATCGGTAAGTGAAAAAAAAACTTTGTACCCCTTGATGAATATATGAACTTAAGTGTAATGAATAACGATCGACTTTTGACCTCTAAACGATCGATGGTATATGATAATAATACAATGAAAATTAAATTAAAAAGTAAGTTATGTTTGAGTGTGACGATACTCATCGATTACTATGAATAGTTGCTGCATTAGCATTATAAATTGAATTGAATAGCAGAAAAGCGAAACTTGATAGTTTTTCGACTAAGTCTTAGAACTCGATAATAACCATTTTTAATTTATGATAACATTTTCTGTTGACATTTTTTTCATCATGTAGATTTTGAAGTTTTCATTCGTCCAAAGAAAAAAGGGTAACTTCAAAACCTCTTTAGCGATTTAACACAAAATTAATTGTAATAAATGAAATAATATATATGTTTATATTTTTTGCACCATCTTCAAACGTGTGCGATTTGATGTGTCATAGTATCAGTGGCGGCTCTTACTAAAGGGCTCTCGGGCTCAGCCCTCCCAAAAACTTTGTTCAAAAGATTCCAAAAAATGAATGTAATTGAATCTTGAGAACACATTATTTTCCTAATTAATATTTGCCGTCTTACGCCTGTAGTAAATTAAGCGAAAGTATTTAAATCTACATGCTCTGTGAAGCAAGCAAGATTCTATGAAATATTTCATTCTTCGGGCACAGTCGACTTGTGCCCGGAGAACCCATATAATTCACGCGACCGCTCGCTGCCGCCGCAGCTCGCCGTACACGCTGAATGTATGCCGATTTCGAGCAAAACGGGGCAGTGCCCGCGAACGAATATAGTACCTATATTTAATTTATTGCAATTCCTTGAAGCTAACATTAATTGATATTGCATAGTTTAAACTAAAAATAATCCGAAATATAAAAGTATTATTATTTAATTAATTGATACCATAATATTGCAAACAAAAATGATATTAGACATAAAATGTGTAAAATCACGATGCAGTCTTGCGGCGGTTGCCAGAAGTTTTTTTTTTCAATTTTGTATGATCAAAATCCATTAGCTGTCACAAATTATTTTATAATTTATCGATGCATTTTATTTCAAGCGTTATTTAAAACACAACCAAATACACCATAAATGATCAGGTTCGGGTATTAATTTCCGATAAACAAAAGAACTATGAAAAACACCGATAATTTTAATATACGAAAATAATATTGTCTCACATAATATCTGCTTTCTGATTCCTGAAGTAAGTTAATTTCTCTTCTAGGTATAATTATAATTTTGAGCCCTTCTAAGATTTAAGGTCACCAGCCGCCACTGCATAGTATACAATATTAGGAATGGTGTAGTAAGTAAAACTAACTTGAATTATTTTCGTAGTACCGTAGTCCTAATATTTAGTTATAACTCTAATTATTTTGTCATGTTTTTGTTTGTTTGAGACACTAATGACTTTTTAACGAGTTTATTGGCGATGATTCGGATAAGCAAATTTTGTTATACCTAGCTCCATAAATATTATACCTTGCCTATTAAAATATTATGATTACTAGACGACAGTTAGACCTAAATAGATTGATATGACCCTGCTTACTTTGACGAATGATAAATTATTTTCATTTTAAATAATAATAGATATTATAAAATGACAGTTTTGTTCCTTGCGTCAATATATAGTTACAAGAAACATTAATCTATTTTTTGGTGTCGAGAACTAAAAGCATTGAAAGATTTGAAAAATATTTTGATTTATTTTATTTTATTTTTTTTTTATTTTATTTTTTATTCAAATTGATGCTAACAATGTATGAAGTAAAAATAAATACAGAATATATAATAACTTGCCTTAATACCCACTCCATACATCAATTATAAGCTTACAATACTATCAAAGTAACATAATATTTTATAGGTACATTTACATGTATCCGTATTATCATGGTATCACTGTGTTTATATGTGTAGTATGTGAGTATGTGTAGTATGTGTGAGAGTGAATGTGTAATGTGTGTGAGTGTGTGTATGTGTGAGTGTGTGTATGTGTGAGTGGTGCGTATGTGAGGTTGCAAGCATAGGTATGGTGCGTAATGATTAGGCCTATTAAATAAGTGTTTTTAACTTTTGACGAAATGAATTTCTATTATCGTTGAATAGGTCCAAGTTAAGCGTGTTCTCGTGTTTTATATATGTGTTAATAATTCTGTTGATGGTTGTATTTGTCGCGGCGTTAGTCCTGTAATTTTTGGGTCGAAAAAGATTTTGGGTCGATTTATAAAGATTTTGGGTCGATTTATAAAATTTATGTATAGCAATGTTCACAAATGTGGATTCATTGCAACGAGGCAATCGTTTCCGAACAAACTGCAACTCTTAACAACGTGGAGTCTTAATCGTAAATTTGGTACAAAAGCAAATACTAATTACCTTAAATACAACAGTACTTATGTTATTTTACAATAAGACTGTACTTATAGTACTAAAGAAGACACTAAAAGATTTTTACAAATTCAGTATAGAGAAGGATAAACATAGTGAATCAACTTAATCGATAAATATGAACGAATGAGATGACAAGAGATTATCTGAATATTTTGCAGTGTAACGTCAGAATTTATTTATTGTTTTATCGATTCAAAGAGTTAGTAGATTCTGAAATATAAAGAGAGTTCTAAATTCCTTTTTTTTATCAAAAAATGTGAATTCCGATTCCATCATTCCTTTCAACGTTGCTGTCATCAGACTGTTGATTGTAGTCCTATAGTTCTTCATGTTGCTTTGATAACAGGATCGTCTGATTGTCTGTTCTCTCTGACTACTTTTTTAAAGGAGTACCTACGCGATATGTAAGGGAGATAGTCTTTCAGTTCTTGTTCTTTGAGAATTGTGTTGTCACGTGAAGACGACTGTCACTTTCCTACTACATTGAATTATCTTTTCTTTTCCATGGCTTAATTAACATGTTAGCTTGGGGGAAGATGGATGATGTGACAGTTGTTACGTGACAGGCAACTGTCACTTCCATGCATTGAGTTATCTTTTCTTTTCCATCGCTTTATAGACATGTTGGCTTAGGGGACAGCCCCCATAGACAACGTGTTATTTAGCTCAAAAAAAAGAAAATATAACTAAATGTATGGAAGTGACAGTTGTCACTTGACAGGCGACTGTCACTTCCATACATTGAGTTATCTTTTCTTGAGCTTAAGGTAAGGCGCGCATGGAAGCTTAAATTAATCGGCCGATTAATTTATCGGCCGATAATAGATCGGCCGATCGGTTCTAACGCGCATGGAAGCTTCTAGAATCGTACGATTGGAAATAACACGGCGGTCAACATTCATATGATTAGAAATAATTGACAGATCATAATTTACCGAACTTAATCAAAAAATCATTAACTTGGGATCCATGCGCCTGTACAACAAGCGGGAAAAAGAAAAACATTGCGCGGGAAACCGAAAACTGCGGTACCTTTGTATTGTGCGGTAAAAGGTATGTATTGCACGGGATAAGATAAATAAATTGACAGATCATAATTTACCAAACATAACCTAGAAATCATTATGTTGGGCTCCGCGCGCGTATAAGCGGGAAAATACAAACATTGCGCGGGAAACAGAAAAGAACTATTGTGTGACAGAACAAATGTACAGACGCAATAGTGAACCAAGTATATTTTTTTTTTATTTTATTTTTATTTTTCATTTGTTTGGAAACTTAACAGCTATACATTTATAATACTTAATTTCAAATGAGAATACAAAATAAATAGCCAATTATAAAGTTTCACATATTTAAATTATTATACATTATTAATGTTGGGTAGTCATTGTAAGATGGTGAGTGTATGTGGGGGAAAGGGAAGGGTAATGGATATAGGAAAGCGTTGATAAGGAAGGGATGAATGTTTAAGGAAAGTAGGTTTGATTTTTAACCAGTAATATTACCAATAACTGCGCGTAATTGGCGTTTCATCGATGTCTGTGTGGAGTTAAATATATCAGGTTGGGGGTCAAGACTATTGTAATAATTTAAGCATCTGTTTACATAATTATTCTGTGCGTAATTTGTTCTGCAGTATGGTGTATAGAAAATGTGATTTTGGCGTGTTGTTTTCATGGGGCAGTTGAAAGAAATTTTTTGGAGTAGGTAAGAGCTGTCTACAAGGTTATTAAGTATTTTATAAAGCAGATAGACATCGGATATCTTTCTTCTTTTTTCAAGTGATATAAACCCATGTAATTTTAAAAATTGGTCATAATCATGGCGGTAAATTTTTTTTCTAAAATTAAGCGTTTTAACAAACCTTCTCTGAATCCTCTCAATTCTGTCGATGTGAATATTGTAACTAGGGCTCCATACGGTTGATGCAAACTCCAAATGACTTCTAACGAAGGCATTAAATAGAAGAACTAGCGAGGTTGTTTCTTTGAAGGATTTGGTTATTCTTTGTATGAAACCCAAGTTTCTGTAGCTTTTATTTACGACAGAATCAATATGAGGAATAAATGATAGTTTGTTATCAAGGATAACGCCTAGGTCTCTCGCTTCGAGTTTTTGCGACAATATATTATTATTAATAGTGTAGTGAAATTTAATTACATTTCTGCTTCTACTGAAACTCATTGAGAAACATTTATTTATATTTATATATAATTGATTTTTTTCACAGTAGCGAAAAAGGTTATTTAAATCCTGTTGTAGCAGTGAGCAGTCATGTGTAGATGAGATTTGTTTATATAATTTACTGTCGTCGGCAAAAAGAATTATATAATATAAACTTTTTTTTAAGGTTTTTTCGTTGACACAGTTGAAGTTCATAATTATAAATTGTAAAAAAAAACACTTGAAACACAGTTTTTATTCATTAAGTGGAATATTTATTAAATTACCTATGTAACTATTATTCAATTAAGTAATAACTTACCCAATTCAGTTCTTTTATTATGATTCAGCTGTTCTCAGCCAGTTATTAATATTTCGCTTATCTCCAACCATAATTTTTGCTTAATTTGGCGGTTACTATAATTTTTTATCATATAATGAAGGACGTGCTTCAACTAATATAATTAATTTTTCCGAATCAAAATTTATTTCATCTGACATTTCGTTTGGCAGCACTGACAACGTACTTCTCGATCTACTGCGCTCGGACGATTAAATTATCGGTAAGCATGCGCCATGCGCGCCCTCTCATACAACAAGATTGGTTACAAAAAATCGGCCGATCGAGATCGGCCGATTTTTTTGTGTCACGTCACAGATTTTAAAATCGGCCGATTCTGTTAGCTTTCATGCGCGCTCTTACATGTAATTCGTATGTTGTAACTCACCGATAATTAATCGGCCGATGAAATTAGCTTCCATGCGCGCCTACCTTAATTACACGTTGTCTAGGGGCTGGTTCCTTTTACGTTAACTACATAATATCACACAATTAAAAGCATTTGTTCATGGGCAGCTCTTAACAGCCCACCAATATATTTTTTTTATAAATTTATCAAGCCCACCCTTATTTTCCGACACACACGCTTACATATTTATCAGTTTTATTTCTAAACAAGACCCCATACTGTTCGATAGGACCTTTAAAACTAAATATAATGCAAATAATATACTAAACCCAAACATTCATATTGCCGACATAATATTATGGTTAAGTTGGCGGCGTGATCTGAATTTGAAGAACTTATTATCTTTTATGCTCTATGGTTATGTGAAAAATGCCTTGAATTAATTTGATTGAAAAGCCCCGTAATAAAAAGGAGACCGCAGCAGAAGAACAAAGGAAGGCATTTATATATAAAGGGTTGGTTTGGTACATCCCCTAACCGCTATAGCGATTCGAGGCCTCCATGAATTATTATACCGAGGGTGGGTTTCCAAAAAAAAAAAATGAGAGAATTGTACGAAATCACAATAATTCTATGACCGCATATTAATTGATATTTATTGGACGCAGAATTCTGCTTCACACGAACGCAGAAAAAATACGGGAAGGAATATTTTTGTTTTGTTTTTAAATACAATTTCTTTGAGTATGCCAGTGAAACTTGGACGTGGCAGAAGACGCATTAAAATAGAATAAATGCCGTAGAAATGACATCAATAAGAAGAGTATGTAACAACGATATAATGAAAGAAGAAATAATGAGAATGCTGGAAAGTGAATGCCTTGAGGTGGTTTGGGCATATTGAAAGAACGAACGATGAACGATTGACAACAAAAAACTACAGGGGTATAAGAGACGAAGTGAACAGTAGAAGCCGCCCCAGAAAGGTATGGCATGACCATGTGAATGATATTTTGAAATAAAGAAACAAAAAATGCTTGAATAATCTGCCTACCCCGTATAAAATTTCTATGCATAAATAGACAATTGTTCTGTTCAAATTATTTTTTGATACTATAATTCATATTTTAAGTAACTCAGGGGGGTTTTTGATTCCACTGTTTGACGGCACTTGTCCCCCTGAATTTAAATAAATTGTAGTCCTGAATTTGGTAAACAAACATGTTTTTTGAGTGAAACCTTTTTCTATTTTTCCAGACTGACTGACTAAACGCGTAAATTTTCATTATAAAAAGTAAATTGAATTAAAACACGCCGTATTACGACAATATACTATTTAATTGATTGAAACAGTACGACCGTTTCGCCTGGTGAAGGGTCTTATCGGAGAGTATTTATTTTATGTTCGTTAATGAACTGTTCCTTAGGTATATAGGTACTTAATTAAAGATAAACATAAAAAAATTCTGAACCACACACAGAAATCGAAAAAATATAAACATTTTGATTTTTTTTTCTCTTCGGACGAGTTTGATTAGTATTTCTTTTCTTTCATATCGTTTGAACATGATGAAATTCCTTACGTAAATTTTCTTATATTGTCCATCTTGATTCTTCAATTTATTTTGCTTATCCAATTTGTTATAATTTGCATTATGTATAATTATTGTATTTTTTTCTTTATTGTTATTTCCTCTATTCAATCTAGTTTAGTTTATTTTATTTGTTAATACTTTTTGTACCAAGCATTAAATTTGTATTCTTTCACGTGTAAATTCGAAATTGGAATACATTTATATTTAAAGATTATGTGCACAATGTTATGTAATAAAATATTCTGTCAATATACCAAAAAATAAAAATGGGTTTTTCTCAAAGAAAAAGTGGTTCAGCTTACATAAATGATTCAAAATGGTGGTGATAAACATGCTCTAAATTAAATGAAATTATTTAATATTTTTAATAATCTGGTTTCCTTCGTTAAAAGAACGGACACAAACAATATTTTGTACATACCGGTTTTATCAAGAAATTTGTATAACAACTCTATGTGTAACGTTATGCGAAAGGTTACTGACAAACTCGTATAGAAAAACCATTATTTAGAATTGCCCAAATCTACTTTGAAGCTATTACAAGTTTTAGTTTTAACAAGTTCTTTGGGTATATCTCTTATATTTTCTAGAATAAATTGTTTACATATAGGGGCTATATTGATTTTTTAACATACTCTCTACTTCAATTAAGAAAGTTTAATATATGTGTTTCTCAGCACTTTACCATTTTCTTTTCAATACACGACGATATATTACAAGACAAGAAATGCAATCAAGTAACATTAACCAGCGACAGGTGTGCATAACCTATTAAAATGAAACACAACATATGCATTTATTACGCACACACCAGTTATTCAGAATGGATGGTGAACGCCATAGCTGTACAAAAAAAAAATATGTGGGATGTTATTTTGCCTGTTGTAAGTTCGATTACCTAGCTCTTTTGACACCAGGAAAACAACGTTGGTCGTATTACGTGAGTTGTTGGAGAAAAAAAAACAGAAAAACGTTGAGGTCCTGTAATGAAGTATTCTCGCAGTACGGGACCATACTTTTTTCATATATTTTTCTTAAATAACTCCCGTTATACGACTCCCAAGCAAATATTCAATGGAAACACACCGATTGAAAAGGAAATTTTATATTTTTAAAAATCTGGTAACCTGTCGCTGGTAACCACTGTTATGTTATAGAAAATTATGTATAGGGAAAAATTAATAATTGGGAATTTATAGTTTTTTTTTGTGCGAACACACTAAATTGATTTTTGTCAAGTGGCAATATTTTTTATGATTAGCAAAGGTTATGTCAAATTCTTTCCTTTTGCCTACATCTATCGAAGCGGGTCGGCCAGCGTAGGAAAAATGGCGGCTGATATAACTTAAAATTACTGAATTTGGGGTAAGTTTGTTTTATGTGTTCGTATGTCAAGATATTTTTGCAAGAGATCATTTTTCAAACCTATAATCCTGTTTTCTTTTCTATAATCTAGATGCTGATATAAATGTCAGTCATCCCAAATTCAATCCTACCCTGATATTGCGCACCCATTCTGATGAACATAATTTTTATTTAATTCTACAAATGGATTACTCGAATGTTATTCCATTTATTTTGCCATTGGAAATATATTTTTTTTGGGTATTATTTTGCAATTACCATTCCTGCATATACACGACGATGTAATGTTCGACATTTTATTCTGCCTAACCTAAAATTTTATAACTGACGACAAAGGAGTCACATATAGGAAATTGTCGGAGACAATTTCTTCACTTGGATTTTTTTACTTGGACACAAACAAATTTCTTCACTTGGATTTTTTTTACTTGGACACAAACAAATTTCTTCACTTGGATTTTTATTGTAACATTGAGGGATCAAGATACTAATAGTCACGAGAATTTATAAATTTAAATACATCTTCTACAACCGGATTCATTTGAAGATATTGGTCATCGAGGGAATCTCCTTATTCATGCTGCGAGTCGATATTGTTCAAAATGTTTACTCCATAGCTGTATAATGATTTTATCTTTATGATTTACTGTCTGTATATATGAATGTGAATCCAGTATGTTTGAACCTCATATAAATTAGAATCATGATTTTGTGTATGATATGAAAGAAATTTGATTAGGTTTGATAACGTTGTAAATTCATGATGTACATATGTAAATTTCAATTTTTAACATTATTTTTATAACAAATATTTAAAATTTCACTTTTGTTTTCAATTACATTTTTCCTCTTATAGGAAATAATTAGTACTATCCAAACAAAGTTTGATTTTTTAGAGTCATGTATTATATTTTTACTTATACAATAAAAATGTAAATATCTCAAAATGCGTTGTCTCTCTATTCTCCTAATGCAGTACATCATCATCTCTCATATTCAGTTGATATTTTTATTTAATTTAATATAGTTGTTTGAATTCATTTTGTCTTCATATATGTTCACGATTAAAACAGGACCCTGAGAGTAAAATTTTCATGAGTCTCATTGCCTCTATCGCTGACTGTTGGTGGAAGGAAGTGTTGGAGCATGTGTTGTGACTTGAATAAGTAAGTTGAACCATTTATTCAGGCCACAATCACATTAAAAACTGTTACAATATCACACACCTTCTCACCACATACTGTGGGATATGCGGTGATGAATCTATTTATGTATTTAATATTTCTTCTCGAACAACTTAAATGTAGGTACTATGTCAAATATTAATTTAACACGCACCCAATAACAAGTTGCCATATTCTAGAGACTTATTATATTAATTGTGTCAGAGATCCATACTCAACACAATTAAAAACTGTGTCTCCACAGTGTCTGTGTCTTTAATAATTTATTTATTCAAGGGACAAGTACTGCCTTATAAAAAAACATAAAAGTACACAAAGAAATAAGCACAGACAGACCAATCTGTTATTTTTTTAGGATAGTCAAAATAATTCTTCGAAGAAAAAGGGTTTTAGGTTAAACTGGCTTGTGTTACTTTCCTTTGTGTAAAGAAGCAGTTTAGTTTTTGGAAGTCAGGAGAACGATCCAGCATGGTTAGGATACGTGATGCAATCAACTTCAATATTGCTTCTGGGAATACAATCTCATGGCGTATCTTCCAACAAAATTATGATTATCATTTTAATGTTATGAATATTAGGTATGGCCAAGAGACCATCAAACTGGATATACATATAAACGCTGAAATGGAAAATATTAACTTTGATACAAACAATGAGTGTAAAATATTCCCATACTATAAACAAACATCATCATATGAGATAGCTAGCTTAATTCTTAAAAACGCACCAAAAACATTGATCCAACTGTCGATTCGTTCATGAGAATATTAGAATATATTATCATTCACTAAAGATCACTCCTCCTCATCCTGAAACATTCGTTTAATGCGAATCTTTTTTTATCTATCTTTTTAAATTTTCTTTTTTTTTCTTGTATTTTAATATGAATTTTTCAACTATATAATCAATTTCTGTATAATCAATAATTTATATTGAAGAAAGCACTTTTGGCTCAACTTTTATACAAAAAATGTAATGTAAAATAAATAAATTATAGCTGTAGCTTTCTGAGAGAAAATAAATAAATGGATTTTTCGATATTTATTTTTATTTTGAGTAAACGAGAGAGTTGTCAAGTTACATTCGTTTGCAGCTTATGCAGAGGGATTCTGTTGTTGTTTTATCGTTTTAAGAGGGGAGGGAATAAATTAGTTTAAAAAATGGGTATAATATACAATCAATGTAACCTAACAGTACCAAATAGTTAGACTAATTATAAAAATCTTGTAAATTAACCCCCAATGAAATTTTAAAAAAATCGATATATTAAACTAGTTGCATGTAACACATGAGATCTAACTGTCGATAGCGATAGTACTTATAGTGGAAGAATAAGTACTAAACTATAAACCCATAAATACAAATTATTTAATATTTTAAGATATTTGGTTTTCTATACAACACATGTACCTAGGTATGTATGTCAAGATAGGATAGTATGGAGGTCAGTCCTTTGATCCTACCCAGAATATGAAAACAGCATGATGGTATTTATGTATGTTTGGAGATTAGTATCAAACTATTAAGTCTTCTTAGAAATTGTGTGTAGGCGACTGCCATACAAATTGTATGAAGCAATGTCGTCACTAAATTCAATTTTTATAAAATTTGTTAAAAAAAATTGAGATGTGCTAATACAATGTATATATTTTTTATAGAAAATTAAATTATCTAGTTGGGGTGTATCGGCTTTTTTCGATATTTAAAATATGGAAATATAGGCAGTTAAACTTATAAATTTATCATAAAAAAAAATATTTTTCTTAATAAAAAATATTTTAGATACCCTGGAATTTTTTTAAAAAAATCAAATTGATATTTTGTATTTGTCTATCTTTATACCAATTTTCAGCGTTCTAGCTTTTATGGTTTCTGAGATATATGGAAAAATAAAGTAAAAATTCAAAAGTTGATAACCCCTGACTGAAACAAAAAATCACAATTCTGAGTATAAAAGTTTTGTCGGCCTATAACTGTTTATATATTCTGAAAATTTGGGCTCTGTTATTGAGCGGATCAAAAGTTATAAGGGGGGGGGACACAGACACACACACAGACACACACACACAGACACACACACAAAACTCACATAAAATGTTCTACTCCAAATTCTGAGTAAATCCATGTATGGGAACATATATGCTGCGAGGCCTCTAGTTGGTGTTATTAGCATGCAAAAAGTCCACTACGCCATACAAAATGTTCCTTCGTACACGCATCTTGGCTTAATCAGAGAATTGAATTCTCATGAACGAATCGACAGTTGGATCAATTTTTAATATGGAAATTATTGAATGTTTTTAACACTAAATGCTTCTGGAAGTGTTTGTTCATCGCGCTCGTAAAGTAACTAATGCTTAGCAATTTTTGTAACAATTTAACCTACTTTAGCTGACAGTATTTGTAGCGTAGGTACACTTACATTTTTCCTACTCCATTACGGTCATTGAAATAGACATAACTTAACTATATTAGTTTAAAAATTGTAAGGCAAATGGCTCTCATTTGATTTGCATTGTAATGGAAATTTGATTGAGGATCTATTGAATTGTTTCCGGACATTTTATCATGTAAACTATTGATAGGATTCGTGAGCAAGCGAACCCCACAAAAGTGTAGGAACACATTGTAATGGTATGCCTATTATCGGGCAAGACGAAAACTTTATGAGGTTAAATAGTGTCATTAAACTATTAGAGATTCTGGGTATAGAACATCTAACTCCGGGCATAAATTACAATTTCCATTCTGAAATTATATGTGTGTGCATAAAGGCGGGCGTCAAATGCCAACCAGGGCCGTGTTCAGATTCAACACTCGACGTCGGGCGTCGAACGTTCCTGAAGTTGCAGATTATGACATTTTTCACACCTAAACGCTTTCGAGTGGCATTTCAATCTGAACGCTACATCGGATGTTTTAAATGTCAAATGTCATTTATCATACATGTCTCTTTTTAGGTTATATTTTCATCGAAAGACAACAATTAGGCAGTGGTGTAAATAATTATCTCTGACCTCTTATTGGAAATTCTTGAATGATATTTTTATAAATTAAGCTCATTGTGAATGCATGTTGTCATCACAAATAATGTCAACTGATGACAACTGATATATTAGATACCACAGAAACAAATAGAAGTCACCATTCCACAGATAAAATATAAGTCAACAGATACTATAACTGTCAGAGCGTTTTTCACCCGACAACTTTGCCGAGCGTTTGGTGCGTACTCACGACGTTCAATCTGAACGCCACAGAGTCTTTTGAGCGTCTGTTTACGGTCAGTATGAACGGCTTGGAGCGTTCACTAAGCGCGCTCGGCGTTCGTTGTGAACGCAACCCTGGAAATCTAAATGCCGTACATAAAATATCAAAGATTCCTATAATTTCAATAAGATGATATTCATAATATTATGCCCTGCTTTTTTTTTCTTTCTTTCTAGACCAGTTGTTCTGTTTTTATTCTGCATCGATATTAAAATGTGTGTCGCCAGCTGTCCTTCTTTTGGGAGGACGCCCTGGAGGTCTGCATTCCTGGGGGATATTACGTCCAATTCAGTAACTTTTTGAACTGAAATAGGAACGTTCTAAAAGTTCAGAATTAAGGTCATTTGAACTTAATTCTGTATTCTGAACTGACGTTGTTCCTAAAACTAAAATCTACAAAATAAGTGCACCGTACATAATAATCATTTGAACTCAAATTTTCTATGGCGGAGACTACGCATGCGTACTGCGCACTGTTCGGCCATGTTTATTTATGTCATGACGCCTAACCTAACATTTTAAATGATCTGCACTAATATTCTTTGGTTTTTATTTGCAACATGACGCAACACGTATATATTATCCATTTAATTTTTTTTTCGGACACAACTGGTATTTTCAACGTAACTTAAATATCCTGGACTGCTGTGAAAATAATAAAATTATATACGTTAATACGTTTTGACAGTTGAACTAAAACTATAACGTTTTGTTAGTTGAACCAAAACTATAGCGTTTTGACAGTTATAATTAAAACATTCTTCTAAAATGTGGTTATAGAATGGATAATTGAACTTATTCGTGACTTGGAGTAAGAACGTTTCTAAATAGGAATGTTCCTATTTCAGTATAATAGAATGTCAACTTGGAATAAATGGCATGGCAACACACATATTTTAGCAGGAACGTTCTTAAATTATTATGGAATCGTACCTGGTACGTATTGTCCCTGGCCACTTTACATGATTCTTGAATCTGCCAGTCTGACACGTGTTTGTTTCAGAATCTTCTTTTCTTTCGTCGTCTTTTTTTAAGCGTCTGAGTTCCGTCATAAGGAAGAAGCCTTGGCTTGAAAACCGGTCATTTGTGGTTTCAACAACGTGAAAAGTAATAAATAAAATTACAGAAGATTTTTTTTTGGCTAAACGGCGATATTAAAAAGTCTACGTTTTTTTTTATTAGAAATGTAAATTGATGATGCAACAATTAACACCGATCTCCTCGAGTAATAAATTACCCCCAGAGAAAGTCAAAAACGATTTTATATTGTGTACGGGCGCGACTTTTGCAGATTTTTTTTCCGCGTCTTCGGATGTGGGTGTTGCCAATGAGAAAAAACCTTTTTTCACACCAACATTTCATTTTTCCCCAGGGTTGCCTTAATTTACGCTTTGATGAGAGTAAGTTCTCATTTTTATAATATTTCATTACGTGTCACTGATTTTCTTTATTGATATTTTAAATAATAAAAGCATGGTTGGTACTTTCATATTTAATGTTCATCATAAACAGCACTTGGTAAATTAAGTATAAAAATAATATAGAGTCAATTATGTATGACAAACAATATCATACTATATAATGTAATAAAGGCTATTTATTGGAGAGTGATAGTGTGAGTATAATTAAGTGTAAGAAGGTGTGGTTGTTTATTTTATAGATAAATTATTTATAATTATTTTTATAACGGTGAAAAATGCTTTGCTGTTTATTAAAATTCACGAGAATTCTATTTATAAGTGAGTTTTTAGATGAACTGTTTCTATAATAATATTATGGAAAAGAGAAAATTCAAAAATGTTTTAAAACATGTTTATTTCTTTAAAAAATGAATATGTTTTTGTTAAACAATTACATATATATCTTCCTACGTTCCCTAAAATAAGCATAAATGCTTGTGCTATAGGTGAACGAAATCGGCCGAGTCAGTATTTCGAACTCGCAACTACTGGATTACTAGCCCAGCGCGCTAACCGCTCTGCCATCGATCCATCTAAAATATGTTAAAGTTGTAGTTTTAATAAATATTTGTTTAATATAATAATTATAAAATACTTTTAACTAAAAGTTTTACGGATACATAAAACTATAAATTAGCGGACTTACTGCCCTAGGGCAATTTCTACCAGTCAACCACGAATAAAGTGATTACAATAAAAAATGGGTAGGAAGTTTGTCAACCTCCATGTGGTCTTCCCCGGGTAGCGCAAGAAGACAAACAGTTGGTGCTGCTGCACAGCAATGCCACGATTTCACAAGAATAAAATATATACAATTAAATCTTTAAAACAAAAAATAATGTAAATATTAGACAAGGCAATACTGTATATCTGGAGATGGGTTTGGAAAGAGGTGAGAGGAGTAATTTAGGAAGGGAAAAGAGGAAGAAATGGTGTCACTCAATTTGACAAAAAGTGTATTTAGACGTCTTTTAAAAACGAATATCGAAGGAGCAATTCTAACAGTATTGGGAAGCTGATTCCATAGACGGGCTGTGTGAACTTCAAATGAGTTGTATGTGCATGATCTGCGTGTTGGATTTAAGAGTTTCTCTTTGAGGTGTGAGGGGGTTGTTAAGATTTGGAAGAGTAAAAAAGGGTTAGTACATGGGAATTTCTTCAATCTCGGATTTTCAACCAGTCAAGTTTTTTTTCTGATATCTGATATGTGGTCAAATTTTCTCAGTCCGAAAATATACCGTATGCATACGTTCTGTAGTCCTTCAATTTTTCGAGTTATTCTTCTGTGGCGTCTAGGTACGCTTCGTCAGCATAGTCAAGTAAAAGGAGCATATAGATGTTGAATCAGTGTGATTTTATATATCAACGGGCGATAAATTTAGAATATTTAATTTTATACGTTGTTCGTACTATAATCTCATAAATTGAACTGGAATACTTTTGTCAGATACGTAGGTTTTTACCCACGCACTCTCAGAAGATTTGTGTCAAATGGGTGATTAAAGTCTAAATTTAAATTTATACCATTAAATTTAAATATTGCGGAATATACAAGAAGAGATTAAAGCGACGAGAGATGAGACACTTTAGATGGTAGTCTAATTTTTAAGGTTAGATAAAATATGTCACATTTATAGTGCATCTGTCATTATAATACATAGGCCACCATGTTAAAAATTTTGAAAAAAGAACGCGCTTACAGTCTGCAAAGGAATCATGTACAAACACAATAATATGTTTTTTTTATCTGAGGTTTACATTTTTGGTCATTCGAATTTGGAACATTAAATTTATATTTTAATCGACTTTTGGCAACCATATACGATTTTTGCTGTCTCTGTTGCACCCGTTTCGGATGATCATCCGTAAAAGGTGTGGGTGAGGGATGACGCGTTGTAATTAATCTTGGAGATCCGTTCTTTTGTGAATTTGGCGGGTGTCAGTCTTCCCGCGGTTTTGGGTGTTGTTTATTTGAAAATGTTGCCAGCCTAGTATTTTATTATTTCGAGGGGAATGTTCGAATTCGGAACGAACGAACTTTGTCTTTGATGTATATACGTTGTTCAATTTTGTTTTTTATTTGGACAAGTAGGTACCTACCAAACACTGAGATCGATAAAAACAATAATAAGCATTTTATGGGCCCATTGCAAGTTTTTTGAATAATTATTATTTGTAATGCTTCGTTTTTGAGGGCTTCGTATGGAATGGAAGTCTCCACTACACTAGTCTCAATCAGCAAATGCTGTAGGGAAGGGAAGTGCTTATTTTATGCATACATACATACCATTACAGAGAGAACTGAACGCCACATTTTCTATCCTGGCACGCATCCCTCGCCTCGTCCACATTCATTCATCGTCTCATACATGTTCTTCTTTTGTTCATGCTTCTATCATTTCCGTCTTTCAGAATATCGTTCACATGGTCGTGCCATCGCTTCCTTGGGCGGCCCCGACCTCTCATTCCATTCCTGTCCGCATTGTATATTTTCTTCGTCAGGCGTTCCTCATTCATTCTCCCAATGTGGCCAAACCATCTCAATATGTTCATTTTCATTCAATTAATGACATTTTTCATCATATTACATTCTTTCCTTATGTCCTCATTTCTTACCCTTGTCATACATCGTTCTATTACAAATTCTTCTTAACGATCCTAAATCATTATTTTATTTATTATCCGTCACTAACTGTTTTGAAAAATTATTGGAGTACGGGCGTCAAAAATACAAAAAAAATACGGGCTTGATCATTTTATGCGCTTGCGTTAGGTTCGGCAAACATGCATTTTATTGGGGTCTCATATATTATTTTTTTTAAAAGTTGCCCTTAAATTTTTTTTCACATCGACAATGTTGGCTATATAGAATTCCATTATAAAAATTAAACACTGTTTTTTCTTCTATAATCATTTTATTCCAATGCAGGACGATTGTTTCGCCCGGTGAAGGCCTTTTCTACTGGCGAAGTACATGGAGTGATATTTTCTTAAGTACTATTACATTTAATACAAATTTGACAAAGTAAAAGGGATTGGTGGTTGCTATCGTTAAAATATTATATCAAGTCCTAATTCCTCATTCTTACCTGCCCCCCTCAGACAACGTGTCATTTAGCTCAAGAAAATAAACAAGAAAATATAACTCAATGTATGGAAGTGACAGTTGTCACGTGACTGGCAACTGTCACTTCCATACATTGAGTTATCTTTTCTTGAGCTAAATAACACGTGGTCTAGGGGGGCAGAACACAATTAGATTATAATGTTGCATCTGTGGGAAATACTCATCTGTGGGATATACCAACCTACTTTTTTAATTATCTAGGTACTTACTTACTAAACGTACCTATAAGAGTAAATATACTTTGAAATAATATCTTCTATGCATTATTAGATTTGAAAATATTAAGTATGTAAGGAAGAATTATATGTTTTAATTTTTTTCATTGATGATAACATTGTTATGCAGATTCTTATCAATTTAAAGGTGTTCCAGTATGTTTAATTACAGTCCATTGTTGCAAAATTGTAGCGGGATTGGTTTATTGTCCTCTTTAATATTAAGATGTTTATTGTGGATGAGATGTTTCCTTTTTGTTATACATGTATGCCCTTTTACATTCTTTAAAACGTGTTGTGAAAGCTCTTTCTGTTTGACCTATGTACTAAAAATTACATTCTTCGCAGGTAATTTTAGATATTGCAGATTTTGAAGTTTGTACCTAAATCTTGGTTTTGCAATTATTATGCTATTTTCTAGTGTGTTTTTCTAACTTTGAATGCTGTATTTAAATTTTCATTCTTAATTGTTTTTATTATCTTTTCGGAGATTCCGCCGTGGTTAGGAAAAGAAGCATGCGCAATATATTTTCTATCATAATTTATTGGATATATGGAGCCGATTGTATTTTTATCAGACATTTTCTTGACTATTTTGATATTACATTGCTTAAACCGGTTATTCTTTGCAATGTCATATATGGAGTTTATTTCCCTAATATATGATTCTCTACTTAGTGTGAAGTTAATTTATTGCTCAAAATATCATCGAGTTAAAGGCTCAGTTAATGTATCAGTATGTGTATTCTTCATTTTTCAATTATTTTCATGTATTTCCTTTTTATATTTGAATATGTATTTTGATATGTATCAGTTGTCTCTATTCCTCATTTTCATTTATTTTTATTTTTTTTAATGTTTATTTGATCTGTTGTTCATTTATGATTAGATTTAATTACTTAATGTATGACTTTGTTTAATTGATTTGTATTGTATTTTTTATTTTTTATAAGTGATTCCCTCATCAAGCACAAGATTCCAATCTTTTTGATGAGGCATTGCAAAGAAAACTATTTTTTAAAAATTACTTTACAAGTGAATTATATCTTCATGTGTATTATAAAATTATATGTTAAATAAATAAATAAATAGAAAATAAATATGTTGCTTTTCTAAAAATCTCAAACTAGTGCTTCTGTTAGGTTTTTTTGATATTTTCTTTTCCCTTAGCGCTTTTGTCCCGTTTCTATCGGGGTACGCTTTGACCATGATCCTGGATTTGGCGAGTCTGGTTATTACATTGAAGCGACAGCCATCTGACCTTCGTAACCCTTAGAAAGGGGAACCAGACAAATTGGATCATGGCTACACATAGCTAGTGATACAAATTCGCACATAGATTTTTTTAAAAATCCAGAGGTGCGACCCCGCCAGGATTAGAACCGTCGACCTCAAGCATGTCAGGCGACGACATTACCGCTGGGCTATCACAGCTCGATATTTTTATGAAATCATCAAAAAAAAATTTCTTACACCTTAATTAGGAAAAGTTTCATTAATACACATACATGCATATTTTTAATACTTATTTGTATTGATATGTAAAATGTAAATAAAAGAATTTACATTACTTTAACTAAAAAATAAAAATTGTTAGTTTTCAAATAATTTATATGTACTTTTGAAAAAGACTATGAATTCAATTTACGTTCCTTAAAGGTTATGATTATGTTTAAATATTCATGAATTTGTACTATCATATAATTTCAAAACTAGGTTTAACTTAAGGTTTTTTTGATATTTGAATCATGAAAATTGATACTTTCTTTCCTTTTTTAGTTTAATGTAATAATATGTAAGAATAAAATACACAGTGTACTTCACCAGTTGAAAAGGCCTTCAACAGGCGAAACGGGTGTCTTACATAGGAATGAAATAGTTTGAAGAAAACACTGTGTATAATTAATAATTATTAAAAGTTTCTCAAATAGATCCGTCAAAGACATAGAACGAGCCTTGCATGTTAGAAACAAAAAAATCCTATCAGGGAAAAAAACAATTCATTTAATTCTATATTCAAAAAATACTATGAAGCGCTGCGAGCGAGATTTGCAAACTCTTCTTGAAAATGGAACTTTTTTTAAAATTATTCTTTCAATCATGATCGTTGACTGTAATCGGCGACGCCATTTTGCAATAACTGCAAGAAACGGAAGCAGTAAGGGCGGGAAAACAGACCGAACGGAGCAATTACCCCCCCCCCCCCAAAGGGCGCGCAATACACCCTTGAAACATCACCCCGGGTGACTTGGTTTACTCGACCACCCCTTAAGTTAACCCTCTGGTAACGACTAACCTCAAGAGTCGTTAAGTAAAGCGTTTTTTTATGACGGACGTGTGAAGCCGCCATTGTTATTTGTGGTTTTATCTTAATTGAGAGAACTTGGCGGCCCGAAGATTCAACGCAAAATATCTAAGAAAATATTGAACGAGTTCAGCACATATTTGAGACACACGAAGTACAAATTTGGTAATAACTACGAACACGAATTGCAGACTTTACATACAAGACGAAGGACCTCAGACTTAATGTACCTTTATGACAGAATACACTCCAATATTTACTGTACAGAGCTTCTGAAATTATTTATTTCAACATACCAAACAGACGAACAAGAATTCGTCATTGTACCGATGCCTTTTCACATATAATAATTAAGAAAGGATCAGGTCCGTGGACATATTCTGTATGTCCAGGACTCTTTTCAGGAGTCACATTAGACAGGAACTATTAATTGTTTTGTTACCAGTAGAGTGTACACGTAACATGAAAGTCATTGTATGATAAATATGTATATATAAATTTAAGTGCTCGATTAACCAAATATTTGTTAAACAATGAATAATTCTCAATTGTGTTTTAATCGAGTTCATAATAGTTTCGTGTGTTTATTGCCAAGTCATTGTATGATAAATTTCTATAAATTAAGGCCGATTTAGAATTATACACCGCTATTCGTGAGCCTATTCATAATAAGTAGGTTTTTTTTATTTCAATTTATTTATTTATTTATCGTATGATACTAGTGAATCAAATGTTAGTCAAAATGAACAAAACACAGCACTGACAGCAGGCAAACACAAAACAGCACGATATATCAATCACACATTCACGTCGAGGGCTCCGAGCCAATCCACAAATGCTGGTGTCAATTCGCAAATGTCCGACTTTGGGCCTTCATATGCATGGACGCTGCATTCTTCCAATATGTGTTGCATTGTTTGAAAGGGGTGGCCACAATCGCATTGTGCGGATGGAACAATGCCCCACTTTGCCATAAGGTAGTTGCAGCGTCCATGTCCAGTGCGGATCCTATTCAGGGAGGTCCACAGCCTTCTTGGCAGCTCGAAACCTGGAGGTATCTTCGTTGGAGTTTCCATATACTTATTAACATCCAAGTTGGAGCTTACCCAGTCACTGTGCCAAGTCTCATTCAGGCTGAAGTCCTCACTAACAAGGTTACATCCGAGTTTCGCTGCTGGATTCTTCTTTGTCTTCTTCTTTGACTTCTGAAGTCTTTGCTGTCCCTCAGACGGAACATCACTGTGGATTGGCAAAGCGCCATTGTCACAAATTCTCTTCCATAGATTAAATAGGGAGAATTTTCTTCTTGCGTCAGGGGGAGGTATATGTGCGAGCACAGGAAGCCACTATAGAGGTTTGGAGTATTTATAAGGATTGGGAGACTCAGGTGGCTTGGACATGTGGAGAGGATGAGTGAGCAGCTGCCCGCCAGAAGAGTCCTTCACCATAGACCAGAGGGTGTGAGGCGTAGGGGGAGACCCAAGTTGAGATGGATGGACTGCGTCCAGGGGGACCTGGACTCTTTGGGCGTGGTCAATTGGAGACAAGGAGCCGCTGACAGATTGGAATGGCGAAGACTTCTTTTGGAAGCCAGGTCCCACCTTGGGATGTGGAGCTGATGATGATGATGACAGGAAGCCACTTTATTGGGGTAGACCGGATGGTGCCGCTAATGGTCCTCATGGCCACATTCAGTTGAGTGTCAACTAGTTTTGTATGTGCACTATTGAGCCATACAGGAGCACAGTACTCTGCTACCGAATATACAAGGGCAAGTGAAGATGTTCTAAGGACTGTTGCACTAGCCCCCCAAGTTGTTCCTGCCAGTTTATGGATGATGTTATTTCTGGACTTTAGTTTAGCAGCTGTTTTTTCCAGGTGTTTTTTGAATGTTAGAGTTCTGTCTAGTGTGATTCCTAAGTATACTGGTTGGTGGTTGTGGGTGAGTCTACTTCCGCAGAAGTGTACATTTAGTTTGTGATTTGCATCTCGGTTACTAAGGTGAAAGCAACTAACTTCTGTTTTATTTGCGTTTGGTTTCTCCATAGTCTCCATTTATAAAAGTAGCTCTGCAACTTTTGAAGGTCTGATTCAAGTTGAACTTCGCATTCTTTAAAAGACAGTTTTTGTGTAGCTATGCCCAGATCATCTGCATATGAGAACTGTTTGCACTGTGTTGATGGGATATCACTAATATTCAAATTGAAAAGCAGTGGGGAAAGAACTGATCCCTGAGGTAGTCCAATGTTGAGCATTCGTGGTTTACTAATCTTATCTCCCAAGTGAACAGTAAATTGTCTATTACTCAGCATGTTGTTTATAACAGTAAACATAGCCTTCGAGGGAATTACATCCGCAAGTTTGGAAAGGAGTCCCTGTCTCCAAACAGTATCATATGCTGCTGTTAAATCTATGAAAGCAACCCCAGTTTTCAGCTTCTTCTCAAAGTCCTTTTCTATGTGTGTGGCTAGGGCCAGTACTTGATCACAACAGTTACGGTGAGCTCGAAATCCTGCTTGGGTAATGGGTATTATTTTATCAATATCTGGCATAATTCTGTTGTATATCAGTCTTTCAAACACTTTTAGGCAGATGCTGAGAAGGGCGATAGGACGGTAATTTTCGGGAGCCTCTGGAGATTTGTTTGTTTATTTCAATAATTATATTCAAAAGGTTTATAAAAAAATATCAAGGGAGCATTTACCTGACGTTTTAATAACTTTTGTTTCTTCTACTCCATCAAAGTGTCGGCGCTCAATTAAAAACATTACTCGATTAAAATCGTTCTTAAAGGCATCAACAAATTAACAATAAAATTCAAAATGTCGGAATAATATCATTATGGCGTCAATCAAAACACAACGACAATAATGGTGACAATAATATCAAAAACCCGATAAGATCTGTCGCGTCGAAAGGGACATGGACAGGTCCCAAGCAATAGTAGGTTCAAATTGTACATTTGCGCTAGGCACAAAGAAATCTGGAACGCCAAATATAATTGAAATAATCCGAAATAATGCAAAACGAGAAAAACAAGATAACCCATTTGATTTGAAATCAAGCTTTATAAGAGGCTATGCCATACGGTAATCTATTTCAATCAATCCTAGCAACGTGATGTTTCAAGTTTTAGGTCTCGACCGCCGCGCCATGACATAGTTGTAACCTACTTGCTTCGGTTTTGGTGCTCTGGTTCGATTCCTAGCAACGGAGAAATTGATTTAAATTCATTTCTCAGGCGAATCTTCTCAGCGCTGGAAACACTGATAAGATAGATTTGCATAAATTGCCATAAGGCAATAAGCTCGACATTTGTCGCAGCATGTTGAAAATAAATTATATATTTCCCAAATAAATCTAGTCAGGATTCAAAACCGTGTTCACTGAATTACTAATCCAGCTCGAAAGCCGCTTTGTCACCAACCCACCTAATATTAATGCAAAGAAAACATCACTTACATTGGTTGATATTTTTTTAAATTCATATTTTGCGTAACGGGCAATGTACCTACCAATGTCGCGACGGCGCGCGGCGGCAAAATATGGTGAGCTGTCAAAAAAATAATTTTTGGAGACAAGATAACTAAAATATGATGGAATATAAAAAGATGGCTAAAAAATAACTTATTGTATATTTTTTCGTGTTTGAATTGTGATTTTACCTTAATAAAGGGCATTAAATGTTGTTTCTGGTTAAAAAGAAACGCAATTTCGTCTTTTATTTGATATAAAGAGTGTAAAAACATTATATTAATATTATTTACCGACCTTTGTGGCTCAGTTGGTTAAATATCTGACTAATGAGCGAATGACTCCGTTTTTCTATTCCCGTTGGAGACACACTTTTTAATTTCGTTTTCAGTTTTCAGACCTGTGAGGCTGTAAATATCACATGTCTCCAGAATGTGGTAACTTGTTATTGGGTGCGTGTTAAATAAATATTTGACACAGTACCTGTAAGTTGCCTGAGAAGCAATACAAAATAAAAAAAAATAAGAAAGGTATCCTTTGAAATAAATGCGCTTGGCGCCAAGAACTGTGGGACCCGACCTGAGATAAAATGTGACAGCGGTATTTGTGACAAGTCGAACGACGTGAATTTAGGCGCGGACCGTTTAAGTCCACGTCAAATTAATTAATTATTCCCGGGACAAAGTGTGGGAGGCGAGCCAATCCTGTGACCTTCCGACTAAGGGAGTATCAAGGAGCATGCTATACGAAGATTAATCTTCTTCCACAGACAATGTGGAACTATTGTAATGACTGGACGATATTTCCTGTCGTGGCTTATGTCTGACATGGAAGTTAACAAGCTAAGAACTTGGAATAGATGAGATGGATATAATATTAAATTATCATATAGCAAACACACCATCAATGTCTGCGTGATAAAGGTACCTATTTATATAAAATTATTATTAAACAAACACACCATCACTGTCTGTATGATAAAGGTACCAATTTATATCACTGCAGAGCTTGAAAAAGCATTGCAGTGAATGGATATTGAGTATTATTTTTTATTTTATGTAAACCTAACAAACATACAGTCATACAAACAAATATTACAACAAATTCAATTTTAACAATATATCATAGACCAATTTTGTTTGCGGATATTACATTATCTTTTTAAGCTGCACAGTGTAAAACAATTGCTATTTAAAAATAAGTAGGTACTCAAACTTCAGAAGAAACAGGACAAAAAGAGGGAAAGGAAGGTTGTCGCATTCGCAGTCAAAAAGAACAAAGCCGGAATCAGCTACCGTAAACCTCTAAGGGTCTCAGAGATAGCATTTTTATTTTATTTTAGTATGTCTAAAAATATCAACATTCTTAAAAAAAACATTGTAAATGTTACATGCCCTTTGGATGAATGAGTTTTGGACATAGTTCTGCAGAGAGGCAATCTAAAAGTAAGATTTGTTCTAGTACTACGAAAGGAACAATTAATTGGAAGACTCCCAACAAGAGACTCAGAGTCAACGGCACCATCAAAAATTTTATGTAGGTATGTCATTTCTGCAATGGTACGTCTATTTTCTGATTATGTTATTTTATTATGACGAGCGGAAAGGACTCTGTCATCAAAGGCAAGACGGCATTTATAATCAAGGTGTTTCTAAAATTTATTTTGAACTTTTTCTAATCTTTCTACATAGGTAACATACTGGGGGTTCCAAACAACTGAAGCATATTCAAGATAGGGTCGAACATAAGTAAAATATAACAATTTTAATGTGTCACTAGATTGAAAAGGTTTAGATATTTTTAGTATATAACCCAGCTGCTTGAATGCTTTTTCAACAATATTATCAATGTATATACCATCAAGCTATTTACCTTTTTGGATTAAGCAGAATCATCGAATGCCAGACTCTTCTATCTTGATATACATGTTTTGCCTCATTTACATACATGAATCGCGTCATACCCGCTGTCCTATTATTCTGACCTCTTATAACAAAATTAGGTACATCAGCAATGGTTGTCGTTGTTATTTTTGTTTTTCTACGTAGGCCAGAAATAGGCATTTGTACTCTTCAATTATTACATATTACTACAAAGAATATATCAGCAAAAAAAAATATGTTTAATCGAAATGCACATCGTGGCTAAAAATCTCAGGCAGAGGTTCGAGATTCCGTCACTATTAGGTTTGGTGCAGGATCCGGACGAGTTTAGTTTGATGGACGCCAAGAGGCACAAGAAGAAGAAGAAGAAAGTCCAAGGCATTGCTGAAAACTAGCTGCACTGTCTTTAAAGTTTAATAATTGTACTAACGTTGTGTGCAAGGAAGTATTTCTTATTAAAAAATATGATGAATTTTCTGTAAGATGTTTCACTAAGGAACGTCGAAATCAATATATAAATAAACAATGTTCCTTATGACCTGGTACCAAATATCGCAAACAAGAAGATCTTAATGTTGGCACGCGGCATGAAAAACGGGAATGTGACGAAATTAGAGATTGTAACACGAAATTGGGGTTTATGCGGTACATAAATTTGTAACAGAATTCGTGGGAAAGAGGCGGCAAGGTTCCGTCGTGGGTTGTGGAGTTTTGGGGTCATAGGTTGTGAGATAGATCTCATTATTTCTGGTTACAACTACCCACCACCAATCACGGGTCGGACTCATTATTGAGATTTTATCGGTCACACTGAAGCGTCACCGGTCAAATATTCGTCGATTATAGAGCGCGTTTTTAGATTTGCGGGAAATGACATATGAAAATAATAGATACGTTACTAGTCTTTAAAATCGATAAACAAAAAGTAAGTAACATGCCTCACTTATATCTTACTGCACTTTAGTTGCACGCAAGATGTTGTAGTGTTTGGACGTATTACCGTAGTCAAAATGTCATCTTGTCTGATGAAAATATGCAAAAATTACACTAGAACTGTGTAGGACCGACCAGATATATCATTTTATGCTGCATATTTATTCGATAATTAATATATTTAAATGGATTTGTAGCCTTAGAAATTTTTGAGAGGAAGGTCTTTCTTTTTCTTTCTCAGCCATCTCTCCACTGCTGGATGTAGGCCTCTTCTAAAATCTTCCACTCGTCTTTTTTCTGGGCTTTTCGAACCCATCCGCTTCCAGCGACAGGGACAATATCATCGGCCCACCTTTTCTGGGGCCGGCCTATTCCCCTTTCCATATCCCATGGTCTCCAATTTAGAATTCTGGGTGCCCATCTGTCTGTACCCTGTCTGGCAACATGACCTGCCCATTGCCATTTAAGTTTTGCAACTCGATCCATGACATCAACAACTTTTGTCTGGCGTCTGATTTCTTCATTTCTAATTTTGTCTCTTAGACTTACGCCTATAATTTGCCTTTCCATGGATCTCTGAGTGCATTTTAGCTTATGTATGGTCCTCGCAGTTAGCGTGATAGTTTCCAGACCATACGTAAGCACAGGCAGGATAGATGTTTCAAACACTTTTCTTTTCAGACATGTGGGAAAATCTCGAGGAAGATCTCGAGGAGAGGAAGGTGCTGAGAAGGAACTACGACCCGACTTGTGACAATGGAGAGTGGCGTATCATGCACAACCACGAATTGTATGAACTGTACAAGGAGCCTACCATACTGACAGAAATAAGAATAGGAAGACTCAGATGGGCTGGACACGTCCAAAGAATGAGAGAGGAGAATGTTCCAAGACGAATCATGAATGGTGCACCGGGGGGACGAAGAAAAGTTGGAAGGCCGAAGCTTCGATGGCTGGACGGAAAAGTGAAGGATGCAAACAACATCGGCATCCGTAACTGGCGTAATGCGTCACAGCATCGACAGTCATGGAGGCGGGCTCTACAGGAGGCTAAGAACCGACCTGGGTTGTAGAGCCACAGATGATAATGATGATGATATGGATTTGTAGAAAAATATTTTTATTATGAGTAAACGCGAAAGAAATACGCTGCCGATATGTCATGCTAGCATTTAAACAAAATCTATAAGGTGTCTCAAAAGAAAGTTTATACTCGTATTTAGTGGATCGATTAAAAAAAATAAGCCGTGTATCGAAAAATTTTTTATTAAAGTACACAATTGGGAATTTATTTCTTATAAATAATATCGTCCAAATGTAGACTCTCGCGTTCGCAGCACTCATTTAATCGAACAGTAAAATTGCTTATGACGGCTCAGCAGGTGGACTCAATGATGTTTACCATTTCGTGACGGATATTTTCTTTCAAATGCGCCAGGGAAGTCGGTTTACTGGCGTAAACTTTAGATTTAAGATAACCCCATAGGAAAAAGTCCAAAGAGGTTAAATCAGGACTGCGTGGAGGCCAATTTATGCCACATCTCCTGGAGATCAATTTGCCTGGGAAAATTTCACGAACTCGTGGCAGAGATGTATTGGACGTGTGTGACATTGCTCCGTCCTGCTGGGACCATGATCTTTGGTTATAGCCAGGAAAGTTTTGCAGTTCAGGTATCAAGAAGTCGTCTAACATCTCAACATAACGCTCTGAATTCAAATATAAACTTTCTTTTGAGACACCTGATACCTTGTGAGGAAGCTGGTGTCGTCACAAGCCTAAAAAATAATACTACATTAACTGATTTAAATGAACTGATTGTGACTGTAGCGAATACGATGTAGAGGGGATTCGCTTTTACGCACATATACCTATAACTTAATATAAGTTCGTCTCTTTCACAGTCATTTAGTGTGAGAGATAACTATAATGTGATTACACGGGAGTAAAAGAGAAAATACGTCTGCAGCGTGTTTTTGAATAATAAAGAATTCATAATAATAATTAATTTTTTAAGAATTCTTTAAACTGTACCATTTTTGTAAAGCATTTTGCTATCATAAAACGTGTCTATAGGTATATAAAATCTCATTGTTCGCGGGTAGATTTACGGTTGCGCAATTGACGCATGCGATTGTCGGAGTCGGAAAACAATGTGAAGTAAATACGTGCACTGTCAAAAGAAAGTATTGCCAATAAGATCATTAATCCAGTAAATTTCGCGGTTATATATAATTTAATTATAGTTGGGAGCATAGCTTGATCTAAAGTATAAAGAGACAATATTACTCTCTCTTTCTTGAATTTTTATAGTGTAATGACTAAAATATTTGTGCAATTTATATACATTTAATATTAAATAAAAATGTTGCCTCTTGTGAAATTTAGACATCATTATAAATATCAAACTTATTTTTCAATTTTACAAGAAGAAATATAAT
Organism: Molanna angustata; assembly: GCA_963576475.1. Classification (NCBI taxonomy): domain Eukaryota; kingdom Metazoa; phylum Arthropoda; class Insecta; order Trichoptera; family Molannidae; genus Molanna; species Molanna angustata. Next base: position 9,659,173 of record OY754975.1, read on the forward strand.
TTGGTAGTCAATAAGTTAAAAAAATCGAAATTGTAACTAAAAATGAAATAATAATTGGTATTTAAAATTTTAAATTATTTTTCACTTTAAACTTAATGTTATTTAGCAAGAATTACTCTCAATGACAACATATGATATAAATAAAAAAAAAACATCATAATAAAGAACTTCATCATAACGACGACAAGCAGAAATATACAATATAATTAAGCAATATTAGCTGAAAATGTTGGATGAAATAAATTGTTATTCACAAGACAACGAAAAGAATAAAATATGATTATGCATGAACTAATTAGATGGTAAAATTGAGATGGGTCCAATCGATTTCAAAAACAATTACAAGAACAGTATGTAAAATCGAATAAGAAGCAAAAAGCAAACAATAGAGCAACGAAGTAAATGAATTAATCAAACGATATTGAAAGTATAAATCTAAAAATAATAATTCAGAAGAGAAATAGGCAAACCTTTAAGAAAGGGACCAGAAAAGTGGATAGAAGACAATACTTACTCTATATTATAATGAATGGAAGGCAGAATATAGCGTAGGTGTCTATAGTTGATAAGATTTAAAAAGTGCAAATCGAGAGGTAAAAAAAAACAAAATAGTAAAAAAATTGAACGAGTATCCATAAGTTGGAGTAGAGATTAAGTATATAAATGAAATATATACCTACCACGAACAGGAGACATGAGTTACATATATTTAGTATGGAATTCACACAAGATTTGACATTGATGACGATATGTGCCAGTATAATAAGAATGAAATCCTAGGATCATTCGTAAACATTATAGAATATTATTATAGAAGAATGTAAAAACATTATCCAACAATAAAAGCAGAAAATACCACCGAAGACAAAGCAAACGTAGACTGCAATTCATTAGATTTAGCAAGAAAGGAGGAGGATTACTATTAAAAATCAAAAGATATGAAGAGTTGTGAATGTAAAAGAATCAAAACTAGGAAATAATTGAGACAAGCAATCAACCAATGAAATCTAAAGATCAAACAATTTAACAACAGAGTTAGAAAACAAAGATATATTTATACATATAATGTCAAGAGTTGTCACAGCAGAATATACAAAGCAAGGTTAAGAAAAAGGAAGAAACGTTACTGGACAACGAAACCAAAAATACTTTGACTAGAAGACAAAGTAGGTTTTTACAGTGGAACCTCTATAATCAAATAAGAACTAAATGAAGTTTTATTTAACCGTCCCCAATTCTACAGAAATAATCATTTACTCAGTTGAGAATAAATTACAGCGGAAATATAATTCCAAATCTATCTATGGCATTTTTTCGCCAAAGACCCATTAGCATTTGAGGTTTTGATTGACTCAAGCAACCTTCATTTACTACATTCCATAATCAGCGATCAGGAAGTGATGAACATTAAAAACACAGATAAATATAACAATGTTTTCAGCATCCAAAAAAAATATATTAAAATTGAGTGTCTTTTGATTATTCAGGATCATTCGAATAAAGTTAATAGAAACTGTTTTCAGATAAACACACAAAGTGAGGTTTCCGATTTGAAAATCGGGAACACTTGAAAGACATCTTTGGGACTTCACATCGAACAAAGTCTCTTTTTAGTCTGCACTACCTCCATTGAAAGTTTTGGTGGTGCTCTGGTAGTTCTTTCATTTCAATCCAAAAATTGATAATTCAAATGGATAATTCAAACATTGTAATTCATTTCGAAGAACTTGCATTATCTGAGATTGGAAAATATATAAATGCTGAAAATCGAATCCGATAAATATAGAGGTTCGACGGTTAGACAATAAGTGACAATAACATGAGTGAACAAAACGGATGCTAGGAAATAAGAAAAGATGATGAAGCATGAATTGATGATACGATGAGAGAGGTGCTATAGCAGAAGATTGAAGAGTGTTGAATGGACAGGCAGCGATTTACGCACCTCCTGAAGTTGCTCTCTCGCGTGCTGAAGTTCCAGTTCCCTCGCACTGAGCCGTGCTGCGAGAGCCAGACAACGTTCAGCTTCATCCCTGGCGTGACGCAGCAGGGTGTACCTCTCACGCTCGCCCATTCTCCTCTGTGTCAAATCCTCGTCTCGCATCTATATGCAAGTAGATCGGATCATGTTTATATAATGACAATTCATAAGTCAGATATAACAGTAGACCAATGAAGCACCAATCGCTTAAGAATATTTTGATTTCGTTTATACCCAAAAAAGATTTGATTTTTAAAACGCTTATTGCGTTTACAAATTCTTTATTCATGATATTCAATGAGATCCTACTTTTGAAGTAAACCTTTTTCTCTCAGTGTATCGATAAAAAAACGGATGTTTTAACTTTAAAGAAATACATGGTGAGTATAATTTATGTTATAGAATCAAATATAGTTTAAATAAAATAAAATAAATAAAATAAAATCAAATATAGTTTAAATGCACGAAATGAGTTGATAAAAACCTGGGGCTTTCTAAGAAAAACCAAACTTTTTTTTGGCGTATTGAATTCATTTCTTCTCCAAAAAAAATCTATACATCCTTTTAAAGGCTAAAACAATAGTGATATTTTACTAAAACAATATCTTGCAAAATTTTAGATGCGTGGCCTCGACTCTAATATAATTTTTAATTTCTTTGTTTCGAATTTTTGTCTAGTTTTTAAATTCGTTATCATAAAATAATTATAACACATCGTTTGTTTGCGAATTTTGCTCAAGTGATCTCAATTAAATTTAATTTTAATTGTAAAGATTACTAAAGAAAATGTGAATTACAAATATTTACAATTATAAAGGCTTTTGTTTCTTAAACTTAACTATTGACAATAAGATTGGATAAGAATATGAAATCTAAATAGATTAAAGGTGAAAATATAAGCAGTTATTTCTGAAATCAATTAAATCAAGTTTGTGAATCAGTGCTAAGAATTTATTTCAAATACCTAAAAATAGTTAAAAAAGGATTCGTGGAATTTTGTGTCTTAAGACTTTCTGACATATTCATCAATCGAGATTGCTAATATGACAGATCGTTAGAGTATATCAAGGAAATTAGTTGCAGATAAAGAAATAATGACGATGCCATTTAAGATACTACCATAAAGACGCCAAAATGCGGAGAAAAAAAAAATAAAAAAGGAGACATTAATGTGGATATTATTATCAATGATAAAAAATTAGGATATCCTTAAACACGACATAACTTTGACGAGAAAAAAAATGAATCAACCGCGTACAAAAGATTAAAATATTATATACCTCGAGGATGGTACTTTGAAAGTTGAGGAAAAGAATCCTTAACTTTATCAATGAATACAATACATATTATTTTTATACAAGATGTTGCCTTGAAAGTGTATTGAAATATTTATTTAAAGAACTCTGTGAACACTTATTATATTTATTAATAACATCTTTCGTGAAATATATTAACAAATTGATCTCTTACAATTTATTTTTATATAAGCTTTTTTGCCATTCTTTGGCAAGTTTATTGCTGGCAAATTTCTTCCACTGTGTTATGTTTTTAGAGTACTGAAAAACAATAATTGCATTAGCTAAATTTGGTATATTTAAAAAATATGGGGTGACCAGTGACAGGTTTGTAGATGTGCATAAAAAGAAACACGTCAGATGCGTATTTTTTATGTTTGTTATTTATTTCCATTCATTTATTTAATTATTTTTTTATTAATCGAAAAATTGATTTCTTATTTTTATTATTTAAATTTGAAAATAATTAAAAATTCGTAATGTTGGAAAGTCTTCACTGGTCCATATGCTGGTAACTCTGACTGATTGTTTTTACCTACTCGATAAAATGTAATAAAATAAAAGTTAAATAAAATCCCTATACACTTCAGAATGGGTAATGTACCTTATTGCTGTACTTTGCGTGATGTTATTTTGCCCATTGTATTTTCGATTAACCGGCTCTTACAGATCACCCGAAAACCCGATATTAGAAAAGAAGACACTATCCAATGCCGTTGCTTTATAGCAAATTTACAATATTATATAAACCAGCAAATTCGACAACATATTACTTATAAGTCTTACTTAAAATATTCTAGTTAGACGGGCATGTTGCCGAGTTCGCGATATTGTCCGCGACGTTCTTTATTGACTGTCGTTACATTGCACTCGCGTAGGCACCTGCCAATACAGTGACATTCTGCCGTGTCAGAGTGTCATTGTGTTGGTAGATTCAGACGTGTCGCGTCTGAATCGTTGTGACAATTTAATGTAGGTAATGACAATGACGTACATATTTTATAGAAATTGATCTTTATAAATTGCTTATTTTTATCCTTTAAAATATGCTGGGCTAAAATCTATTTTTTTTCCTACATATATGTATATTATGTGTATTTTAAACTTTCCTTTTAACTGTGCAAAGTAATGTCTTTTTTATAATTTGAATGGTCAGGAGACGTTGATTGTACCAACCTAACTATGCACAATAGCCATGCGGGAGATACCTGTTATTGGAGCACTGGAGATTCTATTTTTTTGTTTCATGTTTTTTTTTTGTTTGTGTTGTTCAGTGTTCTGTTGGTGTCTCTGTATATTAAATAAATAAATAAATATTTATTATTTTAAAACAGGAACATCGTATAAAGCACTAAAAATTAAATAGAATTCAATATAGTATGTACCGTAAAGTAATGAAGTATCTACCCACAAAAACTTTTGTGTACATTCTGTGTTACAAATCGCGTGTTGATTGCATGTTACTAACTTGTGTACATAATTTAATGTGTATTGTGTAGGTAGTTAGATTTAAATAGACAAACCCTTGAGAGATAGTTTAAGTGAAAGATGATCGTAGGATTTTGATCTAAGCTGAATATAATATAAATAACGGAGCTATTATCAGTTATAGTTGAATCCGGAAATACTTAATGTGTTTATTATAATATATATTTTAAATGAAATCAAAGCCATCCATATAGATTCTTATTTATATGTATGTAAGAAACACTAAAAATTTCTGATTTGTAAAGCAACAAATAAACAAAAAAAATCTACGTGTTAGAATTTGTTTGTCGATAGCTCTTTCTTTGTTTTAAGAAATTAAAAAGACTAAAGGATAGGCAGCTCGTACACAGCCAATCTTTATCAAGATCCGTGTTCAAAAATCAATGATCGCGATCAAGATTGATTGATTCATTGATGGGCTGTCTTTCCATATTAATCTGCATCGTGAGCATTGATTTTGATCACGGATCATGATCCAGATTGACTGTGTACCTGGCTACTAACTGACTCCCATAGATTATAAGATATTTAGTCATAAATGATATATCTTTTGATGACATCAATCAAACATATAGGATCAAGGACAAGGTCGTTTTTTCTTTTAATGTATGTTTGAAATCTATAAAATAGAACAAATATATTTTCAAGCGATTATTTTAAAATGATCATAATAAAGCTTCCTATTATTTCACTATTAAATTAAAAGGGAGTGGGAAAATGAATCTATCATATATATAACACATGATGAATAAATTTAATAAAACTTTTATACGACACTATAGTAAAATGATTTGTATATATGGAAATATATGGTTTTACATATTTTTATGACAGGGTGGGCATTTCAATTTAGTGAAGGTATAAGTACTTATTTTAACACGAAAAGTGATACTCGTAGCCAACTTCATTTTTGAAAAATTGAAATAAAATATGGCTTTATTAATTTTTAACACAGATGCCCTCGTACAAATAAGCTTGTTTTAAGATGCTTTGAGACTAAATAAATAATTCAAATGAATAACAAAATCTTACTTGTTCATAATTTCTGATGAAGTCTCTGAGTTCTCTCTCCTTTTCCTCCAGCGAAGCATACAGTTGTTTCATTTGATTGAGCAAATCAAACTTCTCGGCCTTTAGACGCTTTTTATCTGCTTTTAGGGCTGCAACAAAAAAAAAACGAACACGATTAGAACGTATTTTGTGGAAAGAGGAAGAAGAGATATAGAAAAAATAATCTGGAAGTAATTTTCGAGAAACGCAAAATCGTTTTCTATACCGCACGAAGAAATCTTTCCCACGGAAGGGTATAAATACCAGTGAATGATCGATTGTTATTCATTTAAATGTGTGTTGAATTGTGTCATAAAATTATTACAAGATATCACGTCTAAGGAACTTAAATAGCAAATTAAAATAAAACAGAACACAGACGTCGCAACGCAGCGATAGTGATATCATTGAAAATAAAACTTCTATTAAATTGGGATCGAATTGGAGTATCAAAAGTCAGGCTACAGGTGACCGAAATGGATTGAGGCAGGTTTTGAACTCGGGTTTACTGGATTTTTAGACTGCTCTGCCGTCGATATGTCTTTTTTCATCTTACAATCATAAATTAATTTCAAATGTCTCTATTTATACCAAATTGTAATTCGTATTATACATTGGTAATACCTTAGTTTCATAAGGATTATACATACTTTCGTGCAACTTCATGTCCATATATCAATATTAACGTAAACATATTATTAAATTTTTTATTTAAACATAAAAAAAACCATAAGAATAAAGAGTAAATTTATACAGTAACTTGAACTTAAAAAATAGTTGATTAACCACGCGTTTCGTACGTGGTACACCTTCAGAATTATACTCTACAAGACTGAAACTAGTTTTTTATATATAAAATGTACATGTCACATGTAAAAAATTCTTTGTTTTGATCTGTTGAAAAATAAGTGATATATATATATATATATATATATATATATATATATATATATATATATATATATATATATATATATATATATATATATATATATATATATATATATATATATATATATATATATATATATATATATATATATATATATATATATATATATATATATATATATATATATATATATATATATATATATATATATATATATATATATATATATATATATATATATATATATATATATATATATATATATATATATATATATATATATATATATATATATATATATATATATATATATATATATATATATATATATATATATATATATATATATATATATATATATATATATATATATATATATATATATATATATATATATATATATATATATATATATATATATATATATATATATATATATATATATATATATATATATATATTGAAAATGTATCTATCATTAGTTTATACATCTGACATGTAAATTTTGTATATAACCGCTAGTTTTCTGGTTGATTGGAAGAAATTGCCTAATGGCAATAAGCCCGCCAGTGTGCTTTATATATTTATTATATTATGTACCTACAAGAAGATAAATAAATAAATAGTTTTAGCCTTATAGAGTATTATTCTGACGATGTGCCTTGCGCGAAACGCGTCGATAATCAATTAAATTTAATAGAACGAAAACCAAGTATTTTTCATTTTAAATTTATATAATATATCCAAAGACCTTATATGTATACTAAAGTATAAGGTCATTATTATAAGGTCTTTGAATATATCTAATGGAGTTCTATCAAGAAACTTCGAAATTAGAAAATATAAATAATTAACAAATTGATTACAATTGAATCGTGTAGTCAACTACAGCGCCTAGTACCTTAAATACAAAAGGGATATGTGTACTGTACCTATGATCTGAGTTGAATTTATTCACAATACTCGACGGGTATCTTTTTGTACGTAGATTTTTTTGAATATGTGAAAAACATATTTTTTTTCAATGTTCAATATGTTTACGTGTTTTCCTTTCCATCTCATGTTACACATGATTTATTCGCATTTGATATTAGCTTAGCTTAGTGGGATTTGCGTAAATCATTAATGAATAATGACTCTGCCCACTTTAATGGGGTTCCCGTTAAATATCATTTATAGTATATTTTTATTGACAAGCGAATTTGAAAATATTTTTTTGATTTAATGCTTAGGTTTAATACAGTAAATAATCAAACATAATCTTGAATAAGTTCAATATATCTTTGTGATTGAAAGTTAATGATTATAAACTGTTACCTTGGAATTCGTATATTCTGAACTTTTTGGTGCAATTAATTTGTTATTTTTTATCAAACCATATTTTACAATGATACAAACAAGTGGATTACTGTTGCCCAACCAGGAAACCCTGGTCTAGGGCTAGCAATTTACAATTTTATTTATACAACTGGATGGTGATACTTTCCACTCTACATTAGGTTGGCATACAATCAAAATAATTTCTTCTTCTCCTCTCTATGTATCCTGTCGGGTCACCCGACGTTGACGATCACTCGGCAGAAAATTTCCATGTCCTGTGCGGTGCGGAAAAAGTCCTTCACACGCCTCATTCCGGTCCACTCCCGAATGTTACGGAGCCAGGATAGCTGCTTCCTGCCGACCCCTCTACGGCCCTCAATCTTTCCTTTTATGATCAACTGTACGATCGAGTATTTTTCGCCTCTCATTATGTGACCAACATATGAAGTCATACGGAGCTTGACTCTCTGTCAGTACCTATTAGCTCTACGCAAGACTTCAACGTTGCTCACCGTGTCGGTCCAAGATATCCTTAGTATTCTACGATGAATCCACATTTCGAACGCTTCCAGGCGGTTTATGGAACCAACCTTGAGGGTCCATGCCTCAACACCGTAGATAATTTCTACTAATAACTAATTAACTACTTCTTCAATAAACATCAAATCAGGCCAAAATATCCGTCATAATATCTGTCAACAAATCGATTCCCGACGTATTTTGACATTTCAAAACAAAAGAGAAGAGATTATATATCAATTTTGTCAGATGCTTTGATGTATTTGATATGACTCGCATGCTATTCGCAATATCTGGAATAAGTTTTAGGTTTCTTCAGACGAATATTCTTTCAGAGCTTCCAAGGGGCTTTTATAAGTCCGTATCAGATAAATACTGTTGGTAGTGTCTGATAAGTCAAACATTAATTTACGTAATTGTTGCATCTCTGGGCTGGAAACACTGTAAAAAAATAAACACTTTTACAGGGTAAAATAAGTGTTTACTATACAATAAAATGAGAATATCTGTTACCAATAATATTTTTAAAATATGTAATTGACATACACCCACTTAGATAATATTGGTGAGTCAGTACAATAATTATATCAATATCAAGAATAGAACACAAAGTGTCTGTTAATATCTTGTGATTAGAATATAATGAAGCCACAAGGATATTATTATATACTAGGATAGGATCATCCCTTACCCTTGGGAGACAATGATGGTCATAAACAGACCACATTTCCTACTATATACCTACTTAATACAGACAAAAAATATATTATACACTAACAGAAATCAGAACCAAATTAGTGTATAATATGGGTATGAAATTGTTAAAATATTTTATTAAAGTTAGTTTGGCGATTGACAATTATTAATCGAAATACATATCTAAATATTGTTATGGAGATTAATAACAGTTCCTTGCAAAACTCTGAAAGAACATACGAATAACATAAGAGTCTGAAGAACTCTAAAACCTTACAGACACTGCACTTGTGCCAAGGAGAGCTTATTATAAGAAAACATAGTCTCGCCGTTTACCGTAAATGAATAAAAAAGAGTGCACCGTATTTTTGACAAACAGTCTTAAAAGTTATGAAGATGCTCTTCGTAAATACTTAAAAATTGTAAATAAAAGATCTTGGAATAAGTTTGATTGATTGAATTTGACTATTGACGCGTGCCGTGTGAAATACACATAGTCAGAATAATCATAATAGTATGCACGAGATGGTCGAAATATTAAGTCATAATATCTCTTCGTCCATTTTGATAGAGAACTATACAACAGTTAAATTACTTAAAAAAGCTTTGTAAGTCAAATAAAATGAAAATTATTAAAAATACTAAAGTTTGTGGCATGAATAAAAGATAAAAGACTAAAGACGAAAGGAAAGGCTGGTGGAGTGAAGACCGAGAGGCGATAAGAGACCACAAGGGCGAGCACCTAACAGTTGGATGGATAATAACATTAAAAGATTTGTTGGACTCCAGCGGATGGGAACCGCACAGGAACTCGAGGAAATGAGGTGGAGAGGGGAGGCCTATATCCTGCAGTGGGCAAACACGGGCTGAAGATCATGATAATTTTTTTATAATGACACTTAGCAGTGACGGTATATCGTTGTGTATCATTAGTTAGTGTCACTTATAATGAGACCAATATCGAATATTTTTATGGTTACACATACGCAAACATTGGATTTTTTCCTTACCGGGAGTCAATGATATTTTTTGACAATTTTTAACATCTCAATAGACACGAAGTTGGAATGTTATAGGAGAACCAGGAACTCGAGGCACTTACGGGGCCTATAACCTGTCATCGGCTGTTTTTTTTTATATTATTATTTTTCATTTTTATAATCCATTAAATTACATTGGTTACGAGTTACAATAATTAAAATAATACATATATAAAAACCATTAAAATGCTAATCAGAGTCATTGGAGTCACATGGATGTATCCATCCTACTAGTCCATGGGCATTTGCTAGAGTGTACATTATTATGTAATCATAAATAGATTTTGACTAATTTTTTAAGGATAATGTGTTTGATTTAGTTTAGAATAAAAATAGTTTTATATTTAATTATTTAGTTAACTATTGTAGTACGATGGACACATAATTTTTTAGTAAGAAGCATAGTTTTTTAGTAAGAAGCCTAACATAGTTTTTTAGTAAGAAGCCAGTGTGAAATCAGTGTGTTTTTTAGTTTAGCTGCAGAAGTTTTTTTTTTAATTTTGGGTTTCCTTGATGAAGATTTTTTATATTTTAGGTGCCAAGAAAGTATAATGTCTATGTATATAGGTTGTATTGGTTCTAGTTACGTGCATTAGTTTACTAATGTTGGTTCTAGTTTGGTGTACCTTTGGTGTGTCATTCCGATTTCGAGTTGAAATGTTTTAAGATTGTGTATATGTGTAGTGATTGATTTTAAGTGATCACTTTATTTACTTGCACAAGGTTCACGAATTATTCTTATTAATATCCCTATCAATCCAATTATTAGTCATCGTCATTGGTGTTTTCAGCTTATTATCAAAAAAACAGATTTTCACGTTTAAAATATATAGAACTTTCAAAAATTGGATTGATAGTGAACTCAATAAGAATAATTCGTGAACGTTGCGAAATCGCATAAAGTGATCACGTAAAGCAGCCGATGACTGCTCGTAAGTTTTGTAGGTGCCTCGAGTTCCTGGTTCTCCAATAATATTTCAACTTCGTCTCTATTGATATGTTAAAAATTTGTCAGAAACTGATGTCTATTTTACTTCTTCTTTTGTCCCATTTACTTGTGGTCGTATCTCCTAGTCCTCATCCTTCAAGTCCTTCGAACTACTTTACTGTTCATATTTTATGGAATCATGAAGCATGACCCAGAATATTCCGTCGACAACTAAATAAATAAAATTAATATAATTTGTACCCACATCTAGGAATCTAATATGAAAGCAAGTGTGGTAATTTATAAATCAGAGGAGGAAGAAATAGTGACGTGAGGTAGAAGTGTGTATGTATGTAGGTCTTAGTTATTCACCCTTTCACACCCGGTTTTCCTAGGTATTAAGAAAGGGCAGAGCGGGGAGGGCATAGGACTATGGTCTGTTGATGTACACGAGTAAGTAAAGTGACAGAACGCGTATATTAATTTTCACCCATCCATTGTCTGTCCCGTCTCCCATGGGATAAGTTTTCACGTACGAACTAGGGATGGTCACATCGCGAAATCGTAAATATTAGCGAATAAGAAGTGGTAAGAATACGTGGTGATTTTTTTTTTCTAAATTCAAAATGGCGAAGAACTGTATTTCATATATTCCAACTGTCGATTCGTTCAAGAGAATTTAATTCTCTTAATATAATCGACAGTATTAAGCCAAGACGCGTGTATTAAGGAACATTTTGTATGAAGGAGCATTTTGTATGAAGGAACATTTTGTATGAAGGAACATTTCGTATGAAGGAACATTTTGTATGGTGTAGTGGACTTGCATGCGAAAAATACCAACTTAGAGGCTTCGTAGCATATATGTTCCATATATATTATATGGATGAATTCAGAGTTTGAAGTAAAACATTTTGTATGTTTTTTGTGTATGTGTCCATCCCCCCCTTATAACTTCTGAACCGCTGAATGTACAGAGCCTAAATTTTCAGAAAATATATATAAGGTTATAGGCCTATAAAACTTTTATACTCAGAATTTTGATTTTATCAAATACAAATACGAATGAATTATCCAAATACACTTTATGATGAATCTTTTCAGTTTAAAAGAATGAGTTTTCTTATACACGAGTTAAACAAATTAACAGTGACCGACCGAAGTTTCAGTTTCGGTTTTGTTAATAAAATCTAGTTTCGGCATCAGTTTCAGTTTCGGCAGAAAATCTACCGAACCTTCGGCTGCACCGAAACTCTGCTTTCGTGAATTATTCTTTGGGATACACACGATGGCGATAAAGCTTTTAATAATACGGATAGAACTGGATCTGAAGATCAAAAAAATGTTTTGAAAGGAAAAATTCAGTCTAACCTAGCGGAGCCATTATTGCAACGTTATGCCAACATATATTGCTATTGAAACAGCAGTCCATATCCTATCCTAAGAAAAGCGGTCTTAAAGTATCTTTCTGCTCCGCCCACGAGTGTTCCAAGCGAGTAGCTTTTTAGTGCCGCTGGACAAATATAAGAAGATCGTCGGAGCAACCTGTTTGGTGAAAATGTAGAAAAACTGCTTTTTTTAGCGTACAACATTAGGCTTTTTAATTACGATTACTAAACTAATCTATTAATTTATTAATAACATTTCGTTTTTTTTATTAGCAGAAATAAAAAATATTTTTCCACATAATCCAACTGTCGATTTGTTCAGGAGAACTTTGTTCTCTTAACATATCGACAATGTTTCAAGCCAGAATACGCGAGAATTGTATGGAGAGGTCTACTTTTTTCACGGCTTTTCCAACTTTGAAGTCAAAAAACACCAACTTAGAGGCTTCGAAGCATATATGTTCCATACACGGATTTACTCAGAATTCGGAGTAGAACATTTCGTGTGTCTGTGTGTGTGTGTGTGTGTGTGTGTGTGTGTGTGTGTGTGTGTGTGTGTGTGTGTGTGTGTGTGTGTGTCTGTGTGTGTGTGTGTGTCCGTCCCCCCCTTATAACTTTTGATCCGCTCAATTTACAGAGCCTAAAATTTCAGAACATATAAACAGTTACAGGCCTACAAAACTTTTATACTCGGAATTTTGAATTTTTGTTTCAGTCAGGGGTTATCAACTTTTGAATTTTTATTTTATTTTTCCATATATCTCAGAAACCATAAACGCTAGAACGCTGAAAATTGGTACAAACATAGACAATAACAAAATCTCAAATGAATTTTTTCAAAAAAATTCCAGGGTTTCTCAAACATTTTTTATTAAGAAAAATATTTTTTTTATGATAAATTTATGAGTTTAACTGCCTATATTTCCAAAACTTTTACAATTATCGAAAAAAGCCGAAACACCCCAACTAGATAATTTAATTTTCTATAAAAAATATTAACATTGTAGTAGAAGATCTCAATTTTTTTTTAACAATTTTTTTAAAAATTGAATTTAGTGACGACATCGCTTCATACATTTTGTATGGCAGTCGCCTATACACAATATGTAAGAAGACTTAATAGTTTGATACTTCATCTCCAAACTTACATACATACCATCATGCTATTTGCATATTCTGGGTAGGAAAAAGGATCTTCCTCCATACTATCCTATCTTGACATACATACCTACATATGTTGTATAGAAAACAAAATATCTGAAAATATTCAATAATTTGTATCTATGGGTTTATAGTTTGGTACATATTCTTCAACTATACATACTATCGCTATCGACAGTTGGATCTCATGTGTTACATGCAACTAGTACTTACTTCAAGTATTGTTTTTTATTTCATTGAACACGTGTTAACTCTCAATAAGCCAAATTTCAGCAAACAGATTTATAACTGTCTAAAAAAGTTTCGGGTGCAGTTTCGGCCGAAACTGAGAAAGATACCGAAGATCCGGGTTCGGTTTCGGTAGAAATTCCTGTTTCGGTCGGACACTACAATTAACATATATGTAGGTAATAAAATGCTGTCACAATTTTGAGACTAATATTGTTTGTTATTTGCCTCAACAAACTATACTGAAATTATAGTAAAATAGTGTGTGTCTACCGGAAACACTGGTTAAGAAGTTAGATATCAAAGAAATAACGAAAAAAATCGTCTTATATTTGTAAATATGAATTAAATGTTTTTTACTTTATTTATTTACTTTATTTACCTGTTCCTGGATTCTCCGATAACTAACTAAGACGGATATTATTTGAAATAATCCAACTGTCGATTTGTTCAGGAGAACTTTGTTCTCTTAACATATCGACAATGTATCAAGCCAGAATACGCGAGAATTGTATGGAGAGGTCTACTTTTTTCACGGCTTTTCCAACTTTGAAGTCAAAAAACACCAACTTAGAGGCTTCGCAGCATATATGTTCCATACACGGATTTACTCAGAATTCGGAGTAGAACATTTCGTGTGTATGTGTGTCTGTGTGTGTGTGTGTGTGTGTGTGTGTGTGTGTGTGTGTGTGTGTGTGTGTGTGTGTCTGTGTGTGTGTGTGTCTGTGTGTGTGTGTGTCCGTCCCCCCCTTATAAATTTTGATCCGCTCAATTTACAGAGCCCAAAATTTCAGAATATATAAACAGTTATAGGCTTACAAAACTTTTATACTCAGAAGTGGGAATTTTTGTTTCAGTCAGGGGTTATCAACTTTTGAAATTTTGGTTTATTTTTCCATATATCTCAGAAATCATAAAAGCTAGAACGCTGAAATTTGGTATAAACATAGACAAGTACAAAATCTCAAATTAGTTTTTTTAAAAAAAATCCAGGGTTTCTCAAACATTTTTTATTAAGAAAAATATTTTTTTCATGATAAATTTATGAGTTTAACTGCTTATACTTCCATTTTTTTTAAAAAATATCAAAAAAAGCCGAAACACCCCAACTAGATCATTTAATTTTCTATAAAAAATATTAACATTGTATTTGAACATCTCAATGTTTTTTAACAATTTTTATAAAAATTGAAATTAGTGACGACATCGCTTCATACAATTTGTATGACTTTCGTCTATACACGATATCTAAGAAGACATAATTGTTTGATACGAATCTCCAAACATACATACATACCATCATTCTGTTTTCACATTCTGGGTAGGATCAAAGGACTGACCTCCATACTATCCTATCTTGACATACATACATATGTAGGTACATGTGTTGTATAGAAAATCAAATATCTTAAAATATTAAATAATTTGTATGTATGGGATTATAGTTTGGTACATATTCTTCAACTATACATACAATCGCTATCGACAGTTGGATCTCATGTGTTACATGCAACTAGTATATTTAATTAAGATTTATTATGACGAAAGGATTCCTCTCATATTAGGAAATACTCAAAATTTTCTCATAACGCGTTAAGACGCGAAAACTTCAGATCACCTTTGAAAGCAAACTGTTCGCACTGAGGAGTGTGAGATGTAGTATAGTTAAAGTTCATAATTGACAAGGAGTGCAGAAAGCTTAAATTATAATGTGTTACAAATACATTAAATTAAATTTAATAATATTTAACGTCAAACCATAAATTGTATACTTTCATAATAATATTTCATAGCCCCAACACAGGTAGGTAATCGCCTACATAACGGGGAAAACTATTGCCTTAATTATGTTGAATTGTAAATAACTAGTTTCATGTAACACATGAGATCCAACTGTCGATAGCGATAGTATGTTTAGTTGAAGAATAAGAATCAAACAATAAACCCATAAATCCATTTTATTGAAAATTTTAACA